>OY282505.1:22500-1222500 GCA_958295605.1 Ajuga chamaepitys | reverse complement strand
AAGTTAAGTTGGAACAAACTGAAAAGGAAAGTAGACAAATTAGACCGGGATGAAGGGAATATATTATTTTAAAATATAATAAAACTCGTTCAGATAAAGTCACATTCAATCGAATAATTGAATAAGCTATGTTTGTTTATGAATTTACCCGCGCGAGACGGGCCATGTCGATCTAATTCCAATAGTTTTATTAATTATTATTTAATTATTTTATACATTTGATCTCTTTCAAAGAATAATTTGACAATATTTTATAAAATACATATTAAATTTAAAATTTACGCAATACAAATTTGCACGTCCAGATTTTCCGCACCCACTTTATCCATAAATAAACCCGCCCTATATTAACATTAACATGACGTAATAGCAGAAACCAGTGAAGCCCAATAATGAAACGAGAGAATTGGGCCACAGGAACAGCCCAAAAGTCTATTGGACTTAAGGCCCAGGAGAAAACCTTGCAATTTATCCCACATCGAAGAGCTTCAGCTTCTAATATTGCTTTATCAATGGCGGAAGTGCATTATAGTTTGTCCCTTCGGGGACATCCGATAAAATTGGAACGATACAGAGAAGATTAGCATGGCCCCTGCGCAAGGATGACACGCATAAATCGAGAAATGGTCCAAATTTTTTTTTTCATCCATTTTTTTCCAGAAATTAGGGTTTACTGGGTTTCTTCTGCCGCACATTCATCAACAGCTACGTTGTTTTCGTTTTGGATTCTGTTTTCTGTCGTGCTATTGAGATTCAGTTAATAGCTAGGGCTAGTGCTGAAATTTGAGTTCTAATCGACAGGTGATTTGATGTGTTGTTGTTATCGCCGGAATGATTAATGTTGCTCTGGTATGCTCATAGCCTTTCCGCTCATCAATTTGTATATGAATATAATTTCTTTTTGTGATTTTGTTGTTGCAAATAGTAAATATGCCTGAATTCAGTCACTTTGCAGCCCAGAATCTCATGAATTTCGCGTTAGAAATTATACAAATCCCAAGTTATAAAGTAAATAGGAAAAAAATTAGCTGAATTTGATCTGATCCCCAACTAGTTGCAACAAAAACCCTAACAATCTGTCTCTTCTTTGTTATTTTTCTGCACCTAGTAAGCTTTCCTCTTTGTTCCTGCTTCATATGATAGATAGATTGATTGGCCAAACCGAATTTGTAAAATATAAGCAATTATGAACGAATGCCGAATACCCTGTATCTACGCAACTGGTGTGTGTGTGTAAGATCATTTGTAAACTGCCAAAAATTGGTTGTTCAGAATCAGTTGGTAGGGATACAAGAAGTACAGCTTTCATATATGATGCATCACTTTCTCTTTTACTCAAAAGCCACACGACATATCGTGTGATGACAACTCTTCATATGTTTGTGAGCTGTACGCTTTGGAAATTTTAGTCTTCAGGGTTTATGATGGAGAATCTGACTTACTTGAAATCTGACTTTGACTCGATTCGGCTTTGTTTTTTTGTTTGGAATGCGGTGTTCTGTGCTTAAGGACATAGTGGACATTCAACTGATGAAAATATTTACTTTTCAGGTTAATTTGATCTAGCAGATCGAGGAAGCTTGAGTCCTGTTACCCCTAAAGACTCGTAAGGAGCAGTGATCCTCATGAACTTTGAATGTAAGATACGGACTTCTCATCCTGAGATTAATTCCATTTAACGTATAATTTTGAAACAGATTGAAACCAAACAATAAGTGGTGTAACGCGTAAAACTTGATCCTGACTGAATTGGACTAAAGCCCAAGTCTTGCTATAATCATTGGGGCTTTGTATGCTGTCGAAGCTCCAATTCACTTCCTTAGAAGTAGTCCTCTAAAACGCTTAAAATCTCCAGTTTGGCTGCCTCAGCTTGAAAAGACTTGTTTTTTATTTTCTTTCGGAAGTTTGATATGAAATGAACAAATAAATTATCTTGTAAATCATGCTTAATATGATTTGTTGAACTTGCCTCGAAGAATATGTTAATTGTTTTGTATTGTTTATTTTTTAAATGCATTTGATAATGCCCTGTATCCTCTATTTTCCTCTCTATTTCAGTCGTGTAATGTATTCAATAAATGCATAGACATGTAAATAATAACATCATCCTGTATATGTGGTTTATATTAATTGATTATATGCACCATAGACAGCCCTGTGGTAGGAGTATCTTTCAATACGAGTAAAAGCTTACATGCAATTTCCCCAAAATATGATTATTGAATAACATTTCTATACCTCAGTTACAAGAAATTATCAAATCCAAAACGAAAAAAGATAAATTGGATTTCTTAAGTTAAAACAGATTCTCATTCTCTATCTAAAAATCAAATAAAAGAATTGTAATAAAATAAAGGAATAAATGATACACCTAATTCGTTTTCTTTATAGTTTCTCTACTTTCCCTCTTCCTTGACAACTCCTGACCCAATAGCATTTACAGTCTTCACTTTGAACCTCTCAAGTTTATGCTCTAATTCTTCCTGCACAAGCTCACCTCTATCCGTACTCGTAAACCCCTCCTCTCCACCTTTATTAAACTTTCTTACGATCTTTTCAAACATATCTGAACCATGTTTTCCTCGGAGATCATGTAATAGTTCTCTCAATAGTCCATCAGCTGGGACATCCTTTTCAACCCTGTGTAGCAATTTCTTCAACATTTTGTGCCCTTCTACGTCAAGTTCTTTCAAGAATCGTTTCATGATCCGCAGTGAATCATGTTCATCATCATGCATGTAGTTGTTTTCTTCTACTGATTCATGGGTTTTCGTCCAATTTTCTTCCAGTCTATCCAAAAATTCATATGAAATTGTGTTTTCAGCTGCACTTGTGTTGATCTCTGCATCACGAAAAAGCATATGCTGAAATTGTTGTGGGCTCGTACAGACAACTTGATATGTTTCCATGTTTAGGCGTTGTTGCTGGAGACAAGAAACTGATTCTGTTTGTTTTGATGATTGTTTATCTTAAAAATGTGTTTGCAGGTTTTGATGAGTAAATATTGAGCTGCTATAGCTATATTTATACAGAATCCATGTTTCTGCGAAAAAGGAGATTGATTGACTTGATCAAAGTTGAAACTCTTTGACATTGACTAAATCAAGTTTCAAACTTTGTACTCATTCTTTGTTTTTTTGAGACTTTTCCATCAGTCAAAGTGCAGAAATTTTGACAGTAGTCCAACTTTTACAGGATTTGCAACTCTAGATGTACTGGTGGTTTCATCGAAGGTTCCAGTTCTGAGCTATCGGTGCGGATAGATAGGCAGATACCCGGTTATAACTTCGATAGCATGGATATGGGGCATTATGTTCATTTTTGCCATATATCTCCGGCTTGTGGCTGACCGTATTCTTCAACCCGGTAGATGTGATGAGTGCGGATAGATAGGCAGATACCCCGTTATAACTTCGATAGCATGGATATGGGGCGGTTCATTTCTGCCATATATCTCCGGCTTGTGGCTGACCGTATTCTTCAACCCGGTAGATGTGATGGGTGCGGATAGATATGCAGACAACAACATCACCATCGGTAGATGAGGGGAGACACAACATCATCTTCGGCAGACCCTCCGACCTGAATCATCATGGCGTAGACATACACAACCATCCCCGGTTCCCGTCCTCAATAGCACCTAGTTCTCGTTATGAACCATGTTGGGCCCATCTCCACATTGATATCGTTTTGGGTTAGCCCGCACGAATTTATTTACGGTTTAACTCCCACAATGCTCGTGTAATAATGTTCGGAACCATGACGGAGTGAGATACTAGTTTCAATGACATTTGCTCATCATTTGTAACCATGGGCGGATCTATTAAGGGTTTTTACCAGACACTCATAGAATCTTATTTTTAGTACTATAACTTTTATTGTTTTAATTATTATTCTCTATATTTTTAATGAAGCCCCTCATTCAATTTCATTTTTTTTCACATTCTTATCTTCATCTCACTTATAAGTTTGTATCTCGAAGCAAACCTTGTGCCTAATTAGTTCGCTTCAAATTAATTTATTAGCTATTTTATTTAGGGGTGACTATTCCTAACTCTACTCGATGATTCGACCACTCCGACACGAATTTACTGAGAAAAATTCACACACTCCGACACAATCCGATTAAATCAATTTTGACCCAACTAAACCTAAAATTAATATTTTATCTTAAAATAAAAAATTATAATTATCTATTTCAATTTTAGTATATAACCTGAATCGACTCAAAATCGAACACGAATTTGACCCGACGATTCGAATTGCCATCCCTAATTTTAGTAATTTTTATATAAAAAATTAATTCTTGTTGATTCCATAACTAATTCTCTGAATATTAAGAAAAAAATTCTTTCATTAATTCTCTCTGAATATGAATTTTATCGAACAAGCATATCAACATTGTTTTTAGTTTTCTTTTGTTGCAAATATGAGATATATGGAGGACATAGTGCAAAAAACAAAACATAATGGGGCCACATGAGTCTATATATTTAATCTTAAAAACCGAAGGATTTTTATGAACTTGATTATGGATGAAAAGTAATAAAATTAAGTGCAAATAGTGTTTGAATTGTGAACTCAGATTAAAAAACAGTTATATACTTATTTATACTTATTTCTCCAAAGTTAAATTATCAATTTGTCAAATTTTGGAAATGGCTTAAATAATAAATGGTAACATTTAATGGTGCTAATCATTTCCTATTCGAATGTAATTTGGTTTGATTTTTCGAACAAAAGTTATTTTGTGTTTGTTCTAATTAATCAACCATAATAGTATCCGGAATTAATTTCAAAATCGGATTGGTTTGATGGGTCGGTTCAGTTTGTTTGATATTTTAGATGAATTGAATCATGAGAATATAGTCCCACAAACCATTGGCGCAATATACCCGACTCGATGAGTTAAAAATTTGTCCCGCCACGAACTGTTGCAAAAATCTTAGTATATTTAGGAGGATAAGTTGGACTCGATTAATTTTAGTTCAATAAAGTTTTTAGCCGAATCGATTCAACCCAAAACATAGTGTTTTGCCTCATACATTTGGTTCGATCGGACCGAATTGCGACCTATAAATTTGTGCGTGACCCTAAAGGGCCCAGCGAACCAAGTCCAATTACATAGGCCTAATTTCAGTTTTACAGCCCAAAAATAACTGGAAACCAAAAGCCCATTATTGGAATAAAATTCAGGCCAAGCCCAATTCAATGCTTTAGTGCACTAGGGTTTACACTCTCAGCAGCGGCTTTAATCTTCTTCATTTCTTTTCAACCCCAAACCCTACCTTCCAGCGAGAAGAAGAGAGGAAGAAGAAGTTCCAAATGGGTATGAACAATCTCCCTCTGTAAAGTAACAACATTAGATCGTGTTTGAGCTTCTTAATTTACTTTAAATTATTCAATTTTCCCTCTTTTTTCCGATTTTCAGCGAGAATTAAGGTGCATGAGCTGAGGCAGAAGAACAAGACGGAGCTGCTGGCGCAGCTGAAGGATCTGAAGGCAGAGCTAGCGTTGCTGCGCGTGGCGAAGGTGACCGGCGGCGCTCCGAACAAGCTTTCGAAGATTAAGGTTGTTAGGCTCTCGATTGCGCAGGTTCTCACCGTGATTTCTCAGAAGCAGAAATCTGCTCTGAGGGAAGTGTATAAGAACAAGAAGTATCTTCCTCTCGATCTCCGCCCTAAGAAGACCCGCGCTATTCGCCGCCGCCTCACCAAGCACCAGGTATTATGCTTCTACTGCAGTTATGTTTTATTCCATTGGCGTAGAAAGCTGCTTTGTGAGATTATCGTTGATTTATTTATGCAAATGGTCGATTTCTTCAATTATTGCGTGTTCACACAATAGTTTATTGTGTACTTCATAGAAATGCTTCAATCTGGTAGCGGTTAAACTCTCATCGACTATGATTCTTACTAGGAAATGCAAACTTATTCTAGATTATATTGTTGATAGTGCCCTAGGTCGATGGTGAAGGATGTTGTACCAAAATGATCGGAGCAAAAATTTGGAAATGGCTTGATTATTTTCTGTTTCGTTTTTTGCTTGAATTTGTTCATAACATTTTTTTGTGACCTGCTCGTTTATCTTTTTCTGAAATTGTTCAATTTCTTCAATTATTGTGTGTTCACACAGTAGTTTAGTGCGCGTTAATGTCTTTTCTGATGTTAGCCTACGTTTTAGCATAATATGATATTTGTATACTTCAAGAAATGCTTCAATCTGGTAATGGTTAAACTCTCATTGACTATGCTTTTTATTCGGAAATGCAAACCGACTCTAAATTATATTGTTGATAGTGCCTTTAGCTCTGCTTCTCTTGCCTATTTGTCAAGGATTTGTACTAAATAGAACGGAGCATTTTTAGTTTCTGTTGCATTTTTAGCTTGAATTTGTTCGTAACATTTACATATGTCCTGCTCGTTTATCTGTTTCTGAAATTGGAAGAGGCTACACAGTCATTGATGCTATTTTCTACTCCCAACGATATTTATCTCCCAATGTTTGCTATGTTCAACATATCTGCATTTTATTTCGTTGTGTGTTGCCTCTTTATTTGCCCTTACCAGTAGATTTTACCATCCTTCCAAATAATTCTCATGTTGCACTTTTGATGTTTCTTTTACACTATTCTTTCTTCGGTTTTACATTTTCATCCTCTTTTGTTTTCCTTTTTGAGTTCTTCATGCCATAGAAAACTGCTTTATTGTTAATCCGGAGGTGGCAAAATTGAGTTAACCTTGGTGTTTAGTGGGCAGATTCTTAGTACTGTGAAATTGAAATAGGGTAGTGCTGATTCTTAGAAATTGATGGTACATTAAGGCGAAAAGGTTATTGGAGCCGAAGTACAAAAATCAAAAGCAAAATAAAATGGAAACATCATCTAAATTTGCGGGTGGGTTGGGGTTGGGTTTTGGGGTGTCGGGTACCCACCACATCGTTTAGCCTATAAAAACGTGATCTTGTGGGTACCCGCTTCTGCGGGTATCCGCCCCGATGAGTTGGGTTTTTCTCAAAGCTACTTCTTTTTGGGATTAAATCTTTTTTTGCTTCTATAAGAAAGACCTAAAAAATATGGTTGATTTTGTTAAAATATGGTACATCTGACTTAAGCCCGAGATATGTTTGCCAGGTTCGGGTATAACCTGAAACTTGCTGGACTAGAGAATACCCGTCCTGATTGTGTAAAACCCGCACGGGTCGGGTTGGGTGCCTGAACCTGCCTTTTGAAAGCCCTCCACTACACCTAAAGATCTAATTAAGTAACTAGACTTATTACAGGAATCTTGTTAAATCATTTTGTTGGTGTCATGTTTTGCATATCTAAGTTCAAATGAATCAAATGGCAGATAAGAGTAGTATAAGACCTTTTCCCAATTTAAGTTGTTACAGACATAATCCAATCACACATTTCTGTCGTAAAGACAGAACTCAGTAATTTTCTTCGCTGACCGTATCTTGTCAATGTTTGTGTTTCAGGCATCTTTGAAGACAGAAAAGCAGAAGAAGAAAGAGATGTATTTCCCCCCGAGGAAGTATGCTATCAAGGTTTAAATTTATCTTTTGTTTTAAGCAATTTTATCTTTTTTGCCTCATCAATTTTGAAGGGTGTATTTGGTTTGGTTGCAATGAACAATTAGATTTGAAGTTGCAACAATTCTCTCGTGTAGACTCGGAAATTCAACTACCAGTTTTTCTTTCTAAAATATAGTTCGCATTTTGCTACAATTCTATTTTCCAAGATAATGTCACTGCCTCCGCAGCAAACATCTCCTATTACTCACGGCTGCATATATTTTTTCCCGATTCCATCTTGTCTAATTAGATCTATGCACTGCTTTGTCCCTCCTAGGCTCCGTTAGTTGCTATGCCCTAGTTTATTGGTCGATTAACGTCGAGTCGTCTAGTGACTTTTACGACATTGTTTATGATAATGGTATATCTGGTTTAGCCAGGATATGTTATGATAATGGCATATCTGGTTTGCCAATGGTTATAATCTGTAATTGATTAGTTACACGAAGAGCCAATAAAATTGGCCCGGCCTGATGGTGTTGACGTTTTAGATGGGCTGGGCCATAAGATTGTAGATCTGAAGTACCACTGGGCCAATGGGCTTGATTTGACGGGCTGGACCGAACCGGACTGGTCCTGCCAGTTACTGGCACCTTTGCAACTTTATCGAAACACAACTACGTCTACTAAATTAATAAAGGAACAATTACGTTATGATTGCATAATGGCAGTCGATACTCCCACCCTAATTAATTAACATTTGTGTATCTGTATAATTTATATGTATCGATGTCTTAAAAAAACTTTAGTTTTATATGTATTGATGTCTTAAAAAAACTTTAGTTTATGCGCAGATAGAATAGTTTTGTACTTAACGATGGGGATAAACTTGGGAGAAATTGAAAAATTAGAAATAAAAAGTTATTAGACACAACCAAATTTTGATCGGCTAGTTCCTAATTTTTAATTTAGAATAAAAGTCAAGTTCATTTTATTTTTTCCCTTTTAAATTTTCAATAATTAAAAATTGTAATTTAGAAATTGTAAATTTGGAGAATTGAAGTTGTAAATTTGTGATTGATACTTATTGATTTTTTTTTTGTAATTTTCTCCTTAGTTTGAGTAAAACTTAGTATTATTATTTTGTAATTGTAGGTTGTCAATTATCAAATATTGTGTATTAGTAGTTATGATGGTTTTTATTAATAAATGAGTGTTATTTTTATTGTTGCATTCTCAATTTCAAGTTATAATGCAAAATAAGAAGGATTTATATTTCCCCATAAGTTGATCCAATATATTCCCTCCGTCCCGACTTAACCTACCTAGGTTGATCGGGCACGGGGATTAATAAAAAGAAGATTTTGTGAAATCTTTGACTTTTTTAAAGGTGGAGATTGAGAATGAAGATTTTGAGGGTGGAGATTGTGAGAAAAATTTGCTATTTATGGGTTAGGCAGGTTAAGATTGGACAAACTAAAATGGCAAGTAGGCAGGTTAAGTTGGGACGGAGGTAGTATATATTTATATATAGCCGAAACCGCCAATAAAACGGTTCTTTAGGGTCTGTGGTTTCGGAATATTTGGGGTTGG
Source organism: Ajuga chamaepitys (assembly GCA_958295605.1). Taxonomy (NCBI): domain Eukaryota; kingdom Viridiplantae; phylum Streptophyta; class Magnoliopsida; order Lamiales; family Lamiaceae; genus Ajuga; species Ajuga chamaepitys. The sequence continues at coordinate 1,213,392 of OY282505.1, read as the reverse complement.
TTGATTCGGCGTTATTTTATCGATTTTATCCGTTTTACTCCCGACTATAACCAGAATCGCGAATAATTAATAGTGCTAAATAATACTCGTACACAAATTTTGTAATTATGATTATGATAGTTGTGGATGCAAGCACCTCGTTGACTCAAAAAATAGATTGATTTAAAGGACGTACAAAAAAACTTTACAAGATTCGATCACAGAGAAAACAACCTGGAGTTCTTTGGCTACTCAGAAAACGATCTAGAGATCATGTCCACCAAGAAAAACGACCTAGCAAGTCTCTTCACTTCAAGAAAATGAGGTGGAGTTCATATAAAGAAACTCAATGAAGTCATCTTGAGGTCGTCTCCGACAGTCTCCCTATTTTTCTTTGTTGCGAGTTGAGAGAAAGTAACGGACAATAACAGATGTACCTAACAATACGATTCGTATGTGTGATAGGTGCGTCACTAGACGACCTCGATGAGACATTCATGATGTGAAAGACGATAATTATATCTTCTACCTGTGGTAGTCAAGCCAATTCATTTACCTCATTGAAAGGTAGTCAATTCTGTGTTTATCTCCCTTGCAACATTCAATTACTGTCATTATGATTAGTATATTTGTTGGAAGCCATAAATACTCAAATCCGGGTGTCAGTTATGGTGTTTGATTCATATTTATCGACCGACTGCGTGGGATTAAGGGGATATTGAGTTTTCTGATCCCGTCATAATGTGCTACTATATCTATGATTTAGACGAGTTTAGTGTAACTAATTAAATAAAATAAATAATTCAATTGTTTTAACTTGAACTAGATGGATATATTAATATGTAGGAGCAATAAAGATAAAGTTGTTAGAAAATATAATGAATATGAAAACATTATAGTAGTATATATATATATATATATATATTGGTAATTAAAATAATTTATTGATCTTATCTGAGTCGTTAGTATTTTTTTAGTTTTATTTATACAGTTGATATACTCATAAACATATTTAGGGGGGTGCACAACAATAGTTTTTCTTTTAAATTTTCTAATACATTATTCTTTAATATAATTAATCCAATATTTTAAGTTTATGACCTAATATAAAATAATTTGATTTCTAGCGTACTCAGAATTCGACCCCTATTTACTAAAAAATTACCAGCTAGAGGTGTGCATGGTACAGTATGGATCGGATATTTAAAAATATTTAGATTCATATCAAACTTCGATTATTTGAAAAATAAGTATCTAATACCAATCCAAAAAATTGAGATGATACAGTTATGTTATTTTTTCAGGACAAGACTGTTCAGATTTTTAGATCTAACGGAACGGTTCAATTAGATAATTGGAGATTTTTTATCTTTTGAATAACATATTCAATTTGAACAAAATATGTTAAATCCAACTAATATAAATAATTTTATTACAACATTTTTTTTTTCCAATTCACTAACTTGTGTTTTAGAAATTATATAATAATTAAACATAAGGTTCTTTAATTATTTATATTAAATATAACTATATTACAAAATTATCAATAAATTAATTTTCAAATCTTTTTAAAAATATTTTTTTAAAGATAATATATTTTTAAATTATAATTTGTTATTTTATTCATTTTTAACTGTTCGGTACGGTTCGATACGTTTTTCGATCCGAAAAATTGAGAAATATCCAAATTCATATAAAAAAAAAATCGATTAGTTCGGTGTAGAAAAAGTCAAATGATCATCGAATTTTTTCGATTCGAAACTTATCTGTTCGAGTTTCAATCCGAATTCGGTAATTACTAAGCTCCGTGCACAACTCTACTTGGAACATACTTAAAAAATTATAAAAAAAAATTATTCTATAATACGAACTCCTAGATCACTCTATAAATGAATCCCCATCGACTAAATTTTTGGGGTCCGTCACTGCATTCATCAATTACACTTTCCAAGTCACCTAACACACTTCACAAATATTGTTCTAACATTTTCTTTAATTATCTAAAATTGGAAAATGTGCTACTATCTTAACAAAGGTTCTCATCATTAATGAAATAAGAAAATTACTAGATTGCATTGAAAGATTTATTCCATAACAAACACATTGACCTATTATTAATGTGCATGATGAGTCAAATATTATAATATAGAAAAAGATTCAAATTCCATTTTTTCAATTGACCAAACTTATTATCATGACCATGATGAGTCAACTAGATTTAGCTTTTGTCATTATGTATCATGATTCAAGAATTTTTATTCTCACTTATGGATAATATAAAATTTATTTTATTGTAGTCCCCCCATCCCGATTTAACTTGTAAAGGGGAATCGACATGAATATTAAGAAAAAATATTTTTGTGGTTGTTTGCTGATTTTTCAAAGGTGGATTGAGAGTGAAGATTATGTTATAACTTTTCTTTTTAGGTTGTCCAAGATAAGGTGTGACACCGTTTAAGGAAAATGTACAAGATAAGGTGGGACGGAGGGAGTAATATTCTCATTTACATTTTCGTTGATTTATTTTCATTATGAAAAATTGTGTATTACGATATGAAAGTAAAAAAATTATATTTTTACCTAGGATTTAATTTCTCAATTACGTAATAAAATTGATATCATGTGCATGTGCATATAGATGGGATTAGAATCGTTGAGATTGGATCACCTATTTTTAATAATTATACATACCCCCTCCGTCCCGGGATATATGTACATTTTTTTTTTTGGGATGTCCCAAGATAATTTACACATTCTTAAAAATAATTTTTTTATTACAATCTTCATCTTTAAAAGTCAACTAAAAAGCAAAAAAACAGTTCTTACTTATTCTTACGTGCCGGGAAAAATGTGCAAATTATCTCGCGACGGAGGGAGCATTATTTTGTATTCGATAGATGGAAGTTATTTCATAAAAATATTTTCAATAATTTTATTTATTTAGAGCAAATTTTCTTATTTTACTTTACATAAAATTCCTTAAAATATTGAATCGACTCTACTCGTCATTTACAAAACAAGAATTACTAGATAGCATTGAAAGATTTTTTCCATAACAAAAAAAACACATTGCTAGACTTATTATAAATGCTTATGATGAGTCAAAATACTATAATATTAGAAAAAGATTCAAATTCCATTTTCTCGATTGACCAAATCTATTGGTTTTCCTATTTTAAATTGCTTTTTTTATGTACAAATTTGTTTTTTCCTTTTAACCCATCCATTATTATCCCACCTCTGCAATAAACCAATATTTATGGGAGTCTATGCAAATAAAGAAAAGAAGTCACTTACATACACAGAATCTTTCAAATTTCTTACCGTTGGTCCCTGTGAGTAACGGTTTTCTTATGCCTTCAAAAAGACACAGTTTTTCGAGCTGAAAATCGAAATCAAATGGGTTGTGTTTCATCAAAATTGGTAGCTAAGGAGATTAAAGAAGAGAGAAATCGAGATTATGCGCATCATGTAGTGTCGCTCACTTCAAGCACTTATGGTGTTCTTAATCTGGAGAAGGAACGGGAAATTAGGGCAGAAGAATGTGGGATGAAAGTGAAGAAAACGCAGATTAGGGCAGAGGATAAGGAAGAATGCGTGGTGAAAGTGGTGAATTCGCTGCCGCGAGAGGAGGCGCCGCCGCGGATTGTCGATATGGAGAAGGAAAGGGGAATTAGGGCAGAGGAGAAGGAGGATGAATGTGTGGTGGAAGTGAAGAGATCGCAAGTTAGGGCAGAGGAGAAGGAAGACGAATGTGTGGTGAAAGTGAAATTGGCGAATTCGGAGAAAGATGAAACGCCGGAGATCATTAATGCGTGGGAGCTCATGGAAGGGCTTGATGAGGAAGTGTGTGTTGTTGTTCAGTCGAAGAAATCGAGCCCGATCCCTAGCCCGTTGAAGCTATTTTCTCCGAGAAAGGGGAAGAAATCTGGATCAGGGAAGGAGAATAAAGGAAGAATCAGCTGCAGCAGCAATGTGATCAGTAGCCCTAATTCAGTTCTGAAGGAATGCAACAATTTGAAGAAACCATCGCCGAAATTGTGGGCGTCGATCAAGGCAGCAAGCCCTAAATGCGAGAGCTTGAGGTTTAATTTTGATTCGTCGACGAGGATGAAGAGGAGGAGTTTAGGTCCTCTGTTTGATCCGGAGAACATTCTCGAATCATACGAGCGGAAATGCCCACCGGGGGGTGAAGACGCGGTGGTGATCTACACGACGACGTTGAGGGGGATCAGGAAGACGTTTGAGGAGTGCAATGTGGTGCGGTCGATAGTGGAGTCGCAGGGAGTTGAGGTGTTTGAGAGGGATATTTCGATGCATTCGGGGTTTAGGGAGGAGCTTCGGGGGTTGATGGGGAGGGTGAAGGTGCCGGTGGTGTTTGTGAGAGGGCGGTTGATTGGGGGCGCGGAGGAGATGGTGAAGCTCGACGAGGAGGGGAAGTTGGCGGCGCTGTTGAGAGGGATAGCGAAGGCGGAGGCCAGGGCGTGCGCGGGTTGCGGCGGGGTGAGGTTTGTGATGTGTGGGGAGTGTAGTGGGAGTTGTAAGGTTGTGGGGGAGGATGGGAAGAAAAGTGAGAAGTGTAGGAAGTGTAATGAGAATGGGCTTGTTCAATGTCCAATGTGTTGTTGTTTGATTACGATGTAATGTTTGTTAGATTATTTATTGTATGTGTTGATTTGAATTGTTTGTTCAATGTTTGTTGTTGTTTATGATTGATCAATGCACATATCCCAAAATCGAGTTACAAAATTGTTTCATCACGCATTGCTGGACCATGAAACAGCGTTATTTTTATTCGTTTGAACCAAAACGGCGTAATAAGAATGGGCTCATTCGGTGCCGAATGTGTTGTTAGATTAGTATGTAAGTTACTTTGATTATTTATTTGCATGTGATGTTTGTGTATTGATTTGCATTGTTTGTTCAATGTTTGATCAATCCAAATACCACATATTAGTGGAAGTGTAAGATGAAACTTTACTCTCTTCGGAATTTTTTTTTAGTCCTTTATGTTTGATCTAGTTACATTTTTGGGATCCTATGTATATCGTTTTGCAATTTCAGTCCTCTAACAATAATTTATCACGACTTTAGAACTTTTATCGCCGGAATAGTCCAAATTTGTGGGCTGCACATGCGCAACCAACAAATTCCGGGGACAAAATAACTGAAATCGCGATAAAGTTTATTGTTCTAAGACTGAAATTGCAAAACGACAAATAAAGAATAAAATACGATTAGGTCAATCATAAAAGACTAAAAATACATTTTTCCCCTTCTTCACATATTAGGTATCCCGAGTTTAATGTTTCATCGCCGGCCCAGGCTGGCAGTTGGACCATAAAACATCGTTTGGTGTTAAAATAACATTATTTTATGATCCAACACTGTGTGTTGAGTACCTGCTCAGCAGAGGATCCATTTACGTCCGAATGCGGACTATTATACAGCGTAGATAGAGATAGCGACGGGACAAGGTTGGGGCCAGACAGGTTGATAAGGAAGTGTTTGAAATTCAATTTTTTTGAAAGCAAAAAAGATGAAAACAACTTGTAGAAATCTTGCAGGAGAATTTGCAGAACAGCAACCTGACAAAAGTCCCATGTTACAACTAATAGTCTTATTTGGGGGACAAAGACAACCATACTCATAATCGTTCGCAATGTTCTAAAAGATGTTAGGCGCTAGTCGGATGGCAGACTAGGATCTAGCACCTAATTGAGGTCTAGACGAGATTAATCGAATCTAAACAGAATTAAGCGGGAAGGAGTCGGGAGAAAAATATAGGCGGCTAAGAACCGTCTAGCACCTAGATAAAGTATAATCGGAGGTAGTTGGGAACTGTTAGAACAGAGATCTTCCATGGTTCTTATTAATGGAGCCGACAAGTACTATAGCCGCTTTTGTGATATTCGGCCTCGCTAATAGTTTGTTCCAGAGGATTTGGATCCTCTAAATACATAGTGCATTTAGGAAAAGAAAGACACATATTGTGTGGGCTCCACATGTCTATATTTTATTGATATACTATATGTGTTTTTTTCTTTCTAAATGCACCATCTATCTACTTTAGAGGATTCAAATCCTAGTAAGCAACGAGTTTCTTTTGCATCCAATAAGTTTTCTATCAATTGGTCCTAGTGTTAACGGCCATGTTTCGTTCAGAGAATTTCTAGTTCGTTCTATCATTCACTTACTTACTAATATCTATTCCAGTTTTATTCTATTACTAAAATTTCAATGTAATGAGATCAACCCATTATATTATATTGAAATCTAATATATTTCTTTCAATTTAATGAGAATTTCCCGAATCTCGTACAAAATTTCTAAGATTTCAATGTAATAAATAAGGTGGATCCATTTTACTAAATTGAAATCTAATATAGTTTTATCAATTCAATAGGGATTCTCCGAAGCTCGTACAAAAAAAAAGCGGGTACACAGAGGAGGTTTTTAAATTAACTTTTTTTTTATTATACATAATTGACAATAATTTTTTTGTTCTTTTTATGAATCTCATGTCGATAAATTCTGAGACCAGAAATTCATTTTAACCAAAAAATAGGTTTGAAAATTGAAATACCTTTTTATTTTCATTATTTATTTATTTTTATTTTTTTTAATTTTTGGTGGATGGGTTACGACTCATTTGAATATTTGGGCCGGTCCATTTTTGTGGATTTTAGGCTTGATGACGTTTTGGGCCGGTCCATTTTTATGGATTTTGGGCTTGAATGACCTTTTGGGCCTATCCATATTTGTGGATTTTGGGCTTGAATGACCTTTTGGGCCTGTCCATTTTTGTGGATTTTGGGCTTGAATGACCTTTTGGGCCTGTCCATTTTTGTGGATTTTGGGCTTGAGTGACCTTTGTGTTTTCATGGATCTTGTGTATCTTTTGTTTGTTAAACTGGGCCTTTAGACTAGAGTGGGCTCAGGTGGGTTTTCGGGTCTGGGGTTGTCGGGTCGGGTATCCGCTGCTCAGGTATCCAATAGAAAATACCCGATGTTCCATCCAACCTTGTAAGTACCTGACCCATGTGTACTTGATGGGTCGTTTTTTTGTCAAAGTTACTATTTTATGCTTGAATTTTTTACTTCTTTCAGATTGTTGAAAAATCGACAAAATTATGTTGGTTTTGGTAAAATGGGAGACCTGAAGAAATATGACCCGACCAAACCCGATACCCACTAAACTAGAAAATACTCGACCCAATAAGGTAAAATTCACACGACCGGATCGAATATAGAAAGTCCACCCCTACTATTTAAAAGAGATGACATCAAGGATTAAATTGAAATATTTTACATTATTCTTTGTCGCAATATAAAATGATATCTATGCACTTTGCTCTTGACAATAGTATCTTAATAAATCTAACGCAACATGGTCTCTATAAATTGGTATTTCCGATGAAAATTCAATAACATTATCAATAAATACATATACCATAACAAAATTTTGGTATGTATTGGTATATATTATTATTTATCGTTAATTTTGATATACCAAAAATTTTCAGTATACAAATTGGTATATCGAATTACTAAACTATTGAAAAAAATTCGGTATAAGCAAATATCGAACTGCGAAAATACTAAAATTATTTTGGGTATAACAATATATATTAAAATTCCGAATTTTTTTAATCTTATATCGTTATTGTATTGAAAATTCAATATACCAACTTTTTTTATATTTTCGATAATTTTTCGGTTCGTTAACATGGTATAAATTCACAAATGACCTACAAATCACAGTCCAAAAACAACACTCTTGAGTAGTACTAATGCAGCGTTTGGTGTTTGCTTATTGTAAGTAGATTTTTACTTTTGGCTTAAATTCAGCTAAAAAGCGTGTTTGCATCTGCTAAAATTTAGCACATTTAAAATCTTTAAGTAGGGATATGCTGTTTTAAATTGTTTTTTAGTAAAAAATATTATTAAAAATGATTATTTGATAAATACTACTCCCTCCGTCCCACCCTAATTTGCATACTTTCTTATTGGTACGTCCCACATCAATTTGCACATCCTTAAAAATAAAATTTCTCTCACAATATACACCCTCAATTTCCATCTTTGAAAAAATCAACTAAAAAGTAAAAAACAGTTTTCTCTTAATATGTGTGCCCCTTCATATGTGCAAAATAAGGTGAGACGGAGAAGTACAACTTATGAATTTACTATAATTATTTTTTCTTCAAACAATGTCTCCTAATTTTAAATATTTTTTTATAATATCCAATTTTAATTACTTTCTTAATAGTAAAAGCAATTGAAAGTTTCTCGATAGGAGATAGAGCTTTGTTTGGATGTTGATGCTCGTGTGGATAAGGATAACGGGCAATATGGAGTGTTAAATGTCCTCTAAGGTACTGTTTGAAACATTTAAAAATATGAATAAAGTCGACCTTTGTACAAGCGACATACTTATAAGTCGTCTATCGTACAGGCGACTCAAATACATATGCGTATTTTTCTTTTAGTAATTAGTTTCGCCATTAGCAAGGGTGACTAGTATATTATTATATTGTGTTTTTTTTTAATGTTTTATACCCCATTTGACCAACGTTTGATTTGAATTTATTCATTGATTTATTTACTTAATATTATAAGTAATTTATTGATTTGAATTTTTTTGCCAAGGCGGACTACAGAAGCTTAGGACTATTATTAATTACTTTTGAGTGTGTATTATATTGTCACACAATATTTATATAATTTAATATTTTTAATTAATTATAAATATGTTAATTTATATAAAAATTAATATATTTATTTATATTTAAGTTTGGTATAACAATATCATGTTACATTTTCATATTTTAGCTTCATTCTCCATCATTTTATTTAAAACTTATTTCACCAATATATATCCACTAAAATCCCATTGATACCAATATTTCAATTTACGAAAATATCGATATTGATGAAATATCAGTAAATTTTTAATAAAACGATGGAAAATGAATTTAAAATTTGGAATTGTAACATAATGTTTTACAAATTGGCATAACTAACTTAAATATAAATAAATATATTAAAAGGTTACGTTTATTTTAAATATATTAATCAATGAATAAATTTAAATAACATGTTGGTAAAAAATATACAAGTTTCCCTTACAAGCGACACTAATTACTTTAAAAAAAATATTGAGTCGCCTCTACTAACAGTGACACTAATTATTAAAAGAAAAACAAGCATATGTATTTGAGTCGCCTGCATGATAAGCGACTTATAAGTATGTAGCCTGTTCCAAGGGCGACTTTGCTCATATTCTAAAATGTCACAAACAATACTGTAAATAGTAAAAGTGTTATGAACAGTGCCATCTTTCGTTAAATTTGACGTGGTTTTGTGTGGATTGTGGATTTGATAAGGTACACATTTTTCTTATTCTTTACTTGTTATGAATGCATACAGGGCAGAGAAGCTTGTGCGATTCCACAATGGTTTTTTCTTTGAAGAGATTCGGAGTGTACTACACGGGAATGATTTCTTAAGCGGAGCAAATATCGCGTAATTTTAACTTCGTTTCACATTATTTAGCATGTTTTTTCGTTTTCTTCTGACAGTCGTATGTGTAAATTGAACATAATTTTCGTGCTTGAATTGAGAGTCTTGTACTTATGGATTTGAGTTAAGTAATAAGATTCTTTTTTCTGCTTTAAAAAGTGAGCAACTGCAATTTAGTTCCATTTTCTTTTCCTTTTTAAGGGGAAAGTATATTAAATGTTATACTATAAAACGACCACGGTTAAAAATGAATTTACCAACCATAAATTTGATTCGCGCCACACGTGGCGGGAATGTATTAGCGGCCTTAGGATAGTAAAAAAAAAGCCCTATATTTCATGTATTTCCTGATTTTTAATAATATTTTCAATATTTTTATAGAATACGCTGATATTTTTACTGACATTTCAGTAAAATTAAAATATGGATAGTTTGTAAAAACTTGATTCTGGTCAAGTATAAAAGTTGCAGTATTTGATTCTTAAACAATTTTTAACTTGAAGTATTTGATTCTTAAACAACTTTTAGCTTGTTAATGAAAGAAAAATTGAAAAATTTTTTTCACCTGGCAAAGTATATTGATACCATAGAACTATCCAATATCATAGGTAATATATTGATTTTAATTTTTTTGCCAAGGCAGACGACAAAAGCTGAGGACTATTATTAATCATTTTTTAATGTGTATCATATGTCGCATATCGTTTATATAGTTAAATATTTTTAAATTAATTGTAAACATGTTAATATATAAAATTTTAATATATTTATTTATTTATTCTAAGTTATGTAGAACAATTTGTAAAATATCATGTTACATTTTAAGATTTTAAATTCATTTTCTATCATTTTATTAAAACTATCCATGATGATGGAAACTGAATTTAAAATTTGAAATTGTCACATAATATTTTACAAATTGACATAACTAACTTAAATATAAATAGATATATTAAAATTTTAAATTCATATTAATCAATGAATTTAAACGAGACGCTAGTCTAATGGGGTACAAAGTATTAAAAAAATTAATATACAAGTCGCCCGTAAAACTAATTACTTTAAAAAAATATTGAGTCGCTTCAACTAACGGCGACACTAATTATTAAAAGATAAAAACAAACATATGTATTTGAGTCGCATGTCCAATAGGCGACTTATAAGTATGTCGCCTGTACCAAGGGCGACTTTGCTCATATTTTAAAACGTCTCAAGCAGTACCTTAAATAGTAAAAGTATTATAAACAGTACCATCTTTCGTTAAATTTGCCGTGGTTTTGTGTGGATCGTGGATTTGATAAGGTACGATTTTTTATATTTTTTTATTCTTGCTTGTTATGCATGCACTCACAAAGTAAGGAAGCTTGTGCGATTACAATGATTTTTTCGTTAATGAGATTTGAAGTCTACTACATGGGGATGCTTTCTTAAGCAGAGAGCATATGTCGCGTAATTTTAACTATGTTGTACATTATTTAGCATGTTTTTCGTTTTCTTCTATCACTACGCATGTTTAGATTGAACATGATTTTCTTGCTTGAATTGAAAGTCTTGTACTTATGGATTTGAGTTATTTGTTTTTGTTTCTCCCATAAAAAAATAAAAAAAAAATAAAAAATAAAATTCCTCTCAAAGTGACTCGAACCCATGACCAAAGGTCTAGGTAATGGATTGAATTTTTTCTTTTTCTCTCTTAATATAAGAACAAAGAAAAAATTCTCCCATTCTCCAAGGTGACAGAACAAAGAAAAAATATTCCCCTTCTCCAAGGTAATTCGGACCCATGACCAAAGGTCTACGTAGTGGATTGAATTTTTTTCTCCTAATCTAAAAACAAAGAAAAATCTTTCTCCCCTTCAAAATGACTCGAATCCAGGATCAAATATCTAGATAGTAAATACACTTACAGAACTCAAGACCAAAGATCTAGATAGTAGATGCTTTTACGGATTTGAATTAACTAATAAGATTCTTTTCTTTGCTAAAAAAATGAGCAATTTCAATTTAGTTCCCTTTCCTTTGGTTTTATTAAGGGGAAAGTATATTGAATGCTACACTATACAACGAGAACAACGATTAAAAATGAATTTACCGACCATAAATTCGATTCGCTCTACACGTGGCGGGAATCTATTGGCGGATTAGGACTGTAAAAAGTCAGATATTTCCGGAATTTCCTGATTTTTGATAAATTTTTCAATATTTTTATAGAATACACCGATATTTTTCTTAATAATATTTTTACTAATATTTCAGTAAGATTAAAATATGGATAGTTATAAAAACTTGATTTTGGTCTAAGTATAGAGTTAGAGTATTTGATTCTTAAACAACTTTTAGTTTATTAATGAGAAAATAATTGAAAATTATTTTTCTCGTGGCAAACAAGAAAAAAAGAAAAGAAAAAATTACATTACGAAGAAGATGATGAGTAAATAGTAAGAATTACCTATGGAAAACTTTTGATAGTAGGTAAAGATCGAATCATAGAAGTGTATTGATACATTAGGTGTATTATAGAACTACCCAATATTATAAGTAATATATTAATTTGAATTTTTTTGCCAAGGCAGACGACAGAAGTCGAAGACTATTTATTAATCATTTTTTTTTAATGTACATATTGCCGCACAACATTTATATAGTTTGATATTTTTAAATTAGTGGTAAACATGTTAATTTATATAAAAATTTAAAATATTCATTCATATTTAAGCTATGTATAACAATTTGTAAAATATCATATTACATTTTCAGATTATAAATTCATTTTCCATCATATTATTAAAAATATCCGTGAATTTTTAATAAAATGATTGGAAATGAATTTAAAATTTGGAATTGTAACATGATGTTTCACAAATTGGTGTAACTAACTTAATTATAAATAGATATATTAAAATTTTAAATTTATATTAAATATATTAATCAATGAATTTAAACAAAATGCTAGTCAAATGGGGTACAAAATTAAAAAATTAATATACAAGTCGCCCGTAAAACTAATTACTTTAAAAAAAAATTCAGTCGCTTCAACTAACGGCGACACTAATTATTAAAAGAAAAACAAGCATATGTATTTGAGTCTCATATACGATAGGCGACTTATAAGTATGTCGCCTTTACCAAGAGCGGCTTTGCTCATATTCTAAAACGTCTCAAGCAGTACCTTAAATAGTAAAAGTATGATGAATAGTACCATCTTTCGTTAGATTTGCCATGGTTTTTACGGATTGTGGATTTGATAAGGTACGTATTTTTTCTAATTCTTGCTTGTTATGCATGCACTAACAAGGCAGGAAAGCTTGTTCGATTACAATGGTTTTTTCGTTAATAAGATTTGAAGTCTACTACGTGGGGATGCTTTTCTTAATCATGGAGCGTATGTCGCGTAATTTTAACTTCGTTGTGTATTATTTAGCTTGTATTTCGTTTTCTTCTATCACTGTGCATGTTTAGATTGCACATGATTTTTCTGCTTGAATTGAGAGTCTTATTCTTACGGGTTTGAGTTATTTGTTTTTGTTTCTCTTTATCTAAGAACCAAAAAAAATCGGCAAAAACTTATATGAGACTGTCACACAGTTGTCACACGGTGCGACGGGAAAAAAATATCACTTTTTGTGGTAAAAGGTATCACGTTTATCTGTAAAAGTATCACTTTTTTTTAACAAAAAAAAAAAGTATCACTTTTTGTAGCAAAAATATCACTTTTATCTGTAAAAGTATCAATGTAGTAAAAGTATCACTTTTATGTGTAGAAGTATCAAGTTTTTCTGTAAAAGTATATTCCGTCACACGTGTGACCATCACATACAAGACTCACTCAAAAAAACTCTCTCATCCTCCCAAAGTGACTCGAACCTATGACCAAAGGTTTAGGTAGTTGATTGATTTTTTTTTTCTCTCCTAATTTAAGAACAAAGAAAAAATTCTTCCGTTCTCCAAGGTGACGGAACAAAAAAAAAAAAGATTCTCCCCGTCTTCAAGGTGACTCGGACCCATGACCAAGGTCTACGTAGTGGATTGTAATGTTTTCTTTTAATATAAGAACAAAGAAAAAATTCTTCCCTCTCCGAAAATAACTCGAACTTAAAACTAAAAATCTAGATAGTAGATGCTTTTACAAAATTCAGGATCAAAGATTTAGGTAGTGAATACCGTTACGGATTTGAGTTGCCTAATAATATTCTTTTTTCTGCTAAAAAAAATGAGCAATTGCAATTTAGTTCCTTTTTCTTTAGTTTTATCAAGGGGAAAATATATTGAATGCTACACTATAAAACGACAACAACGGTTAAAAACAAATTTACCAACCATAAATTTGATTCCCGCCACACGTGGCGGGAATCTATTGGCGGGTAATGACAGTAAAAACCCCTAACGCACCGTCACAGATAAATTGGGCACAGCCACACGTGTTAATTTTGGTAGCAATCTGACACAGCAATCATTCCCCTTTTCTTCACAATCACAACCCTCGTCTCCTCCCCCTTTTTCCACACACTCACACACACTGAAAGAGCGAACATTCTTCAGCTCAATTATGGCTGGACGGAGGCGGAAAAAGATGAAATTGTAAGCTTCTTTGCTTTCTGTTTTGGTTGATTGTGCTTTATTGAGTTGAATTTGTAATCGTCGAATTTGTTCATATGAGCTTTCTGTACCCTAATTGAATCCAATTGAGTGGTTTTTTAACTTAGTTAGTTGAATTGCTTCGTGCTCTTGTGGTGTGGGGTCAGATTTGCACGGAATGGGATTGGAATTTGGATGATTCTGGAATTATGGATTTTTTTAGACATTTTATTAGGTTTGATACTCTCTTGTTAGTTGTTTCTGTACCAAATTGAGTTTTGAAGTAGGGTTCTTGTTGGTGCTGTTTTGGGGGAATTGAAGAATAAAATTAAAAAATGTGTAATTCATTGTGCATTCTTTTTTAATCTTGAAACCATATCCCAAATGCAAATTTAGGTGTCTTTTCACTCGGTGTGGATAATTTGAAGCTTTAATTCATATAAGTTGCTATGGGTTCTCCTTATATAGATGTAACCAAGAGTGAAGTCGCAAACGAAAAGTATCATGTTCACATCTTAATGTGCTTACTCTTGTTTAAATTTCTCCTTTCTATACGATTCTTGATTCGTTGGAAGTTTGTTTGCAAGGAAATCAAGTTCTTTTCCTTTTCTTGAAGATGTATGTTACCAGATTTTACTGGTCAAGAAAATTTATAGCTTTTCCAAATCTGCGTCGAGCTTTGAAAGATCTTCTAGTATAGATATGCTTTTGTCGTCTAACGGTCGGACCTTCAAAAAGATCTCCTAGTATAGATATGCTTTTGTCGTCTAACGGTTAAAAAGTGACAGCTGTTGAGGAATGATTGCTTAGATTTTCTTACTTCGCTGGCCTGCTTCTTGTCGTGTGCGTATAAATCGCGTGTGGGTCCTACATTGCTATCGGCTGTCCCTATATCGATGAATTAATGTTGTCGGCATGCATTTCACCAATCTTGAGCTAGATCTTCTTCTTAGGAGACTAAATAAATGCAAAACAGAAGTCTTAACACGTGTTCGATTTGGTAGTTTTTAACGGTAACTGTTTCTTTTAAAGACCCTGTGAATCGTAATGTGTGTTCCAAATTGCGACACGTTTCGGAATTATGCAGCTGCACTTTCAGATTTTTTATCTTGCCTTGTTATTGAGTTGTATTGTAATGCCTTTTGTTAATTAGTGTAGTAGCAATATAAGTATATTAATCATTTGGGTTTGTAGATTGGCTGATGCAATCAGAGACAACAGACGAGTTCCAAAGGAGAAGTCAGACGAGCAGCAAACACAATCTGAACTCCCAACCGAGCTTTTGGAACTAATTCTTTCTCAGTTAAGTTTAAGAGACAACGTTCGTGCTTCTGCCGTCTGCAAAGCATGGCTAGCTGTTGCGGCCTCTGTCAGGATGGCCAATAAGCCTCCCTGGCTTATGTTCTTCCCCAAATTCGGCGACCTGTATGAATTCTACGACCCTTCTCAGCGCAAAACATATTGGCTTGAGTTGCCAGAGCTACACGGCTCAAGGATTTGCTACGCCAAGGATGGTTGGTTGCTGTTATACAAGCCGAGAACTCAGTCTGTATTCTTCTTCTGCCCATACACGCGAGAGCAGATCGATTTGCCTAGTCTAGAATTAACTTACCAGATAGTTGCTTTCTCCGCCGCTCCAACGTCCCCCAACTGTATCCTTTTTACGGTTCGCCATGTCAGCCCCACAATCGTTGCAGTTAGCACTTGTCGGCCTGGGGCAACAGATTGGGCCACCGTGAATTACCAAAACCGTCTCCCATTCGTTAGCAGCATTTGGAATAAGCTCGTTTTCTGCAAGGGTCTTTTCTATTGTTTGTCTCTGACAGGTTGGCTGGGGGTTTACGACCCGGAAAAGAGTAGTTGGGCCGTCCATTCCGTGCCTCCCCCTAAATGCCCGGAAAATTTCTTCGTCAAGAACTGGTGGAAAGGCAAGTTCATGGCAGAGCACAACGGGGATCTTTTCGTCATATACACTTGCTCTGCAGTGAACCCCGTGATCTATAAGTTGGACGAGACGAGCAAAGTGTGGGTAGAAATGGAGACATTGGGAGGCATGACGCTGTTTGCAAACTTCTTGTCGTCATACGCTAGGACAGATCTTCTTGGAACGATGAGAAACAATGTTTACTTCTCCAAGGTTAGATTCTATGGGAAACGTTGTGTTTCTTACTCGCTAGACAACGGCAGATATTATCCGCGGAAGCAGTGTTATGATTGGGGCGAGCAAGACCCATTTGAGAGCGTCTGGATCGAACCGCCTGAAGACCTCTCGACTTTTCTTTGAAGTTAGCACCAGGTACGAGAATGTTGTAGTTTCATAATCTTAATGTTGTTTATTTTCGTGTCGATTTCATTGTCTAGTCATTAGTGTATGTGAACTATAGCTTAGACTTTGGAACAATGATATGATGTAATAAAAAAAGATTGTCGTTATAGAAATGACTATTGTTGTCCTTGTTTTTCAACATCTGTTTGCTTTATTTCTGCTGCAACATTGTTTAATTGAACATCTCTAAAAGGATGGGTCGGGAACCCCTGCTGGCAGGCGTGCTGGACCACAAAACGAAGCCAAAATGACATCGTTTTGTGGTCCAGCACTGTGTGCTAGGGCGCTTGCCTGCCCAGCAGAGAATCCATTTCCCTGAAAGGATACAACGAAAAGACTCACCCGAGGTAACCACACTTGGCACTCGTGTTGTAGAAATTCGATGTGGTTAGGATTTCAATTATTCGATGTGGTTAGGATTTCAATTTTACCCGCCGGTCTTACCCCAAGGGTGTTATCATTAATAAATAAGTTCTTACATTCTATTGTAATGTAAAAATATACATTAAGCATAATAAAATGGTACAATTTACATGAGAAGGTTGTGATTTGTCTTGTAAATTTCAAGATTTAAGGTTTAAATTGTAATTTGAAAAAAGATTGTGATATTTTTTTTTTCCAAAATTGTACTAATTCGTCTTGTTTTTCGCTAAATTAAATGGAACGGAGGGAGTAGTTTTTAGATAAAATGTGGTGAATTTTCTTAAAATTTGACCAATTTAATATAATAGTTGATTTGATCACGAAACCTATAGGATGTTTAGTTAAATTTATAATCTCCTCGAAATATTTTATAAGATGTCAAATAATTTATAAGATATAAGATAGACTCATAAAACTTGTAAGCTAAAAAAAACGCTCCTCTAGTCCATTTTATATTTTAAGATCTTATAAGTTGCACTAGAGCAAAATTCGGTTTAAACCGAATTAATCGTCCGATCCGAATCGAAATTATCTATTTGGATCGGTTTTTAAATTACTTCGGTTTTCTATTTTAGTTTTTAGGAATTTCGGATAATTCGGTTCGGATCGATTTAGAGTTTTTTTAATCAAAATAACCGAAACCGATCCGAAATTATGATGTTTTATTTTTTAATATTATATATATATATATATATATATATATATATATATATTAGACTTGATAGGGATATAGTTTAGTTTTTATCTTGAACTTTTTTCATGGAAGTGTGAAATTTAAATATTGTGGTTGATGGGTTTATGTAGACCGACTATTTACATAAGTTTTTTTTAAGTAATAAATGATGAAAAAATCTTGAGAGAATTATTTTGGATCAACCGAATACCGAACCGAACAAACCGAATAAATTCGGTTCGGTTGAAGTTCGGTTTTTGAAATATCGGTTCGGTTTTTGGTTTAGCTTTTTTAATTCGGTTTGGTTTTTGGTTTCACTAAATAATTTCAGTTCGGTTACCGAATCGACTCACCCCTACTACCCGCACACATACTTCACACGCACCACACTCTTATTTCACACACACACTTTCAAATTAGTCCCCAAATTCATAGATGAATCCTTTGTTGCAAAACTCCCCGACTAGCTCCAATTAATCTCCGCCTAGGCGCTAGACTTTTATTGACCGCTTACATTTATTTTTCGATTCCTCCCCGCCTAGCCACGTCTATACTCCGATTAGTCTCGACTAGATCCCGACTAATCGCTAGACCCCAGTCCACCACCGAGCTAGTTTAGAGTTGCTGCTAGTTTAGCCAAGTTCAAGAAGCAGAAATGCATCTGATTATTTTGATAGTAGATATGTAATACACAGCTGCTACCAAAGCTCGTGGACAATTTAAATTCCAAAGCATTTGTTACAATGGATTTCCGATCTATCCTCGAATCATTCCATCGAAATGCAACCTTACTTAATTTTCTACAATCGGGGCGCTAATCGGGCCATACATACCCTTCTCTCCAACACCAGACCCTCTGGCGCGTCTTTCTCGTTAGGACTAGTCCTGATCGATCATTCGTTAGCTCTTAAGCTCTCTTGTAAGGAGGACTAGTCCTGGTCGATCATTTGTTAGCTACTAAGCTGCCGTATCTGCAAGATCCTTGAACATTGGGTTCTTTTTCCATCATTTGATTAATTAATTAGCAAAGGAAAAGGCAGACAACGGGTAGGCTCATTGCAGGAGGTTCGAAAGGAAAGGGATACGCTACGACCTATTGATGATGGATAACAGCTATCTCGAGCACCTAACCTTGGCAATCGACTACAAGAATGGTCTTATCTACTTGTATCGTTGTATAAGCTATTTCGAGAGTCAGCAGGCTCAGGTCGGGCTACTCGACTGACATAAATCCTGTAATCTTCAAGCAATCGACCATCTTCTGCATTCGTCGAATTTGATAAACAATCAAGACAGTTTCAAAACGAAACGCATCAACAACTCTCTAGAACATCAAAGTCCTACTTACATAATCAATGATCACAGACACAAACGTATAAACCCACAAAATTCACTACAAGTACGAAGCAGACTCGGTCATCTCGATGTTTCTTATAGTCTAGCTATCTCCTGGCGACGCCGACTTTGGTGAGGGCTATATATGCGACGAGCCTATATACAAGAAGCATGCCACCCATAGCAAACAACGACACCACATATCCGTGAAGCCCAACATTCTTTACTGCAGGGAAATCCCGAACTAGACAATTAATTTGTTTTGCCTTGTCGCAAACATATGTCTCGTTGCGTGAGTACTGCGACACCAATAGGAGCTTAAACGTGTGTTGCGCAATTGATAGGTGTTTAATCCAGCTTATAAATGACGGAACATTTTGCACGTAGAATCCGCTGGCTAGGAGAGAGCTCAACATGATAACCGATCCTAAAGTGATAGCTGCCTTCTGGTCCATGACAACGGCTCCAATGGCGAGACCGAGCCCTTGAGTGCATAAAACGCTGTATAGAAGAACGAACAGGCCTGAAAAGAAGCTTCCGGCTGTGGCTTTAAAGCCCGCCATCCAGTAGGTTATGGTGTAGAATACGGACGGAAGGATTAGTTCCATCGGCAGGTCACCTATGGTTAGAGCCATCAAATATGGAGATAGGCGGTACATGCTCGAAGATCTCTCTTTCGAGAGTGTTAAACATTCTTGCGGGAATGTGAATACAGACTGGAATAGAGGATAGAAACCCCAAAATACAGTGTAGAAGAAGAAAAGCCCCACCTGCATTCGAGTTTAGACATTACCGTTAGGCGTTAACACCTCGGAGAATAACAAATTAGGCATTCATCATACACACACATATATATATATCACCTGATCTTGTATGTGACTGCTATCAGATTGCCACCAGAGCATACCAGCCATGAAAGCTACGATAAGGACCTCCGCAATCCTGAGGACGGAGAAAGATTCGTGCTTCCGTTCTTTAATCCCTCTCTCGATCAGTACAGAGAATTGCAACCACCAACTGTTCGACCAACTGTCGTCAACTGGTGACGAGCATTGCATCTTATCATCACCACCACCAACAAGTTTCGAGCTCAAACTATCCGACAACTGTGTCCGGTAAGCCAGCACCAGTGCTTGCTTAATGGCACCTTCATCTTCGTTTTCATCGGCAGTCGAAATTCCTAAAACACAAGAGCTTCTTAGTTTAGGTACATGATATATAGAAGATAATATTGAGCGTACTGTTGTACCATTTGCAAGATCCAAGAGAAATTCTGCGGGATTCATGGCAACTGACGGAGCAAAACCGAGCGAAGAGAAATACTGCATCGCGAGCGAAGTATCCCCGAAGTAGTAAGGGTTCCCATCGGACAACAGAAGAATCTTATGAAACATGTAATAAATCCTGCTCGAAGGCTGGTGAACCGTCATCACGACAGTTCTGCCCCCATCCGCCAACTCCCTTACAGTTGACACAATTTTCAACGCAGTAGTCGAATCAAGCCCCGACGTAGGCTCATCGAGAAACAACAAACTCGGATTTACGAGCATTTCCTGCCCAATACTAACCCGTTTCCGCTCGCCACCCGAGACACCCCTCAAGATCCCCCCACCTATAATACTATTCCTACATTTCCACAATCCTAGCTGAGTCATCACGGCTACAGCCTGCCGCGACTTTTCATGCTTACTAAAAGTTCGCGGCAGGCGTAATAAAGCCGTGTAGACTAGCGTCTCCATGACGGTTAGGTGTGGATGTAGAACATCGTCTTGTGTGACGAAGCCAATGTTACGGTTCATGGCCTTCGAGAGCGGGTTGCCATTGTAGGTAATGGTGCCCGAGAGATTGCCGCCTAGACGCCCGCCCAGAGCGGATAGTAGCGTCGTCTTACCGCTACCCGATGGACCTAACATAGCTAGCACTTCTCCGGGCATCACGACTCCAGTGATGCCCTTCAAGATTTGCTTGTCTTCGGATTTCGTAGTTCCGGAGAATCCTCCTCTCTTGACTTTGATTTTGTAAACAACGTCACCGAACTGCATGTAGTTAATTGTTGCATTCAATTAATAATAGAAAATACAGTTTTGATCAGGTCCGCACCCATCAAAACACGACATCCGTGCCATTAGTTTGGTGGCCAGGTGTCGTCACTTTATTAGTGGTCCACTAATAGCGCGGACGTCGCGTAGTGCGAGCCTGATCAAATTCCGTATTCATAAAAGAATAAATTGAAGTTCGGGAGAGACCTTAAGAGTGACAGGGAAATTGGGTTTCTGGAAGATCTCATTCTGTACAGTCTCTCTTTGCCCCTCTAAATCCGCCATTGAAGACAACGAACTCAAACCTTACAGATTTGAAGACAAGCCTTAGCACCAAATAATGTATGTGTATAAACTCGGGATATGGATCCTCTCCATTTCGTTTTGTTTGTCAAATTCGGAAAAAGAAAGACTTATGTTAATAAAAAAACATATCTTCTTATACTTAATTTTTTTACGTATTTTACCATGTGTTTTTTTCTCTTCGAGATTGACGAAATGAAATGAAGATAATCCATTTCCATGAACACTTAGATCCTCTAGTCCGAATCCCCGATGTCTTCAAAAAATTGGCTTTAAAAAAGAACAATGCTAAACGGGCAGAATATGCTCGGGCAGGAAAAAAAAAAGTGTTTTTTTTTTTTAAATTTTTTTCTATTATCTTCTAATTAAAATTACAAATAGAATTGATAACTATCACAAGATCAAATTTTAATGTTAACTATCATTTTGAAGTGATCTAAAAAATTGGTCGATTTTCAATTCATTTTTGGGGTTCTTAATGGTAAAATTTGAATTTCCGCCTTCACAAATAAATGTTCATTAGTACTTCTTAAATGTATTTATAAAAAATTAAATTAAATTTTAAGAAAAAAAAATTCCGCCCAGGCATATTTTGCCCAAAACTCATTATCCTTAAAAAAATGTAGATAATACTAGGTTATCAAGACGGAGCGTTTGTAATATTATACTAGAAATCTAAAATTATTTTTCAAAAATACTTAAAAGTTAATTTTTAGAAGTTCCTAGAAGACGATATCGCTAAGTTAGAAATTAACTTTTAACTTTAACATAATTTTTTTTTACCAATCACTACAAAATTCTAGCTTTTTAAAAAAAAAAAAAAAATTAATTATTCTTCTAAAAACACAATTGTTCTTAGAAACTTTTCAAAAGCAATTTTATATCTTCGATTGAGATTGCAAACATTCCGTTTCGCTATCTTTAAGAAAGTAAAACATAAAACGTGAATCGTAAACTTACGTCGGGGGAATGAAGCAGTAGTATTTCACCAAGGTCGAGGTAGACGATGGAGCTGTGAGTGAAACAGTAAAATAGGATTTTCACTGCTTTATAATGAATGGGAAAACATATAAATTTTAACTAGTATTAAAACATTGCTTATTTTGTCAAAAAGTAACCGTGCTTACGTTTTCTAACAGCCGGGCTTGTTAGGTAAGAAGGGATCATAGATAGATGTGGCAATTCGAGTAGTACGGCTTAGGCTGATCGAACTTGTATTATATATAGCTTAGGTCGAAATGAAATTTTATCGGATTAAAAATTATTGAGCTCGACTGATCCTGTTTATTTCATTAAGATTTTTTGGTTAGTCTGGGACCGTTGAATTTTTAGTTTGTTGGAGTTGTCAACAAAGTTCCACATCGAATATATATAGGAAAATCATGGGTTTATAAGGATTGAAGTATCTCCAATTGCTTTGAGGTCTTTTGGGAGTTAGCCCAAGAACAAAACCGTGGAGGTTTGGCGCAAAGCGGACAATATCGTACCAATGTAGAGATACGGGCCCAATCAGGCCTCAACATAGTCCATGGAGTGGGAAGTGGTACTTTGAGCCAATGTTTGTGCATTCGGACTGGTGAATACTAATGTAGAGATACGGGTCCAATTAGGGCTCAACATAGTCCAGCGAATGGGAAGTGGTACTTCGAGCCAATGTTTGTGCAAGCGAACTGGTGACTAAACAGATCATGTTATCGGTTCACAGTTTAACGGGTCTGACTAGTTCAACCGGTAGTTCAACCGGTGGTTCGACTCGAAATGATAATTAGTTAGATTTTAAATTTATATTTAAAAAATGACATAAACCTTTAGAAGACCAGAAAATATATATTTATGTATATTATAACAAAAAGTATTGTTCCCACAGTCAGAAATAAAGCATTTTCCTCGTCTATTTTCCATAATCAGGGTTTAAACGGAGTTAATCGGGGTATAAGCATGGTTAGACAAGAAGAAATTGAAAAACAAACATAAACGATCGAACCTAATACCTAAACAAAGATTAATCGAAACTAGTTTTAGACGGGGATTAATCGAAACTAATCCGGAAACGAGAGGGCGCGCACGTGAAAGGTTTGGTAACTTTGGTTTATACCTCTCTCACTCTTCTTGTTTAAGGTAATGAATTTCTGACAAACTTCCAAAACAGCCCTTTGGATTATTACATACTTTTAGCCCTGCATTAATATAATATTACTACAAATTGATCACTTCCCAAACGATCCCTTAAATTATTACATATTTTAGCCCTGAAATAATATAATAAGACTTCCAAATTGATTTTACAGATAACAAACGATGACTAAGAGAGCTTCCTCGATGCTGCCTTAAATCTCAAAAATTTTCCTACGTACTCCATCCATCCGTCCCGAATAAATTTGTACATTTTTTATTTTTGTCTGTCCCAAGTAAGTTTGCATACTTTTTAATAAAGAAAGTTATAACACAATCTTCACCCTCAAAATCTACACTTTCAATCCACCTTTGAAGAGTCGACAAAATTCCAAAAAATAATTTTTATTAATATGTGTGCCTAGGGATGGCAATGAA
Organism: Ajuga chamaepitys; assembly: GCA_958295605.1. Taxonomy (NCBI): domain Eukaryota; kingdom Viridiplantae; phylum Streptophyta; class Magnoliopsida; order Lamiales; family Lamiaceae; genus Ajuga; species Ajuga chamaepitys. The sequence goes on along the minus strand of OY282505.1, from coordinate 1,189,664 downwards.
TCGGGTTGAAAATCCGAATCCGCATCAAACCAGCTTCAAATGGGGCGGGTAAAAACCCGATCAAACAGGTTACGGGCGGGTCCAAACCCGATCAAACGGGTATTGCCGAAAGCGGGTTGTGGTTTTTGCTATTAGGTTTTCAAGCATATAACGTAGGTAGATAATCACCCGAGAGGAGTGAGGTCTTGCGTAAGCATCGATTTTAGGAGCCCTTGGGAGCAGGGATGGATTTAGGGGGGGCGGCGGTCGTCGCCCTTGGACTTTCAAGAAAAAGACTTACATGTAAATTTATCTAATAATTTTCATTTATACCTTTATTATATAAGAGTACGTTCACCCTTCTTGACTATAAAATGTTCGTTTCAATACTCTATAATATAGTTATATACATTTCGTTCCTTTTGGGGCAAATTCCTAGATCCGTTCCTACTTGAGAATTTTTTATGTGATAGTTAGTTCGAGAGAGTAGTTGTTCATAATTGATCTACATATTAACATAGTTCGATAGGAAGATCAACTAGAATAGTGCCGCCTAATAACGATAAAATCGATATAAAAGTTTAGAATTTTAGGATAATGAAACTTAGAAGATAGTAACTGAAACCAAAACCCTATAATGCATCAATTATTTGTCTGAATCTTTCGTTGTTATTGTTTCTTTATATTCAAGTGATTCTTTAATTTTATTCATATTCTGCTTAATTAGATTCAACCTATGTAATCTGTGGATGGGTTTCTTCTTAATTAGCCTAATGAATCGAATTTTTTATGGATTAAATGGCTGTTCCGAATTATGACCGCTTCCACAATAAATCGGACAGATCTAGCGGTCGTCCGTGGAAAGTTATAAAATTTGGAACAAGTAGTATGTGGTGACAAAAAGTAAATTTATTGAACATATAGGATTCTTATCATTCAGTTGATATACAATATTTCTTTACTCAAGATTAATTTGTGATTCTAGCTTTTTTCTCTCTATTTTCTGATGATCTATTACAATGGGAGTGTTGGGATATTTATAAGCTTTGAAAGCTGCTCTCGCATGGTTGACACGTGTCTGCCAAGTGTCAAAGTCGGTGCCAGATGGCAAGTTGCCACGTGTAATGCTTTTGTTGAGCTGGCGCATCTTTTTGTACATGTGTTCCCCTTGTGTCGTAATGATGATAGCGGTCTAAGATGTATCAGCCGAGGGTTAGAGATAGAGGATCGATCCATGTGCAGTCCTTTAGAGGGGCAGAGAACAGGTCTGCATTTGGACGGTCACCAATCTTGTGATGACGGTCCACCATCGAACCAATTAAGAAAGATGTATAGGGAAATATTGTTTGGGTTTCTCGATCAAGCTTTGTTACCTTGTTTATGTGGATGGTATCCACATTATCTAGTCAACGTGCCAACTCAACATTAATCCTTATGTGGCACTACACATCAGCGAACTTGGAGAACAAGTTTTGAATATCAAAGACCTACTAATGATACAGAACAAGCATTTATGAGAAAGGAGTACAGACTTTGGAAAGGGCTCCAAGATGGTAAGAAATGGACAAGAAAACCTGTTGTTGTCCTCTCATAAATACTCATTTCGTCCCAACTTATTTTGTACAGTTAACTCGATACAGATGTTAAGAAAAAATAAATTTTGGAGAATCTTTGACTTTTTTAAAGGTGGAGATTTTGGAGGGTGAAGATTGTGAGAAATTTTTTTTTTTTTAAGGGTGTACAAAATTAAGTGGAACGGATCGAAAAGGAAAATATGTAAATTTAAGTGGAACGAGGAAGTAAAGATGAATCCAACGGTTGAGATAAATCCGGACAAATGATGAAAGCTGACTGCATTTATTATGTATATATAGCTGTTGCCTTTGTAAATACATGCAAAAACTGTTGTATAAATAGATGTTACTGTACCTGTAATTGATCAATCAATCAAGAACAAAATTCGCAGCATATAGCTTCTCCCTTTCTTGTCTCACTTCCTCTTTAAAATGCCATTGTTAGCTACGATTAATCTCCGTCTAGGCTTTAGGTTTTCATTGACGTCTACGTTTATTTCTCGATTTTTCTTCTGTCTAATTACGTCTATGCTCCGATTAATCCCGTTCAAACCCCGTTTAGTCGTTAGGCAGCAGTCCGCTGCGCGCCTAGCGACTTTTACAACCTCGGCTACTTCTGATACTCACTACCTCTCTCTCCAAAACGAAAGATAAACATAAAAATGCAGACAGAAGAAAACCTTCTGAATTTCTTAGTCACAAATGGCAATGGCGTAAACGGCCTTTCCCAACTGAATCTCAAAAAAATCCCTAACGAGTTCATCCAGCCTCCTCACGAACGATTCCACAACACCAAAATCGTCAACGGAAAAACTATACCGCTGATCGATCTGAGTCACCCTGAGTCAGTTCAGTCGATCTGCAAGGCAGCGGCAGAATGGGGATTCTTCCAGATAATAAATCACGGCATCCCAATGGAGGTGATGGACGACGCGAAAATGGCGGCGCATTGCTTCTTTGACTTGCCGGTGGACGAGCGGAGGAAGTTTTTGAAGGAGAATTCGCCGACGGAGACGGTTATGTTGAAGAGTAGCTTCAGTCCGGGGGCGGAGCAGTTTATGGACTGGAAAGATCATCTGGTTCATTTCGTTGATGGTCGCCGGAATGTTGACGTGGAGATGGTGGAGGAGTATCAGTTATGGCCGCCTGTTTCTAGGTATATGTATATTCGGTGTTGAGTTTTCTGCATGAGAAACACATTTTAATATCTTCAAGCAAGAAGGGCCTGGAGTATTCATTTTCGGGTTTGAGTCGAGTTTTTAAAACGTACCCCTTAAAGAGATGAATCATTTATAATGATAAAAGTATTTTAAAACATAGAAAATAAAACACAAACAAGTCGAAAATAATTATCTAAATACACTTCGCCTTACAGTTTCATTGGCAAAAGTATTAAGCAAGTCTGTATAATCCAATTGTTCAATGATTTCTTTTTCAATAGATAACATAGTTAATCAATTTAATCTTTTTTGTGACATTGTTGATCGGAGAAAATATTTCTCAATGAATAACATAGCTAATCCATTCAATCTTTCTTGTGACATTATTGATCGGAGAAAAGTCTTGATGAGTTTTAACTTTGAGAAACTTCTTTCAGAACTTGCTACTGTATAAAAATTATTTTCGACTCCTAAAAAGTTGTAATTTTTTTGAGTTCGAGTTGACGGACTCTTCCATCTAATAAAAAGTTCGATCCGCTGCATGCAAGCATTGTGCTTTTACCTTAAGGGTTGATTTAAAATAAACATCATAATCTTTTATTTAAAATTAGATTTTTTTAATTTACACTTTATCTAATTGATCTTCTCATAGGGACAAAGTCCTACGGTACGTACAACATGCAAAATCTCTTATCCGTACCCTACTCGAGGCATTATTACGTGGCATTAATGTGAACAAAATTGATGAGGCGAAAGAAGATGCCTTAATGGGTGTGCTTGCGGTTAGCCTTGTTCATTATCCGGTATGCCCAAACCCGGAGCTAGCAGTCGGGTCAGGTCGCCATTCGGATGTATCTTCGATCACTCTCCTCCTCCAGGACGATGTGGGGGGGCTTTACATACGAGACGGCGACACTGACCGATGGATCCACGTGGAGCCGATGAAAGGCGCCCTCGTCGTCAACATTGGGGATTCGTTGCAGATAATGAGCAATGATCGGTATAAAAGCATCGAACATCGGGTGTTTTTAACCGGGAATACGAAGCGAGTTTCTATACCCGTATTCGCAAATGCATTGAGCGATGTGTTGATTGGTCCGGTACCCGAAGTTATAGAAGGCGGAGATAAACCGATTTATAAGCAAATTCGGTTCGGTGACTACTTCAATCACTTCTTGAGTAAATACCAAGATGGCAAGACTGCCCTCGACTTTGCAAAAATATGATTAATAAAAATTAAGAATACATAATAATTTTATTAATTCATTAAGTTTTTCATTTTTAATTTAAGAACATTAATTTTTTTATTTCAATTTTAATCCTTCAACTTTTAAAATTTGATAAATTGATCAATTTTTTTCAAAAGATAAAGAATCATAATCGAAATAATAAAAAAGAATGTCCTTAAATCAACAATGGAACTTAGTGGGTTAAAACCCTATTTATGGTCTTGTTTTTCACAATAAGCTAGTTTGGAGAAAAAAAAGGTATGCATGTGCATTGCACTAGTTAAGATATGTAACACGATCTTCGACCGGACACTATTTACCTATTATAATTTGTATCTCACTTATTGAATCTAGTAAATATTATATATTAGTTAATGAAATTATATACTCGTAATATATAGTGATTATGCAAATTTTCAATTATATGTATGTCTCTTTCCATTTAATAAATCAAAACTCTGGTTTGATGGTCATGGGTTGAAAAAACCAATAATCCAATGAACCCTAACCGAACCAATACTCTGTAAATCACACCATATCTTGAATTTCAATGCTTTGGATGCCCTGTACTGCTATTTTGAGGTGGTTTTACGTTATACCAAAAGCAACGATAGTCATATTACGGAACAAGGCCAGTAAATTGAACGTTCTAGCCTTGTGTTCCGTAATACAAAGGAGCAAGAGGCTCTCAAGTCCACAATGCCAGAACGCCCAATCTGCTGACCACCCAATTGGCTTGATCTACTCGGTCAACTACTATGAAATTCAGCAGATCGGGCGTTCTACCTTGTTACTGCTGGATGTAACATCATCGGCCGCAGAATTCGTCCCATTTTCAATCACTACATTACTTGTCACATCACTTCCTATGCCGTTGCAACGCTTGCTCATCACTATCTCACTCATTAATCGGACTGTTATAATAAGAGCTAGCCGGCTAGGGCAGGAATGCTCAACCAGACTCCAACTCTGGCTCGACAGCCCCAGGTCGGGCTACGCGACTGACGTGCATCCTGTAATCATCGAGCAGTCGACCACTTTTTGCATAGGTCAAACTAGATAAACAATGAAGACGATTTTAAAATGTAACGCATCGTCACATTAATAGGAACACCAAGGAATGAGCAAAAAGCTCAAATTAGATCCACTTGTCTCGGACTCGATCTTGGTACAGTAGAGAATGTAATAACAATGCTCCAATGGCTTAAGCAAAAGCTCTTTAGAACACTCAAAATCAAGATTTCCAAGTGACTTTACTTACATAATCAATTATCACAGACAGAGACACATAAACCCACAAAAATGACCACAAGATGCAGATTGGTGACCAATGAGGAGACAGTTCCAAGTCGCAAATTTCCACTACGAAGCTAAGAAATCAGATGAACAAGTGCTTGAAATCTCCATTAGCAAGTTGGCAAACATTATTGTAGCATCCAACATCTGCAAAGAGAAGAGTGTGGTCGGTACGACATACAAACCGTAAATCATAGGAGTACATCTTCAAAGAAACATAGATTGCAAAGCAACAGAGTTAACTTTTGTTTGAAAAACATATCTAAAGCAAGCCCTTCCATTACTCCATTTGCTCTAGTCTATATAAAAGACAATCATGATCAACATCCAGAAACTATTTTGTCTTCCTTTAATAGTTTCCAATTACAAGTTTACAACACTATATGAAAATACCCGATTTCCATTTAAGAATACGCACAACCTGACTAAACATTTGTGGTATTGCAATGCCCACTTCCCGGACAGCATTGAGAGTATAAGGATTCTCAGTGCAATTTATTCACATACAAGAGTATCCCACTGCCATCCTAGCCATGGTCAACACTCAATCAGCAAGCAAACTCGCAAGAAAATGAAACATGGAGCAGAAATTCACTAGACAAAAAGAATGGAGAAAACAAACATATTTATGATTTGCATAAAAAGCTAGAATCCATTTTCATCTCCTAAATTTTCTCTTTCTTAATATGAAATGGATAAAACAAAATATTGCCAAACTCTGTCAACTCGTACAATTCTAAGAGTGTTTTCATGCCTAAACAATTCAACTCTTATATTAGATCTATTGATCGAACCGATGTAGAATCGCAAGTAGAATCAATAGAATATTAGGAAGAATCGGTAGAAACTTCAAAATTCGGGAAAAAAAAAAATTTACTTTGAAACCCTAACTAATAAACATGAGTAATATTGTTTCGCCTAAAACATTAATTTTGAAGCTCATTTTACTATGAGGGGAAAAAACAGAATTTAGGTAAAATAATGGAATATTATATATATACATATATCGATATATTTATATATGTATTTATTCATAATTTGCACAATTACAATCCGATTCTATGCCTCTCAATTCAGGAGTGACTCCACCTCTTTCACATAAGCAAGATCAATTAAAATGTGGAAAAGAAATTAGAAGAAAATTACCGAATCTCAATGTAAGGCACCAGATAAACAAGCAACAGAACGGTGAAATTCAAGTAGAAAATAACAGAGAGGCAATCTAACAGCACGAAATGAAAAGCTGGGAGTAAAATTTCCAATACCGAGATTATCACCGAAATTAGTCCAAATTTCAGCCTGAATAGACTGATTAGTGTCAGCAATGCCGATAACCTCGACGAAAGTGGAAAGAGGTCCAGAAGGTTGTCCTTTGATAACGATTTGCTGCTCGTCCGTCGATTTCCCGACGACGGAGCCGCCTTCGTTCCTGAGCACCTGAATCACTGCGCGAACTCTCCGGCCTATGTGCATCCGCAGAAGCTCCGCATTCACAAAAACCGCGGGATTCGAGGTATCCATTTTCTGAGAGAGGAAAATTTGGGAACAGAACAGCGAAATATGAAACAGAGAAGAAGCTAGGGTTTAAGTAAGTAAAAGAAAAAACCGAAAATAAAAAGGGCGCGGCAAAATATGATATTCCCGCGTTTCGTTTTAAAATTATACTCCCTCCATGACAGTTCAATTTGCCTACCTTAACTCGACACGTAAGTTAAGAAAAAATAGATTTTATGAAATTTTTTATTTTTTCAAATGTGAAGATTAAATATGGAGATTTTGAGGATGAAAATTGTAAGAAAAATTTCCATTTATGAATTTGCAAATTAGACCGGGACAAATCGAAAAAAAAAATAGGCAAATTAGAGCCGGACAGAGAAGTAATATATATATATATATTAGAAGTTCAATCCACTAGCTTCATTTTATCCCGTCTACCTAGACCGATTATCCATTTACCTAGAGCTTAGGCTCTCATTGATCGTTATCGATTCCTTTCCGCCTAAAAATATCTATATCCTGGACCCGATTTCTCCCAGCCTAAAAGCATCTCCAGCAGTTTGCACTACTTCCCAGCAGCTTTTGCTTTACTTTACAGCAAAATATGTACCCATTCTCCAGCAGTTTGCACTACTTTTTGCATTAAAAAATAATATTCCTTAAAATTCATTTTTTCACAATTAATTATATTATTTTACTTATAAATTATATTATGCATGCAATATTATTATATATAAAATGTTATATTTATATTTTGATTTTCACAATTTCTTGGACGATCAATGTTAACTAAACATTCAAAATAAATTAAAATTCATAACAATATTACAACCAAACAAACATTGCACTGCTTAAAACGAAGAATTACCTAGTCAAGCCCATAAATGATCAATTAATGCATTTCGAAGTTTATAATGAGCTTCTGCATTTCTAATTTCTCCAAAACGACCAAGAAAACTCTGAAAATGTGCATGATCATTTTCAGCAAATTCAATGTCTGGAGCTGCCACTTCCCTTGTTTCGTCAATGGGAGCATTGAGTACTCTTCCATTATCTATTATCAGGTTATGCATTATTATGCACGCAATCATAATATCTTTCAAATCATTCTTGCTCCAAAAACAAGCTGGATTTGCCACAATCGCAAATCGACTTTGGAAGACTCCAAATGCACGTTCCACATCTTTTCTGCACGCTTCTTGTCTTTTTGCAAAATGTTCTTTTTTTGGACCAGTTGGTTCATGTATAGTTTGCACAATCACTGCCCATTTCGGATATATCCCATCTGCCAAGTAGTAGCCCATGTTGAACTCTTGTCCCTGGATGACATAATTGGCAGGAGGAGCAATACATCTTGCAAGGTTTGAGAAAAGATGGGACCTCTCAATCACGTTAATGTCGTTGTTAGATTCTGGCATTCCGAAATGACCATGCCATATCTATAGATCATAATCTGCAACTGCCTCAAGGATGATTGTTGGACGTCCACTACGGCCAGAATATCGTCCTGTCCATGCTATTGGGCAATTTTTCCACCTCCAATGCATGCAATCCAGACTTCCTAACATTCCTGGGAAGCTACGTTGCTCACCGACATAGAGTAATCTAGCAACATCATTATCAGTGGGCGATCTTAAATATTGTTCCCCAAATATTTCCACAATAGCACGACAAAATTTTTTTACACATTCAATTGCAGTAGATTCTCCGTTTTTTTATATGTTCATCAGTTGCATCTGCTGGAACTGCATATGCTATGACTTGAATTGCAGGTGTTATCTTTTGGAGAGTAGACAGACCAAGCTTTCCTACTGCATCCTTTCGCTGTATAAAATAGTTATCATGATTTTTAACAGTGTCAACAATATAGAGGAATAAACTCTGGGACATCCGAAAACGCCGGCAAAACTGATCTTCATTATATGTTAGATTTTCAGAGAATTGTAACCTTTGAAAAGGTTCCTGGCCACTTCTTCTCGATTACGCCATATTGTTCTACGACCTGGAACTGAGCCTCCATGAGTGGGTTGAGCGTTCCGCCGGCGCCTAAGATATTCAGCTAGCATGCGATTTCTGTTGTTTATTTGCTGAATAATAACTTGTTCCTCTAAATCCAAAGCCTTCTGACGCTCATCATCAGATGAACCTTGAAGAGGAAGAAGAAGGTATGGTGGAATTGCCTCGTAAATGAAAATTCATTTTCTTTCTTCCAGACAAATAATGTGGTGTTTGAAAATAAGAAAAGATAAAGTAAAAAGAAAAAGATATAAAACTAAAGGTGATATGATAAAACTTTGAAAGTGAGGAAAGCTTTCAGCAAAGTGATATGGAACAAATAGTTGATTTATACTCAATATATAGAAGATTTAAATCCCGGTCTTGTAGTTAAAGTAGAAAGCACAATCCGTGTGCTTTCACCACGAGCCGTTGATAAATCTCCAAACTTTAGATCTCAGCCATACAATTAAATTAGAAAGCACAATCCGTGTGCTTTCACCACGCGTCGTTGATAATTCTCCGACTTTAAATCTCGACCCCACGATTAAAGTAGGAAGCACAATCCGTGTGCTTTCACCACAAGTCGTTGATAAATCTCCATCTTTAAATCGCAACCCTACAAGTAAAGTAGAAAGCACAATCGATCTTTCTATAAATGTGACCCATATCATAACAAGATGTCACACCATTTTCTTCTCACACATTATATCTCTTGCACATTCTTTTTTAAAATGGCTCCTAAGCCACGCATTTCTAATTACACTGATAATGGAGATAAGCTTCTCGTTAGAATGTATCTTGACATCTCTCAAGATCCAATCACAAGTATAAACCAATAAAAAAATGTATTATGGGGTTGAGTTTCACAACAGTATCATGCTGAAAAATCACACGGGATGCAGGATCGTCCCCAAAGATCATTGCAATGTCGCATGCTAACCATGCTCAAAGATTGTAGAAAATTCAATGGATGTATACGTCAAGTTGAACTACGTAATCCAAGTGGTGCAAATGAACAAAATATAGCAAGTCTATTATTTTTTATCTTTCTTTTGTAGTTCTATTTTGTCAAATAATATATCCTAATTCACATTATTTTCTAACATTTTATAGTAGAAAGTGTGCACGCTGTGATGAAGCAACATCCAGATTATCGATAGGGTTTCAACTTTGAGCACGTGTGGCCAATTATGAAAGTGTTTGTACAGTCTGAAGATTTAACTGGAGAAAATAATATCGATGAAGATAACGATAGAAAATGAAGATAACGATGAATTAGGTGAAAAAGAGGGGGTGTCAATATTATTTTCTCCAGTTAAATCTTCAGACTGCACGAACACTTTCATAATTGGCCACACGTGCTCAAATTTGAAACCCAATCCATAATCTGGATGTTGTTTCATCACAGCGTGTGCACTTTCTAACTATAAAATTTTAGAAAATAATGTGAGTTAGGATATATTATTTGACACAATAGAACTACAAAAGAAACATAAAAAAAATAATAGACTTACTATATTTTGTTCATTTGCACCACTTGGATTACGTATTTCAACTTGACGTATACATCCATTGAATTTTCTACAATCTTTGAGCATGGTTAGCATGCGACATTGCAATGATCTTTGGGTACGATCCTGCATCCCGTGTGATTTTTCAGCATGATACTGTTGTGAAACTCAACCCCATAATACATTTTTTTATTGGTTTATACTTGTGATTGGATCTTGAGAGATGTCAAGATACATTCTAACGAGAAGCTTATCTCCATTATCAGTGTAATTAGAAATGCGTGGCTTAGGAGCCATTTTAAAAAAGAATGTGCAAGAGATATAATGTGGGAGAAGAAAATGGTGTGGCATCTTGTTATGATATGGGTCACATTTATAGAAAGATCGATTGTGCTTTCTACTTTACTTGTAGGGTTGAGATTTAAAGCTGGAGATTTATCAACAGCTCGTGGTGAAAGCGCACGGATTGTGCTTTCTACTTTAATCGTGGGGTCGAGATTTAAAGTCGGAGAGTTATCAACGACGCGTGGTGAAAGCACACGGATTGTGCTTTCTAATTTAATTGTATGGCTGAGATCTAAAGTTTTGGAGATTTATCAATGGCTCGTGATGAAAGCACACGGATTGTGCTTTCTACTTTAACTACAAGACCGGAATTTAAATCTTCTATATATTGAGTATAAATCAACTATTTGTTCCACATCACTTTGCTGAAAGCTTTCCTTACTTTCAAAGTTTTATCATATCACCTTTAGTTTTATATCTTTTGCTTTTTTCTTTATATTTTCTTATTTTCAAACACCACATTGTTTGTTTGGAAGAAAGAAAATGAATTTTCATTTAGGAGACAATTCCACCATATCTTCTTCTTCCTCTTCAAGTTCATCTGATGATGAGCATCAGAAGGCTTTGAATTTAGAAGAACAAGTTATTGTTCAGCAAATAAACAACAACAATCGCATGCTAACTGAATATCTTAGGCGGCAGTGGAACGCTCAACCCACTCATGGAGGCTCAGTTCCGGATCGTAGAACAATATGGCGTAATCGAGAAGAAGCAGCCAGGAAACTTTTCAAAGACTACTTCTCTGAAAATCCAACATATAATAAAGATCAGTTTCGCCGGCGTTTTCGGATGTCCCGGAGTTTATTCCTCTATATTGTTGACGCTATTAAAAATCATGATAACTATTTTATACAGCGAAGGGATGCAGCAGGAAAACTTGGTCTGTCTACTCTCCAAACGATAACAGCTGCATATCGAGTCATAGTGTATGCAGTTCCAGCAGAAAAAACTGATGAACATATCAAAAAATGGAGAATCTACTGCAATTGAATGTGTAAAAAAAATTTGTCGTGCTATTGTGGAAATATTTGGGGAACCACTGCTAATGATGTTGCTAGATTACTCTATATCGGTGAGCAATGTGGCTTCCCAGATATGATAGGAAGTCTGGATTGCATGCATTGGAGGTGGAAAAATTGTCCAACAGCATGGGCAGGATGATATTCTGGCCATAGTGGACGTCCAACAATCATCCTTGAGGCAGTTGCAGATTATGATCTATGGATATGGCATGGTCATTTCGGGATGTCAGGGTTTAACAACGACATTAACGTGATTGAGACGTTCCATCTTTTCTCAAACCTTGCAAGAGGTATTGCTCCTCCTGCCAATTATGTCATCCAGGGACAAGAGTTCAACATGGGCTACTACTTGGCAGATGGGATTATCCGAAATGGGCAATGATTATGCAAACTATACATGAACCAACTGGTCCAAAAAAGAACATTTTGCAAAAAGATAGGAAGCGTGCAAAAAAGATGTGGAACGTGCATTTGGAGTCCTCCAAAGTCGATTTGCGATTGTGGCAAATTCCGCTCGTTTTTGGAGCAAGAATGATTTGAAAGATATTATGATTGTGTGCATAATAATGCATAACCTGATAATAGATAATGAAAGAGTACTCAATGCTCCCATTGACGAAACAAGGGAAGTGGCAGCTCCGTGTTGGGAAATTACGAGCAATACAAATAATAACAAACGATAAACGAGAACCATCGACAAAGCCAAAACAAAGACACCAAATTTAACGTGGTTCACTAACAACTTGTTAGCTACGTCCACGGCCAAACGAGAGGAACCAATCAAATTCAACAGAGTGCTTACAACATAGGACAAAGACTTCATCCTAACAAACGGAGACAAACTCGAGTATCAATCAATTGATACTCGACCAAAACAACTCTCCACACTCTATAACTAAACGACTCTAAACCCGAAAATAGAGTCCCAAATCAAATTAGACAACCTCTCTCTTGTCTCTCAAATCAAATTCAATGACTGATCAATCAACCTATTCAATCAATTGACCAATACAAATTCCAAAGACAATAGGCCTATTTATAAGCCCCAAAACCTAATCCTATAGCAAAAAAGGAATCCAATTGGGCCTAATCCGCGTAGGCCCAAAAAACTGCTCGCCTGTCTCGTCTAGGCCGAGATGCAAAACTGTCTAGGCCTAGATACTCCTCCAGCAGCAATTTTGCCAAAAGCTGACTCGACGTCTCGGCCGGGATCTCTTGTCCGTCTCGGCCTAGACGTCTTTCCAGCGAGAATCTTCAATTTCTTGTCACATATGGTCGCGGCCGCTACCTCCCGTCGCGGCCGTGTCCTCCGACGCGTCCAATTCCAACGACGTCCATATCCAAGCCTCCACCTCGATACGAACGTCGATTCAAACCAAACCAGATTCAAGGCACAAATTCCTAACACTCCGGACGTTGAATTTGCTGAAAATGATCAAGCACATTGTCAGAGTTTTCTTGGTCGTTTTAGAGAAATTAGAAATTCAGAAGCTCATTATAAACTTTGAAATGCATTAGTTGATCATTTATGGACTCGACTAAGTAATTCTTCGTTTTAAGCAGTGTAATGTTTGTTTGGTTGTAATATTGTTATGAATTTTAATTTATTTTGAATGTTCAGTTAACATTGATCGTCCAAGAAATTGTGAAAGTCAAAATATAAATATATTTTATATGTAATAATATTGCATGCATAATATAATTTATAAGTAAAGTAACATAATTAATTATGAAAAAATTAATTTTAAGGAATATTCTTTTTTAGTGCAAATTGCTGGAGGAGGGGTGCAGATTTTGCTGTAAAATAAAGCAAAAGCTGCTGGGAAGTAGTGCAAACTGCTGGAGATGTCCTAAGGACGTTTATATCCAGTCCAGGCTCGTTTAATAGCTAGATCTTTAGCGCTCAACGACTTTTGCAACATTGAATTAATATTAGTTGTGCTGAATTTTAATAAATGGCGAATTTAGATTATAATATGTTATAAATGTGATAGTAGTTAAATATTTTTTATAAAATATATATATTAAGTTTACTTATACCATTTACGTTTTCACCTTAACATTTTTTTGATTTGTTGAAATGTTTGTATTGATTTAGAATTTTTAGTGGGTCTCACTATGTTGGGTTTTGGTACCAAAATTTAATTTGAATATATTTTTTACAATTTGTTATCTGCCGAAGAATTCCGTATATCATAAGAGAATTTTTTTTTATTACATAAACTTTCACAATTAAAATTGTGAAGGGATAGTGAGCACTTAAAATCAGTCGCAAATTTGGGAGTTGACAGTTTGTAGTTAGAGATGCCACTTCCGTTTTGGATTTGGATCCGGCACATTGACTGCATCTCTCTCGGTGTCTCACACACAGTCTGTCTCTCTCACAGACACACCTCACTGTATCTTGTGCAGCTGCACCGGATCCAAATCCCTTGGTTTCACCATTTTAATGGATTGGTCCTGTTCCTGCAACAACTACTGCTGAAATTTCACTGTAAACAAACTTGACACTTTCATTATCATCCAATTATGGCATCAAATGACATATAGTGTGTGTGTGCGCTTTTAACATGGGGCAATACGGTTATTACTTGAATCTATTTGCAGACCAGCCATGGAAGGAAAATCGAAACGAAAAGAATCAAAACTAGGTGGTGAAAATGGAAGTGGATCCTCCGTTGGACAGGCGCCCCAACACAGAATGTTGGCACCACAAAATGAGAATGTTTTATATCGGAGCCAAAACGTCGTTTTGACACCAAAACAACATCATCTTATGGTCCGACAATGTATCCTGGGCACCAGCCCAGCGGAGGATCCTGATCCGGTGAAAATGGCCTCCCAAAGGTCTTGAATCATAGCAAGCCACAGATTGTCTTAACTGCATCCGTTCCAGAAACACAATCATCCTCGACCATCGGAATCGTCTTCCAAACAGTCAACTTTCCATGAGTATTTCTTTTGCCTTCAAAAACAGAATTCAATATAAAACTCCAGTTTTTCCAATCAACAGTTTTGTTTTTTTAGGTCATACCTTCAGAGGCACCATCCTTCTCAGTACAAATGGCTGCGTAATGCGAATTAGCCAACTCTAAGAGCGAAAATTGCCAACTGCTTCCAACACTGCTAGAGTCATCAAACGAATCCACAACTACTTCGGAAGCCTGAGAACAAGCGGCATGATTAGCAGCCAAAAATAATGAATTCTACGACAACATTGGAACTTGTAAAAATTTTGAAGAATAGAAGTATCTTGCAGAAAATTTGAACACCAGAACAAGAAATTGAATAGAACACTTGGGATCTCTAGTGTCTTTGTAGGAAGAAACAAAATACCAAGCTATGTATATACATATGTGTATACTGTGTATATATTAAGTGAAAAATGAATTTTAAGATAAGATCTTGCAGAAAAGTTGAGAAATCCACGAAAAAGATAGTAGAGAATATAAGCTTATTGACATTACTCCCAACGCTATGATTTTTAATCTCACATAAACCTATTCACACAAACCAAAGACCAAAGTACAGCAACAGTATATAATTAAAAACCCGTAAAGAAATTTCATGAGGAACCTTAGCACTTCTGTCCTCCAATGAATCAAGGTGTCTTACCATTTGACCCGTAAAGCGAATAGTAAATGTTTTGAATGGTGCACCAGAAAACCCTTTTCCTAATGCTTTCACATATGCCTCCTGAAAAAAGATAACTTAGAGTGAGAAGCCTTCAGGTAAGGGTTTACATAATTTCATAAAGGTGCATTGTATTGGTTGGATTCATTTATATGCGTCCAAGGGAACCTCAACTAGTTCAATTGATGAGTCAGACCTTGAGTGTCCATAATTTGATAAACTCCATTTGTTGAATTTGTGGATCCGAAATGGCAGCTAAGAATTCAACTTCATATTTGGAGAAATAGCGTCGAGCAAAAGACAGAATGTTGTGTTTAATACTCCTGTGTTTTTCTTCCACATCAATACCAATCTACAGTTGAAAGCAAGTATTAAATGTCCTTAAGTTGATGAAAAGAGCAGAAGGCTCGGAAAAAAAAAAAAAAAAAAAAAAGATAAGTAAAATATATATATAAGCAACAATGATGAGATAACTAACTTGAGAATTGATGGTAACTCCACATGCTACTAAAGACGATGTGTGTGAGATGTTAAAATGCAGTGAAGGCGGATCCCAATCATCACTTAATTGCCAATGAACCTGTCAAGAGTTCTCAATGTGGGAAACGAAATACTCATGATGCTCATTTTAGAAGCATGAGACCATTAAGAAGTAATCAAGAATTATTGAACTTTACCTCAGGCTTTCCATGCAAGTTTTTCCGGAACTTCAACGATCTGGGATGAATCTGTTGGGAGTTTATCTGATCTAACAGAAAAACCAATACGATCATGAGTGCCAAATTTCAATCAAGTACAATTTGTGTACATGAACAACCTCTCACTTCTTCTATACATATATGGATTTATTCAATAGGCTCTCTTTTTTTTAATTAAAAGCCATCTTTCGGTAGGGGGGTTAGACTTATCCCACAACCTGTATCATAAAGCAACAAAGTTTTACAAGAATACAGGCAAATGTAACAAACTTACGAAAATCTAAAGGAGGATCAAACCCATCTATCAACACAAACGAAAACTTCCAAACTATTACAATCTTCAGTAGAGTTCAACACACAACTGCTTCCTGAGTTAACAACAAAATTAGCTAAATAATCTGCTGCCTCATTGCCTTCTCGATGAATATGTGATATTTCCAGATCAAGCTTTTTCCAAACATCCAAAAACATGGCAATCAGATTCTGAATCTCTGATATTTCCAGTTGCCAACCTGTTTTTGCTCCAAAACATATATAATGGAAAGATCATCTACCTCTAACCAGACATTAACATAGCCATGAGCATAAGACCGATAACCCTTTAACCACCGCACTCAACTCAGGAAAATTGTTATTAAATTTTAGTTTTTAATTGATGAACACAGAAACGAATGAACCAACAGAATTTCTAAGAATTCCACCCGCACCCGAAAGGCCAGGGTTTCCTCTAGCAGCTGCATCAATGTTTAATGTTATTCAAGAGGTTGGTCTTGTAAAGTAACATAAATGTTTCTACACTTATTTTCTCATAAGTCATAAATCCTATACGCAATCATAAAATAAAACACGGACGCACAATATTCCAAGCTCCAAACACAGAAGAATCAGGCAATGAGCACCAAATCAGAACAGGGCTATCAGAAATGAACTCAGTTTCATTAATCAGACCTTAATTCATGGAGGGAATAACTAAACCAATACAACATTAGTATCTCTAATCAATCCAAAATCATGAAGCACAAATATTGAAAAACCAAAAAAAACAATAGGGTTAAGCAGCAATGAACTCAGTTTCATTAATCCAGCCTTAATCTTCATGGACGGAATAACTAAACCAATACAAAATTAGTATCTCAATTTAATCCAAAATCATGAAGAACAAATATTGAAAAACCAAAAAAGCAATTAGGATTAAGCAGCTCAGTTTCATTAATCAGACCTTAATCTTCATGGTGGGAATAACTAAACCAATACAAATCAATATCTCAATTCAATTCAAAATCATGAATAACAAAGATTGAAAAACCAAAAAAACAATTAGGGTTAGGATTTATCACATACATCTGGCAATGGTAGTGCGAACCAATGCACGTGACAGCAACGCGCCCTTCCTCAGCTCATCTCCCTGCATTCGCAACACATTTTCCCTCTCACATGGCGATAAAATGTCTAAATATTGCCCTAACAATGCTTCACTCTTCACTTCACTGGGTTTTACATACCACAGATGCGTCTCACTGAATCAAAAGGGGGGAAAACTCTTATTCTAACAGATCAATTTCATAGGAAATAATTGACATGCAAAAGGAATGCATTTGAATTTACGTTGGAGCAGGAAGTTGAATCGGATTCAAATAGAGCGAATTCATCCTCGAAAACCCTCTCCGCATTTGGAGAAAAAAATCTCTGCTTAGTTATTCATAAACTGCAGTGATCAAAATTGAGTAATTAATTAAACTATATTAAGTTTTATTTTGTAGAAATTTTGGGGGTGTGATATAAACAAAGAACTAGCCATTTGGGCCGTTCGGCCCGGTTAGGCCAACACCATAAATTGAGTCGAGTTGGGCCGGTTCATAATTTAATTTGGTCAAATATTATTGAACACAATCCAATTCATTTTCCTTTAATATATAAAGATTTTTGAATCGAGTCATCGTTCATCGGGCATTTGATCTATCGATTTGGATCTGTTGGATCCGATAATACTTTAGGTTTAAAGTTCTATGACACAATTCATCTAAAATATCAAACGGACTAGCTAGTCCATCTTATCGAACCGATTTTGTCACCTCTGGATATTATTTGATGCGTCTATTGGGCAAGTTTTCGGTGGACGATAACATTACTTACTTTGAAATCATTCCATAAAAGGTTAAAAATTAAAGCTCAATTAAAACTTGAGCTCTACAAATAAAAAGTGTTATAATAAGTGCTAAAATGCCGAAATTTTGAGTTCAGCTCAATTAACGTTTGTTCTCGTACGACACAATTAATAATTATCAAATAAGATCAAACATAATATTAGAAATTGCTGATAAACTTGAATAATTATACGTTTTAATTATGATTAACTGTGGTTGAGAAATCTATGATGCACAAGCAATTAAATAGTTATCCATTTCAGAAAAAATGTGAGATTTCTAGGTTAAATAGTTAATCATTTAAAAAAACAAAAAAGAAAAGGTTGATGATATTGTTTGCTATAAGAGCAAAAAACTTTTTTTTTTCTTTTTTTTTTTTCTTTTTTTTGGCTTATGATGGAATTGGTAATGAAGAACTTCTATTTAATTATTACGTTCCTATGTTGGCTGGTTATTTTTTGGTGTTTTACTTTCGCCGAAAGATTAATGATTTCAAAAGTTCACCTAGTTTTCGCCGCTTTATTTATTCAAGCAACGGTACCTCAGTATTCTTCTGTCTTACACGAACACATTTTATGTTTCTATTATTGTTTGTGAAATTAGATTGCACTAGTTGGTTCCACCGTGAACTGATCATTGGCCCAGTTTCGTAAGAGTACAAAATCGGAAATATTATTAAACCGGTTAAAACTGGTCAAAATCGCTAAAAACTGAATAAAACGGTCCTTTAAATAAATACTTCCTGGTCCTTTAAACGTTTATGTCATTTTACAAATAAAATATATTATGTTTTACAAAAATGTAATATAATATAATGTCAAAAATCTAATTAATTATCATTTACAGTCGAACTACTGGTTGAACCGTGAACATAGTAAGACAGGTTCGGTTACCAGTTCGATTCCACAAACACTTCCTGTCTAATAGAAGAGTTGGGTTCTAGCTTTTTGTATTAAGAAACCCATTAGCCATTGAACTTGTAATCAAGGTTTGATGTATTCATGAGTTGAGTAATCTGCAGGGGGTTGATTGTGCTGACTAGTTTTAGGTTCAATAATTTTTTGGGCCGGTTTGACATACATAGTTGGCCCAACAGGTTGAGGGAGCAGTCTGAATTGCCACATCTACTTAGATCGGCTCTCTAATTTTGTAGTATTGCCTTTTCTTTAGTTATTCTTTTAGGTTTCAAGAGATGTTTAAATAAATACTTGTATTTTCAGCTTTTGTCGTGTGTTGCTTTTAATATTATTCTTTAGTAATTGGAAACAGATATTAAGGGAAAAAGTGCTGTTATTTTAAGAATTTGAGAAAATGGAGGAAAATTAATTGAAGCATGGGGTGTCCATTTCATTGCTACTAATTATACTTACCATATGTTTATTTGATGTTCATTAATAATATGGTTGGTTATTTGTTATCTTAGAATATAAAATGAAATATCATTTTACTATATAATAAAAGAGAATTATTTACAAAAGAAAATTAGACATTTTTCCGCACATTTCACTTTTCAAAAAAAGTAACTTTAAGTCATAACTAATATAAAAAGAAATTTTTATATATGTGGTAAAGATTTGTATAATATGGTAAAATCTTCCCAAAATTAGTTTCAAATTTAAATTTTGTTGGAAAATTACTATATAAATTATTAAATTATTTGTTACAACTTTTGATTGATTCACCTTATAATAAAAATAAAATAAGTTAAAAAGCAAATAATTTGGTTCCTTTTCCGTTTTTAATATAAAATATAGCAAATTAATATTTTTTTCATGACCTTTTACTTGAGATATACATTGCATATTTTAAAATAAATTTTTTTTATTAAAAAATACAATTTTTTATCGATTATTTATGTAGCAAGTTTAATTATTTGATTGACATTGAGATACAAATAAAAGTTAAATAAATATTAAGGATGTTTCTCTACAAATACTTATTAACAATCGTTTTAAAATATTGGTTAATTTTTGTATATTTTTTAAACTTTAATTTTATGGATAAATCCATATATATATATATATATATATTTCCCATAATATTGCAACGATTCAGAAATAGTAAAATTAACTATTTCTCAGTTTCTAGACTCACATATAATATTTATTTTTTTAAGAACGAGAAAAGAAATAGCAAATGAACACATGTGACCACATTAGGATCCCACCTATTATGAGTTGAACTATTTACATAGGATATAAGTGCACATAAGTTTAAGTTAAATAATTATTATTTATGAAATAAAAGATTATTAGATAATCTAATATTCTTTTATCTGATAAAAATTAGGTTGTGTTTATTTATGGCTGGAGACTGTAGGGCGGAAGAAATAAAATATAAATAGAAGATTGAGTTAAATTAATGGGTGTTTGATTTTGTTGGTTGAATATTAGGTTGACATTTGTTTTTAGTATTAAATGTGAGAAAAAAATGCAATGTGATGTGTGTAAATATATTGTCAGCAATTCCATAAAATACACAACCCCGTTGGCCAATCATCAATGGATTGGACGAAATGATAAGTAAACACACCCTTAAGTTATTCAATTATATTGTGATATGAGTTGCAAATAACAATAACTTAAATATTTTTTATTAATAAAATTAAAATTTATTAGATAATTTAATATTCTTTTATCTAACAAATATTAAGTTATTAAACTATATTGTTTGGTTACTAATTTTGATTTTTTCTTTTAAATCGTGCATCGCACAATGGGAAATTATAGTTTAAATAAAAGTTCCAATGAGTAAATTCTATTACCCCTCTTTGGAAAAGGGAAGGAAAAATGTAATAAATTCTATAACCTAAAATTTCCGACTAGTTCCAACTAATACCCACCTAGCGTTGTGACTTTAATGGTCGTTTATATTTATCTTCTTCCCTTCCTAAGAATGCTTATTCCCTATATAGGCCTCGATTAATTGTTAATCCCCTGTTTACTGTATGGTTAGCGTCTAACGACTTCTACTATACGTGTCAGTCAGCTATCTACTTAATCTCATTTTCTTAGCTGCGACACGTGTCACTCCTTCTTTAATTTTTCGCTACAAAATATATTTTATGTAACCATAAAGTGTGTAGTTTGAATTTGAATTTTCATATGTAGTGTAAACCTAATTGTCCCTATTTTTTTGGGATGTTAGCTTACATCCTATATCGCGTTAGTTTTATCTTTTTATGATTATTGTAATATCGTATTTAGTTTCAACCTCATCAAATATTGCATTGAAATAATTTAATTAACAAAATTTATTAAATATAGTTGAAAGTTTGGATTTATGACAATGCAAGGTATTAAAAGTAAAATAAATAAATAAATAAACACATATAGGATATGGCATGGAAGGGGAAGAAAAATCATTGGATAGTAATATATTGATAGGTTAATTCATTGACACGTATTTCACTTTATTCTCTCAAATTATATATGACATAATTTCATTATATTTTATTAATATAATATAATATAATAATTATGTGCATAGCAAGGAGGACATCTAGTATAGATTTATAATGAACAAAGATAAACAAAATATTTAATATTGTATAATTATTATTTTTGAAACAAAATTTTAAAAGGCTTTAAAGTAAAACGTTTTCGGGTTCAACCGGTCCCCTTTTTATCGGTTTTAACCAATTTAACATCATTTTCAATTATGTACCCCTAACGGTCCGGACCATGAGAGGTTCACGGTTGAACCGATCGATCCAGTCTGGTTCCACAAACATTGATAGAACTAACTTATTTTTACAAAATCTTGACATATCAGTAAGTGGACACATTAACACGTATACACGATGGGTACGTGAGTATTTCTAGATACTTCTTTGATATTGATACTTACTATATTTTATTGATGTTCTCTAATTACGTGACTCGTGATGATTATTTCAGAATATAGAATTAAATATCAAGTGAAATAAAGGATTCGATGCGTAAAGACACACCGAAGTACAACCGAAACACCCTTACCCTAGAAAAGGGAAAGGAAAATGTAATAAATTATGTTAGCAAAAAAATTCAACTGGCTCCGATTACCTTTCATATAGTTCGCAATAGTCGTTAGACCCCAGTCTATCATCTTATTAGTGTTAATTAGAAATGTAAACAAATTATATAATTTTGATTCAGTTCGAATAAATTGAAAATTAAATTCGCTTATATATCATATATTTTGAATTTTTAAACAATACATTTATGTAATTATAAATATAAAATAAATTTGTATGTAATTAAAAAATTAAGCTCGACATGTAAGACAAAAAAAATTAATATTTAAATATTTAAAAAATAAAAAATATTACAAACTTTTAAAATTTCGAACACAATATGTTCGAATATTTTTCTCAACCACCTTTTAAAATTCGATTGGAATTCAAATTTAAATTTAAATTCGTATTTACAAATTCAAATTTAATATCTTAATATTCAGTTCAATCCGATTTGTTTAAAATTCTAAGTAGCGCCCAGTGACTCCCGACTAATAACAGAAGAAAAGATTGAAGTCGGTAAAAATAAAGTCAAAGTCAATAACTCAAAATGTACATTTAACAATAATTCCCACGCATGAGGGTTATGAGTAGAAGAATTTGGTAGGTAGGCCCCACATTTTCACCCTCCAACTATCAAATCACGCCACGTCATTTCCATACACAATTTGTAACGCATATAAACCGCACTATAACATTCCCTTTCTCACAAACAGAGCTTTTCTTCTTTCTCAAGCTCTCACACACACACACTATACATACACAATACATACATATACATACACACATATATATACACACACATATATCAAATTTGAATTCTCCGGCGAGATTTAATGGCGTCAAAATGCATATCGAGCTGCGTAGACGACGCACGTGTCCCCGTCCGAGCCACGTACGTGAATCTCTACAAGTGGCCGGAATCGGATTTCGAATTCGTGCGGTCGATGAGCTCGAAATCGCGTAATCATGGCGGACAGGGGCAATACGGTCATCCGAAAGTGGTGGACAGTTTTTCATGCCGGCAAATGTATTTGAGGAGCTATACTTTCTCGAGAGAGGAAGATCATAAAGAGGAAAAATCGACGATGAAGTGCCTCGGCAGGAATCGGACGGAAAAAGGAAAATCCGGCGGACGGAGGAAGCTGAAGAGATCGAAGTCAGTGCCGTGCTCCGCCTTCGCGTCGGTTTTCCGGCGGTTGTTGTCGTGCACCACCGAGATTAATGTTGCCAATTAATATATCATCTGTAATTTTTCTATCTTAGCTTTACTAATTATATTTCCTTTTTTTTTTTCTTTTTTCCCTCTTTTCTGAGTTTAAACTTTAAAGTTCTAAAGGCTTCCTTCTTTTCTGGCATAAGTATATATCGGACGGAAATCATTCTTGGTCACGTAATTTTTTCGCTCGTACAATTTTGATTCTATAAAAGTTAAAAATTCAATTTTAGTTATGTAACTTTTGAATTGATTCGAATTTAGTCTTTTTTTCCGTCGTCTGTAACCAGTTTAGTCAGAAAATAGAGCTTGATGTTGAAGTAAAAAGTAGAATTCATTCTTTTTTTTTTTTTTCTTTTTAATTCCTCGTTACTCGTCTGTGCCATGTATTAAGAATTGACCAAAAAAAGCGTTGCGTGTACAACACATGCAACTTTTGGTCAAATTAGTTACCAACTGCAGAAAAATGGACTGAATTCACATCAATATCAGAGTTACATGACCAAATTTTAACTTCTTTAAGAACCAAAATTATACGAGTGAAAAATTCTGCTACCAATTATATTGCCAAGTAATATATCATCCTGTAATTTTTACTAATTATATTTTCTTTTTTGAGTTTAAATTTATAAAGGCTTCCTTTTCTGTTAACACATTTCACGTGTTGTACAATTAACAAGTTGGTTACAAATGTATGTTTTTTTTCCTTTAGATGTCATTTTAGAGCAGAATAAAAAAATTAGAACAAAAAATCAAGGGATTGAATAAATGTACAAATAAATTCTGATTTAGATTTTCTCTCTCGCCTCTCAAATTTCTTGTGGACGTAAAAATCTAATTTAAATAATTTTATGATTATTATTTAGATTTAGATTTTTGACACATTTTGATCACTTTTTAATGATCATTTGATATCTCTTATCAATTTACCGCATTTTTTTTTTTTCAAAACACTTAGAATTTATGCAATCAAAATTTCTACGACCAAATTTTCTACACCCCACTCAATCAATAAACAAATATACCCTTAATTTTCTCCCCATACTATTGTTATTTCTTTTCATTTTCTTTTTAGAGGTGAGGAGATTGGTGGAAATTGGGACTATTATTATTATCTCTTTTCACTTTCTGTTTTGGGTAGAGTTGATGAAAATTGATCTCTAGTCAGAATTACGAGATATTCTATCAATTGAGATACAATTAATTTTCTATCTCTTTTCATTAATAAACCAGATATGGTTGCTGAGATAATCATTATGAATAATTATACGAGCAGTATTATAAAAAATATGGAAAAAAAAAACTAAAAGGATATCTATACATAAACAAATCGCAATATCTAAAAAGACATTTAAAAAAATGAAAGGTAGTATAATAAATGTTACTCATGTAAATAGTACATACTCCCTCCGTCCCACCCTAATTTGCAAACTTTACTTTTCGATCCGTCCCATACTAATTTGCACATCCTTAAAAAGGACATTTCTCTTACAATCTCCATCCTTTAATATCTTCACTCTCAATCTCCACATTTGAAAAAGTCAATTAAAAAACAAAATATAGCTTTTAATTCTTTAATATACGCATCGAAGCAGGTGTGCAAATCAGGTCGAGACGAAGAGAGTATAATTATACCAACGGTCTATTTTAGTATTTTGATAAATTATTTTTATATTTCCATGATGCATAAATAATCACGACAGTTTAACGAGACTTAATTTTGTCTAAAGAATCTTAACCGGTGTATTTTGATTTTGAATAAATTAATTAAACAACACAAATGCGATATGAAATCCAACAACTCATATAATCGAATCGGCTCAAGAAAATGAAAAACAAGCAAGTCTATAAATTATATTAAATAATATATCAAAAACATTCGCTGAATATCATCCACAAGAAGTTTAATAGCAGTAAAACATAATTCTTATCTTGTAACCGCATATGCAACAAGTGGTAGACTGAGACCTAGTAATTAGTCACGGCTTAAACGAGGCAGATCGATATAGGCATAATGAGATAGGAAGAAATTTGTAGATAGATTGAAATTAATCAAAATTAGTGGAGAAATTTTACAACAAATGACATGACTAGGGCTGCAAACGAGCCCAGCCGATCTTTTACTTCTAAAATGCAAGAATATCAAATTGTCTTTCATAACCTTACTTTATTGATGAGTGAGATAATATTAATTGCTTGCGACTCACAACCCACCAACCATATTGTATTCTCGTTTGTTATTCTTGTGTATACATATTTCTTCATCATGCACGATATTTGTGCAATATACACCATAACATGCATATATTTTTTTTTTCATATTTTATGAATATACATGACATCGCGTATGATATTATGTATATTTATTTCTTCATCGTGCACGATATTGTACAATATGCACGATATTGTGTATGATATTGCATACACTTGTTCTTTAAAAAAAGTTTAGATTTATTATATAAATTAAAATAATGGTAGTGGAAAAATACCAAATTATGAACCTCACAATTTAGTGGATGTATAAAATCAGAAAAGTGTGACAAGTGCAATTTGCGTGGAGAAATTGAATTTTTCTCATTAATAAAAAGACAATTTTTTAGTGCATACAAAAAAGGGGTGAATTAGCCAATGTAGTTTTCACATACCTTTTAACACCGCACTAACAACACGTGAGTGGACCAATCTTTTGCAAAATTCCCGACTAGCTTTCACTAGTCCTCGTTTAGGTGTTAGATTTTTGTTGATAGTCTATGTTTATGTTTATGCTTCGATCATCCTATTTAGTCTTGATTAATTGTTAGACTTCAGTCTACTGTCCGACTAGCGCTTAACGACTTTTACAATATTGAAGTGGACAAATTTGATCAAGGATAGAGCCATTGAGTCGAGTGCCTTCCTTTTTTCTTTTATTGTACGACTAGCGTCTAACGATTTTTACAACATTGAAGTTGACAAATCTGATCAAGGATAGCCATTGAGTTGCGCGCCTTCCTTTTTTCTTTTCCTGGAAAATTTCACTAGAGGGCCTGAGTTTTCATAGTTCTTAATTTTTGGGTCTAAATTTTATTTTTTCCCCCTTAATTAGGAGCCTAAAATTTTGATTTCACTCTCAATGCGTGGCTTACATCTTGAACATAAGGTATATTTCCGATGTACAGAAGGTTTAGTACGATATATCGAAAATTTCAGTACACTTTGTAATGAGAATTTCAATTTACTCTGTACTAAAACTTCCGTACATCGAATAATATTTCCTATTTCAAGATGTAAGACTTCTATTGAGAATAAGTCCCTAACTGAGAAAAACTTAAAATTGAAGCCTTGAATTGATTGATAACCTCTAAAATTTCGGGTCGGATTTTTTACAATATTTGGTACAACATCTTCTCAACATGTTATATTAATCATGTCACATAATCATTCATGATATCTTTGTGATGTCATCATATACACGTATCATGTGCGAATTGAAATGTAGTAGAAAATATTGTATTGTACGGAGTAGAAGATCCAATATGCTAAAATTTAGGTCCCTAATCGAGACACGTGGAATTTTCCAATTTTTTTTTTCTTTCTTTTTATTTTCAATTTAATTTTCTTGAAACTTCTACCCCTTACCAAATATGATAATATAAATAATGAAACATTACTTTAATTTTGGTTGGTGAGCTATCGAGGCTTTCAATTTGATTTAATTAGATTTTGCTCTTTTTTTCATCTATAATCATTGTTACCCCTAAAGTATGTGTGTGTAATAACGACATGATTAAAAAATTAATTGCTATAATTAAGCTGCATTTATGTAACACCTATAGCTAGTCATGTATAATGTATTGGTTTTCATAGTAATTAGATTTTTCCGGTACGATGCACGAGATGGGACAGTTTAAGTTGAGAGTACAAAATCGATACATTTATTAATTAGTCTATAAATATTTCATTGTTTAATTATGTTCATGAAGAAAAAATAATACTCCCTCCGTCCCGGCTAAATTTACCTATCTTGACCGGCACGGAGATTAAGAAAAAACAGATTTTGTGGAATCTTTGAATTTTTTAAGGTAGGGATTGAATGTGGGGATTATGAGGGTGGAGATTGTGAGAGATATTTGTCATTTATGGACTGACAAATTAGATTGGGACAAACTGAAAAGAAAAGTAGGCAAATTAAAACGGGACGGAAGAAATATGAATTTTTAATTATATGAAGAAACGTAAAAGACAAAAGAAAAAAGGAAAAGAAAAAAAAATTGACTACTGATTAAATTAGGAGTTGAGGAAAAGGAGGATTGAATCCTATCGACTTGACCCACGTTTCAACTGCAGTTTTAAAATTTAATTACTCTTTAGATTTAAATATATTAATTCGAAAAATCACAAATAAATACGTGTATAACTGTCCTGCTTTTATATTAAAGACGATAACGGGAGCTTATTTCTCAATGAAGATAATTAACCATAGAAATTAGTTAGTGGTTTATAATTTGACCTTCATTATTTAAGGGTTTTATTATTTATTTTCTTTAAACATACTCAAAGTGGTCAACTCACTTTTAATTTATATCAAGATTAAGCAACAATAAAATTCAATTATAAAAAAATAATCATCACTCTCTAATTCAGTGTATTAACTATAGAAATGAATTTAAAAAAATATATATATGTATTTTTTTTCTATATTCAATTTGACTTTCAGTTGAGGAAATAAAGTCATTGACTCTTTTAAATATGCATCTTGGTCAATGATCAATTATTATTAGATTTATCTAAATAAAACTAAATTGAACACTGTATTATATATTACATATCACTCCCTCCGTTCTGGCTTATCTTGCACAGAGGGTCGGTTGCGGGTATTGAAAGAAATTGCTTTTTAGTTGTTTGTTAACTTTTCAAAGGTGAATTGAGGGTGGAGATTATGTTATAACTTTTTTTTTTAGACTGTGCAAAAATAAAGTGGGACGACCGTTTAAGAAAAGTGTGCAAGATAAGATGGGACGGAGGGAGTTTTATCTAACAAAATAAAAGTTTAAAGAAGACTATATAGATTTTAATCTTCATCCATCATTACATGAATAGTATCAAGAAGTAATTATTATTTTTTTATAAATTGAGAATCTCATTAATTAATCTCAATTACAAGACTTTTAATTCAATCAGAAAAATCAGAATCCATCCACACAATCGAATGGACTGAAGAAAAGAGAAAATGCACAAGCCTACAAGCAACTACATTAATAATCCGACAAACACATACGCTAAATATCATCCATAAGAAATTCAATAGGAACAAGAAGCTCAATAATAGTAAGACCCGATTCTTATCTCGTGAGCGTCTGCAATTCATTAGTAATTTAAAAATTGTTAACGAATACCCTTTAGGAAAAAAAAAAAAAAAATCCTTATAAAAGTTGTTAATCAATTAAGACAAGTAGAATATCCCAATGAAAAGAAAATTGTTTCAGATAAAGGATATATGTTCATCTTATTTATTTATTTATTTTGATTTTATTAAAGGAAAAAATATAGGTTGCGTTGGGGTATTTAAAATGATTCCATACTATACGAATGCAGTATATACTAAAATCGAGTCATATTTAAAAATGTACAATATTTTTAGTCTTTAAATTGGGGTATTTCTTAAAACCCATAAATAGACATAAATTTTCGAGTGGAGATTTAATATTAGTGTACCTTTTTTACTATGTTATTTAATCCAACGTTGTATTTATACGGCTAATATCGTAAAAATTGCTAGAAGTTAGTTGAGCGGCAGATTAGAACCTAACGTTTATTCGGAGTCAAGACGGAGTTAGACATGATACATGTTATATTTGTGACCACTTTTATCGTCACAAATATACTACTTGCGTCCGGGTTATTGAGACGGTTAATTAATGATGACATGTTATCTCTAATATAACAAAGTTGTGACAAATACTCATTATTTGAAACCACCTTTTTATTGTCTCAAAAGACCATTTTTGTAATGAAACACAGCTCAACTCAAGTCGTTTGCAGCCCTAGATTTCTATATAATTATCACTGTTCTAAAAGTCTATGTCTACCTCCGATTATACTTTCTCTAGACGTTAGATGATCCTTGACCATCTATATTTCTCCGTTTACTTTCAAGTAGGCTCCGATTATACTTTGTCTAGACGTTAGACGATCCTGAACCATCTATATTTTTTCTCGATTCATTTTCATTAACACTGCTTAGACCTAATTAACTCCGTCTAAATTCTAACAAAACACTATATCTTAATCTAATCAGCGTCTAGCATCTTTTAGAACATCGATAATTACAGCAATTATGTAGAGCACTATTAGTATTGAAGAGAGGTGTAATGGAGTGGGAAGCATGATTACAAGAATGGGCTTGGGCCGACCATTAATGAAATACTATAATTATAAAGTTGTTGTAATTATGTAGCTTACAATGCACGATTTTATTGAATTCATCGCCTAAATAAAACAAACAAAATAATTTTATATCCATTCACTTCTCTACACAAAATGGCATGCCAAATACTTCCTCCGTCTCAGCTAATTTTGCACGGTTGATCAGACACAGATATTAATACAAAACAGATTTTAGGGAATCTTTAACTTTTTCAAAGGTGAAGATTGATCCTGGAGATTTTGAGGGTGGAAATTGTGAGAGAAATTTCCTTTTTAAAAGTGTGTAAAATTAAGTGGGACGGACCGAAAAGGAAAATATGCAAATTTAAGTGGGACGGAAGGAGTAATGTTTAATTATTGCTACCTCCGTCCCGACTTAATTTGTCTACTTATCTTTTCGGTTTGTCCCAAATAACTTTATCAGCTCAAAAAAGGAAGTTTCTTTCACAATCTCAACCCCAAAAAATCTCCACCCTCAATCTCCACCCATGGCCGGACCTCCCACTTGTCGGGAGAGTCCGTCAACTCGGGATCAAAAAAATTGTAATATTTTAGGGGCCCGAAAATATTTAGGTACCTATATATAACATGTAAGTATATTTAAATGTATTCTTTTAAAGTATTAATTGATATAATCCAATAGTCAGTGTATCAATATATGTTTTTAACAGTTTAGGGACACGTTTTCTAATCTTTTCTTTGACTTTTAACTTTAATTTTTTTTACCTATGATAATATAAATATTTAGTGTTGCAAATGCTTCAAAATTTTATGTTTTTCTTTATATTTGTACACTAGAAAAAACTTATGTGTCCATTTGGAAAATCCTTTGGTTTTTTTAATTCCTATGATAAAATAAATACAATACATTATTGCAAATGCTTCAATTTTTTTATATTTTTTTAAATTTTTACACTAGGTAAAAAATTATAGGCTCATTTAATAAACTCGACTCAGACCAAAATATCTCTAGGTACGGCCCTGTCTCCACCTTTGAAAAAGTCAAAGATTCCACAAAATCTGTTTTTTCTTAACCTCCGTGTCCGGTCAGGGTAGGTAAATTAAGTTGGGACAGAGGGAGTACTTATTTTCATATAAAAAATCAGAGAAAGTCTCTTGTGCAGAAGTTACACGGATCTTAGATTCATGCAATTTGGGTCATGAATAAAATTGTATTAGTATTTATGTCTAAAAGTATAACATGTTCTAGGTAAATGTTTACGGGAAAATGTATTAGTGTTTATGCTTAAAGGTATCACATGTTATAGGTAAAGATACTGTAATACCTTTATCCGAAACAAGTGATAGTTTTAAGTATAAATTGTGATATCCATCCAGATTGTAACGTGTAACTGTTGCGTATGAGATTTTGTCAAAAAATCATCTTTCACACCAAAAGATTTGAGAAATTAAGAAATTATTATTATTATTATTATTATTATTATTATTGTATGAAAGAAACTCATGTGGTAGGTTTTATCAATAGTAATATGATAGCAATTATTTATATATGCAACTTTTTGTTTATTTTTTTAATTTTTTAATTTTGACTTGTTTAATAACACGTAACAGACGTATAAATGACATCATAATAATTAATAAGAAATAAAATTCCTTGCACACATTTACTAAGTCACATCTATAACAAAAAGAAAAATGACAAATTAAAAAAATAAAAATAGAAATTGCCAGAAAAATTAGATATTTTAAGAAAACTCTTTCGTAACACCTATTATAATTCTTTAGGTTGTTTTTGGGAGCCGGGATTTAAAATGTATGGATTTCAAATTCACTCTAAATATAGGAAATTTCAAATTCTTTAAAAAATAGCTAAAAATAAAATTATGAATTTTCAAATTCGTCGTAATTCTAACAACACCAATGAATTTGAGACTCAAAATTTCAAATCCATTCTCAAATTCTTTTTTCCGAATGCAACCTTATTTTCTACCCATGGCGATGGACTAAACTGTCAATACCCTTCTCTACGCCTATTTTCCTCTCATAACAACAATTTTGCTCTATAATCCCTCCTCTCTTCTAACAAAAGTCATCGTTCAAAGCGATGTTTTGTGAATAATTGTGTTTTTAGAGAAATAATTCGAATTGATTTCTATGAAAAAAAAAAAAAAAAATTGACAATGTTAAAAATAAAGAGATTTTTAAATCAAAAAGCTGGTAGAAGTTGAATGTTGACAATTTCTGAAAATCAAATTTAAATTGTTTTTGCGAAGTAATTTTTGGTTTCCAATACAATGTCACAACAAAGTTGTTTTAGCAAAACATCCTCTAAGTCTTTCTTCCTCGTCCCTCCGCCTCTCGCCGCCACCTCCCCCCTCTCTCTCGTGTTTTTTTTAATAACCAAAATTCAAAGCTTGCGTCTGACTAATTATCAGGTATTTGATCATGTCCCTCATAAATTGCCTCATGTAAATCATGAAATGTGCCTCTCGTAAATTTCAGGTTTCCAACAATCACTACTATCGCACACAAGAAATCATCCTTCAAGTGATTGCTTCATACCTTCGGCCACAAATTTCCACCAAGATTCAAACCAATTCCTTCTCTTTTTCTTTATTTCGTTTCGTTCTCCCCCTCAAAATCTTATACAATTCAAGATTTTTTTTCTTTTAAAAGAGGGCTTGAACAATTGAAAAATAAAAATATAAAAGTTCATAAGATCTGTGTTTCGTGAAAGCCCTTTTAGTTCATAATTGTTGGCAAAACAGTCCTTTTAAAATAAAACTTGGCTACATTTTAAGGTTACCAACACCCCCATCAAACTATAATTGTTATTGCATATAAACCGGCCAATCCGATATTTTATGTGGACTGAGCCATAATTTTTTTTGCTCGAAGCGTCATCGGACCCAACAAGGTCGACCTTTCCGAAAACTACAGTATATTATAATGGGATAGACCAGGCTTTTCTCACAAATTTTTAGCCCGACAGAATTTTGGACCGGTCTGGCCCAACCCGATATATCATATATATGACATTAGCCCGACAGATTTGGTTAGACTGCGGGGATTGCCACCTCTAATAACAATATTGACAAGAATCTAGAGTTGAAAATATCACCCACACAAGGCAATATTGACAAGAAATCTACAAAAACAATCCCTCAAACATCATATGTTTTAACAACAAAAATTATACAAATACGTTTTCATTTCGAATGCTTTTACTAATCCTCAAAACATATTCTTCATAAATGATACATTGTATTTCCAGAACAACATAACTAGGCTGAAAAACTACAACAGATTAATACAAAATGCAAGAAAGCTGATACATCAGACATTGTTCAATGGGATATCTGTCAATGGAGTGGAAATCGACGAGTATGGAACACAACAAACACAGACAACGTGTTGGAGAATCGTTCAACAATATGCCGTGGCAAGACAAACACGAAACATACAGAAAGTATAGAAAGAAAAGTTGGTTACTTGCTCATCTGCCCTCTGATTTTACCAGCTGTGAGAAAACTCGACTCATTGAAACACCGGAAAGATCATCGACGCTTGAGGTTTCAAACTGGGCAATTGAAGTGCTTGTGTCGCCATGATTGAACTCGCCAACTTGAGGAGACAGCTGACCTATGGCGTTCGTACTGTTTTCTTCAGGATCATTTTGAACCTCGGCTTCTTGAAGCTGGAGCGCGTATTCAAGATTCCAAAGAACATCTCCCATAGATGGCCTATCTACACCAAAATCAGCCAAGCATTTCTCCGCTGTTTCTCCGAACTTCCTGAGGGAATCGGGTTTTATTTTTCCCACAAGACTCTGATCGATGATGTGGTCTAGCTGACCTTTCTTCTGCCACTTCATTGCCCATTCAGCTAAGTTCACCATTTCTCTAGGAAGAGACGGATCTATTACGGGCCTGGCACAAAGAACCTCAAACAAAACAACACCGAAAGAGTACACGTCGGATTTCTCTGTCAGCTGCTGCCTTCTGAAGTACTCGGGATCCAGGTACCCGAAACTTCCTTTGACAGCCGTACTAACATGGGTTTGATCAATCTCGGGTCCTGCCTTGGAAAGCCCGAAGTCAGCAACCTTAGCCATGAAATTCTCGTCCAGCAATATGTTTGCTGACTTCACATCACGATGAATAACTGCTTTGGCATAGCCCGTGTGGAGATAGTGTAACCCCCTTGCTGATCCAATACATATCTCAAGTCTTTCTTTCCAACCTAGACTCGGAAGATTCGAACCGTATAGATGACTCTTCACGGTCCCGTTTTCCATGTACTCGTACACAAGAATCATCTCATTCTTCTCGTCGCAGTACCCAATCAAAGAGACCAAATGGCGATGACGAAATTGAGAAAGCATCTCGATTTCAGTTCTGAATTCTGCTAGACCTTGTTGGGATTTGGGATTGCCTCTTTTAACAGCCACCTTCGTACCATCGTGTAAAGTTCCCTTGTAAACTTTTCCAAACCCGCCAACTCCAATCACCCAATTCTCATCAAAGTTGTTGGTTGCATCTTGAACTGCCACAAAGGGGATGCGGTAGCTCATGTTAGAACCAACGCTGACAGTCGTTCCAGTTGAGTATTTGCTTCCCATGGTATGAGAAGTTCCGCCATTAACCGATATAGGAACCCAGGTTTTCGAATATTTGAGACGCTCTTGTTTCCTTCTCTTGTGCACAAAAAACAGAACCCCAGCCAGTATCAAAGCTACCGGTACTCCAACACTCACACCCACAATCAGTCCTAGTTTCTTTTTTGAGGCAGGAAATGAAGGTAAAACAGACGACCCAGCAAGGCTATCTCTCGAGTTATTCATCTTCATAATCTCCAACCCATTGAGGAACGCATCAGGGTAAGCACTCCTGGGGGACGGGCCAATACTTATACTAATGCTGTTTCGATTAACTACTGGGCTAACATAGTCTATGAAATATGCAGCTGCCAACAAACCACTAGTTCTTGTTATTAGCTCAAGATCTGGATAAACAAGGTATGCGTCAAGATAAAGATTAAAGAGAAGCTGATTGGCAGATGTACTCACAATGTCACAGAAATGCAACCGAATTAAGTACTGAAAACCCCTTTCTACCGGAACTTCCCAAGTCACATTGAAATTGCTCCTTGGATCACCGGCAGAATTCATCTTCCTACAAGTCCCGTAAACAGATGGAGGAGCACTATCTTGTGTTGCACCACCTGGAGGGTACTGTACAGCTCTGATATTGGACGCGGTAGTGGCAACGTTCGGGTTTGTCAAATACCTGGTGTCCGGATTCCAGGTTCTACCCAACGTATCATTCACTAAAGACACCATCGGGCCACCCATATTCAACCGAACAACAGTCTCAAGAGACTGACCCATCAGCCCACTAAACGGCCCCGGTGGATTGAAGAGAGACGCATCATCGGAGATGAGGGTATCGGGTACAGAGACAACTTCAAGAGCATTAACGTAAGCAAAGGAGTTGGTTGAAGGCGAAAACGTGATCACCAGGTCCCCAGCTGTCACATTAACAGAATACTCTCTAACAGTAGCATTTCTCGGGGGGGTGAAATCACTAAGTAGAGTAGTCCTCTGGGCGAAAACAGAGAAACTCGCAGATTTCATATCGTAATTCTGGTAAACAAAGGGGAAGAAATGGAGACGGATCCAATGGCGACCGCCCTGCCTTATGGCAAACGTATACTTAGATGGTCCACTAAAGATTCTAGCTGTACGGAACAGCGCTGAATCCTCACCAGGGGTTATCGAATTCATACTACTATCAGCCAATATGTCTTGAGGGGTTGACAAGAATCTAGTAGCAGATTTATCAGCCACATAAGTAATATTACCCACAGCAACATCATTAGCTGATCCACAATTTACATAGTATTGATCTACAGGAGTAAACCCTCTCGAACAACATGCTAGATTCAATAACAACAAAACCCAGAACGAAAACCCTAAACCCCCAAAATCCATCATTCCAACTCAAACAACAACAGGTAAATCAACAATTGCCTGTAATCGCGTAGAACATCAAATAAAAAAAACCGAAACAAAATTAAGAACTGCACCTCTGAGATTATCCGAGCAGCAGCAAAGTTAGGGTTAGCAGGAAGCTCTAATTTAGGGTGGAAATAATTGCAAAACAAGGAATCAAAAACAAACCTGGCTTCAACTGAGTAGCCAGCTCGTTATCAACACAAATCAAAGAATTTTACTACTTTTTTCTCTCTCTAAAACTATATATCAATCAAACTACTCGGTGTCAGCTGTATTCACAAATATATTACTATATTCTTAGGTAGATGTGAACAGATATTCGATGGAAAAAACCGAGTCAACAGAAATATGAATTTATAATCAGAAAGTGTTGATATTAGTTGTCGAGAGTTGACGTTTTCAGGAAGAACAAATCGAAAATGGAGAGAGAGAGAGTTAGAGAGAAATGTAACTCGATAATGGGGGTTTTGTTTTGTTTGAAGCAGCAGAGCAGACAACATTTACCTTCCATTAACATTAAAGAGGGATGATGCGGGTGAGGAGAGAAATAGTCGCTTTAGTCGAGTGGAGTCAGTCAAATGTACTACTTCTCCGTTCTGGTCTAGCTTGTTTATTTTTCTTTTATCAGTTCATAAATGTCAAATTTATCTCACAATCTCAACTCTAAAAATCTCCACCTTTAAAAAAGGGAAAAATTCACAAAATCTATTTTTTCTTAATCTCTGTGCCTAATCAAGATAGGTAAATTAGGTCGGGACGGATAGAGTATTTTTTAAAATATTATGGAACTCCTAATGTTATGTTTGATAATTAATGAAAGTAAGTTCGAACAAGTTTGAATTGGGTTGAACACTAGTGGAGTTTGAGTAATTTGATTTTTTTTACTAATCGAGATTTAGATTTTATCAAAAGAATGTTAATCTTGTTTGATATTGTTGATCGAATATTGTTCAAACGATTTTTTAATGAATTATAATCGAACAAGTAACTTAATTTGAATTTGTGCCTAGTTATGACCATTAAAATTTTGGTAAAAACTTGTATGTGACAGTTACACGGATTTGACCGAGATACACAAGACTCACTCACAAGCTTTTTATTTTACCAGTCCACTATTTATCGCATTGTGTCTATTAATTGTTTTTTAATATACGAAGCACAAATTACTACTCTCTCCGTTTCATATTAATTGACGTTTTAGGATGTTCTTTCCTTTTTTAATTGATTGACGTTTCACATATTTTTCACCAGTTCTACCAATTTTCTCTCTGAACTCAATCCTAAAAAATCTCTATTTTTCAATCTATCAAAAATATTTTGATTTGATCAAATATTTAGCTGAGGGTATATCTGTCAAAATATTCAATCTTTAATTCTTCTCTTACATTCTAAAACTTCAATTAATACGAACGGAGGGAGTATATCTAAATCTATATAGATATAAATCCAGTAAAACATACAAAGCGTGTATCAAATCATTCAATCTCGAATATGTCGCTAATTTTTTTATGAAAGTCCCAACAATTAAGCAAACCAACATCTAAACGTTTACCGATGACTGAATCTTCAAAATCGACCCTATAAAAAAGTGAATTTCTCGTTATTTGGAGAATTAATACTCCCACTTATTAAGAAGAGACGAGAATTGAAATTTTTTCATTAAAGAAGACGACAAAGAAAAATAAAGAAAAATAAAAAAATAGTCTTCGACATTCTTCTAAAAAAGAAGATAAGAAGAAAAGACGACGACTAAATTTAAAGTCGGAGATGGGGTTTTAGAGGGAAAATTACCAACAATATTCTTATTAGTGAAAACTTAGCCATTACAAAGGTAAATGAAGTTGGTGATGACTAGTTTAAATTAATATTAATGCTACAAATTAATATAATTAGAAATTCCATCCCTAGTATTGCTGTCCAAATGGACAATTGTGAATCCACCCACATGATGTCTAATTTTTATTTATTTAATTTAGTATCAATCACATATGTTGAGAACATGGATTCATGTAATGAAATACTAAAAATAATTATTTCCTCGGTCCCAAATGAACTTGTACATGAGGTCGACATATATATTAAGAAAAAGACAAAAAATTATATGTAACCGTCACACTACCGTCACATGATATGACGGAAAAAAAGTATCTCTTTTTGTGGTAAAAGTATCACGTTTATCTGTAAAAATATAACTTTTTTTGAACAAAAATAAGTATCGTTTTTTGTAGCAAAAGTATGGTCTTTATCTGTAAAAATATCAATATAGTAAAAGTATCACTTTTACCTGTAAAAATACCATTTTTTCTTGTAAAAGTATTCATTTTTCCTGTAAAAATGTTTTCCATCACACGTGTGACCGTCACACACAAGACTCACTCTAAGAAAAATTGCTTTTGGGGATTTTGTTGACTTTTCAAAGGTGGATTGAGTGTGTAGATTGAGGGTGGAGATTCTAAGGATGGAGATTGTATTATAACTTTTCTTATTAAAAAATGTGCAACTTTAATTGGGACGAACGAAAACGAAAAGTGTGTAAACTCATTCGAGACCGAGGGAGTACTTCCTGAAAAAAAATAAAAAAATACTAAAAATAATAAAATATCATGAAATTGCCACAAATCATGCAATTATTGCTGATTCCGAGGTGGACTTCCACTCAGCATAAATTTGTTTCTTGATTGATGTTTCAGATATCTTGCTTTTCTAATTGCAATATACTCACGGCCGACAAAATGGTCTTAGCCCGATAAATCGATCCGAACTGGTCCAATATTTTAAATGGATTGAATCATAGAAATTTAGGTGTGACGTAGCATCGAGCCTAAGCAAGTTCGACCCGATAAATTAGGAATCAACACGAAAATCTTAATGTATTTAAGGAAATTGAGCGGGTTTGGCTCAATAATTTTTTACTCGACGGAATTTTGGCCTTGCCTTGCAGTGTTGGCCCGATGTGCTAAGTTAGGTCAAACCTCCGAATTGCCGCCTCTTCGTTCAAAAAAGGGGGTCACTTTAGAGAAAGTAAAATTGTTACAAAAAGTATTATTTTAGCACAAAAGAAAAAAAAAACTACAATTCTTTCGATTTTCACACAAACGTATCCAACAAATCTTCTTTTAAATCTCTTAATTTTATCAAAAATTCTCACTAATTCAACTTACTTTAGGGATAAGAAATTGTTTGTAACTCAGTCGGTAGAGCATCTTGTAACTCAGTTAAATTGATCACGTTAATTCCCATCGACACCACTCCAACCAGTATTTCTACTCAAATCCCACCTCAACCACAATTTGTACTAAAATGAAAAACTTACTTTAGAAATATATTTGTCACTTTTAACCATTTTTAAATTTTTCAAAAAAGAATTATACTCTTTTCGGAACAATTGCAATATTTTTTTATTAATCAATACACTTGAGAATAATCTAAATGTGATGTTTATCATACATCAAAATGTAGAGATTTAAATTAAAATGAATATTTTTTATTAAGTCTCCCACTTTAGGCGATGATTGGATTGAGATGTAGTAGCATGTACCACGTTCGATGAGTTACATTCACGGACGGGATATCCAAAAAAGTATTTTAGTTCAAGGGTATAATACAGTAGGATGTGTATTGAAAATTATAAAAGGTGTATAGAATTTGTAAAATGTGTGTTGGAAACTGTAAAAGGTGACTTTCTAATACGGTCTGAAAGTGGAGGAATGACTTTTTTCGATGTAAAATGAAATACGTTGAGGATGACCCATGACACGTCCGAATGGGAATAATAAAATTGAGCATCAATGGAGTTGGTCAAAAATCAAATTAAAATAGCAGGCCAATGCATTGTCACTACTTTCATGTCTCTTTCTAGAAGTATACATCATACATGGGTGTCAAATATTGAATATGATGTATATTAATTAAATATACTTAGAAAATAATGTTAAAAAATACAAAATTTTGTATGGTCTAAACGACAAGGATCGATTTAAAATTCTATCCTCTAAGAGCATGTTCGGCGCGGGTATTGAGCGGATTTTACTTTCTCCAAGGCTCGTTTCATAGAAAAAGAATTAAATTTGCAATCTATTTTGTCACGCCTTTTCAAAAAACCAACTCCAACTTCAATATATACAATATTGTTTCCATATTTAATTTTTTGACATATGAAATATTAAATATAAACTTATTATATAATTAAAATCCGATTTATTTTAATGATTATGATTTTCGATTACAAAATCAACTAAAACGGCATCGTTTTGAAAAATCAAATAAAAAAACCTAGCACCGATTAAGCCACTTAGATCGTGAACGATGACGAAATTGTCTTTTAGTGTCGATTTACTTAAAATTACATCCGACTACAAGTGCCTAGTGCCTGAGCCCGCTTAGACGGCCGCCTAAATCAATTTTTGCAGCATTGGCTTATATTAGTACAGTGATTGCATTATAAAGATATTCCATCTGATGTACTACATCCGTCCCGTTCTAACTTTTCTATTTTCCTTTTCGGTTTGTCCCAACCTAATTTTTCAGCCTATAAATGACAAATTTTTTCTTACAATCTTCACCCTCAAAATCTCCACCCTTAATCTCCATATTTAAAAGAGTCAAAGATTTCACAAAATTTATTTTTTTTAACTTTCGTGTCCGATTAAAGTAGGAAAGTTAAGTCGGGACGGAGGGAGTACGTGATAACATGTCACCTCAAGTGACTCTAGGAGAATATTTAGTTGGGCCAAATTTGCTGTTAGTTGGGCCTAAATTCTTCTTGGGATGTTTTATTAGAATATCCATTTCTCCATTTCAAACTCTTAACTAATTTATTTTCTAAATAAAAATATCATTAAATCAGTAGAATCGGTTCATACTGATTGACAATAAAAACAGTATAAACAATATAACTAGATGTGAAATAATGGAATTACACAACATAACTACTAGATCTGAATCCAATAAATCATACAATAGTTATTGCGCTGGACAAATCGTGTAACTAAAATTTTGATCTTGATTTCATCATTAATCTTATGGTAAAAGCCTAAAGTGATGAGCTAATCAATTTTGAAAAACTCTTGACTGAATCTTCAAATTACGTGCCACGAAAAATAGATCTCTCGTAAACTGTAATATCGAAGACTAATATTCCTACTTATTAAGGAGATACGAAAACGTCTACGAATAGAGACTGAATAATTTCTATCAAGGAAAATGAAAGAGAAAAACATAAGAAAAATAAGAGATGAAACATTTCCCCATCCTTCTATACGAAAAATGAGTGGGATGGATTCTTAGAGAGGAATTGTTGCAAGGTTAATAATGATTTTAAGGGACTCATATTCTTAATTACTCCCTCCGTTTCTTTCTAATTGATCTTTTAACTTCTTAATATTTTTCGAATTAATTAATTTTTTACCTATTTTTCACCATATCTTTCAATTTTTGCTCTATGTCAATCTTAAAATATCTCTTACTTTTCAACTTAGATTTCATAAAATCTTATCACCCGGGATATATTTGAAAAAAAATTAAATTCTTAATTGTTCCATTTTTTTTTTCTCTAAAACATCAGTTAAATTGAAACGAAGGGAGTAGTATTTCGGCTAATCAAAATTGTTATTTACTTTATTACACACATATATATCTCCTGACTAGAGCCGAAAAAATCGATCCAACAGATGCTCGACATTTTAGATTTCCTGAATCATAAAAATTTAGATCCGTAGAATTATCGGGCCCAATAGATATGATCCGATGGACCAAAAGCCCGATAAGCCACGGTCTCCCTGAAGATATTTAAGGAGATGGGTTGAACTGGACTCAATAATTGTTAGCTCACTAAACTATCGGGCCCAACAAACCCAAACCGACTTCCAATTATGACTCGATAAACTCGACCGAACCAGATGAGCGGAATTGTCACCCCTACTCATGAGCATCGTATATTCTTTTTTTTAAACTTCCAAATGGACTTGAAACTATATACCCCTTTTGTTTCAAGCAAATCTATGGGCCTCTATTCTCCTTTATGTACTCCTTAGTGCTGACAAAAACATATTGTATCGATCGACCCAACATTTTAGATGTATTGAATCATAAAAAAATAATTTGAAGTACTATTGAACTCAACATACTCGACTTAATATGCAAAACTCCCAACTAATTACAAACCAACCCGAAAATTTTAGTATATTTAAGGGGATGAGTTGGGTTGGACTTAGTAATACTTGGCCCGATAAAATCTTGAGCCCGCCTGATCCAACCCAGTATATTGTATTTGCTCGATGAACTAGGCTGAATAATCGCCACCTCGAATTCTTTTCTTTTTCTTTTTATGCTCGTCAAATAATTCACTGGACAAACATGTAACAATATACTACCTCCGTCCCACTTTAACTTGCCTACTTTCCTTTTCGATTTGTCCCAATTTAACTTGTCAGTTCATCAATGACAAATTTCTCTCACAATCTCCATCTTTAAAAAAGTTAAAGATTCCACAAAATCTGTTTTTTCTTAACCTCCGTGCTCGATCAAAGTAGACAAATTAGGTCGGGACGTAGGGAGTATATACCATGATGAATCGTTGCATGATTAATGGATAAGAATGAAGAAGTAGCCTCCAAAAATCATAGATCTAAATGGAATAACCAAGATTATTATATGACTAACTACAAAAAATTATTGATGTTAATAATACATTA
Source organism: Ajuga chamaepitys (assembly GCA_958295605.1). Classification (NCBI taxonomy): domain Eukaryota; kingdom Viridiplantae; phylum Streptophyta; class Magnoliopsida; order Lamiales; family Lamiaceae; genus Ajuga; species Ajuga chamaepitys. Next base: position 1,147,294 of record OY282505.1, on the reverse strand, counting down.
AATTAATTTAATATTAGTGTACACCTTAAATTGGGGAGCACATGCATCATTTGCTTTGTTAGCAGACAAAGCTGGGTAGTTTGGATTACATGATTTATTATATAAAGAAATCTGCAGATTTGCAACAACTGAAATTATATACTACCTTCGTCTCGGCTAATCTCAGACACTATTCATTTTCGTTTGTTCCAGGTAAACTTATACATTCTTAAAAAAGAAAGTTATAAGACAATCTTCACCCTCAAAATCTCTATCCTCAATATACCTTTAAAAAGTCAACAAAATCTCAAAAAACAACTTTTCTTAATACTTGTGTCAACCCTTCCAGTGCAAGATTAGTCGGGACGGAGGTAATATTCATTAAACTATAATAAGATTAACTTATAATCATGGAGAGAAAAAAAAAGAAGACTATCTATGTAAATGCTTTCTATGTAGAGGTAGTAATTTGAGTGGTCTGGTACACCTAGTTCACTGGGCTAATGCAATATATCACGTCGAGTTGGGCACAGTTCAAAATTTTATCGAGTCTAAAATTAATCAGTCAAGTCCAACTCATCTCTCCATAATATACTATGAGTTTTGGACCGTTCTGCGATCCGTTGGATTTTTGACTCATTAGGTCGGGCTCGATGCGTCCGAAGGTAAGTCTGGCCAATTTTTAAATGGTTCAGCCTGTCTAAAATGATGGACGGGTTAAACCGGCTCATTGGGTCGAGTCGATTTTGCTAACTATATTTCTATGCGAAAATGTAGACATTCTGTGGTGCATATAGGTACAGAGGCGGAGGCTCAGGGTTGGCTTGGGTTAGAAGTGGCAATTCGAGTAATCTGAACCTGAAATTCTATCAAGTTGGAATTTGTGAGTTCAAAACATCACATCTTCTTAAAATAAATTAAAATTTATACGAGTCAGCTTATGATTTCTTGCGCTATTAGCCCATCAAGTCGAACATGTGAATCCAATAGTACTTCAATTTAAAATTCCTACAACTTAGTCCACCAATTCTTTTTGAGTAGATCGGATTGATTTTGCAACCTCTGCCTAGTAGGTAAGTTAATTACTTGGATCTTACCAAATTTTTACCACCAAATGTTAACCCAACTTACTTTGTTTTCATGTAAGGCTTATTGGTACTTAGTAATTGGGTCTGTTGCAAAAGTCTCCGACTAATTTCAACTAATCTTCGTCTAGGCGCTAGGTTCTCATTAATCGTTTATGTAGCTTTTTCGATGCCTTCCCGTCTAATCATGTCTATGTCCCAATTAGCTCCGTTTACGCTCCGACTAAATACTAAGTCTCAGTTTGACAGTTTATGTATCTTTCTTAATCCCTTACGCTCCGACTAATTAGTACTCCTGGGTCTCATTTTGACCGTTTATGTATCTTTCTCGATCTCTTCCTATCTAATCATGTTTATGTTTCGATTAATTTCATTTAAACTCCAATTAATTACTATTCTCAGTTTATCATCCGACTAACGTCTAGTGAATTTTACGATATTGGTAGTAACCAAAAGAATATGGCAAATAATTTATAGGGCAAAGCAAGGGAGGGGACAAGAAAAATTCTTTCTTTTCTATTAGATAAAAACAAAAGAAAATTTCAGAGTGGCTTGTGCCCACATGCAACAAAGACATCTTTTCTCTTTTCAAGAAAAATACCTTTGGAGTAAGAATATATGTAAATCAATAAAAAATTGACTTTGAACAAATTTATTTCAATTGACCATCCACTCATTCAAAATTAGGATGATTCTGTGATATCATAGTGGTAAGTGGTACTGATACTTTTGTAAAATAAAAATGAAATTATATAATTTAATGGGTCCTTCATATTTAAATACATGTGTATTCTTCTCTCACAGTGGTATCAATACCACAGTGATAGGACTCATAATGACAAAAAAATTGCTAATAGTTTTCCTTTTTTTTTTTCTTTCTCTCTCTTACATCAGAAATTTAGGGATGTAGATCGAATATAGAACCCGAGACCTCTTAGTTTTATGAGAAGAGTAATGTGTTCAAACTATTAGAGTATATTTGTTTATGGATTCCTCATCCGGATGGAGACCGTGACAATTTAATTTAAATTACATTTTTAATATATTTTGACTACTTTTTAATGATCATTTGATAATAACTTATTAAATTTACACATTCTTTTCCAAAACAAGCATTAGATTTAGAATTCATGCAATCGAAATTTTTATATTCAGATTTTCCACGTTCCACTAAATCCATCGACAAACATACCCTCATGTTCTTGACATGCAAATCAGTAGCTAAAATTAGAGAAGGTGGGGATTGAAATCCAAGACTAATTTACTTAGAGTAGTTTTCTCGTGCATTAGTTACATGTATTTTAGATCTGTGTAATTCGGTTCACGAACAGTTTTTTCATGAACATGTATTAGTGTTTATGCTGAAAAGTATCTCCTGTTATGAAGAAAGACCTGAAAATATATTGTTGTTTGTGCTGATACCTTTTAATATAAACAATAATACATTTTACTAATTTGTATTTAACTTAAACTGTGTGGATCTAAAATTTGTGCATTATAACATGATAATTAGACTGCGTTTGTTTAAGGTTATAGCTGACTAAAGTACTGTAGGCTGTGGAAGTACTGTAGGCAGTCGGGAACAAAAGATACCAAAATGTGATTGGAGAGACATGACATGATCCAACAGCATGGGCATGGGCTTCTGTTATTACCGTTTATTGGTCTCTCGTTTCCCATATTATTATTATTTTCATCATCCAATCATCGTAACATGTTCCAATTTTATTTTAATAATTATACCATGTCATAATAATATAAAAATTATTCCAATTATAACCATTAAAATACCATAAAAAAGGATATTGGGCAATCATCCTATTATCGGAAACAGATCCTCAACAGACAGCTACGCACAAAGTACCGGATCACAAAATGACAGTCGCTCTTCTCAAAACGACGTCGTTTTAAGAGCTAAAAAGAAATTATTTGGATAAAAAAACGTGTTTTATGGTCCAATATTGTGTCATGGGATGCCTAAATAGAGGATCCCGATCCCTATTATCGTCCACCTTATTATTGGTCATGGATTCTCTACTCGGCAGATGGCACGTGTGCTGGACCACAAAATGACGCTGTTTGATATTAGAGGCAAAACAAAACCGTTTGGATGAAAAACATGTTTTATGCTCCAATACTGTGTCATGGGACGCCTACTCAGCAGAGGATCCCGATTCCTATTATCGTCCACCCTATTATTGGTCATGGATTCTCTACTCGGCAGACGACCTAGCACACGATGTTGGACCACAAAACGTCGTTTAACTCAAAACGACGTCGTTTTGACATATTAGAGCCAAAATAACACCGTTTGGATTAAAAACGTGTTTTATGGTCCAACACTGTATCATGGGACGTTTACCCAGCAGAGGATCCCGATCCCTATTATCGTCCAGATCCCATTACAAAATGGGCATTCTTTATCATTACCCCCTTTTCGTTTTCTGATATAATATCTCTGAATCTTGCTCTGAGCATTAGGGATTTATATATATATATATATACACATATATGTATGTATATATGCATACATATATGTATGTATATATAAACACACACAAACATAATTTGATGTGTGTGCAAAGGTGCTTTTGTTGTTGCATACATGTGCTTCATTCCCCCATTTTTCTTTGTTGAAAAAGCAAAAATAAACCCTATAATCTTGATATCTTTAATCTTCCTTCATCACCAAGGTAATTGCTTTTGTAATATCACAGTTGTAATCCATTGTTGGATTCAACAATGTATGTAGGCCCTGTTTAGGCGCTAGACTTTTATCGACTCCCTATATTTAGATTCTGCTTGAGCTCTGATTAGACGCTGGACCCAGTTTGTCGTCCGGCTAGCGAAATGGAGGGTGCAGGACAGGCACCTGCGACCCCCCGGAAGAAGATAGTGAAACAGCTGACGGGGAAACGAGACGACACGGCGCTGCATTCTGCGGCTAGAGCAGGGCAGATTGGTACTATAAGGGATATCATCGGCAGCTGCGGCGAACTACGCGATTTGTTGTCGAATCAGAACTCGGCTGGAGAAACGCCGTTGTTTGTAGCTGCAGAGTATGGCTACTTTGAGATTGTGAGGGAGATGATCAAACATTATGACTTAGCAGACGCTGGGATCAAAGCGAAGAATGGATTCGACGCGCTTCATATTGCGGCTAAACAAGGCGATTTAGGTATGATTGTGCGTTCTTTTGTGTTGGTTTATATGTGATCTTAGTGAGTTATGAATAGCAATCGTATGGCCAATCGTTTGAAATTGATATCTTGCATGTTTTAGAGGTGGTGAAGGTGTTGTTAGAGGCGCAGCCGGAGCTTGCAATGACAGTCGACACATCAAACACCACGGCGTTGCATACAGCGGCGGCGCAAGGGCATGGGGATATTGTTAACTATCTGTTGGAATTGGAGAGTAGCTTGGCTACTATAGCTAGAAGTAATGGGAAGACGGCGCTTCATTCTGCGGCAAGAAACGGGCATGTTGGCGTCGTGAATGCTCTGCTGGATAAAGAACCCGGGATTGCCACGCGCACGGATAAGAAGGGGCAGACGGCGCTCCACATGGCTGTCAAGGGCCAGAACAATGTCAAGGTGGTGGAGGGGCTGATTAAAGTGGACTCGTCGGGTATGATTAATATGGTCGATACGAAGGGAAACACTGCTCTGCATATTGCTACTCGGAAAGGCAGGGTTGAGGTACTTAATTCATACTTTGATCGACTGTTATTGTTGTTGTTGTTGTTATTATAGAGTAGTACTTGATCGATCTGCATATAGCAGATTGTCAAGATGCTGCTCAGCCAAAATGTAACGGACACAAAAGTAGTGAACAGGGCTAACGAGACTGCCCTAGACACGGCGGAGAAAATGGGAAACTCCAACATTGCAGCCATTTTACAAGAGCACGGCGTGCTCAGCGCGCGAGCAATCCGGCCGCAAACAAAGAACCCTGCACGGGAGCTAAAGCAAACGGTAAGCGACATAAAGCACGAAGTCCACAACCAACTAGAGCACACACGGCAGACAAGGCGACGCGTACAAGGCATTGCCAAGCGCCTCAACAAAATGCACACTGAGGGCCTCAACAACGCGATCAACTCCACCACAGTGGTCGCCGTCCTCATTGCCACCGTTGCTTTTGCTGCCATCTTCACCGTCCCCGGCCAGTACGTGGACGACCCCCATAAGGCCAAACCCGGTGGTCCTTCGTTGGGGGAGGCAAATATCGCCCCCGACGTCCCATTCATGCTCTTCTTCATCTTCGACTCAATCGCGCTCTTCATCTCACTCGCAGTGGTGGTCGTGCAGACGTCGGTGGTGGTGATCGAGAGCAGGGCGAAGAAGCAGATGATGGCGATTATAAACAAGCTGATGTGGCTCGCCTGCGTGCTCGTCTCGGCCGCCTACTTGGCGCTGTCGTTCGTGGTTGTCGGGAAGCACGAAAAGTGGCTGGCGATCGGGGTGACGATTATAGGAACTACCATACTGGTGACCACACTCAGCACCATGTGTTATTGGGTGATTATGCATCGAATCGAGTCTAATAACAACAATAACAACAGCAACTCCCGAGCCAGCGGCTCCAGATCATGGTCCGTATCGGTACTGTCTGATCTTGATGTTCCTGACAGTGGATCAAAGAAATTAATGTATGCAATCTGATGAGAAAATATACAAAGACATTATTTCAACTTCTACAAACTCATCAATTTCTCAAGGTTTCATCTATCTCAAAAACAAATCGAACCAGCTGGCTGTGTTAGAAGTTCAATAGTTGATCACAAATTCTCATGTACAGCAGGTGTACAGAGTGCAATTCAAGTTAAAGGACGGATACATAAAGATATATCACTATTTATACTGAAATATATACTAAAATATATTACTTATTCTGAAAAAAGTATTACCGTTCAGCATAATACTTTGAGCTAAAATTATTTTTGGTCCCCTCGTTTTTTTCATGCTTTTCCCAAAGATTTGGAGAAAACTCAATGTATAAGAAGAATGCATGGTATAGATAACTCACTTCTTAGTCTACGACCCCCTCAGTTACTACGAACGCTTACGATCAGTATAACGGAACGTGTTTGTTTATCTATCTCTTGATTCGAAAGGGGAGCACGCTTGAAAAAGGATCTTAGAATGTCTAGGGTTGGGCCAGGAGGGTTTCTTAACACCTTTTTTCTTCGCATCACAGTTATTTCACAAAGACTTGCTGGCAGGGACGAGCCCAGGGTCAAGTAGAAGGGGGTCGATACAAAATATTATTATTTTATTAAATTTAATTCTTTTTCTCCAATAAAAATAATACGTAGTATTAAATATTTATTGATGAACACAAATACTAATTTTATTGTAAGTATAAATACGAAAAAAAAGGAAGAAAAGAAGAGAAGAAAAGGCAGGGAGAGTGGGGAGGGGGGGCGGGGGGGAGCCTCCTTGGGGTATAACATTGGTCCGCCCCTGCTTACCGGATAAGGAAGAAGGGGGAACATGCATACTTTGAGACCGCAGTACATCGAAAAGTTATATGTTGTGTTCGGGAAGGATGAATTGTTCCCGAAAAGGAATTTATTGATTCTCTCCTAATTGGTTGGTCCGTAGGTGCGATGATTTATTTCATTGGAAAGGTCTTTGGTTCAAGTACATGATGACTTACCTGTGCATTGGAAATAAAAGAAGCACCTGACTTTTGGTCCCATAAATAGTTAATAATTCATTTCGGTCCAGTAATTTAAGAAATTGCTCGCGATTGATCATTTTCTCCCGCCAACCAAATCAGCCGGAAAAATGCACGTGCATCGGTGCCACATAATTTAAAATCGACCTGATTTTGTTGTCACATGACCAAAATATGCGCTTTTGGTCGCCGACAAAGAAAAAAATGGCACTTCAGAAAAAAATATTAAATTACAGAATTATATTGAATTCTTAACTATTTTTGGGACCAAAAAGTATACGAGTTAAATGAGACAAAAATTATTTTAACCCTAATACTTTTATTCAGAGCGACTAATACATCACCACAAGTAATACTTTCTCAAAAAGACTACAAAATCATAAATTCGTTTAAGGAAAAAACATTTTTTTTTAGCCAAAACTAATACTACCTCCGACCCACCCGAATTTGCACGTTTTTTCTATTGGTACGTCCCACACCAATTTGTACACCCTTAAAAATGAAATTTCTCTCACAACCTCCACCTTTAAAAAGATCAATAAAAAAAAAACATTTTTTTTCTTAATATTTATGCAACCTGTGTAAACTCCCGTGAGACCAAGGGAGTACATTTGTGTATAAGTTGTTGTCGAGATATTTTAAACCAGCTTATTATTATTATTATTATTATTATTTATTTAATTTTTTTTTTTTTTTTTGGGTGGACCTATTATGATCATGATTGTGTGATTTAAAATTATATAATGAATGTTTTGGTCGAGGATGGGCCGGTTGAGGCCCATTAGAGGCCACTTGAGAGGCCCATTAGCAGTTATGTAACAAAGACATAGTTGGGCCTAGTGTCGCTGCGAGGTCCACATCAATGATCAATCTATGTAATCCAGGTCTTTTCCGACCTTTGGTCACGATGAAAGAGAAGTCGAGTCGGGTCGAGTCGAATGTACTATTATTTAAGCTTGTTTAAACATTACAATGAAATAGATTTTTTGTACTTTCTCCGTTCCAAATAAACTTGGCATACTTTCCTAATTAGGGTGTCCCACCCATTTTGCACACTTTCCATTTCACGAAATAAAAATTTAAACCTCTATCCCACATTATTCGCATAATTACAAATCTGTCATCACGTAAAGGTAAAAACAGATTTGACTAAGTCAACATTTATAAAAAAAAAAGGTTTCTTAATATGTGTGCCGGCAGGCCAGTGCAAGTTCATTCGGGACGGAGGGAGTATAATAATTTGAGATTATAATTGTGATCACTAATAATAATAATAAGTTATTTGTGACCATTTGTTGTCATAAACCTCTCTATAAATTATTTGAGACAATTTTAAGACTACTTTTAGAGACGATTAGTTATTGTAAAAAATATTTAAGACGCATTTGAGATCATTTTTGTCTTCACAAATATATTATTTTCGTCCGAATTATTGATAAGATTAATTAGCGGCGATATGTTACCTCTAGTAATAAAGATGTGACAACACTCATTATTTGAAATCACTTTTTGTTGTCTCAAAAGACATTTTTTTAGTGGAAATATTATTGAACTTCTCGTATTATTTATGAACATGTTTGGTTGTTAATCGAATTAAACTCAAAAAAACTTTAATCAAGCCGAGCTCATATAGTTTGATTATTTACGCTTGTTTTAACGTTTTAACATTTTTTATTGTCCGAATTTGAGCTAGAATCGAGCTTCAGCTTTAAAGGTACATTCAAACTTACTTGATATTATTAATCAAATATAGTTCCAACGAACTTTTATCAAATAATCTCAAATCGAGTAATTTAATTTAATTTTCGACCGTAATATACTATGAAATCACAATTATGACAACAGTACTATGCAGTTGTTATTATCATGAAAATGATTAAACATACGCATTATTTATTTTCGTTGCATTAAATGACCTATCTCTATATAGCAATAATCCTACGAGTCCCCATCTCTGTTTTCTTTCTCTTTCAAACTTTTTTTTTTTTCCTAATATTTTTTATTTTATTCCCTTCGTCCCAGTTAATTTTGCACATGTGAAGGGACACATATATTAAGAAAAAACTATTTTTTACTTTTAGTCGACTTTTTTAAAGGTGAAAATTGAGGGTGAAGATTTTGAGGGTGAAGATTGTGAGAGAAATTTCTTTTTTAAGGTTGTGCAAAACTGTATGCGACGGACCAAAAGTGAAAGTGTGCAAAATTAGGCGGAACGGAGGTAGTACTCCCTCCGTCCCACTCAAATTTGCACACTTTCCTTTCCGTCTCACACCAATTTGCACACCCTTACAAAGGAGATTTTTCTTCAAATTTCCGCCCTAAAAATCTCTACTTTTGAAAAAGTCAATCAAAAAGCAAAAAATAATTTTTTCTTAAGGGTGTGCAAAATTGTGTGGTACGGATCAAAAGAGAAAGTGTGCAAAATTAGGCGGAACGGAGGTACTACTCCCTCCGTCCCACTAAGATTTGCATACTTTCCTTTTCGGTACGTCCTACACCAATTTGCATACTTCTTAAAAATGGAATTTCTCTAACAATCTTCGTCCGCAAAATCTCCACATTTTTAAAAAGTCAACAAAAAAAAAAAAAATTCTTAATACATGTGTTCATTTTCAGTATGTCCCACGTCAATTTGCAAAATGTTTTTTTTTTTACAATCTTCGCACTCAAAATCTCCACCCTCAATCTCTATTTTTGAAAAAATCAAAAAAAAAAAAAAACAAAAAATAATTTCTTTTTTTAATATACGTATCCGATCTTACGCGTAAATTTGAATGGAACGGGGAGAGTCACTTTTTCCTTTTTTAGGTGTGTTTTGTGTTTGGTAAAAATGTCAAGATATAGTAATTGTTGCATATATTTATGCCGGCTATATATGCTACATTAATCCACCGTTGGTAATTTAATTAAAGGGTGGGGGCCATCAATAACTTTTTGCATTCATTTTAGATGCATCACTGGACAACTACTTTCTCAAATATACCTATGATTCATTCATTTTTGTGCCTCTCAATTTACTCGCTCCGTTAACGAATCGAGTCGAGCTGATGTTTAAGTTTTTATAAGAATTTTCGCTAAAGCGAATCAAGCCTATTAATTTAGTGTTCGTTAATGTTCGTGAACTTTTTGCGAATATTATCGAACACCAAATTTATTAACATTTTGTGTTCGTAAACGCGAATATTATACACTCCTTTCGTTTCAAAATAAGCATATTTTTAGTTTTTTTTAAAAAAATTAAGGATAGATATAAAAGCAAATGTTTCCATACAAAATCTATTTTATTGGATATATTTTGTGAAATAAGAAAATAATCAATAAATTAAGTACGTTGTTTATGATAAAATTGGAAGATTTGTGGTTTTTTTTTTTAATGCTAAAACGACACTTATTTTGAAACGGAGGAAGTATTATTCTAGTTTTACACACAAACTCATGGGTATTTTATTATTATTATTATTATTACTTTATACGAGTCTAAAATATGTTCACGAGCCGTTAAAAAATGAGTCCTTCAATATTCAAGCTCTGTTTATTATTAAATGACTAAAACATTATGTAAATGAACAAACGGTGACCAAACTCAAACACAATTTTTTTTATTAAACGTTCTGTTCGTTAACAGTGCTACACTCGAAGCATATGTATGGCTTTGTTTGTAGAAATTAGAAAAGCAAGATTGAGGTTAATATTTACAGGGTGGATAAGTAAAAGCTTTTATTGATTCAACAATATCCTATTTAATTCACTCCAATAATGTAATATAATATAATTACTGTACGACATTACACATACATTCATGTATAAAGTATATACGTATTGCATGCGGAGACGGAGCCAGCGGGGGCTGGCGGCGGCGGCCGCCCTCCTTAAATCTTCGGACAAAACTATTACGAATATACATATATAGTGTAATTATAGTTAAATAATGGATCTCGTTCCTCCCTCAAATTCCATTTTTTTTTTCAGTAAATATCTCAAAATAATAGTTTGTTCTCCTCATTATAAAATTCTGGCTCCGTCCCTAATTGCATGAAGTACTAAATCAAGTATATATTTGATGCATAAATTTAGTGACAGAGCTAGAATATTTTGGTTGGGGGCTGAAATACTTTTTTTTTTTCTTTATATATTTATGGAAGTTTTTTTGAAATTTAAGGATGACAAAGTTTGTTATTTTAACTATAATTATATTATGAATAGACGTATATATTAGGTTGCACCATAAAAATTGAAAGAGGCAGCCTCCGCCGTCCCATAGGATTCTCTAATTCACTTTTACCCTGTTCAAATCATGTCAGACTCCAAAAAAATGACTAATGATCATCATTTTTCGTGGTTTTGTGAGTTTAAAGTTGGTACTTTAAGTTTACTATTCACGTTTAGATTCAATATTAACCTCCTAACGGTTTGGACCTCAAAATAGGCCTAAAACACAAAATCAGACCCCCGACCAACTTTCAACAGGGTTCAAGATATCTAGTTCATAATTCAGTAGGAATCATGATTCATGTGCTTAGATTTCAGGATGTATGTATATAATTGGCTTTTAAAGTGGGACATGATTAGAACACAGTAAAAACGAGATAAAAAAACCAAGTGAAATTACATTTCAATCTTGTAATATAAAACATCTTTCATTATATGCATCAATAAAATTATAATAACAAAAAAAAAAAAAAAAAACCTTCAACACAAACAATTTCTTGATCAAACATTTGATTAATTTGGTATTTGATAATCATCTGGCAAGCTAAAAGTATCTTGATTCTGGTCATGAATCCACCCAAACTTCTCCAGAAAAGGGTTTGCCAAATTCTTGAGTGGATAATCATCAATAAAATCCTTCCAAACATTACTCGAACAATCCAAATCCCGAACCACTTCCCACACACAACTATTGCACTTAAACCCTGCCCCAAAACTTATCATCAAAACCCTATCCCCTTTCTTCAGTCTCCCCTTGGCCTCCATGTAAGCCAACACGTACCATAGACTACTCGCCGACGTGTTCCCGAACCGGTGCAGCGTCATCCTCGCCGGCTCCACCTCATACTCGCTCAGTCTCAGGCTTTGCGCTACCGCGTCTATCACCGCCTTCCCACCCGTGTGCAAGCAGAAGTGCTCCACCCCGGTTTTCAAATTAATCATCGCTGGTCCCTACAAGAAAAATGGTCTTTTGAGATAACATAAATTGGTCTAAAAAATAAGCATTTGTCATATTATATTGGAAATAATGCAATTTAAGTCAGTTACATTTTTTGTAACCTTTTACAATTTGGTCCTTAACATTTAGTTTTTTTGCGAGTTAAAGAACTTTTTTCGCTTAAAAATTGAATTGGTACCCGTGTGAGAGTCATATGTAGCAAATTCTGACGAGATGAAATTTTTAGAGAAAGAAGTCCTTAAATCGCGGAAAATTAAATGTTAGAGGACTTGCAAAAGGCTAATCGGAGAGGATAAAAATATAATTAGCGCAAATATAAGGGACAAAATTTGCATTTTTTTTCCTACTTTATTATTAGAAATAACATGTCGTTACTAATTAATCGTCTCAATAACTCAATCGCAAATAATATATTTGAGACGTATAAAAGTTGTGTCGCATTTGCAAGTTGTCTAAAAGAATATTGAAAATGGTCCCAAATAATTTATAGAGTTTTGTGACAATAAATGATCATAAATGACTTATTATTAGTGACCACAATTCACTGCAAGAAAAAATAGTATTTTGAGAAAACAAAAAGTAATCCCAGATAATAAGTATTTTTCACAATTAGTTATCTGTAAAAGTAATTTTAAAATTATATTAAATAATTTATATAGAATTTCGTAACAAGTAGTTACATATAACTTTTTATCAGCGACCACAATTACGGTCTCAAATAATATACCACAAAAGATATGTTTTGTTTCATTGACTGCAGTCTAAAAAAAAGGTATTTACAAAATACCTGTTTTGTTGCAACAGCACCCGCCTTGCTCCATTTCTGCCGGAGCTTCATAACATAACGCGCCGCCGTATAGCGGAGGAGCTCCCTCACCGGCAAAATCCTCGGCGCAATTTCCTTAAGGTTATCGACGAAAGCACGCGTCGCAGCCTTAGGGAGATTCTTCCCTAGGTGAACTCCGGTGAAGCCCTTTTCGTCTTCCTTCTGTAAACAGCACCCAAACGCGTCGTCTTTCGCGCCGTGGTGAGTTCTGACCAGCGTTTTCAGCTTAAACATGGCCATTGTCCCCGAGATCATTCTGTTCGTTAGAATCATCGCGCAGCCGCCTGTCCGGAACAGACAGTTTGCCAGCATCATGGATCTGTCGTTCCCATTGTACCAGTTCTGGCTCAGAGACTCTGACGTTACGACCAGAGCCTGACAGTTTCTTCTAGTTTTAAATATTTGTTCGACGACGTTAATCGACACCAAACTTGCACTGCACCCCATGCCAGTAAGGTTGTAGACCTGTTATCGCATATAAGATTACGACAGTGTGTACAACAAGAATATTCTAGAAAGATATCGTATGAACTTAGTCAATACCTTCACATCCTCCCGCATCTTGTAGTGATTCACAATCCTCGCGGAAAGTGAAGGGTTGGTCGACAACATGGAAATGTTGACGACCAACACATCTATCTCCGTTGGAGATATGCCTGTTCGTTTGAACAGGCAATCTATCGCGTCGAGGAAGAACTCATCTTGCTCTTCCACCCCATCCGCGAGCGTAGGGCACGACTCGCGGCCATCGAACACCATCTTCGGCGCGTAGGTTTCTTCGCCGATGCCGGAGCTGACAATGGCTTTGAGGAGGAATTTGTACTCGTTGAGACCGAGGTGTTTGTTCCGCATAATGATCTCTCCGGAGAATTTAGTGGACAGCTTTCGATCGTCGGAAGGTCTGTAACATTCGTAGTCGAGAATGTAGCAGCACTGGCTCCTCCGACGATCGAAAGATGTCCATAGAGTGTAGAAAAGAGGGAGAAGTAGTACTAGTGAGTAGACAAACATGTCATAAAATTCCATTTTTTGGGATTTAAGTACAAAATTTTAATAAAGTGAAGGGGGAACTTATAGAATGAATATTGGTGGATAATTAAATTTAAAATTAAAATTTTTAATTAATTATTATTGCAAGTTGCCCATGTGAACATGTAGACTTTAATCAACACAATTTGGTAATATATGTCTTAAATCCTACCAGCTGCAAATATGATTGGTGGGAAGCAAAATATTTAATACTACCTTCGTCCCGGCTAACCTTGCAACGAGAGGGTTGACACAAGTATTAAGAAAAGTTATTTTTTGAATTTTTGTTGACTTTAAAGGTGAATTGATGGCGGAGATTGAGGGTGAAAATTTTAAGGGTGGAGATTGTGTTATGACTTTCCTTTTTAAGAGGCGTGTAAGTTTAACTGGGACGGACGAAAACGAAAAGTGTGCAAGTTTAGCTGGGATGAAGGGAGTACAATTGAAGAACATAAATTCACTTGTACTTTAAAAAAGAAAAAAAGAATAATAAGAGTACACAGCTTAAGTATGCATGTGTGTACAGTATATATAGTTAATAAACTAACTAGACTCCGACTCGGGTCGAGTTTTGGATTGTTTGAGTAATTTTTGCTAATTTTTGAAACATATCAAGCGTGTTAGTTTGGTGTTTGCGAACTGTTTGCAAATATTAACGAACATTAATTTTGTAAAACATTTTGCGTTCATAAACGTAAATAATACTCCCTTCGTCTCAAGTTAATCTGCCTACTTGCCATTTCGGTCCGTCTCACCTTAACCTACTAGTTCATAAATGACAAATTTCTCACATAATCTTCACCCTCAAAATCTCTACCCTCATTCTCCACCTTTGAAAAAGTAAAAAATTCCACAGGTTAAGCCGGACAGAGGGAGTATTATATTAGTTTTGCCAAAAAATAATTGGGTTTCATACTTTCGACAACAAATAAATAATTTACATAAATAATATAAAAAAAAAATTATTATTATTATTATACAACTAACCCTCCGCTAACGTACACAGTATGGTGAGGTAGCTAGGTGCGGCACAAACTATTTCGCAACACATGGAATAAAATGTGATTCAGATCCTCCGTTAGGAATGACAATGGAGTAAGTCGGGACGAATATTTGAAAAATCATATCTACATCATCCTGTCCTGTGCCTCGTCGCGAATCACTATAATCTGCCCCGCATCCTGCCCTGTGCGGGGCGGGTCTGCCATAAAGCCCCTAACCTGCCCCTCTCCACCCAAAAGAAAAGAAAAAAACTCATAAAACACAAAAAAACAGAAATTTAAATAAAAATAACTAAAATGAAGAATCTTACTAAATGGAGGATTTGAGATGTAAAATTGAAAAATGAAAGATTGGGAATTCAGGAACTTGCGAATAGGATATTAGAACAACTAACATATATATAAATATATATATGTATATAATATATTAACGGGGCGGAGTATGATGGGGTGGCATATACATGAAAACTGAACTCGATCTGCTGTGTGCACGGATCGGAGTTAATCTGCCTCATTTTTATGATGAGACGGATTTGATCTGTCCCAAACCTCTCGGGTCAGGGCGATATTGCCATCCCTATCCCCTGTTGATACTAACTGTGCATTTAAGAGAGCAACACATTTACAATTTTATGTATGGACCAAGGAGGTGGGTTGCAAAGTCATGTTGGAAGCTAACAATGTGGGTTGAATCCTAGGGATGATAATTTTGACCTGATCTTATTTTGATCTGTCCTGATCCGAGATGTTTGGATCGTCCCCCCTTGTGACTCGTGGCAAAGTGGGGCTGCATGGTAGAACTGGTAAAATTGGTTCAATTTGATGGGTCAGCACAGTCCGCCCCATATTTTAGATAGATTGAGTTACATGAATGTAAACCCCAAGTATTATCGAACCCAATAAATTTTACCCGATGAACTAAAAGCCAAACAGGCCGCGGACCAACCCGAGATCAATACTCCAAAACTGTCAATTAAAATATTACAAAATGTACATATTTATGATTGCACTTTCAATTAAATCAAATCTACTATATATACGTAATAGTCAATAATCTATTAATTGATCCAACAATTAATATATAATGAGGCGGTTCCATTTTACATGCCCAACTACCCATAATATTATACGACAATCATCAGGAGTGTAAGTGAGTTGAGATAATTTGCGAGACTCGAATCGAATTCACAAAGAAATCGAAGTGACTTCGAAAAGAATGAGTTGGGCTCAAGCTCGAGTTACTCGAGTAATTGTCGAGTTCAAGGTTAAGCTCATTGATCCTCGGTTCTACAGGCTCTCAAACTTAATCCAACTTATATTAAATTATTAGTTTACCGTTTTTAGTTGACATAATAATAGATACTTCCTCCGTCCCAAATGAACTTGTACACTTTCCTTCCGTCCGTCCCAATCAAATTTTCACATCCATTAAGAAGGAAAGTTATAACGCAATCTCTACCCTCAATCTACTTTTAAAAAGTTAACATAAAAGCAAAAAATAGATTTTTTTAGTACGTGTGTATTCTTAAAGGTTCAAGTTCATTCGAGACGGATCACAATTCTAAATTAAATTAGGTAAAACTCTAAGGTCACAATTCTAATTGATCTGAATAAAGTTGATCTCGAATTCAATATGTTTCTTTGGAATCGAGCTCAAATTTAGAAAAAAATGAATTTAGTCGAGCTCGAGTCAAACTCGAGCTTCGAGTATTTTAATCGAGAGCTCGAACCTGCGGGTACTGCCACTAGTTTACATCCAACGGTTTTAAATTATTCAAGTCAACTTGTCAAAACTCCAAACCCTATCTTAAATAAAATAATGATATATTCAAGAAAGTCTATACACATGTCAACTCAAAATACCACATCAAGTATTTTGTTTTGTAATACCAACCGCTAGGCCCCACTCTTTTGTCCAATCAAAACAAAAATACTTGTCGTTGACTCCTATTCATTATGCATGTTTGGATGTATCGAGTCGAGTCGAACCGAATCTTGTGTTGTTTGAATAGTGTTTGCTAAATTTTAAACGAATCGAATTTGAATCGAGTCTGCTAATTTGGTTTTTGTTAATGTTTGCGCACGTTAATGAACACCAAGTTTATTAACAGTTTGTGTTCGTAAATGCGATTATTATATATTATTCTAATTTTACACAAATAAAAAATAAAAAAAATTCTTGTGTTTTATTCTTTCAACAATAAATTCTTGGACATTTTAAGTAAATGAGTTGCATAAATAATATAAAATATTATTAGTATTATTAATTTTATTATTATTATCATTTTGTACGAGTCTAAATCATGTTCACGAGCCGTTAACGAACGAGTCCTTCAGTGTTCAAGTTATGTTTGTTAATTAACGAACAAAAATAAATGTGTTTGAATAAGCGCTAACCGAACTCGAATACGAGCTTTTTACCGAATACTCTGTTCGTTAACAGCACTATGCATGTTACGAAGTCCCACTGCGCAATTCTGGTTACGTATCACTATTTATATTAAAAGGTCTTACTCGTTATAGGTAGTTTATTATAATACATTTATCGTGTGCAAGTAATACCTTTCAGCATAAACATTAATATTATTTCAGCATGATGCATTTTTTTAGAAAAGTACTACCTTTAAGTATAAACACTAATATTTTTCATAATAAATCATCTATGTCTTGAATTGTATGGATCTATATCTGTGCATCTGGTGTACAAGAGACATACTATCATGTCATAAGGGTCAAAATATTCAGAAGGTCCTCCTAAATCGCCGTAAATTGTGTAGAGTTAAATTTATCATATTGTCAGTATCGTTAAAAATGACTCATTTGGTCGAAGCCTTACATGACTAGCCCGCTTTCCGGCAGCTTTATTGACCTCCGCTAAAGAATGTCCTCAAGTCGAATAAATCATTGAATATACATGACTAAAATTAATTTTTTTTTGAGTTACATTACAAGACTAGCTTCAATTTTTTTTTCTCATGTAGTAATAGAGAGATTCTACTGAACCACAAACATGGTCGGACGTCCCTTTAGGTGTGAGAGTCTGCCGCCTCGAGCCCTACAAAATTATAATTTTTTAGGGACCTGAATTATGGTGATTTTTTTTTTTTTAAATAATAATAGCTTAATGAATAGTATACTTCTTTTATAATTTAGAGATTAGAGATAGAAGACGTACTTCCTTTACAACAATTAACTTATCGGACCTGGATCCTCTATAGTTGAGGCTGTATATTTTAGTGGAGTTCTTTTACATTCTTCCTCTACAATGTGAATAACTATATTATAGAGAGAAAATGTAAAAAAACTGCACCGAATACACAAACCTCAACTATAGAGGATACGGGTCCTTAAGTTATTATTTTTTATGCGGTATAAAAAAAACCCAAACTTTACTATTGTTTTAAAGGCATAATTTCAAAAAGTTTCAATCAATGATATACTCTCCCACCCACCTTTCTTTAATTTTGCATAAAAGTGGATGATGTATTCTGTTAGCTTCTCATTCTAACTTGACCCAATGTGAACACTTAAATAGGTCCGTCTCTTATAGAGTTTTCGTTGAACAGCTCGTGAACGAGCTTGTTTATATGAATATGTAAACAAGCAACTTTATGAGGTCATTTTATAAACAAGTAGAGCTCAACCATGAGTTACCCGTTTATTAGAAGCTCGTGAACAAGTTTGTTCAGTATTTAGTGAAGAGTAAAGGTAGTAATAATAATGCAAAAACAAAAACAACAGTATTCATATTATGTATAATATATAATATTCTTATATTACCTCCTATCTAGAACTGCAAACAAATAGAGGCCACGTTGAACAACTCGTTACGAGCTCGTTCATATGATAAACGAACAAACTCTTAATCCCGTTTTATAAATGAATAGAGCTTGAACATGATTGACTCGTTCATAAAAAGCTCGTGAACAAATTTGTTCGATACTCAATTTTTAATAACATTAAAACAACAAAAACAACAATATTCATATTACATATAATCTAATATTCTTATATTACCTCTTATTTATATGGACATTTAGGAATATGTATTTTTATTTAATGTTCACGAACAAAAATGTTCACAAACATAGTCAAATACGTTCGTAAACAAAATCAAACACTCTCATATATGTCTTGACTCGGCTCGAGTTTTCAACAAGTGGAATATAGAATCAAATACTACCTCCGTCCCGGCCTAATTTGCCTACCTTGGTCCGGAGGTTAAGAAAAAATAGATTTTGTGAAATTTTTTACCCGTGAAGATTGTGAGAGAAATTTATCATTTATGAACTGATAAATTAGATTGGACAAATCGAAAGAGAAAATAGAAAAATTAGAGCTGGACGGAGGTAATACACTCTTTTAGGTGGAGTATGCCATTTTCAGTACAAACAAAAATTTCCATTACAGATTGTCATTTACAAAAATAGATAAAAAACCAGCAAGAGAAATAAATGGATTACATTATTAAAACTGCAAATTGGAAGAAGCATTAATGTTTTTTACTGTTGAGGCTGGCCTGCAGAATTATTATTGTGTATATTTATTGTTATTATATCTACCAATCTTGAAAATCATGGAAAAAAGAACTTTGTTGGTCGGAAAATTTCATTTTTGGTCCTATCGAAATAGGGTTGAATTTTTTTTAGTTCTATTTTTTCGTTTAAAGTTCCAAGTTTTTTAATTTTTATCCCAGATATTTTAAATCTCATCATTTTTAGTCCCACTTTTTTCATCGCTTTTAGTCACAGGTTTTAATTTTAGGACTAAAAGTGATGAAAAAGAATAAGGCACATAAGATCCTCTATTTCACTTTTTCCCTGTCCCACTCCAAAATCTAGTCACTTATAATATTTTTTTGCAATTTGTGAATTTAAAGTTCATGATTTAGATTCATGATTCAGGATTCATGTTTAGATTTCATGTTTAAAGTCTAGGGGTCGATTTTCTTGGACTAGGGTATATTTTCTATTCTAGACCTTCAACGAACAATTTCATGATTCACGGTTTATGGTTCAGTGTTTGTAATTCAATAGTTCATAGTTTAGGATTATTGATTCATGTGTTCGGAATTCCCAATTCATATTATAACTCGATTTTAACGTAGGACACGATTGAAACAGAGGATCCGAACTAAAAAAGAGGGACTAGAAAAGTTGACCCTATTTCTATGGGAGTTAAAGTGAAATTTTTTCTTGTAAGACAGCTAGTCAAATGTATTGACTGTATTGATTATATTTAATTCATATTTAACTATTTGACCATCTATCTTACTGTAAAATTGTGATTATCCTTTTAGTAATCGTATATGATGTTAAATTTAGGGGATGCCCAACACAGTTCCACTACTGAAGCGTGTTAACATAAGAAGACTCTTAGCCAGCTTTCATCGACAAATTAGTAATATGAGAAATGATTTGCTAGGCTTATAAAATGGTCGCAGTTCTACCATTTTATTAACTTGCTACATGCATATAGGGATCTATCAAAGTAAATAGGGTATGTGTGTTCATGGATCCTCACATTCAGATGGGGAACGTGGCAATTTAATTCAAATAATTTATTAATTATTATTTAGTGTTTTAATACTTTTTAATTACTTTTCTAACGATCATATGATAATATCTTATCAATTTTACTTCCTTTTTTTTCGAAACAAACATTAAATTTAGAATTTATGCAATCAAAATTTTCACATCCAGTTCCCCACGTCCACCTAAATCCATAAACAAACATAATGATTTATTGCATTAATCCCTCAACATCAAGATATATATGTTTGCATATATGTTGAAACATATATCCATGATTTATGAAACTATTTGTCCCTCTTCAGAAATGGAATACTCCCTCCGTCCCATTCAATTTTGCACACTTTTCGTTTTGGTCCGTCCCATTCAATTTCGCACATCCTTAAAAGAAAAAATTCTCTTACAATTTTCATACTCAATCTTCACATTTAAAAAAGTCAACCAAAAAATTAAAAAAAAAACAGTTTTTTCTTAATATATGTGCCCGTTCCTACGTGCAAAACTGAACGGGACGGAGAAAGTATTATTTATTTTAGTATTAGTCTCTACTGTAAATTGGCTGTGGTGATTTCAAGGTTCAACTAATTTGTTGGGTCCAAAGCCAGATCAGAAGATGCCTGCAGTTTCTGACAGTACGGAACTGCAGCATTACATTTTACACTACTTGACTTGACAATGTCTAATTCTATAACACTTGGTCCTAAATGTGGATGTGGATATAGCTGGCAGAATCGGTCCGGTCCGATAGGCTAGTCCAGTGCGCCTTATATTTTAGATGCACTGAGTCATAGAAATTTGATTCTAAGTATCATCGCATTTAATAGACCCAACTCGATAGGCCAAAAACCCCATGGTTATCGACTGACCCAAAAACCTTAATATATTTAATGGGGATGAGTTGAGCTGAACTAAGATTATTGGGCTGATTCATCGTTCGGCGGGCATTTGGCCTATCGAAGTGGAACTGTCGGGCCAAAAAGTACTTCGGATCAAGATTTATATGGTACTACCCATCTAAAACGTATAGTGTCATTCATTAAGTATAGTATAAATTAGAAACGCGAACATATTAATTTAAATTCATCCTGAATTGGAACATGAACCAAACCCGATAATTCGAAGTGTCACCCCTAAGACCCGAATTAGATATGAGCCCGACACCCCTAGGATTAGGGGATGTTAATTAGATTAATCAAGTTAACTAGACTAATTAATCTAATCAAGTTAATTAGTGATGAGGGTAGCATTATTAAAGAAGATTATATTTAGATCCTAAAAGCTAAAATTATAGTATACTAAAAAACGATAAAGTTACGCTAAAAAAAAGTCACTAAAAGATATCTTTCGAGACAATAAGAGAAACGTCACTAAAGACACCGTAAATGTGTGGTTTTATATTGGTTTAAACTTTATTCGCCGATATGTTTTACAAGAAATGTGGGGTGGTGCAGGGTGAGGGGGTAATTCCGGAAATGGAGCCTCTGCTGGGTAGGCTGTCTAACGTGTTGGACCACAAAATAACGTCGTTTTGGTTAGAATGATGTAGTTTGTGTCCAAATCACACCGTTTTGTATCAGAGCCAAAACGGCGTCGTTTTGACATCAAAACGCCATTTTATGGTTCAGCAATGTGTGATGAGACACCTGCCCAACAGAGTATCCTAATTCGATTATTTCATTACAAAGACGGTTTTCTTCATTAGTCTCATCACAATGGATCCTCTGCAAGATTCACCTTCACTTTCCCCCCACAGCAACGCTTCTTCTCCAATCCCTCCTCCCCCACAACCTTTCTCCGACCGCCATTATCCGCGGCTGCATTCCCGAGCTCGTCCCGCCTCTCCAAGAACTCCGAATTCTCCTTCCAAACCTCTCCGTTCGTGTAAACTTCCTTCTTCCATATCGGAACCGTAGCCTTGACTTCATCAATCACAAACTTACAAGCATCAAGTGCATCTGCTCGATGCACTGACGACGCTGCTATGAATACGCTTGTTTCACCAACGGGAACTGGGCCTAACCGATGGGCCACTGCAACTGAATTCAGGTCCCAAGATGACCGAGCCGAAGAACATATCGACTTGAGACATTTTATCGCCATTGGGACGTAAGCTTCGTACCTCAGCTCTAGGACGGCTTTGCCCTCAAAGGTGTCGCGGGTTGTGCCTGCAAAAGTTGCGATAGCGCCACAGTGTGGTGACTGGACGTAGTTGATGTATCTGTTCATGTCTATCGGTGTGTTCTCCTCTAATATCTCGATTAGATCCCTCTCCTCTTTCGCCATTTCTTTTACGCGTAGTATAAGCTTAGTCGCAAACAACAGGCGAATTTCTTGGGTGAGACTGCAAGAAAGTGAAAGATCAATTATACGTTGCCAAGAGACGAGAAAAGGATGAAAGAAAACGATTATGAGGGTATTTGGCTAAGCTTATAAATTCCTTAAGAACATATGTTTGAGAGCTTATAAGCTCCTCAAAGGTGTGGTAAATAAGATGTTAAACTACTTGCAAGATGTAAAAATAAGCTCTTAGAGTTTATAAGTTCGAAAAAAGAAATTCCTCCAGTCCATCTTATATAAAATCGTGATAGTTAACTCAAATTTCACACACTACACACCATTTCACACACACTTCACACTCATTTTACATGCACCACAAAAACTGCATACACGCCACTCACTAATCAAAATGGGTGTTTGATAGTGACTTTCAAATTAGTTCCCAAATTCATAGCTATATCACTGAATTCAATTGCAAGCTATAAACTTTTTTATTCAAACACGTTATTAACTTATAAGCTGCTGAGAAAAATTATATCTTATAAGCTCTTGAAACAACTTATAAGACATTTAAAACAAGCTTAGCCGAACACCCGTTATATACGTTGCTCAAAATGTAACAGCAGTTTGGCTATAGTTACAAATAAGCATTTGTTCAATAACATAAGGCCAACTAAAGATTATACCATCCTAAATCCAGACAAGAAAATTGTTAACAAAAGATGAAACATAAATAATAATGCTAACTACAAGATAATAGATAGACATATTGCTATTTACCAAAAATTAACTAAACAAATCTTTATGTGCGTCTATACCAAGTCAATGCCGAAAGAATTCAAATACCCTAACGATGGGCTGCTGCTATACAATCGTGTTAACGAAGAAGATCCAGGTGGAAACGAAGAGTCTTCTGTTCGAGTAAACAGAATGTTTCTATAAAAGGGTGATTGGGGAAACGAGCATAATGGTCTTTATGATACAGTCAGTCATTCGAGCAAAAACAACTACGGCAGTTTCTGCCAGAACTATTATTAAGCAGTTTTCAGATTGTGGCTTAAAAAAATCAGAAAATGGTGTTTGCAACATTCAGCTTCTGCTGAATCTAATCAGAAATAAGCTATAAATTGAAAGCACCTCGACCCTTGCTTTTCACTGCTTAGCTTTTGCGCTAATGATTTGTTTGTTGTTTTAATGAGAGTATTAAGTAAAATTATAGAAAATAAGTGATTTTGTATCAAACACTCCAACTTCTGATTATTGTCGTAAATTATTTTTCTCTCAAATCCTCTATCCACTTTTACAAATGAGCGATTTTTCGAAAATCTCCTGATTTTAATCACTTCTTTAAAAGCAAAGCAATCACGAACACTCCTTAAACCAATTGTAACCACACAAGAGAAGCATCCAAATATCCAACTTAATAGAGTAAGTTATCTACATCAAATCAAAATTTCATACTTGAAACAGAAAATCCCCATTAATCATCTAAAAATGCACATAGAACAAATACATCACCATAAAGGGCTTCTACTCTGGAAAAGTGATTAAAATAAGTGATTCCTAAAGTAACAATTTTTAGGGAGTGTTTGCAATTACTTTTTCCAAGTGTGTTTTAGTTTATAGCTTGGAAAAAACTGTTTTTTGAGTGTTTGGGACAACAGCTTCAACTTTAATAAAGGTGATTTTAAGCAAAAAGTTAAAAGTAGAAAATAGTTATTTTTTCCAACTTTTGATAGATAAATACTACCTCCGTCTCGCTCTAACTTTCTTACTTTCCTTTTCGATTTGTCTCAACTTAACTTTCCAGCCTATAAATGGCAAATTTCTACCCTCAATCTCCAGCTTTAAAAAAGTAAAAACTTTCACAAAATCTTCTTTTTTCTTAACCTCTGTGTCCAATCAAAGTAAGCCGAGACGGAGGGAGTAAAAGTTTTTTCTTTCACTCATAAGCCAAACACTCCAACTTTTAAATTTAACCGGATCAATTTTGTTCTAAAACGCATACTTCTGATTCTAATTAAAAGCAATTTCACTATTTTCTACTTTTAATCACTTCTTCAAAAGTTAAAGCAAAGAAAAATACCTCTAACTTGCAGCTTCGGGGCCCAAACTAGATTAAATTAAAGCAGAAGCAATGGTTAGCAAATACTATTTTCAGCTCCTTTTAAACTAAAAGCTCAAAAGTGTTTATTTTAAGCGTTTGCAAACACCCCCTAATTGCTCCTGAAAACAGCATACCAAATCCCCCCCCCCCCACCCCGGAATCCCAAAATCTAACCCCTAATCACAGAATCAAACTCTAATAGGAAGATAAACAATCAATCAACAAAATAAATAGCAGAAATCCGAATTGAATTGAGGAAGCGAAACGAGATAAGCGAGAGTTACCAGAGATGTGAGAGCGCAGATGGAGAAGGAGAAGGATGAGGAAAATGGTGGAGGATTGGAAATTTGAGGTTCTAGAAACTACGGCGACTTCTGGTCTTTGTTAAAGTGCGCCACGGTCACGCACAGTTATTTGGTCTCTGTTCTCAGTTTTCACTGGCGTGCAGGAGTGCTAAGTTCGAGATAAAGGGCGTAAGAGCACCCTTGCTTTTGAATTAATTTGGGGTTAATTTGGGGTAGCATACCATTGGAGGAAGGGAGTAGCATTGCATTTAATTCAAATGAGTCCAAATAAATGAACCTAGAAGGGTGAGGGGGAAGGGGGTGGGGCGGGGCACCTCTGGTGAGGGAAGAGTGTGACGCACTCGCGCAAAATACACAGCAGGCTTGGCGCGTGGCCTCCACGCGCCCCTGAAGTGAGTGGGGCGGTGGGGCCCGCGCCATTACTCTTGTCCCCCAGCTTCTTTAAAAATTCCAGATTTCATTGTTTTTTTTTTTTTTATATTCAGCTTTTCATTTAGTTATTTTTGTATTCATTTGTGTTGTGTGAGCATGAGAACATAATTCACTATTGTCAACAGCCAAATTTATTATTCCCGGTCGTTGGCAAAAATTTTCAAAAAAAATCTTCTTTATAAATACATGTAAAAATATTCATTTTTTCACCAATATCTCTAATTTTCTCCCACTATTTCTTTAAATTTGTTTTGCAAATCACATATATAATAGCTGGAAGATCGTGGGCAAGAAATTAGTTAAATAAGATCGTGAGCGCATTATTAAATTCGGAATTAATTTTTTTTTTTCTGAATTTTTTTTTTTTAAAAAGTCGATAATAAATTTTTATCTATAAATTATAAATATTAAATGGATTAATTATATATGTTAAAATTGTAAATAGGATTTAATTAAATTGAAGATGGGAAAATAAATAGAGTGATTTTATGGTGGGACCCTCAAATAGTGTTAATTGGACCTGAGTTGCATTGGGGGAA
This sequence comes from Ajuga chamaepitys, assembly GCA_958295605.1. Taxonomy (NCBI): domain Eukaryota; kingdom Viridiplantae; phylum Streptophyta; class Magnoliopsida; order Lamiales; family Lamiaceae; genus Ajuga; species Ajuga chamaepitys. Next base: position 1,121,334 of record OY282505.1, on the reverse strand, counting down.
ATTGGTAGCATTTGAGTGGAGTTTAAACTTTTGACGTGGCAGTGACGTGGCGGTGATGTGTCAGGTAGGATTTGCTTGTGCATTGTGGATGCCCTAAATGATAAAATCCGCTCCGCCTGATGAGTCGGTCTAGTTTGCTTGACATTTAAGATGAATTAGTTCATATAAATATAGGTTCGAAATACCATCGAAATAAATAGTCAAATTAAGAATGTGAGTGAGTCGAATTAAGTCGAGTATTGGTAAGCTCGAAGCAAATATTTAATATAAGTGTTTTTTGTGTTTTATATTGAGTTAATTTTAAGACAAAAATTGATTATCGGGGTTACTATTGAAACTTGTAGAAGCTATCTCTTCAATTTGAGTGGATAGCAAGTATGGGCTAATCATAAACATCTAACGGGTCCCTTTAGTTTTGTAAAGATAAGATGTATGAGCTACCAAACAGACTATTAAGTCTGATTACTTACTCACCCCTTATCATAACAATTTCATTCGGCTTCTCATTTGACAACAATACTTCCTCATTTCGTCAATGGTAATCCTATCCGGCTTTTAATATGACGGCAGTACCGTCCCTGCTTCGTTGATGGCAATCACATATGGCTTCTCATTTGACGGCATAGTCCTCGTTTCGCAGCTTATTCGGCTTCTCATTTGATGGCAATACCTTCCTCGTTTAGTTGATGGCAAACTCACCCGGCTTCTCAATTGACAGCAGTACCGTCATCGTTTCGCTGATGGCAGTTTCATCCGGTTTCCCATTTGACGACAATACCGTCCTCTTTCTTTGGCTACTGTTGAACCACATATTGAATATACCGGCTTCACATGACAATTTTGATTTTGTATAGTGATATGTTACAGTTTTCTATATGAAGCCTCTTTACCTGTCAACCTACATCATGGAGTGATTATATTTACTTGTTTTTTCCCGATTTTGTGAGAGGTCCGATTGTTGATCCCTACAGTTTCCTTTTTCTTTACTCGTTTTCGTTTCTTCATTTATTATAGAACCTATTACAAGATATAAAAACTTAGAATTTAGGGTTAATTACATAAAAAATCACGATCTTTCAGTCAATTATCATTTACAACATGACTTTTCAAACATAAGATAGAAATACACCACCTTTATGATTTTTTCAATTCGATATGATCACACACACACACACTTTACGCACACTACACACTTTGTTCACACGCACCTCTCACACACTACACACACACCACGCACGCTACACAACACACTAATCAAAATATGTGTTTGATGGTGACTTTCGAATTAGTCATCAAACTCATAGTTAAATCATTTCATTCATTTACAAGCTTATAAGCTCTTTTATCCACACTTTACTAATAAGTTCTTGAGAAATTATATTTTATAAGCTCTTTAAATAATTTATAACATATTCAAAATAAATTTAGCTAAAATATAAATAAAGAAAGAAACCAAATTTGTCCACTCTTATCTACACGATAAAATTGCCGTCCAACTATCTTCTAGCAACACCGACTTTGGTGAGAGCTATATATGCAACAAGCCTATATGCAAAAAGCATGCCAGCCATAGCAAACAACGACACCACATATCCTTGAAGCCCAACATTCTTTACCGCGGGGAAATCCTCGACTAAACAAGTTACGTTATTTACCGTGTCACAAATGTACGTCTCGTCACGAGAGTACTGTGACGCCAATAAGAGCTTAAACGTGTGTTGCGCGATTGATAAGTATTTGATCCAACTTATGAATGACGGAACATTTTGGACGTAGAATCCACTGGCTAGGAGAGAGCTTAACATGATTACCGATCCTAATGCAATAGCGGCCTGTTGGTCCATGACAACGGCTCCAATAGCGAGACCAAGCCCTTGTGTACATAAAACACTATATAGAAGAATAAATAGACCCGAGAAAAAGTTTCCGGCGGTGGCTTTAAAACCCGCCATCCAGTAGGTTATGGTGTAGAATACGGACGGAAGGATTAGTTCCATCGGCAGATCACCTATGGTTAGTGCCATCAAATATGGGGATAGGCGGTACATGCTCGAAGATCTCTCTTTCGAGAGTGTTAAACATTCTTGCGGGAATGTGAAGACGGACTGAAATAGAGGATAGAAACCCCAAAATACTGTGTAGAAGAAAAAAAGCCCCACCTGCATTTGAATTAGAGACATTACCATTAACACTTATGAGAATAAAAAATCAGAATTTATCAATAAAAATGGTAATCACATTCAAAAGTATATGATTTTGATATCCTAGAATACGACACATAGGATGTGTTTACTTAAAACTTGACACAGTAGATTTAGAGATCCAAATCCTAATAAAGCACACTCGTTAACTTTCTCAGTCGAGAAACACATTTTACATTCATAATAGGACAATTTTACACAAAGAATCTTTATTGCCTCATTTTAAATTGACTGCAGTTCGTCCGATTAATCATCTATTCCTGTAAGACATGTGAGCAACCAGTTGCATTCGTAACACATAGAGTTGGCAATTTGGACGGTTTGATCCAGGCCATACAAGTTCATTGAATGTAAATGTCGGGCTGAACTTGGTCGGCCCAAGATTTCATCAGCCTAAAATTAACCAGTTCAATCCAAAATATTACTCATTATATATTAAGATTTTCAGGTCGGTCAGTGACCTATTGATCTGTTGGCATATTGGATCGGGCCTATCAAATTCAATGGTACATCAGTAGAGCTGACAAAATCAGCCAAGTCCGATGAGCTAGTCTAGCCGTCTGACATTTTAGATGGTTGGCCATAGAAATCTAGATCTATAGGACCATCAAACCCTACTCGATAGGTCAAAAGGTCCGACGAAATATGGACCGACTTGAAAATCTTTGTATATTTAAGAAGATAGACTGTGCTTAACAATTATTGGCCCGATGAAATTTTAGGCCAACCCGGCCCAACGTATGGTGTGAGCGATTGGGCCAGGCAGACAGGTCAAATTGCGAACTCTAACGTAAGGTCAATATTCATAGAGTCTAACTTGTCTAAATTGTTGGACAGACTAAACCGATATATCAAGTCGGTTCGATTTTACCACCTCTACTCACACACATGTTTAAGTAAGAAAGATTAAGCAGAGCATTTACCTGGTCTTGTATGTGACTGCTATCGGATTGCCACCATAGCAGACCAGCCATGAAAGCCATGACAAGGACCTCTGCAATCCTCAGAATGGAGAAAGATTCGTGCCTCCTTTCTTTAATCCCTCTCTGTAGCAGAACAGAGAATTGTGCCCACCAACTGTTCGACCAATGTTCATCAACCGGTGACGAATATACCGGCTTATCGTCACCACCACCACCAAGTTTCGACCTCAAATTCTCCGACAAATGTGTCTGGTAAGCCAGCACAAGAGTTCGTTTAATGGCAACTTCGTCTTCATTTTTATCCGCAGTCGAAATTCCTACAACACAGAAGCTTCATAGTTTTATAACACGAACATATGCAGATAATGAATACATGATGTACAGAAGTAAGGTCGTAGAAGTCGTTAGGCGATGGTCAGACGAGATAGAAGCCATGTTGCAGAAGTCGTTAGGCGATAATTAGACAATAGAGTGCGACCTAGGGGCTGAATCAGGGTATATACATAGTTAAGAAGAAAACAAATATATGAAGGATGTTTGTAATTGCATTTTTCAAGTGACTTTCAACTTATAACTTGGCAAAAGTCGTTTCGAAGTATTTGCAAAATCAACTCCAACTTAAAAAAAATTAGATTGTAGAAGTCGCTAGCAGCTAGCCAGGTGGTAAACTTGGATCTAGCGACTAATCGGGACCTAGACCGGGCTAATCGAGGTGTAGACTTGAATCTAGCGACTAATCGGGATCTAGATCGGGCTAATCGGGATGTAGGCATGATTGACAGGGAGGAATCGGACAATGAGAGCTAGCGTCTAAACAATGATTAATTGAAGTTAATTGCACTTACGGCCAATAACAAAAACAGTAGATTATTACAACTTGCAAGTTTACAATTACACCAAAATTGTAAGGTCTTGAAATATATAAACATAGCTATCACATATCAACATCAGAATGCATAAAAAAACCAGCATGAAATATATTAATTGTAAAAGCTTATAAATTTCGGTTCAGTTATTCTGGTAAAAAATATTTGAAAATTGAAACCAACTAACCGAAAATCCTTAAAACTAAAACAAAAAACCATACAATAATTATAAAAATTGATCTAGATGAGGAGTTTCGGTTCAGTTTCTTTGGTTAATTTGGTTTAGACAAAAAAAAATTAAAAATAAACATAGACAGTCAATAAGAACATAACGTTTAGTCAAGAATTTAGCATCCTAATTAGATTTTTTTGCAACAAAGTATAGAAGACGATAACAGTACATACCATTTGTGAGATCCAAGAGAAAATCCGCAGGATTCATGGCGACGGACGGAGCAAACCCGAGCGACTCGAAGTACTGCATCGCAAGCGAAGTATCCCCGAAGTAGTAAGGGTTCCCATCGGACAACAGAAGAATCTTATGAAACATGTAATAAATCCTGCTCGAAGGCTGGTGAACCGTCATCACAACTGTTCTGCCTCCATCGGCCAACTCTCTTACTGTCGACACAATTTTCAACGCAGTAGTCGAATCAAGCCCCGATGTAGGCTCATCGAGAAACAACAAGCTTGGATTTACGAGCATTTCCTGCCCAATGCTAACCCGTTTCCGCTCGCCACCCGAGACCCCCCTCAAGAGGCCCCCACCTATAATACTATTCCTACATTTCCACAATCCTAGCTGAGTCATCACGGCTTCAGCCTGCCGCGTCTTTTCATGCTTACTAAAAGTTCGCGGCAGGCGTAATAAAGCCGTGTAGACTAACGTCTCCATGACAGTTAGGTGTGGATGTAGAACATCGTCTTGTGTGACGAAGCCAATGTTGCGGTTCATCGCTTTTGAAAGTGGGTTGTCATTGTAGGTAATGGTGCCCGATAGATTGCCGCCTAGACGCCCGCCCAGAGCGGATAGTAAGGTTGTTTTACCACTACCCGATGGACCTAACATAGCTAGCACTTCTCCGGGCATTACGACTCCAGTGATGCCCTTCAAGATTTGTTTTTCCTCGGATTTCGTAGTTCCGGTGAATCCTCCTCTCTTGACTTTGATTTTGTAAATAACATCATTGAACTGTAACAAGAATTTCATTAGCAATTATTACATTCAATTAATAATTAAAAAAAAAATTACCTTAAGAGTGACAGGAAAATTGGGTTTGTGGAAGATTTCATTGGGGGCAGATTGGGTTTGCCCCTCTAAATCCGCCATTGATGAAAAGCTTTAGCAGCAAACCATGTATATGTTGATGTACAATAAAATCAAGAACGAAATTACCGGATTTTTTGGGTCGAGTAGACACTTGGGATTCCCTGTCTGAATTCCTCGTAAACTGTGTTATGTGAAGGGATGAAACAGAAAAACTGGCAAAGGAAATGATTAAAATATAGATTTTGTTTAGACTTGCAGCAGCCGCAGCCGACCTCTTTCGTTTTTTAAGAAATTTCGGTGGAAGACCCGAATTTTGAAAAATGTCATAATTAAGTTCCTAAATTTTAAAGGTTTTAGTTTGGGATTTAAATTTTAAGTTTTTCTTTTCCTGTGTATTTAGGAGTCTCAATTTTGAATTTTATTTTTAATTTAAATTAGGTTCCTAAATTTTAAAAGTTTTAATTTAGGATGTGGATTTTAAGTTTCTCGGGTTTAATTTTTATAATTAAGAAAAAGATTAAATTTGGGCTCTTAATAAAATCATTTTCCAAAATTGAGACATTCTACTGAAATTTTCCCTTTTTTGTTTTTTATCCTTTTCTTTATGCTTCGATTAAGGCTTGTTGTAGTTATGCCTATTTTCGGAAAAAATCTCGATCGGGGTCTGGATTTTAGAAAATATTTTAATTAGGTGCTTGAATTCTGAAGGTTCTTAATTTAAGATTTGAAATTCGAGCTTTTTTAATTATAAACCTAAATTTTGAATTTTATTCTCAATTCAGGATTTACATCATGAAAATATGAAATATTATTCATTTCACAAAAGAATTAGTATGGAGTATATTTAAATTTTTAATATATCGTTCTCTTCCATGCTTCGGACAATGTATATTTCTTTTTCGAGATGTATCTGAATTAAAAATAGAATCCAAAATCTAGGTCTCTAACTGAGAAAAACTCAAAATCCAGACCCTAAATCGAAAAATCCCAAAAATTAGGTTTCTAATTGAAATACTTTCCAAAATTCAAGGCTCCAAATGAAATTCTCTCTATTTTTTTCCTTTTCCACCTGTAGTCTTTCACATCGCATTCTATATCCCACTTTTACTAATCTCAATCGTGTCTCACTCCAAAAACTTAATTAATTATAATTATTTTTGTGTGATGTGTGAATACAAAATTTCATAATTTAGGTTCAGGATTTAGAATTCATGTTTAGGTTACATGTTTCAGGTCTAGAGTTCGACTCTTCTGGACTAGGGTTTATTTTATATAGATTACATGTTTAAGGTCTAGGGTTCGACTTTTCTGGACTAGAGTATATTTTATATTCTAAAATTATGATTTCACGGTTCACAGTTCATGATTCATGATCTAATGATTCAGTGTTCATAATTCAACGATTCATAATTTAAAGTTCATGACTCATATGTTCAGAATTCACAATTCATATTTTATTATGTAATTTTAAAATAAAATACGATTGAAACATGACAAATGTGAGACAGAAGATCCGAACCTCTATAATATCTTTATATCCAGTGATCCCAATCTTGGTGAACGTGACTGCCCTAATTAATATTTATCGGTCCAATATTTCGGTAAACAATCACGCGTCTGAATGAACACTATCTTTTTGTGTTTTTTAGGGACCATTTTTTTGTGTATTTAATTTAAAGTTTGAACGAGATTGATTTTTGGTTTGTTTTTCAATAGAGACTCGTCTGTATCCGTTTCATATTAATTGACGCTTTATAATGAAAGAAAAGAATTAAGGATGAAATATTTTGACGGATATATCCTCAACTAAAGATTTGACTAAATCAAAATATCCCCGATAGATTAAAAAGTAGAGATATTGTAGAATTCAACTAGGGGGAAAAATTGATAGAAATATCTCCGACAGATTAAAAAGTAAAGATATTTTAGGATTCAGTCAGGAAGAAAATTGGTAGAATTAATGAAAAATATGTAAAACGACAATTAATTAGAAAAAGAAAGAATATCCTAAAATCACGATTGGAAGTCGAGGGAGATCGAAAACTAAAATATATAAATAATAAATATGTATTATATACAAAAGTAAAATAGAGTTTCTACAAATTAATATATTAATATTTTTTTAATATCTCATATATTACAATTCTAGTCTTAGAATTTAATATGGGTTCAATATATTATGAAATTAATGAATGCAAATGAAGAGAAATTAAACATTTTTATGTGTTCTATCGAAATAGGTACGAGTGACCGCTAAAGGTGACAATTTGGGTGGCCCAGCCTAATCAGCAGGGGCGGAACAAAATATTTTAATTAAGGGGGCGATATAATTTTTTTTAACAATATTAAATTTTATTCTTATCTACAATGACTAATTGATGTATTTAGAGTTAAGGGAGGGAGGATGAGCCATCAGAATCCTTTGCGGGACAAAATTCAAATTTCTTTTGATATTACATATATACATATATACTCTCTCTGATTTTTTTTGAAAAATTGAGGGGAGTGGCCACTCTCCCCCCCAATTAGTTTCGTCCCTGCTGGTCTGGCCCAGCATATGCGCTATTCGATGAATGAGGATAATTTGGGAAAGTGGCTCAAGTAGCTCAGCTGGTTAGAGCAAAGGACTGAAAATCCCTGTATCAATGGTTCGAATCCACTTCTAAGCGGGCAAAGGGTCCAAATGTAGCTGGGAGCAAGCCGGAATTTAAAATTCAAGTGAAAGAGTAAGCCAAAAATTATAAGCGCTGGGTCACGAATGAGTGATAGCTTCGCTTAGCTAAAAGCTTTCCTTGCGGAGAATGAATAAGACCGCGAGAATAGAGACCTCCCATCGTAGGTTATCATCCCCCGAAATTAAGGAGAAGGGAACGGTTATAAAGCAGACAACCATCATGACCCTTATGGGTTCAGCCTCAAAAGTCATTGGGTCAAAAGTTATTGAATCCCGTTCAACCTAATCTCTTAAATATACTAAAATATTCGGGACGATCTGAGGTTTATAGGGCTTTTAGCTCATCGGCTCGGACTTATTGGACTTAATGATACTTTAAGCCTACGCTTTTATATTCTAATTCATCTAAAATAACGGATGAATTGAACCGACTTATCGAGTTCGACCGATTTTACCGGTTCTAGTGACAACACACACGCCCTACCCCTACCCCTACTCCTACCCTCTATAGTGTAAACACGTTGAAGGAATTATTTGACCATCACGATTACGGCAGTAAGTCATCTTACACGATACGCCGCTTACCATTCATTTCCAGCAAAAACGTATCTTACTTTCTTGCTTTTAAAATTATGCATTACATTATACGGGAGTTGTTCTCTTATACATTAGTTATCGGAATATGAGATCTACGTAATTCGAATTGTGAGCGAATTCACATGAAAATGTATTAGTGAAAATCTCTTTCTTTATCTTGTATGTTAGGCTTGTCTGGAAAAAAAAATCATGGTATGTTCCGAAATTTTAATTTTAATCAACTATGTTTAGAAAAATGTCCAATAGAAGGACACTAGACATTAGAGGCCAGTAATTGTACTGAAATCTGACACATGCGACGCATGTGATCTAGTAAATTGAAAATTTTCAGTCAAATAGTTAACGTAACAGTTATAATTCTAGGTGTACATGTCAAGTAAATAAATTAACACTTCAAAACGGCGAGTTAGTTTCCTCTAGGAAGTCTTATGCTAATCTGGATTTAGGTTCACTATTTTTTTGTATGTTGATTTAATTAGTTGGCGTATACAGTTCGAATATAACTGTCACGTTATCTATTTGATCGAAAATCCTCAATTTAGCAGGTCATGTGCATCGCATATGACAGATTTCGGTACGATTACTGATCGTTAGTGTCTAGTGTCCTTAAATTAGACATTTTTTGAAACATTGTGGACTAAAATTGGAATTCTAGAACATACATAATTTTTTCTCGACAAACATATACATGACTAAAAGTTGTTGGAAGAAAAATCGCAGGGTGAAGGATGGCTACTAGACTTGCAATATATCGTCTCGAACCTCTTTCGGAGAAGAGCACGATATTACCTTAAACTTTCACATTTTATTATCGAGTCTCACTTTAAATTTGCCCAAAATCGGGGTGCCCAAAAGTGCTATTTTCCAAGAGAAATGTATTACTTGTTCTGCTTCACATCATAGTATAAATAGTACTCCCTCCGTCCCAACTTATCTTGCATAGGGAGAGTCGACACAGGTATTAAAAAGAGTTGGTGTTTGGTTATTTGTTGACTTTTCAAAGGTGGATTGAGAGTGAAAATTATGTTATAACTTTCATTTTTTAAGCTCTGTAAAATAAGACGGTACGACCGTTTAAAGAAAGTGTGCAAAATAAGATGAGACTAGAGGAGTAATACGTTTGTTTGTCAGCATCATGCATTATTTGTGGTTTTTTTTTTTTTTAATAAATTGATGAATAACGTTTAATCTAAACAATGCAATATACGTCAAAATCATGTTTATCACTAATTGGCAATTAGTCGTTCATAATTATAATATTTTAACTAATTTTAAGTTAAAATAGTTGTAATCATCATCATCATGTTTCATATATATCTAAATCGTGCTTTAATTTTTTTTGTTTTTTTGAGACAATCTTGAAATTATATTTTAATGGTATTCTTTGACTGTATTATTTGTTGAAATTAGTACCATTTGAATAAAGTCTCGTGTATTGCACGGGTGTTGCACTAGTATCAGTCAATTAGAGCTTGATGGTTACATAAACCGTTTTTTAACCATTAATATTAAAATGTGTGTGATTGTATATAGAAAAGCAATAACATGGTTGAAATCGTAAACTGTATTTTTCTGTCTAAATATTTAAAATTTGAATTCTTCTAAAATACTTTACGATGAATTTCATAAAGATTGATACACTCTATGTGGGTCATGGATATATACTTTTATTTTCTCATCTATTCGATCTTTGACCGACCACATAGCCAATCATCCTCATTCGCTTGACTGAGCCAAATCTGAGATCGAAAAAATTTCTTTTCCTTTCTTCATTCCATCCATTTGTGCACTCGTTTCTTTTCTAAACTTCAATTATTTAAGATTTTAATCTAAAACATGTAATTATAAACGAGCGAACGCATGATGTACATCTTCATATTCAAATGAACATATAGCGAATCAACATGCCCCAACTACTTTTAAGACTTAATATATCTTGAATTAGTGAATGTCACTTGGTAGTGTATCGTTTTTCGCTCATGTGTATGAAATAGGTCGTGTTTTACACTCAAGTTGTTTTAAATGCAAGGTCTATCTCATGCTTGTCTATTATCTCTATTAATTACATTTGATATAGGTGAGCAAAGAATCATAAAAAACTTTATTGTTTGTTATAATGTAGACTTTGCGACAAGATAGAAAATTATATATAGGTAAAATTATTCGACCTGAAGTAATTAAGTTAGTTACTGTAAACTACCCACCAACATGAAACCACATTCCAGAACATGTATTAAGTTTTCTTAAAATCCAACTATCATATGAATTAAAATGATGGTATTTCTTCTAGGGATGACAATGAGTGCGATCGGAGCTGGCATTGATCATCTCATTTTTTTTTTTATTTGTAGTTTGAATATCGATCCGCTCAATTCCCCAATTAAAAAATGTGAGTCGGGATGGGATTCTCCATTCAGTGAATGAGATAACCATGGGGATTCGAGTTCCCATTCCTAGTTTTTATAACCTCAACATTATTTTTTTAGTTATAATTAATACTAAAATTTTAAAGAATAACACAATAAAATTAATTTATAACAATCAACAAAAATAAATTGCACCTTTCAAAAAAATAAAATAAAGCAACAATGTCAGTCATAAGTATAAAATGGTTCTAAATAAAAAATTTAACTAAACAAATAACTAGTTAAAAATAAATAACATAATTTCAAATATTCATGCTTGTGTGTCCGTACATATATACATATATCAAAGTTTAAATATTAAAATATAAATAGGCAACAAGAAATCCCTATTTTCTTAGTCGAGTATGGTGGCCAGGGTGGAGAAGGGGAAGTCAGCATGAATCTCGTCTCTATCTCATCTCCACTAAAAAGCTACGGGGAATTACCATCCTGTTTCCGATTTTCAATGTTATCGAAGATTCCCCAATCAAATAACATCGAGTCCCAACAAAAATAATGTCTCCAATAGAATTTTGCCACCCTTATTTTCTTTAATTAAGTATAATTCCAATATTTCTTCTTCACTTAATATAAATTTGCCGTACTACATGATATGCATGTTGTAAGATACGGTGTTTCGGAGGAATATGCTCTTTCCAATAAATGAATTGCGACTTTCCTTGAAACGGCATTAATTGGTTGACTAGCCGAAATCAGAGAATATGTATTTCTTAAAATTAAAGTACAAAATTGACCAAGAATATAACAGCTTATATTATCATAAAAAGTACTTTTGATGCAAAAGAGTCGCACAATTTGAAGAAATTCTATGCTATTCAGTTGCGTAGTGTCCGACTAAGTGATTTAATTATCCATCCAAAAAATAAGTGAAGATCAAATAAAGATTTATTGATTTGCATTCACTTTTTAGATGAGTGGTCGAATCACTTAGTCGAATACTACCCGACTTGGTAGCATACAAATAGCCAACAATTTGGATGTAGCTCAGATTCATATGTTTTTGCAGTTAAAAACAGACAAAAAGAAAATATCATTAGGACAGTTGAACCATGTAAAAAAGTTGAAGGGCAAGTGATAAATTTGTTACTATGAGAAGTAACAAATACAATTAATATACAAGGTAATAATAATATATACACCAGGTGACAAAATTGATCTAGTCCGGTGAACACAAACAGATTTATTATCGGTCAATACCGGACACCAATTCAGTACAAAAATTTTAAGACCTCACTTTTAATATTTTATTTTTTACGCTCTAAGTTTTAACTAAATTCACCCTTGTTTAATTTTATAGTTCATCACGCTCAGTCTCTAATATAAATATAAATGAATAATTCACACTTAACATTGTGCCAAATTATTTCATTCGAAACTCATCTATTAATTGTTTTAGTGAAATTTCTCACAAAAAAAAAAAAAAAAAAATTAAAAAATCTATGTAAACTCTCTTACTAATATCTTTTTTAAGCAATAGCCCGTCGCAGCCTATTAATTGTTTTTGTGAAATTTCTAACAAATCCATTTTTTAAAAAGTTATAGCACGTCGCAATTTTATTGAACTTTAATAACTCTTCAGTGTATATAAATTTTTATGTTTCAGCTTACCCCATAAATAAATCTTGGATCCGTCCCTACTGATGAACCGAAGGCCTGATCCAATACACTAAAATTCCGACGGAACGTAGAGGCCCGGAAATCTTAATATATATGTGTATATTGCATTTCATTGATAAAATATGGTATTGAGAGTCGAAAATCTTTTCCGGGTTCTTTTTTCATGTGTATAAATTGGTTTTCCCGTGATAAATAAATTCTGGATCAGTTCCTGGATCTCCCTCATATTTGTATATATTGAGATGTAAATTGTATCATGTATCACAATATCATGTTGTGTCAGAAATATCCCTCATATTTTAGAAGTAGATAAACTTATAAAAGTTGTAAAATAAAAGATTTGAAGTAAAGTGACTAAATGTTTAAAATTTGATTTATTATTTATCAGAGAAGCATAATTACAGAAAAATTAAACAAATCCACCAATTTTATTCAAATTAAATATAAATTATACAATGTATGAATAAAATGTTGAAGAGTATATATACATATTTGGTGTTAAACTACATAAATAACATAAAGAAAAATTTGAAACAAAATTATCTTATTTTTTGCAAAAAAAAAAAAAAAAAAAACATATTAATGGACTGGATGTATATATGAATAATCCTTCTAAATACAAAATCAGTAATTTTCCTATCATCGTTTACTTTTTTAGGGTCAGAACGGCCCAGTTCAATATTTTTGAACCTAAAATTAGTCAGGTCAGTCTAATCGATCCTCTATTATGTTTGGAAATGTAATAATACTAGGTCTATTATACGATCTCATGCAAATGAAATAATTGTTTCAAACATTTTTTATTGTAAGATGGATATTTTAGAATTGAGATAGTTCTTACCGACGATCTAATTAAGAAGAACAAGGAGATAAAAAAAATTAGCTAAGAGCATCTCTTACGGGCACAATTTATTTTAGTTTATTTTTATTTCGTATTACGACACTATCGTACATAACTTTAATAATAAAAATATAGCAGCAAAAACATAAACCTGTCGAGGCACATGCCCCTAGATCCCCGGCTATGTATCCGTCTATGAGAAGATTCTACATCTATTATAAAATTATATGGGGTTCTTACGTAAAATTATGGAACTACGTGGGCGGTTGGTGTAATATAGCCAATAATTACTACCTCCGTCTCGGCCTAATTTATCTACTTTCCTTTTCGATTGTCCCAACTTAACTTGTTAGCCCATAAATGACATTTTTTCTCTCACAATTTTCACCCTCAAAATCTCTACCCTCGATCTTCACCTTTAAAAAAGTCAAAGATTTCACAAAATTTTTTTTTTTTTTAACCCTCGTGTCCGACCAATATAGGTAAGTTAGATCGGGACGGAGTGAGTATTATAAATAATGCTAGTTGTGTGTGTAAACACGTTGAAGGAATAATTTAACCTAATAGTCATCTTAGGCGATTCGCCGCTTCACGTTCATTTTCGGCAAGTAAATTATTTTTAATTAATTTCAACATTTTTTTCTTAAAAAAAATAATAATTCAACATTTACCCTTAAAAAAATATTAATTCAACATTTACGAGAATTTTTTATTGACGCTACAGGTCATTTAAAAATTCAAGAATTTCAAAGATGAATGAAGAAAAGTAGATTAATAGATATTTTAATTTATGAAACAACATAAAATATATCAATTTATGTGGACCGGTCATAGTAATTAGTCTTTTAGATTATGACTATAGGTTTTTATATGGTTAATGATATTTGATACAAATAAATAATTTTTTGGAAATTTTTATTAGAAGGTTTGAATTTTAGAAAATGTCTCTAAATTTTGGAGGTTTTCAATACAAAATCAACGGACAAAAGGAAGATTTGGAAGGGATAAATTGAAGAATTTGGTCTAAAATAGACATTGGATAAGCCCAAGGTGCAATGGAGAAGTCCAATAGACGAGTTAAAAAGAGAAAAAAAAAAAAACGGGCGGAATTTGCTCAACCGAGTTCAAAAGCAACTTGGTCGTGCAACCTTCACAGTGGCAAAAGTGTTGCAAATGTTGAGCATTTGTGTGACGAGTATGTAGCAAGGCAACTCGGCCGTGCATCCTGCAAAACTGAAACTTGTCATAGATGAAGAGCATTTGCTCGACCGAATAGTTATGCAACTCGGTCAAGCAAAATATCGTCTGTTTTAACGGCCGACATGTTTTGAAGGGTTTTATCCAATTTGATCCACATATTAATGCTCCAACTACATTTCAAACATGCATGATGGCTATATTCCATAGCTTGATTGAAAATGTTACGGAGGTATTGATGATGACTCTTCGGTTTTTGGCTCTTCATTTGATCACTGTTTAGGAAATCTGACTCTTGTTTTACAAAGATGCGAGGAAACTAATCTAGTGTTAAACTTAGAAAAATATCACTTTATGGTTAGTGATAGTATTGTCTTAGGACATAGAGTGTCTTCCGAAGAATTAGAAGTAGTGAGGACTAAAATCATAGCAATTGAAAAACTACCACCAGCATTAATTCTCATGTATACCAGGTGCACGAATCTATCGTTCAATTTGGGTTGAAATCATGCCTTTCAGCATAAACACCAATACATTTTCAGCATTATATCTTTTTTTCAAAACACTTAATACCTTTCAACATATCTAATAAAAACTGTCTGTAATCCAGAATATACAGATCTAAGATCCGTGCAATTAGTATAAAAGAGAACTACTCTTAAACAGTTGAAGGGAATCCACACAATAATAAAATTACACGGGGTTCTGACGCAAGATTACAAAACCACATGGGTGTCTAGTGTATAATAAAGGCAATATACATCTTAAAGTCCTTAAAGTATTGATGTTTGTTTTAAATAGTCCTTAAAGTATCATTTTGTTTTAATTGGTCCTTAAAGTTCTAATTTTTTTATTCAATTAGTCCCCTGAAGTATTTTTTATTTTAATTAGTCCCTTATGTTTTGGAATTATATCAATTGATTCTTAAACTATTACAAAAATCTATTTAAGGCCCCTAGAAGAAAAAAATACATAAAATATGTGAAATCACCGATTTAATTCAAAATGATATTAATTGTAACATATCTTTTATTAAATAAATGTTTTGTAATTTATCATTATGATGCTTTCCCCCTCAAATGAAGGTGATTTATACAAAAATATCGATTTGAATAAAACTCCGAGATTATATTTTTTCAAGAATTTCATCCAAACTTTGAGAAAATACTATGTGCTACTTTATTTTAGTTAGAAACGTGCTAATTTTATCTAGATATTTTGAACTCTAATTATCTTGAATTTAAAGTAAAATTGAACATTATCAACGAAATAACTTTAATTTTTTTAAATATTGTAAAGACCTTCAAACATAAAAATTCAAAGTCCTTTCGTTAATAATATTTAGTTTTACATTAAATTCAAGATAGATAGAGTTCAAAATATCTCAACTAAATTATCACTAAAATTAAAGTACCACAAAGTATTTCTCAAAGCTTGGATAAAATTATTGAGAAATTATAATCTCGAACTTTTGTTCAAATCCTATTATAGTATAATTCACCCCGTTTGATGGTGAAAGTATCATAATAAAAATACACAATATTTATTTAATAAAAGATATATTATAATATTATTTTGAATTAAATCGGCGATTTCACATATTTTATGTATCTTTTTTTTTTCTTTTAGGGGGCCTTAAGCTAGAATTTCGTAATAGTTTAAGGATCAATTGAAATAATTGCAAAACATAAGGGACCAATTGAAATAAAAAATACTTCAGGGACTAATTGATTTAAAAATTTATAACTTCAAGGACCAATTAAAACAAAATGATACTTTAAGGACCATTTAAAACAAACATTAATACTTTAAGGACCTTAAGATGTATAATGCCTATAATAAATGACAAAGTCCTATGTGTACCAGTTACACGGTGCAATTCGAATTGAGTATCACGAATTATGCTTAAAGATGTTATATATTCTGGATGAAGGTATTACAATACATTTGCACAGAACATGTATATCTTTAACCATAAATCGTGATACTTTTTCATCGTGATCCATTTACACATCACATGTAATACATATAAACATAAGTAGTGATACATTTTGATTCATGACCTGAATTTTTACTGCTACACAAACGACCTCTCCGTGATAAATATTATAATTGTAATGATTGCTAGTTGTGTAAGTGTAAACACGTTGAAGGAATCATTTGACCAAATGAACAATCAAGATTGTGTCAACGAGTCACTTTCGACGATTCGCCACGTTACGTTCATTTTTGGCAAATGACGTATTTTACTTGCTTTTTTCTTCATTTTTTTGGGGATATTTTAATAAATTCAACATTTAGGAGAATTTTTTATTGAATTTAAAAATTCAAGAATTTCAAAGATGAATGAAGAAAAGTAAGTCAATACATATCTTTTAAATTTTGAAACATAAAATACATCATTTCATGTCGACAACAATCGTTAATTATATATTTTTTAACTAATTTGAACAAAAATAGTTGTAATCATTAATACTTCCTCCGTCCCGAATAAATTTGCACACTTTTCATTTTCGTTCGTACCAAGTAAATCTGCACACTTCTTAATAAGGAAAGTTATAACACAATCTTCACCCTCAAAATATTCCCATTCAATCTTCACCTTTAAAAAAAATCAAAGATTCCATAAAATCTGTTTTTTCTTAACATCCATGCCCAGTCAACTGTGAAAAGTTACTCGGGACGGAGGGAGTATCATACACAACCGTATGTCATACATAATATCACACACGATATGATGAAGAAATAAACATATACAATATTATACACGATGTCATGTATGATGAAGAAATAAACATACACAAAAATAACACACGAGAATACACGATAAAACTGATTTTTATGTAAAGACGTCCCTTGGCAGTGTTGGCGGGATATTGTTGTCTGTGTCTGAAAGAGACCAAAGCATGTGCATGTTTTCTTTTCGAAAAAGAAAACGTGATTTTCTGTTATAATAAGGTACCAAGTTGTAAGAAAAATGAGATGGGCCGACTTTCCCAAAAAAAATAATAATAATAATAATAATAATAAATATATAGTCCTTTCACAAAACAGATCTTGGATCCGCTTAAATCAGCGAATATCCCAATTGTTAAACTAAATATACCAAACTTAACAAATGCTCCCTTCGTCCCGAATAAACATGTACCGATAAGTATCGTCCTGAATGAAGTTAGATAGACAAGTAACATATACGCTGAAATCAACCAAGCATCCTTGCTGTTTTTTAAGTGGCAAAATCTCATGTATACTAGATACACAAAATTTGATATTCGTCTAATTTAGATTAAATAATGAAACCATAAAAATGCATTACTATTTATACAGAAATGTATTACTTGTTATAAAAAAATGTATTAGCTTTCAACATAATATAAAATGCATTATTTTTTATATTGAAAGGTATTAATTGTTATAAATTTTTTTCAAAACAAATAATATCTTTCAGCATAGATATTAATATTTTCTTCTAAACAAGTACTACCTACGTCCCATGTGAAGTTGCACACTTTCATTTTCAGTACGTCTCGTAACAATTTGCACATCCTCCAAAAGAAACTTATCTCACAATCTATACCCTCAATCTTCACATTTGAAAAGTCAACAATAAAGCAAAAAAATAGATTTTTCTTAAAATGTGTGCACACTTAGGTATGCAATTTAAAGTGGGACGAAGAGAGTAATATTTTTCAGCATTAGTACACATATATTTCCAATATAATGCTTTCTTCAGAGCAATAATATCTTTTACTATAAACATTAATATTTTTTTACAAAAAATTGCTCATAACTTACACGAATCTAAGATCCGTATAATTAATCGTACAAGTGGCTTATCCTTCAGATTAAAGATAATAGATCCGCAGAAATCTGTTAAATAAAAATATCAAACTTGAAAAAGACTACAATTGCAATACACTATTTTTGTCCCATACTCAACACCCAAACATCCCCTCCAATTTTGAATAGTCTCTGCAACTTTTCCTTTTCTTTTACTAGTCCTTCCGTCTCACATTATCTTGCACATGAGAAATTGATATTAGTATTAAAAAAAATATATTTTTTGAAATTTTATTGATTTTTCAAATGTTGATTGAAGGTGGAAATTTTCAGGGTGAAAATTATGTAAAGATGTGCAAGTTCATCTGGAATGGGCGAAAATGAGAAGCGTGCAAAAAAAAAATGGGACGAAGGGAGTACTTCATAATTGTTTATTATTTTGTTTATGGAGCCTGATCGACTTCATATTCCATGATAATGACGGTCACGTCTTTTGAGGAAAAAAATTGTTGAATGAATTTTTTGGGCTACGACTCAATTTTAGCTTCATTGTCAACATCACAAAAAATAAAATAAAAAAATAACAAAAAAAAATTATGGCTTCATAGTGCTCTAGAAGTAGTCATTCTTGATGAACTGAATTAACAAATTTGTGTTCTTTATTTTTTGTTCCTATTAAATCCTCAATAATTGAACTTTAAGTCCTAATATATTTTTGAGAAAATTTCATTAGAAGCCCTAAATTAGATAATATTTTAATTTGCGCCCTCAATTTAGGTCCTGCATTTTAAGGTTTTCTCTATTAGGGCCCTAGAGTTCGCAATTTATTCTCAATTCGGAGGTTACATCTTGAAAAATAAGATACTTTATTTAATGTAGGAAAGTTTAGTACAATATATCGGAAATTTCAATCTACTCCATACTGATTCTTCCGTACAATAAATAATATTTCCTATTTTCAAGACGTAAGCCTGAATTAAGAATAAAATTCAAATTCTAAGTCCCTAACTGCAAAAAACTCAAAATTGATATCCTTAATTGAGAAACTTCAAAATTTAGGCCATCGACTAACATGTTCGATAGACAAGATAGAAGAAACTAACAAGTTAGAAACTGACAAGATTAGGCAAAATACTAAATTTTTTATATTGATGAGCACAAATTTTATCCGTAACTCTTGTTTCTTCTGAGTAGTTATCTTGTGAGATCCGTGCAATTTGTATTAACAGTCTTTCATAAAAAAATATTAATGTTTATATCGACTGGTACACGTTTATGCTGAAAGTTATTCTTGTTTAGAAAAAAACTTTTATGTTGAAAGTTAATAAATTTCTTCAAAACAAGTAATTCTTTTCAATATAAAAAGTCATACATTTTTATAAAACACTCCACTCAATCCACGTATCGGCGAACCTGATTGCACGAATTTAAGACCCGTGCACTTAATGAACATGAGAACTTGTGTTTTCCTTTAACCTATCATGCTATTCACTCTTAGACCCGCCTTCAATAATTGTACGAATTTAAGATCGGTATACATTAGAATTTTTTGGCCTATCATGTTATTCATTCCCGGACCCACCTTCAATAAGTTTATTACAAAAGTAACAATGAATGTTTCAAAAGAGAAAATAAATGTTAAATATTATTTTGAATCTAAGATCTTATCTTACTAAAGTTGTTTAATTAATTTTTTTTGTAGTCAACAATTCTCACCAAAGAATTCATTGATTATAAATTATTAAAAGACTCTTAGACTATTTCTAAAAACAACTAATTATCGTAAATATATTTAAACCGATTATTTCGTCACAAATAAATAATTTGTAACAAGTTTATGCGTCCATAATAGTTTGATCATTTGACTTTTTTTAAATTGAACGGAACCGATATTATTTTGGTACAAATTTTGATATTTCTCAAATTTTTAACTGAATAGCCGAATAAAAATACAAAGTATAAATTTAAGACTATATTATTCCTATGAAATTAATTTAAATAAGAACTAAACTTAAATTATCTATAATTTTATAATTAATTAAGTTTATATTCACATATATAACTAAATGAACCTTATATCTGATTATTTCATAATTTTTGAAACACAAGTTAGTGAATTCGATATAAATTTGATGTAATAAAATTATTAATTTTGGTTTGATGTGCAAGGATAGTGATAGCAAAACCTGGAAAGAAAAAGAGCAAAGTGCTAGATTTTTGTGCCAAAAATGAATTCAGTGTGTCCAAACTGGACAAGAAGAGCCACTACTTGTATGATCAAGTTGGTTGCTGGTGATCCCGCCACTTCAGAAGTTACAAAAATTGTCTTGCACGGGCCCCTCTCCCACACAAATCCCTTAATGCCACTAACTTCTGAAGTTACAAAATTTGGCTTGCATGATTCCCCCCTCGTACACAAATCATTTGGTATGTGGCACGAATCAACCCTTGATTTGCAAAACCCTATCTCTGAATGCACGAGAGAGAGCTTCCACGCTACATATTCATATACTCCTTATAAGAAGAATCATATATATAAAAGTCTTTTTTTACCCCCTTTTCTGATGTGGGATAAAGTCCCAAAACCACTTCCAATACTCTACTTAGAGCTTCAATTTTTCCTCACCCAACCACCAAATTGCACAAATAAAATATCATCTTGAAATTTTTCTGGAGGAAAGCACGATGCCATCTTACACTTCCACATTTCGTTATCAGGTCCCACTTTAAATTTGTCTCGAACCGAATTGCCCAAAAATGGTTATTTTCTAACAAAAATAACCTTACCGTCATAATTTTTCGAATTAGGTTATGATACTAATTTTTAAATAATCAAAATATAGTATAAATCAGCTAATTTTTCAAATATTCTATTCACACTGTACTATGCACAATCCTCCCTGTGTCCAACTCTATGCAACTTTTCTTTTTCTTTTTCCCTACTCAAATCTCAATTTATCTATTACTTCCTTCGTCTCGAATGAACTTGCACCCCTAAAAATGCACACATATTAAGAAAAATCATTTTTTGCTTTTATGTTGATTTTTCAAAGATGAATTTAGGGTGAAAATTGAGTGTGAAGATTTTGAGAGTGAAGATTGTATTGTAACTTTTCTTTTTAAGGATATGCAAATTGTATTGTAACTTTCCATTTTAAAGATATGCAAATGTAATTGAGACATATCAAAAAGAAAATGTATAAGTTTATTCGGGACGGAGGGAGTCCTCGAAAACTCATCAACTTTTTGTGTTTCACACTACCATCAACTTGCAACACTTTATGGTAGACAAAACTAACACTTCTTTCCATTATCCAGAGACATATAGGTTGGCAAAGTCCAAATTCAAAGTCAATTTTTGTCCAATCTTTATATTTCTAAAATAAATAAAATTATTTATTTTCCAAAGACATCTCATATGTTTGATTTGCCAGCCAATTACAACCGAGTCAAAAATATTAGTGAGTCTTGTGTGCAACGATTTTACATGTGGCGGAATATATTTTTACAAGAAAAATTGATACTTTTGTAGCAAAAGTGATACCTTTTTTTGTTAAAAAAAAAATAATTTTACAGATAAACGTAATACTTTTACTACAAAAAATAATATTTTTTTCATCACACCGTGTGACGATCTCATATAAGTTTTTCCCCAAAATATTTCCAGTTTTCTTTTCAATTTTTTCCTCTTTTCTATTGAATAAAATTTCTCCGTCTATCTTTTTCTCTTTCTTCTTGTTTTATTTTTCATTTCTATTCACACACCACAAATTATTTTCCACACCATCAGTTACAACATTCAGTTTCTTTTACTTTACACACCACATTTCCGAACCATTTTACCTTAAAAAAAAATTAATTCAATTGTTACGTGTCGAATATGTTTATGCAACGTGGGTGTTACTGATCGAAATTTATAATGTTACGTTATAAGCCACTGAACTGACGCGCGACGTAAGTATGAAGAATAATACTTTAACAACTTTTTACAACATATCATGAATTCAAGTAGAAAAAAATTGGCTAAGACTTATAGTGTTCATATATTTAGGTTGTTTATTATTAATCGTTGTTTTCTTCTTCAATTTGCGAGCAAGTGAATTTGATGGAATTATTTAGTGAATTAGGATTCTGAGATACTTCCTCCGTCCGGCTTATTTTGCACATCCCTAAAATAGAAACTAATTCCCTCAATCTTCATCATCAAAATCTCAATTCTCAATCTCCATCTTTAAAAAAATCAAAGAAAACACAAATCTATTTTTTCTTAACATCCGTACCCGATCAACATATAAAATAAGCCGAGACCTAAGGAGTACTATATTTCTTGCAAAATTGAAATTGTGAGAGATAGATTTACTTTTATGCATAAATTATGGGGAAAAAGAAAAGGAGATAATAAAAGGGCATTTTGGTCTGTTCCTTCTATTTTTGTCCAAAAAATATTTTTGTTTGAATTCACTTACAAGTTCTTTAACTACCATTTCAATGTCAAGTAGTGATAAAGATCATTTTTTTTTTCAGTAGTATTTTTTTAAAGTATAATTCTGAGTATCGGAGAGGTTTGGTGGGATCTGATCTATGATCGATGATCTGGATTATAAATTATTCTATCAATTGAATTATAATCAATTCCTTTTTGCAGTAATGTTGTACGTAATACTTCCTTCGTTCCGGCTTAATTTGTCTATTCTAATCGAGCACAGAGTTTAAGAAAAATTAGATTTTGTGAAATCTTTGACTTTTAATAATGTGGAGATTGGGGGTAGAGATTGTGAGAGAAATTTTATTTTTTGGCTACCAAAATTATTTCGAACAAACTAAAAATGCAAGTAGGCAAATTAAGTCGGGACGAAAGAGATATTTTCTAAGATTTTAATGCAATTATAGGATATTGATTTGCAATAATGCTTGTATATAGTGACTCAGCTATTTTGCAAGAAGACATGTTATTCTCACTTTCCAAACTCGTGTTATTTTTATATTGTTGATGATGTATGAACATTTTTAATACTCCCTCTGTCCCGACTTAACCTGCCTAGGTTGATCGAGCACGAAGGTTAAGAAAAAACAAATTTTGTGGAATCTTTGACTTTTTTAAAGATGGAGATTGAGAATTGAGATTTGAGGGTGAAGATTGTGAGAGAAATTTGCCATTTATAGGGCTCGCAGGTTAAGGTGAGACAAATTAAAATGGCAAGTAGACAGGTTAAGCTGGGACGGAGGTAGTATTCAATTGTAAAATAATTCACCTATTTTTTTCTCAATTTTTATTTACAACACGATCATTGAAACTTTGTAATAGGCTTAATGTAAAATAATTTACCAACTTTTTCTCAATTTTCATTTAATGATTAGGGTTGTAAGTGAGTTGAGTTGAGCCGAACGTACTGTTTGAAGTTTGTTTGAAATTTTATGAGACTTCTAATATTATATTTGAGCTTGTTTGATTATTAATCAGATTAAGCTGGCACCGAATATGAGCCGAGTTTAAATAATTTGAAATTTGTACACTTATTTTAACATTTTTTTTTTTAATTTATCGAGTTCAAAATCGAGTTAAGCTTATTGATATCTTTTACCATCGTCCAAAACGATTGTTAAATTTAGTGACTCATGAAATTTTCTTTCATTACGGACAAAAGAATGGACCTTGTGACCTTAATTTATTTAACGTGATTTTTCATGCTATTAAAAAATGTAATCTTAAAAAAAAAAGTTAATTATTTCACAAAGGCTCCATTTGGATGGAGGGATTTGTGCTATGGATTTATAAATCCATTGTCAAATTCACTCCATGTGTTTGGATAAAATACTAAATGAGTGGATTTTCAAATCCAGATTTTTAAATCCACCCATTTAGAAATCCAGGATTTGAAATTCTTCATTTTACACTATATTTGGGTGGATTTCAAATCCTTTGACAAAGGTAGTCATTTACAAATCCCTCCCGACTCACACTTCTCTCTCGTCCTCTCTCTCTCTCTCTCTCTCTCTCTCCTCTCTCCTCTTTCTCTCTATCTCTCTCATCCTCTCTCTCTCCTCCCCGCTCTCTCTTCTTCTCTTCTCACTATCGTTATCTCTTCCTCTCGTTCTCTAATAAAATGCTCATAATATTTTTTTTAATTCTTTTTTTTTTCTTTTATCTCCAATTAAATGCTCCCAATAAATTTTGGGATATAAAATACATAATATGTATATATGTGTGTATATATATAATTAGAAAAAAAATTATTCTGTCAATTTTGATTTAGATAAATATTATTTTATTTAATAAAAAATATAACTTGTTAGTTTAAACTTTAAAGAAAAAAAATTGAATTTTACAAATATTGTATCAGTGTTTTGCCAAATAATGGATTTGAAAATTTTGGATTTCAAAATCCTTTCACAAATCCACCATAAATCCAAACAAGGGATTTCAAGTCCATGGATTTCAAATCTAAGGATTTTGAAATCTATTCATTTTAAATCCCCTGACAAATCAAATCCCTCCATCCAAATGGAGCCTAAGTTCATAGCCAGTGGTGGCAAAATTTCCGTGGAATTTCATCCCCGTTGAAACTCGGTGTTATTGGATAGGGGATTTCACGATGACAGTAGCAGCAGGAGCGGGGATTGGATTCCCCGCTTTAGAAAAAGCGGGGATGATATGAGGATGGGATTAATGCTCCCCATCCCTACACGCCCTCCCACTTAATTACAATGGAACTTTTCATACACTAATTCTTAATTATTTATTTTAGCATTTGTCATTTTATAATATGTATAATATTATAATACTATATATATATATAATCATAGGTTCTTCTTTACTTTTGTATAAAATCCCACCATATTTCTAATATTTAATTAAATTGAAATAACATATAAAGTGCATGTTTATTATAAGTTGTACTTGATTCAAAGTTTTCTGTAGTTAGTAGAAATTAATTTTTTATTATAAAATTGTATAAAAAATAAGAAAGTTTGAGCTAAAGTAAAAAATATATGAGGCACCCAACTCTTCGCGGGGGACCTATTCCTCGAACGGGAAATCCTCATCTCCGACCAAGATTCCCTAAGTGGGGAATTTTGGAGGGATGGTAGTTGAGACGTAAAACCGGAAAGGAATGAGATGTCCAATATCAATCCCTAACTCGCTCATTGCTACCCCAATTTATATCTGAGTGTAAAATCAAGTCAAAGTTGGTGATTTTTTACAATTAACACTATTTTGTTAATTCAATTGGTTCCCATTTTATGCTTTTTGAACGAATTTGCAAAAAAATATTAAGTTAGTGAATTATTTTACGAAGTTTTAATTTTTATGTTGTAAATGATATTCAATGCTGGTGAATTATTTTACAGTTAAATATAAATAAATTTTACTTGTTCAAACTATTTTTTATGATTTTAAAATTGTTTTTTAGTATGTTCTCTCTCTTTCTATATATACAAAGAGAGCGGGCGCATAATTTTAACTTTGGGGACAATAGTATAAATATAAGTACAACGTAACAATTTTTTTTAAATGACATTATTATACGCTAAGTTTTGACGTATTTCATCTTTTTCAATACTAGCACCCACACATTTATATATACATTAGTATATATAAAATAAATGCATAAAAAAATTGTCATTTATTTTGAGGACACAATTTTCTACATCAGTATACATGCACACATAAATATTCATATTAAAGTATTTAAAAGAAATATATAAGAGTGACGGAATACACTTTTATAGGAAAAAAATAATATTCTTACAGATAAAAGTGATACTTTTACACATAAAAGTGATATTTTTGCTACAATGATACTTTTACAAAGAAAAAATGATATTTTTTCTTTTGTTCATGATACTTTACAGATAAAAGTGATATTTCCTCCGTCCCACTCAGTTTTGCACACTTTCTGTTTCAGTCCGTTCCATTCAGTTTTGCACACCCTTAAAAAGAAAATTTCTCTTACAATCTTCATCCTCAAAATCTCCACCCTCAATTTCCATCTTTGAACTGAAAAGCCAAAAGCATTTTTTTTTAAATATACATGTTCGTCCCTACGTGCAAAACTGAGCGGGACGAGATGAATACTTTTTACTACATAAATTAATATTTTTTCTCGTCCCACGATTTAACGATCTCATACCCCCCTTTTATCCGCCCCTGAGCGCACGTGAGATGTTTGGGTTTATCTGAAGCTAATGAGTCTCTGGACAAAGTTCCAAAAATACCCTTGGATTATTACATACTTTTAGCCCTATATTAAAATATATTAATACCACCAAATTGATTTTACAGATAACAAACGATGACTAATAGAGGTTCCTTCCTCGATGCTGCCTCAATTTTATTATTCGACTACTTCCGATTAATCTATGTTTAGACGATAAATTTTCATTAATTATTTATATTTATTTTTCAATTCCTTTACGTCTAATTACGTCAATACCTCCAAATAAAATCCCCTAAATTTCAACTAGGCACTAGATTCAGTCAATCACCTAACTAGCGTCTAACGACTTTTACAATCTTGCATTTAACACACATCTGTATAGTCCTGCTCTCCTATCTGCGATAAGCACTAACTGACGTGTCAAGATCTCATAGAATAGAACTGATTATCTTATTCATAATTTGAAATAAGATCTTTACACATCAACAATGAGCCAATTAACTTGTCTCCACTAGAAGTGGCATTTCAAGCGATCGGTCTTAGCCCGTCAGACCAATATTATATATTTAGTCGGGTGCACCAGCCCAAAATTTTATCGGACCCAAAATTTATTGTCCGGCCCTGCATATCCCCTTAAATATACTAAGATTTTTAATAGACAAGAAACCCGTCGAGCTTTTATCCCATTTGATTAAGTTTATTGGACTCGACGATATTTCAAACCTACAAACCTACACTTTTATGACCTGCCAATCCAAAACATCTGACGGATTAAATTGACTCATCGAGTCGGACCGATTTTACGGGCTATAATATCCACTAGGGAGCATTTCCGCACATCTTATATCTCTATATATATCAATTCAATCTCTGCAACTTCTTCATTCCGCGTCTCATTTCTCTCTCTACTTTCTCTCTCTAAAAATGCCGACGCAGCAAAACCTTCTAAACTTCCTCGTCGCCGCCGGCAACGGCGTAAACGGCCTTTCCAAACTAAACCTAAAAAAAATCCCCAACGAGTTCATCCAGCCACCTCACGAACGATTCCACAACACCAAAATCGTCACCGGAAAAACGATACCGCTGATCGATCTGAGTCACCCGGAGGCGGCGCAGTCGATCTGCAAGGCGGCGGCAGAATGGGGATTCTTCCAGATAATAAATCACGGCATACCGATGGAGGTGATGGACGACGCGAAAATGGCGGCGCATTGCTTCTTCGACTTGCCGGTGGAGGAGCGGACGAAGTATTTGAAGGAGAATTCGCCGACGGAGTCGGTTATGTTGAAGAGTAGCTTCAGTCCGGCGGCGGAGCAGTTTATGGACTGGAAAGATCATCTGGTTCATTTCGTCGACGGCCGCCGGAATGTTGACGTGGAGATGGTGGAGGAGTATCAGTTGTGGCCTGAAGTTTCTAGGTAACGTTAAGTTTCATGCATAACTTTCAATACGTTCATGCAAGCATTTTGCTTTTTTGTAGAGGTTAATTTAAAAAAAAAAAAAATCGATATTTTTTATTGTAACATGACTTTTATAACTTATCGATATGGTAATAATATCAATTTTTTTTGTTAATCATAACATCGAACATATTTTTTAGACATATAACTATGTCGTCACTACTATTATTAGATATGCATAGACAGAAAATAGAGTACGGACCGATTTTTACCACATGACTTTTAAATGACCCTCGTGAAAAAAATTATGGAATCAAAGAATATTCTATTAAGTTTTTAATATAAAATTATTTCTTGCAATTTTGAATAGTTTCATTCTTTCTTATTTTATATTTTAAAAAAATGTGAGATATTTCATAAAAATTAATAACAGAAAAAATAAATCAAATCTTAAAAAAATCCTTAAAACATATCAATTAATGTTAATCACCCAATTATAACTTTTCAGCAATTGCAATATGGACGATATTTTTTGACATCTAATTGTATAGTCATTACTATCATAAGAAAAACCTTAATTAACGAGACCTTCATATATCCCAATCGATTTCTAAATTCACGTTATCACTACTGAGAAGCGAAATTTAAGACATGATCGATATAGGACGATCTCATTAACTAAAATGCATGTAGTAACAACATTGATAAGTTTTAAATATCATATTGTAATTGTAAATTAGACTAAAAGTCGTACTTTTTTTGGATAATCTACACTTTATTTAATTAAATTAGCATTAATTTTGTTTCATTTCATCTTCCTACAGGGACAAAGTTCTTCGATACGTAAAACACGCAAAACCACTTATCCGTACCCTACTCGAGACATTACTACGCGGTATCAACGTGCCCAAAATCGACGAGGCAAGAGAAGACGCATTAATGGGCGTAGTTGCATGCAGCCTCGTTCATTACCCCATATGCCCTAACCCGGATTTGGCGGTCGGGTCGGGTCGCCACTCGGACGTATCATCCATCACGCTCCTCCTCCAGGACGACGTGGGTGGACTTTACGTCCGAGATGGCGAAGGCAACCAGTGGATCCACGCGGCGCCAATGAAAGGCGCCCTAGTCGTCAACATCGGCGATTCGTTGCAAATAATGAGCAATGATCGGTATAAAAGCATCGAACATCGGGTATTTTTAACTGGGAATACGGATCGGGTTTCGGTACCCATATTTGCGAATGCATTAAGCGATGTGGTTATCGGTCCAGTACCCGAAGTTCTAGAAGGCGGAGATAAACCGATTTATAGGCAAATTCGGTTCGGTGATTATTTTGATCACTTTTTGAGCAAAGGGCAAGATGGGAAGGCCGCTATCAACTTTGCAAAAATATGATTAATTTTTTTTTTCATTTTTTTTTTATCATCAAAGGAGATAATTTCGATCAAAGGAAATAATGCGAAATTATCGTGTTAAAAATGTCTATTTGCATTTTAGTTCTTTTAAAATAAAAGATGTTAATTACTTAGACTTGTTAAATTCCTCCATGGAATCTGGATGTTTGGATTCTTTTTTTCCCATTTTTACTGTGTCACATCTGTGTCCTACATTAAAATTGAATCTTATAACATAAATTGTGAATCGGGGACATGTGAATATGAACCTTAAATAATGAACCACTAAATTGATGATGATGAATTCTAATCAAACATAGATGCAAAAGAATTGATGAAATTCTAAATTTTGTTTGTTAGGGGACTAAAACGGTGAAAATATGAAATTTAACAGAACTAAATTACATCTTTTATATTTAATAACATTAAAATATAAGTAGACATTTTTAATAGAAATAAATCGACCTAAAAATTACTCTCTCCGTCCCAGCTAAACTTGCACACTTTCTATTTTCGTCCGTCCCAGTTAATTTTGCACACCTCCTAAAAGGAAAATAATAACACAATCTACACCCTCAAAATCCCCATCCTCAATCTCCACCATCAATTTATCTTTGAAAAGTCAACAAATTTTCAGAAAGCAACGTTTCTTAATACTTGTGTCAACTCTCCCAGTGCAAGATTAGCAGGGACGTAGATAAGAGTATATTTAGGAGGACATGTTAGGTTAAACTGAGCTCAATTACTTTTTGCCCAATAAAATATCGGACTAATCCGACCCATCCCAATATATGGGGATGACCCTATAAGTTGGGCAACACTCGTCCAAATTACCACCTCTATCATTAATGAGCTTATTAGGTCGGATTGAGTTGGGTTACCGAGTTCTTATAAGTTCATGTTCAGGTTGAAGATTTCAACTTAATAAGTTTAACAAACATATTCGAATTAGCTCTTATAGATTTATATCGTTGTCGGCACGCCCGATTTGCTACCTTACCTCTAACCTTGATGACTCTCTCTATGTATTTCAATTACTCCTTCCGTTCTGGCCTAATTGGCCTACCTTGGTCGGGCACGGAGATTAAAAAAAAATAGATTTTGTGGAATCTTTGACTTTTTGAAAGGTGGAGATTAAGGGTGTAGATTTTGAGGGTGGAGATTGTGAAAGAAATTTGTCATTTATGGGCTGGTCAATTAGATTGAGACAAATAAAAATGAAAAGTAGGTTAATTATTAGGCCGGGGGGGAGGAGTAATAAATACTCCCTCCGTCCCACTTAAATTTGCATACTTTCATTTTCGATCCGTCTCACTTAACTTTGCACATCCTTAAAAAGGAAATTTCTCTCACAATCTCCACCTTCGAAAAAATCAAAGATTCTTCAAATCTGTTTTTTCCTAACATTCGTATTCAATCAATTGTGCAAAATTAGTTGGGACGGAGGAGGTAAGATCTATTGTGATCTATATTTCATTTTCACCAAAGAGTATTAGTCATTTGACTTATGCATACATTATTTGTGTGTTCTTTCCACATTTGCAACTTTGATAAATTAATTAATCATTTGGGAATATATTTTTCTAATAGAGTTGAAAGAAGCCTTTACGTACCTTCAATCTGGAGACAGGTGGCACAAAGTGATTGTGACACGTCAGCCGAGTATGAAATGACACGTCATTAAGAACAAGATTGAGTCAAAAAATTAACTAAATCAATCATACCAAAAATCACATTCAGATAATTGTTCTATATATGGATAATGGTTTAAAATAAATATAATAGATCAAGATTTTAGTTTGGTGGTCTTGGGTTGAAAAAACCAATCATCACTCAACACCCATGTCTTGAATTTCAATACTTCGGATGCTGAGTAGGTCTCTTAAACACGGGTCGTAAATTCGTGCAATTCGAATTATAGATAAAAATATATATGTCTAACGATATTACATGTTCTAGATAACGGTATTATGATAAATAGATATTAATGTTTGACAAAGTCTCGTATGCACCAATTACACAGTGCAACCGAGGGTGAGTATTACGATTCATGCTTACATGTAACACTTGTTATGGGCCGGTAAAGGTATTAATATTTTTAAGCATAAATATTAATACATTTTAACCATGATATATTTACTCAAACATGTAATATCTTTAGACATAAATATGAATACCTTTTTATTCATAACTTGGATTGCACGGATCTATCCGCACGACTTGTGCACAAAAGACCTCCTCTTAATGTTTATGCTTAGTATTACTTGTTTTGGGTAAATGTATTGTAATAATTTTACCCAGAACAAGTAACATATTTAATTATAAATCGCAATACCAATTCGGATTAATCGTGCACATAATGTATATGGGACTTTGCCTTGGATGTTTGTATTGCTATTTTCGGGAAAATTTCAGTGGAAGGCCTGAATTTTGAAAAACGGTTTATTTCAAGGGTTTGATTTTGGAAGTAATCAATTTGAAGCTTAAATTTTAAGTTTTTTCTCAATTAGGAGCCATGATTCTGAATTTTATTCTCAATTCAGGACTTATCTTGAAAAATAGAAAATATTATCCGATGTACGAAACATTTAGTAAGAAATAGATTGAAACTTTCAGTAGGAGTATATTGAATTTTTCATATCGTACTGAACTTTCCGTACATCAGATAATTTTCTACTTTTCGAGACATAAGACCTGGAATTGAAAACAAAGTTCAAAATTAATGCCCCCAATCGGAAAAAACTCGAAATCCAGCCTCTAAATTAAGACATTTTCCAAAATTAAGATCTTTTAGTAAAATTTTACCATTTTAATTCCTACTAGTATAATTGAAATATTTGGACGATAAACTAGGGTCTAGCGTCTAATTAGAATTTATGTGGAGTTAACAGGGTCTAAGCGGACTTAAGTAGGAAGGAGTCGAGAAAAAAATATACGCAATCAAGAACCGTCTAACACCTAGACAGAGAATAATTAGAAATAACGAGAACTTTTAGAACAGAACTAATAGCACCACAAACTCCTCTTTCATACTATACATTTTTTCATTTAAATAAATACTTATATAAGTAAATCTTATTCCCTTATCCTTTCTTCCTATGAAGCGGGTGGGTGCGGATTTTAGCATCCTCGTCCCCGCTCGTAAAGGATCAAGGCGAAGTTGGGGTGTGGTCAATTGAGAGATCGAGGTCGGATATTCTCGTCGAACTAATTTTCATTTAAAATAATAATTTTATTTTATTTTTTATATTTTAACTAATTATTATGTATATTTATATTAAATTTTATTTGTTATATTTAACAATGAACTAAAAAATTATATAATATTACTAAATAAGATATATTTTTCACATAATAATAACCTCTTGTATATACATATTTAATAAAAATATAATAAATATATATTGGTTATTTAGAGAAACAGGGCGAGCAGGATTACTCGAGGCGAAACCCTCCCCGTCCCATTGTCATGGTTGGGACGAAGAATCCCCGCCAAATTCGAAACAAGGTCAAATAACTCATTCAAGTTCGGGACATTTTGCCATCCATACTGCTTCACTCCACTGGGAAAGGATCCTCTATCCCACAATTACTCTGTCTCACTTCAAAATCGAGTCATACAACATAAATCGTGAACATCGAACACATGAATCATGAACCCTAAACTATGATTTATTCAATTATAAACACTAAACCATTAAATCATTAACCATTAATAGTGAATCGTGACATCGTAAGTTTACAATAGAAAATATCCCTAATCCAAAAAGTCGAACCCTAGACTTTAAACATGAAATCTAAACATGGATTCTGAATCCCGAACCTAAATAATGAAGTTTAAATTCATAAATGGCAAAAGAATAATTATAATTGGCTCGATTTTAAAGTGGAATACGAATGATATAGGATAAAAGTGAACTAGAGGATCCCAAGTGCACTCAATTATAAAAGGTCCAATATCTGTGATGAAATTAATAATGGACAACAAAATAACTGAAAACATTAAAAAATGCAAAAAAGACTTTTCAGGTCGTAAATCATTTTTATAAAATTGGACAGATCATTGAAACGTGGTGTTACAATAATAGTAACTTTAGATTTTGAACTAATCTATGAACAAGTCTTCTACTGCAAATCTTTTACAATCCTGATAATATTAAAAATAAAAAACGTTATTATCAAATAAACCGAAAAAAATATCAATAATCAAATCAAGACAGCATTTAAAAATAAAGTTATCACACAAAAATCACGAGACACAGATCAACTGTGATGATTAAGGCGGCAAACAAACAGAGCTTATGTTGAATAGCTCGTCAAGGAACTCGTTTACTTGAATAAACAAATAAAATTTTGAGCTTGTTTTATAAAGAAACAGAGCTTGAACATAATTGACTCGCTCATTAAAAGATTGCGAACAAGCTTGTTCGAAAGTCTACTAATAGTAACAGTAATAATAAGAAAAATAGCACGAAAACAACAATATTTATACTAGATACTCCCTCCGTCCTCAGATAATTTGCACACTTTTCTTTCAGGTGTTCCGAGATAATTTGCACACCCTTAAAAATGAAATCTCTACCCTTAAAATCTCCACCTTTGAAAAAGTCAACTAAACAGCAAAAAAACAGCTCTTTCTTATTCCAAGTGCCGGGAGGAGTGTGCAAATTATCTCGGGACGGAGAGAGTATAATATAAGATTCTTATATCACCTCTTATTAATGAACGTTTGGTTAAATTCATTTATTTCATATTCGTGAATAAAATAATTAGTTATTGAGGACCACAAATATTCACGAACACATTCATGAACATAATCAAAACTCTCAAATACGGCTCGACTCGATTCAAATTGTTTGCAGCCCTACAGATGATGCAAGACGCGTGTATCCTGAAAAATACACATCTAGGAATTCTACCTGTTCTTTTATATTAATTTATCAAATCAATCATCTAATACAATAACGAGAACATTTATAACGAATCAATGGACGATTGAACCCCACACAACATCGTATATCTTCATGGCTTACCCGGCTCGAACAGATCGGCTGAGTCATCGAACAATGGGAAACCATGGCTATAATCCGAGTCCCTGAACAACTCATCGAATCAAATCAACAAAGTGCGAAGAGGTAAGAGCCCGAAATTACAATCAGAATCTGTTATGCTTAGTAAAGAGTCGAACCTCGTGAGCGTTTCAGGCTGAGCAAAGTACCCTGACAAACAAATGCTGCTCTTCTGAACCTTCACTGGACTTCCCATAGAGAGTTATGGAACTGTACATTGATGTGCTCGGGACAGTATCGGCAAATGCTGTCGCGTTGTGGGGTCCCGGAACTCAATTGGAAAGCGGTCGGGCTCTGCCCTGCTTTCACTATGCCTTCGGACCCAGTTCTAATGAAGAACCTTCGCTAAATGAATCGTGCTCAGCTTCTGGGCTGTTATCAGCCTTAGAAGGTGGTTTTACAGTGGATGCTATTATGAGACGAAGTTACCTTCTTCTCTCTAAAGCCAGGCTCGGGCTGGGACGGGCAGACGCGCAGTGACATTTTGCACTTCAATGATAAGCTCTTCCACATAGGTGTATCCTGAAATTATGAACAGCACACTAGCCAAAATAAGAACAAACGAACATCTGAGAATCGTCAACCGAGACAGCTCAATGTCCAAGTTCAAGTAGATTTGAGATTGATATTAGCAATCCCCTTATATGACACTTCTGATTAAGTTACGAACAAATGAAATAGCAATTAAACTAAAATCAAGAAACATCTGGGCTTCTAGTTTTTATGCATTTTGCTACAAATCTCCAAGAAAGCGCAATATGTGCAATTTAGGCCGAAAAATCAAATCCCATGTCACATAAATGACCAAAAAGGATAGCAATTAATAAACACAAGGAGAAAGGCAATAAAAACCACGCCTTTATCCTACTATGAGGGATCGTCTATAAGCTAAAGGCTTGCCTATAAGCGAAAGGGTTGCGTTAAGTTGATAACAAATGTAAAATCTCGACATGTATGGAGTAAGGCTAGTTCCATAAGAACAAGAGCATTAATCAAGGAAGCACCATATGTGCAATTTAAGCTAATAACTTCATAAATAGCTGAATAGTAAGAAAGATAAGATCAATGACAAGTATGCTGGTCAGTTTCTCGGTAATAGCTTGATTCGCTAATGAAAATGACTTACAAATCAATAACTACAATTGAACATATAATAGTACAGTGACGAGTAAATTCATAAAAAATGACTGAATTCACAATAAGATGCATAAACGCTCCACCTTTTTACGTCAATGTTATTCCCTGACCGAGTTTCTGAACTTGACCTTCAAATTATCAACCGTTATTGACCCTGAGTTCCAATTATAGTTGACAATCTGACAGCACAGCTTATATGCGGGGAAAAAGAATGAAGAGAGAAATTCATAAACTAAGTCGTGAGACTAGGATGGTGTTTGGCTAAGCTTATAAGCTACTCGAGACATTTTATAACCTCTTTAAACAATATAAGATCTTAGAACTTATGAGATGTTTGAAACAAGTTTAGTCAAACACGACATAATATTTTTTGCACTTCCACGCGTCGAAGAAACAACTATATTCCAGGATGAGGAGTCAAACGAATCGACTCATTTCATTTTCAATCTGAAGAACTTGCAAAATTTTATGTGATTGGACAATTTTGAAGCCCAAATTCAGAGATAAACTGCACTGTAAGTTAACAGAGATAACATAAACAAATATTGCAAGGTCAAACAGAACAAGGCAGCAATGTCTCATCTAAGAATGATTTAGGAAGCACAGAAGGAAGAGGGCCACTCCAAAAATAGAGAGCAACACAGGATCCCTCAAAGTCGGTCATTGTCTTGATCAGATAAGTCCCGTACTTGCTTCAGGACCTCCGATGAAACAAATACATCAACTGACATAAGGACAAATGGCAGTGATTTCGTAGCACATCAAGTTTCTTACAAGCTGACAAAACTCATATATGGGACAACCCGACCAAGGCTTAGCCAATAAATGCTACTACCTCCGTCCCGGTTAATATTGCACACTTTCCGTTTTCGTCGATCCCAGGTGAACTTGCACACCCCTTAAAAAGGAAAGTTATAACACAATCTCCACCCTCAATTCACCTTTGAAAAGTCAACAAAATCCCAAAAAACAACTTTTCTTAATACTTGTGCCAACCCTCCCAGTGCAAGATTAGCCGGGACGGCGGTAGTATTAAATATGTGTACAGACAGCAATTTTGTTGCACTGAAAGTTTCTCATAAGTTTACAAAACATCATATAAGAGCCAGGGACCTGATCAAGGATCACTGCAGACAGTAAATTTGCCATCTTTTCCCCTTTGCTTTTCATGAGAAACTAACTGACAGAAATTATCACACCTCAATCCCACTTATAATCCTTCAAAATGAGTTTTCAACGACTGAAAGACAAGAAAAGTTAATCAGAGCTACCATCAACTAACGACGTTTAGGGTTTTATCACAACAGGATAAACAGTTTACAGCATACCAACCTCCTAAAAATAAGTAATGTGCCTGTTCACCAGTGATCTTCCCACGGTCAGTATCAACTTTCTGCATAAATACGTGCTATGCTTCTAAAAGTCAGACGGAGTCATTCTTGTTCATGGAGACTGCGACTGTCCAAGTGCAATAGGAACTGCAGGGAATTATTAATGTGCTTTCCCAGTGGACCGGAATTTCGGAGCATGAAGAATTGGAGGTTGAGAGAAGCACTTGGCTAAATTGCACGCTCATGTCTTGACAAAGTCATCTTAAACGCAGAGACACAATACTGCTTAAAATAGAGAATCTAGTGCATATATAAGGGTGTTTTTCAGTGCTTAAACACCCCCGTTTTAGCTTTTCAGCTTTGCAAAAGCTATAAGAGCGTTTTGCTAATTCAAAATTCTGCTTAGAAAAACAGCTTTACCTCAAAAGAGCAAGCAGCTGTGACTTGCTTTTCCCCACAATCACTTTTTATCTCAAACACTATCTACTTCTACTTAAAAGTGATTTTCCCCACAATCTCTAAATTTAATCACTTTTCTAAAATCAAAAGCAATGAAAAAACACCCCTATAATCTACATTATAAAGTCTGGATCCTGCAGCTTCATATGCATTTTCAGTTGATCCAAGACCAAATGTGTCACTTCCAATTGTGGATGATTCTCATTCCCAGCAAGAAAATCCACAACCTGCCCATCAATCTCAACAGCACTACAACCCGCCTCTTTTTTCGCCCCTTTCGTCTCCATCAACCTCTTGATTCGTTCAACATCTCTCCATCTTCTCTCACCTGCATACAAATTTCTCAACATGATGTAGTTCCCATCGTTACATGGATCCATATCGATTGCCTTCTTCAGCACCTTTTCAGCCTTAACGACATCCTTGGCAAAACCACACGCAAACAATAACGAACTCAGAATAATTCCATTAGCCTCATAAGGCATGCTCTCAATCAACCTTTCCGCTTCCTCCACACGCCCGGCCCTACCCAATAGATCGACTAAACAACCATAATGCTCTATTGTAGGACTAATCTTGAACTCGATCATTTTATTGAACCACCTTTTTCCTTCCTCAACCAAACCGCCATGGTTGCAAGCTGATAGCACACCAAGCATGGTGACCGCGTTTGGGTTAACTCCATTTTTCTTCATCTCCGTAAACACTTCTAATGCCTCCTTAGCACGCCCGTTGAGCGCCAATCCATTAATCAAAGCGTTCCATGTACATAAATCGTTAACCTCAACATCATCGAAAACTCTTCTTGCTTTCTCAATTTCCCCACATTTAGCATACAAATCAACGAGCGCTGTAGAAACGTTTGCATATCTATCCAACTTCTTCCTCTTCACAAATTCGTATACCCAATTTCCTAAATCTATAGCACCCAAATCTGCAATAGC
This sequence comes from Ajuga chamaepitys, assembly GCA_958295605.1. Classification (NCBI taxonomy): domain Eukaryota; kingdom Viridiplantae; phylum Streptophyta; class Magnoliopsida; order Lamiales; family Lamiaceae; genus Ajuga; species Ajuga chamaepitys. Next base: position 1,083,046 of record OY282505.1, on the reverse strand, counting down.
TGGAAGAACACTAACCACCGTAACATTATCTGGCTCAAACACTTTCCCTTCAAGCAATTCTTGAAACAACGCTAACGCTTCACACGGTCGCTTATTCTCACAGTATCCACCAATCATTGCATTCCAAGAACACAAATTCCTTTCAGGCATTTCATCAAACAAAGACCTAGCAACATCTACACCACCATTGCTACAATAACCATCAATCATAGTCGTCCAAGACACCACATTTTTCCGCGGCATGGCATCAAACAACATCTTCGCCGAGCTCATGTCCCGCAACTTAACACACCCATCAATCATAACGTTAAAAGCAGTTGCATCTTTGTCAGAATCAGGCACTGCATCAAAAAGTGCTTTTGCCGTACCCATATCTCCACCCCTGATGTACCCATTTATGAGAGCAGTCCACGACACTGAACTCCACTCAGTCATTTCATCAAACACCTTCCGAGCAAAACCCATTTGCCCAAGCTTTCCATACATGTCAACCAACGCAGTCATCACATACAAATTAGAGGTATATCCATACCTAACCACATGAGCATGCACTTCCATTCCTTCCCAAATACAAAATCTCAACCCACAACACTTGGCCAGAGTGGATAAAGTGTGATTATCTGGTACAAACCCTTCTTTCCTCCTTAAATAAACATACAGCCTTGTAACTTCTAAGAATTGGCGGGAAGAGAGGTGGGATTTCATCATAATGTTACAGAGGAAGGCGTCATTTTTCTGTGGCATTTGATCGAACAATTGGCGTGCGTGACGAGTGTCAGCAGAAGAGAGGTGGTGGATAAGCTTCGTTAAGAGATTGAGATTGGTATTCAGAGCATTTCGTAGCATGAAGGCGTGGATTTGGAGAAGTGTAGCTCTGCGGTGGCGTTTCATTTGAAGGAGAGAAAGACACTTTCTCTCAGCTGCTTCCATCCTCACATGGCGGAAAATCTCCGTCTCAAAACTCTTAATTTGAAGCCCCATATTTGAAATTCATAGCCTCAAATTCATTGATGTTATTTTGATTATCATGATTTCATTTTAAATCGAATTTAAGTAAATTTTAAATCTTTTCTAATTTAAGTGAAATTTATTAATTTTAAATTAAGTTTAGGCCTGAATAAATGTAAATTCCTATATGGTTGAAATCGAGACCTCAACTTGAGAAAATATTTTACTACGGCATGTTTACAAAGATCATCATAGATTATTAATGTGTTCATTCCATTATCGCGAAAATATTTCCTCATAGCACATCCAGAATATGGGGACAAAAATTGCATCGTAGCGGATCCAAAGCGATAGCTACTACACGAGAGTGACTGCTCGTCGGAGTTATTATAGTCCAAATACAAGTCCAATACCATTCGTGCTCAATAGCCTTGATGGCAATGGCGGATCCTCCCTCGTCCATTAAATATAATAGAGCAAGGTAGTACCTCCATGGCTCCAAACCAAAGTTTTGGATTATTGAGACAAGGCGTTTCCTAGGATCAGAATGAGAATATGAAGTTGCGGAACCGAGGGGAAGATCGAATGGGCAAAAGTAAGACATTTCGGGGGCGGGTGAATCGGGCTCCATGCCGATCAATCTAGTTGTTGGTTGATCTCCCTCGAGCCGAGTTGCTATCGCTTTGAAGGAGAGGGAAAATATATATGACGGCTTATTTGTCCATTCCTAGAAAATACATTTAAGTCATTAGACCTTATATGTTAGAGAGATTGAGAGAAACATAATTCTTTCTAGTCTTTGTATATTAGGTCTTGTTTAATAAAACTTATGTATGTTATAAAATTTCAATTTTAGTCCTATATATTTCAAAAGTTATTCAATTTAAGGACACTAACCATCAGGAACAGCCAATTTGGTCACAATTAATCACGTGCAAAACACATGACTAATAAATTTGAGAAAGATGAAAAAGAAAGAAAAAGAAAAAAAAAATGCATCTCACACGAAAATTAAGGTTTACCTTTTCTTTTTATTTTTTGGGCGAATTATAAAAGTAATTTAATGATTTGACATGTCATCGAGACAAATATTTAATACATAAGCATTAGCACTCAAAAGTCCTAAATTTATCAGTCTAACTCCGACTAAATTGGTCGTTGGTGATGGTCAGTGTCCTTAAATTGAACAACTTTTGGAACATACGGGACTAAAATTAAAATTTTCTAATATACAGGATTTTTACTAGACAAGCCATAACATACTGGCAAAAAATAGAATTTTTCCTGCAATATAATTAAATTTTAGAGAAGTGTGGAAGAGATGTAATCTTTAAGGTACGAGGAATTGAGTGGTAAATTTATTAACTATCTCTCTTTCTATTTAGGGTTGCAAACGAACAAAATTGTCGTTGAATAACTTGTATCGTCTATTTGAATAAACGAACAAATTTTTTAACTTGTTTTTTAAACGAGCAGAACTTGAACATAAATGACTCATTCATTAAAAGTTTGCAAACAAGCTTGTTCGATACTAAATTAGTAATAACAGTAACAATAAGAAACATAACAACAAAACAATAGCACTTGTACTACATATAATATAATATACTCATTTTACCTCTTGTTTTAATGAGCATTTGAGTTCGTTTATTTGTAAGGAGATTTAGGAAAATGTGTATTTATTTAATGTTCGCGAATAAAATAATTAATTGTTCACAAGCACAAATTTTTATGAATATGATCAAACACGTTCACGTTCGTGAATATAATCAAACACTCTCAAATACAACACGACCATAATTTACATAATATCCTTAGAAATGCACATAAATTCATTTTGGATTTCGTGTATAATTTACGTGAATATACATTTCAGTTTGTATGCAGATGCTTCTGTATATTAGAAACTCAGAGCATAGGATTTATTCCAATGCTAACGTCGAATATGAACATGTGCTCTGTTTCAACATCCATGCTTCCATGGAGCATCTAGAGAGTTCACTTTGAGCGGATTATCTCCAGATGAAATATATCCGCATGAACAATTTAGCTGTGAACCCATGGAGTAGAACCTTGGTAGTTATAAAGCGATTCTACCGTACAAATAGGTACGTTGTGATTGTTGATGATGTTGATATTTTCTTCTGTTTCTCTTTCTTCTTTTGTTAACTGGGTTGAAAAATGCAGCAAAAATGGTGTTAATTTGGTGGATGCTCGCGCCATTAAAACGGGATTTGACCTAGAGACTGGTCGGCATAATTTCCAGCTGAAGGATTTTGTGAGACTGGGCCAGCTATCTGAGGCACGCCAACTGTTTGATCAAATGCCTAGGAGAAATACATGCTCTGTAAACATGATGATTTCCTGCTATATCAAGTCAGGCAATCTTTCATATGCTAGGGTGTTGTTTGATAATATGAGCGGCCGGACAGCAGTGTCTTGGACGATACTCATTGGGGGATATGCGCGTAGTAATCAACCTATCGATGCATTTAATCTTTATGTTGAGATGTTGAGGACAGGATTGAAGCCAGATCACGTGACCATGGCAACTCTTTTATCAAGCTGTGATGAAAAAATTACCAGAAAAGATGTATATCAAGTCCATGCTCACATAACTAGACTGGGATTAGACTCTGACCTTGCTGTTTGTAACAGCTTAGTCGATTCTTACTGCAAGTCTCGGAGTCTTGATTTAGCTTTTCAGTTCTTTAATGATATGACAACAAGAGATACCATTACTTTTAACACATTGATAACAGGGTGTTCAAAAGAAGGGCTGAGTGAAGAAGCAGTAAAGCTCTTTTCAGGAATGCAACATTGTGGTTTTAGGCCTTCAGATTTCACTTTTGCTGCACTTCTACGTGGCTGCTCTGGGTTGGATGGTACTAGCCTAGGACAAGAAGTTCATGGCCTGATAATCAAGACTAACCTTGTACGGGATGTTTTTGTTAGCAATGCGCTTCTTGATTTTTACTCTAAGCATGATTATGTGGATGATATGAGAAAATTCTTTAATGAAATGCCGGAGTTAGATGGCGTTTCTTATAATATAGTCATAACAAGTTATGCATGGAATGGACAACTTGAAGAATGTCTTGCACTCTTCCGAGAGTTACGGTTGAGCAATTTCAGCAGAAAAAATTTCCCTTTTGCAACTCTTTTGAGTATAGTGGCAAATATGCAAGACATAGAGATGGGAAGGCAAATCCATGCTCAAGCAATTTTGACAACGGCTAGTTTAGATGTTCTAGTGGGAAATGCCCTCGTGGACATGTATGCCAAATGTGGCAGATTTGATGAAGCAAATTCTATATTTGAAAATTTAGCCAGCAAAAGCTCAGTTCCTTGGACTGCCATGTTATCTGCCTATGTTCAACAAGGCCTCAATGATGAAGCACTTGAGCTGTTCAATGAGATGCGTAGGCATAACGTTTGTGTGGACCAGGCGACTTTTGCTAGTACCCTGAGAGCTGCAGCAAACTTGGCCTTGGTTTCACTAGGGAAGCAATTACACTCTTGTATTGTCCGTGGTGGATTCATATCAAATGTCTTTTGTGGCAGTGCACTCGTAGATATGTATGCTAAATGTGGTTCTTTGAAGGATTCTATTTCAGTATTTAAAGATATGCCTGAGAGGAACACAATCTCATGGAATGCCATGATATCAGCTTATGCTCAGAATGGAGATGGTAAAGCCACTCTGAGGTCGTTTCAGGAGATGGTAGAATCAGGTCTTCATCCTGATCATGTTAGCTTCCTTGGTATCTTAACTGCCTGCAGCCACTCTGGGCATGTAGATGAAGCATTAGAGTATTTTAATTCCATGTCCCGTATTTACAAACTTGTTCCTAGGAAAGAACACTACGCATCTCTGGTTGATGTTCTTTGCAGAAGGGGACGATTCAAGGAAGCAGAGGGATTGATGGTTCAAATGCCATTTGAGCCTGATGAAGTCATGTGGTCATCAATTTTAAATTCGTGCAGGATCCACAAGAATCAAGACTTTGCTAAGATAGCTGCTGATAATCTTTTTAAGCTAGACGTGCTTAGGGATGCTGCAGCATATGTTACCATGTCTAATATTTACGCAGAAGCAGGAGACTGGGGACATATGGCGAAGGTAAAGAAGGCTATGAGAGAACGTGGAGTTCGAAAAGTGCCTGCTTATAGCTGGGTTGAAATTCAACGCAAAGTTCATGTCTTCACTGCAAATGAAAGGACTCATCCACGTACTGACGACATAAGAAGAAAGATAGACAATTTGGCAGAACAGATGGAAGAGGAAGGCTATAAACCTGACATTAGTTGTGCCCTTCAAAATGTGAATGATGGGCTAAAAGCTGAATCACTTAAATATCACAGTGAAAGGTTGGCAATTGCATTCGCACTTATAAGCACTCCAGAGGGAGCACCTATTCTAATAATGAAAAACCTGAGAGCATGCGTAGATTGCCATGCTGCAATAAAGGTGATTACAAAAATTGTTCAAAGGGAAATTACTGTGAGAGACTCTAGTAGGTTCCATCATTTTAAAAACGGGGCTTGTTCATGTGGGGATTACTGGTGATATGTTCCGTTACATGCGAATCTGTGCATGCTACAACATGTTTGATTCAACCTTAATTCTGACGAGTATCTAAAGTTCCTACTAGTTGGGTGAAACTTGATCCTTTATACCACTCGCCTGTTGCCATCTTCCCAATGATTATTCAAGCTGGAGCAGTGGAATGCCAGAATTTCTTGTAGATGTGCTCCTCGGCTGATCAGGTTGCTTCTCTCTCTCAAACTTATTTCAATTTGAGCAGAATTTTGGGTACCTCTTAATTGTAATGTCTTTTCTGCTACCAATTTAAAGACGAAACTGCTTTGAATCCATGTAGTTTCTAGTTCCTATTTAAAATAAAATGAAAGTTCCATCTAAGCGTGACAACGCATGCAAATATGTCCAATGTGGAAACTAAATTATTAATGAAATGGACTGAAGTGAAATCAGAACCATAGTTTGACCTCCTTTAGTGATGAACATTTATAAATACAGACTGATTATAGTTGCTCTGCCTATAATCCTTCTAGACAGCAGCATTTTGACTTTCCTCCTTTAGTGATGAACATTCATCTCTGCCAATGCTGTTCTTTTGCAATATTACATTTTCGCTTCTCTTGATGGATGTTTGTTTTGTTGGCAACAGAAGTTGATGTCATACGGGATGTTGATGGTTTCCAGGAGATGGCATGTACATGGTTCAATGGGACATTCAGATCCTTTTACTAGCCGGAGGCAACAATCTGTTGTGCTAAAGAAGATTCCGATGGGGGCATTGCATTCCAAATCTGCGGAGTTCTGCCCTACTGAACAACTTTGTTAAAGGATGACAAGATGATAAGGTGTGCAGGAGGCAGTATTCTGAACCAGCTGTTGGATTTCTCTGAGGGTGTGCGGCGTGTGCCACCAGGGAGCTAGTCGTCTTTCAATATTCCGGCAAGAGAAGATCCATGACAGACATCAAACAGCGAAAATCGGTCACACGATGCATGTGCCAGCAGCTGTTCTTCGACTCATTTGTTAATTATTGAAAGAGGTAACCATTTTAAAACTATCTGCTTCCAAAACAATGGTTCTTCTTCTTATGAATAGCTGAAACACAGCATTGGACTCTTGGCTCATTTTTAGATCATCTGTTTCACTTTTACTGTGCCTCAGTCTAATGGCGAGTTTCTGATTTTGGGACTAGGAAATCTCTGTATTTTATTTATCGTTTGTAGTATTATTTTTTTTGTATTTTATTTATTTGATTCTATTAGATTTGAGTCTTTGACGGGCCTACTAATAATGAAATAAAAATCTGATAGACCACTAAAATTATTTACAATATCTTATTGAGCATATAATATATATACACGGTTATACACATACATTCCTAATACATAACACTAATAAAAAATATTTGGCCCTAAAAATTTGGGCTGCTAGGCAAGTCCTCCTAGACGGGTCGGTCTGGACTCTTACACATATGAGATCACATTTTTCACTTTTTATAATATATATAAGCTCCAACGCAATCTCAAACCAACAAAATCAAGCACCTCTTTGTTTAACCCAACTTCATTTTTTAACTTTATTTTTCTCAGTACTTCAACATCCCCAAGCTTAAAGCAAACACAACCTATGTATTGGCCCCGACTTTTTAACCTTTTTTTTAAGTACAAAATCACATAATTTAGGAGATGTTCACAATTGCTTCTACTTTTAGAGAAGATATTAAAATAAGTGATTCTGAAAAACAGTAATTTTTAGCTTGAAGCTTTTAACATAAATCAACTTAAAGTTGACATTTACAAACACGTTTTTTGTGTATTATAAGCTAAAGGTCCAAAAACACTTAAATATTTGCAAACACCCATTATGTAAAGTCTCATGTGTATCAGTTGCACGATGCAATTCGATATGTGTATCACGAGTTATACTCAAATATATTACTTGTTCTGGGTAAAGGTTTATACCTTTAAGCATAAACATTACTATATTTTCATCATGATACCTTAACCAGAACATGTAATACCTTTAAACATAAATACTACCTCTCCGGTCCATAAAAAAGTGTTGTTTTAGACTTATTTGGAAAAGTTAAAAATAGATAGAAAAACATAAATACTACCTCTCCGGTCCATAAAAAGTGTTGTTTTAGACTTATTTGGAAAAATTAAAAATAGATAGAAATGACAGGTATATCCCTACACAATCCATTTAATTGGGATATAATTGTGAAATTAAGAATAATCAACTAAATTAAATAGGTTGTTTTAGGATAATTATGTTTTTTTTTTGATAAAATGACATTATTTTTTGGAATTTTTTTACTTTTTAAATCGGTACTCTTTTTGGATCGAAGGAAGTAATATTCTCTTACCCACAACCCAAATTATACGGATCCCATGCAACTTGTGTAAAAAAGACCTATTCTCCTTGATCAGACGGGATCTTATATTCCACTTTTACTCTGTCTTAACCCGTGTCAACTCTAAAATCGAATCAATTATAATTATCTTTTCGCGATTTGAAAATTTAAAGATTATAATTTAGGTTCAGAATTTAGGATTCATATTTAAATCTCATATTTAAGATTTAGGGTTCGACTTTCTTGAATTATGGTATATTTTGTATCACAGACTTTATGTTAGGACTGTAGATGCTCTCACTTCTCAGCAAGTGGGGGTGAAGTTCGTAAAATTCGAAGCATCTTAGCCACTCGTTTTTAACGGACGATATAATGCCACGTCACTCTTCCGTACATCCCGACTGCTTTAAATAATCTCAGGTGCTGTGCCGATTCATCATCATCTTCTTCTCTTCTTTTTCTCTCTCTAAACTGTAGATTCCTTCTCTCTCATCATGTGCAGCCTCTTCCCTTTCCATGGAGTATCAGGTACGCACATTTAAGCTTCTTTTTTAATTAAGCTCGTTTCTTCATAATCTTTGCTAGTTTGAATAACAATTTCTGGAAGGACGGAGTTTAGGGTGCTGTTCGTGTTTGATTTTAGGAATTCTCATGAAATCTGTAAAATTTGGAAAAAATTAAGGTTCTTTTGCGATTGAGCTCGTTTCTTCAATAACTTTGCGAGTTTGAGTAACAGTTTTTGGAAGAACGATATTTTATGGGTCTGTTCATGTTTGATTTTAGGAATTCTCATGAAATCTGTAACAATGTGGAAAAAATTAAGGTTCTTTTGTGATTGAGCTCGTTTCTTCAATAACTTTGCTAGTTTGAGTAACAATTTTTGGAAGAAAGATATTTTAGGGTTCAGTTCATGTTTGAATTAGGAATTCTCATGATATCTGTAAAATATGGAAAAAATTAAGGTTCTTTTGTGATTGAGCTCGTTTCTTCTATAACTTTGCTAGTTTGAGTAACAATTTTTGGAAGAACGATATTTTAGGTTCTGTTCATGTTTGGTTTAGGAATTCTCATGATACCTGTAAAATATGGAAAAACTTAAGTTTCTTTTGTGATTGAATTCGTTTCTTCAATAACTTTGCTAGTTTGATTAACAATTTATGGAAGAACGATATTTTAGGGTTCTATTCATGTTTGATTTTAGGAATTCTCATGATATCTGTAACAATATGGAAAACAATTAAGGTTCTTTTGTGATTGAGCTCGTTTTTGGAAGAACGATATTTTATGGTTCTGTTCATGTTTGATTTTAGGAATTCTCATGAAATCTGTAACAATATGGAAAAAAAATGAGGTTCTTTTTGCGATTGAGCTCGTTTCTTCAAAAACTTTGCTGCTGTGAATAACAATTTCCGTAAGGACGGATTTTAGGGTTCTGTTCATCTTGATCTAGGAATTCTCATGGAATCTGTAACAATATGGAAATATATATTTATACATATATAAGTAAAAAATTCAACAGAGAAGTTTAGAAAGAGTTCTAAGAGATTATTATTCTTTTTCCCCATGATTTGGGATCATAAAATATTATATGCTAATCAAGACTTCAATATCTAAAGAAGGGAGTAAAAACTTTAATAGCTAGAGTAGCAAAGATTCATGGGAGATCGCGATGATGGATCTGGAATTGAAAATAAAGAAGATTCAGAATGAATCACTTTTAATATATATATACATATATATATGATTAATAAATTAGATGAATCTGGAATTATGAATATTTATCTATTCAATTGTTAAGTTAAGAAAGTCCTAACTAAAACTAGGACTTTTTAATTTGAAATAAAAAATAATGATTTGACAGTGGGACCTCAAGAATTGTATTTGTATATTGTTAACTTTTGGAGTAAGTGATATAAATATGGTTAGTTTGATACCTTTGTTGGGGATAATAATTTATACCTAAAATCAACTAGATGATAATTGATTGGAGATGCTCTAACAACTCTTTAGTTGTAGGCCATTTGATTGGATATGGTATTGGGGCATCGAGTAGGGGTGGGCTTTCAAGATGCGGGTTTGTACCCGACCCGACTCCTGGAGGTTTACTTGATTGAGTCTGGTTTAAGTCGAGTCGGATGGGTTTTGATTTTTTTCGGATACTCTATTTTAACAAAATAAACTATAATTCTGCAAATTTTTTAACAACTTTTAAGAAGCAAAAACATATAGTCTCAGAAAAGTAGTATTGAGAAAAAATCCGACCCGATCGAAACCCACTCCTAGGGAATTGAGCCTGCGAGCCACAACTGTAAACAGGAAAGAGAAACTAAATATGTGCTTTTTTGTTAGAAGGAAATTAGTACAAAGTAGACAAAGCAGAGCAAGGTTTTGTTGTAACTTTTAAGTAAGACTCAAAAAATAATAATCCCACTCCATGATGTTTCTATAATTAGAAGTTTAAAATGTTATGATCGTATAGTTAAAATTGGTTGTATTTTTGTGCATAGGATTCGTGCACTCTCCCTGACCCGACTTGGGTATGCGAGTTGGAATTTATTTATTTATTTTTATTTGCAGGGAAAAGGTTATGGAAGTGCACTTTGAAACCAAAAGATGAGAAACAAAAAACAAATGAGTGTTGAACAAAGCGGAAGCCATAATAATTGACACTTGTAATAATACCATCAATATATGTCGACTGTTAACTTCTCATCACCAAAATTCCTATCTCGCTGAGTGTAGGAGAATGGAACACTACACATGCCACCTGTATAATCAACCATAACACGAGTCTATATCTACACATTAGAAGTATATGTAGCTTCAATACACTAGGCACATGGAATGTTCCATTCTCCTACACATAGGAAGATACGAAATTTATTGATGAGAAGTATTGTTAGTTGACTTTGATGGTATCTTTACTAGTTTCACTTATTATAATTAGAAGTGAATATAGGAGCCTGGCTGAAGTCTTTGGACGGCAAATTGGTCAGTTGGCTACTATAATTGCAAGTGAATAACAGGAAGACCGACTCTCAACTGATGCTGAGGTTTGTGCGATTTTCACGAAGAGCTATCCCATTCCATCGATTCAGGGAGTTCATTTGTTTGAATTTCATCGAAGAGTCAAATAGTGATGTGTTCTGTGACTGACATGCAAGTTATGAGTCGTATTTTATTCATACTCAAAGAAATCTTGCATCGCATTGAGCATATTTTCATGAACATTATGGCTATGTTTACTTAAGGCTTGGCTCAGTAGATTTAAGGGTTCAAATCCCGATAAAGCACACTCATAAACTCCTTCAGCCAGATTTGGTCCAACACTCTCCAGCCTTAAGTAAACATACCCTATGTTACGGTGACAATATGAAAACAATTGTTGCTTTTTTATGTCGGATTGCTCTTTAGTTTTATTAGGTTTATTTTATTTTGCACATTTAAAAGCTTTTTAGGATTAGTAAGTCTTGTCTATGTGTTGATTCTCTTGTTTCTCGGGCTCCATAAATCACTTGATGATGATTGACTAATAATGACACATAGTCGAGCATGATAGAAATGTAGTGCAATGTGTCATATGTGATTGTGGCAGAGGGAGACGAAATGGAAACCGATCATCTAAAATGAGGAAATTGTGGAGCTCGGAGAATCTGGGCCATCCATCCAATCGGAAAGATCCAGACCGTCATTCGAAATTCATCCCCGCAAAAGCAAAAAACCCGTTCCCAGTTCGTCCAATCAGTCCACGGCCAACTGGTAACCGGGAAGGCTAAGCTCTGCCCTTTTGATTGACCAGCAGTGAACTATGAAGAAATTAGAGATCTTGCTTCCATCCTTGTAACTTTCTTTTTTAATCTGTGATTATTTTGGTTATTCTTAATTTCCTCCAGATACATTTATTTCTTTATGACAGATCACATAGATCTAATTTGAGTGAAGATTGAGCAAATTGGTTGAAAAAATATTTTTATTTGAAACTTTTTTCGTTTCACTTAATATAATGCACGTATTTTCAAATAATGCTCTCAAGTCACCGAGTATTTGTCCCAATTTTATGATTAATAACAATATATGGTAACTAATTAATCGTCTAAATAACATCGACGTAAATAATATACTTCTTCCGTCTCGACCTAATTGGCCTACTTTGGTCGGGCACGGAGATTAAGAAAAAAACAAATTTTGTGGAATTTTTGGCTCTTTCAAAGTGGAGATTTAGTGTTTGCAAACTCATTATTAATATTAAAATCACTTTTGAAAAGCACTTTAATTTAAATGAATGTTTGTAAACTCCTATTTCATCACTATAATCACTTCCTAGAAGTGATTTTGAGAATTCCTAAAATCCTAACTTTTGGGTGCTTTTAACTTTTTTTTTACAAACAAATGGAAATATTTTATTTTATTTTATTTTATTTTTTATTTATTTAGAATCATTTTTTCTCCAAACACTATCAAATTCTAATTTTACCACAAAATCAATTTAAATCACTTTTTTAAAAACACAATTATTTGCAAACACCTCCTAAGAATCGAGATTTTGAGGGTGGAGATTGTGAGAGAATTTGTCATTTATGAGCTAGGTCAATTCAGTTGGGACAAACAAAAAAGGAAGGTAGATCAATTAGATCGGGACGGAGGGGGTATTTAATACGAGAAAAGTGGTCTCAAATGAATGTTAAATATTAGTTACATTAACTAGTCTTTTCAACTAGTTTTAAGATAATCTCAAATAATTTGCAGAGCATTTTGTGATAATAAGTTGTCACAAATAACTCATTATTAGTGACGATGGTTTTAATTTTAAAAAATGTATTAGAAATGAACTTTGTTTATTTTAGTGATCAATGAAATTTTAACGAGTGTTCAATTGTTTCTAATTAATTATATAAATTGTCTAGATGATCAACTTACTAAAATAAATTGTTCAATTGCCCCTAAAAAGTAGTAAAAAGTAGGAATGTCAATTCTATCATTAATATTGAAAATATTAATGATAAATGATTTGTTAAAACAGTAATTAAAATTTTAAAATTTTAATATTTATACTCGATTAAGGATTGGAAAAAAAAAGTAAACAATTATTAATTATATTTATAATTTTAATTAAATACTGATCAGGGAAAAAAGTCTCCCCGTTTAGCATCATCCTTTAATTATTCATGAAACAAGTTAATCCCCACGTCATCATCATATCTTCTCGAATCTGATTCAATTATTTATGAAATTAGTTGATCCGCAAGTAGGTTTGTAAATGAGCCGGAATAACGTTCGAATCATTCGGGATCGATTCGTAAAAAAATCGAAATCGACTCAAGATAAAAAAGTTGAGCTCGAGCTACCCGAGTATCAAGTTCGAATTCGAGTCCATTGATACGCGACTCCACAAGCTCACGAGTTTAATCGAGCTTGTGTTAACTTATTAGTTTACTCTTATAGTTGGCATAAATAATAATTATAGATATTTCCTAATTCTAATTAACTAAGGTGGAAGCCTAAAGCCCCTATTAGCAGTATTTTGCAGTATAATTAACGTTTTTAATTTTAATGTATATTCTATATTTTCAAATCTTGTTTGGTATCAATGGAGTCGAGACGAGTCGATCTTGAGCTCAATGAGTTTCTATCGAGTCAAGTTCGAGATTGAAAAAAATGAACTTAGTCAAGCTCAAGCTCAGAATATTTTAATCGAGCTCGAATTAAGCTCGAACCTCGAGTATTATAAGCGAGCTCGAGCCTGTCAGTGCTTGATTTCACTCGATTCATTTACACTCCTATTCCGGTTATCATCATATCTTCTCGGATCTGGTGTGATTATTCATGAAATAGTTTTATGATTAATTAATTCAAGAACTTGTGATTTTGATTTGATAGCATACAAAAATTGAATAGGCACTCATCATCATCATATCTTCTTTGATCTGATTTAATTGTTTATGAAATTAGTTGATCCCCACATCATCATCATCATCTCTAGTACCAAAAAAAATTAAGATTAACAAATAATTGGTCGTAAATAATGAGTATTTATCCCAATATGTAAATATTTATCACAATTTTATTATTAAAGACAACATGTCGTTACTGATTAATCGTCTCAATAATTCGTACACAAATAATATATCTGTAAAGACAAAAATAATCTCAAATATGTTTCAAATATATTAGTAGGTGATCCCCGGTCATCATTCCTCCATCCCAATTTTACTCTGTCCCAATCGTGTCCCACATCAAAAAGTTGATTAATTATAATTAATTTATGTGATTTGTGAATTTAAAGTTCCTAATTTAAGTTCAGAATTCAGATTCAATGTTAAAGTCTAGGGTTCGACTTTTTTGAACTATGGTATATTTTCTATTCTAAACTCATGATTTCACGATTCACGGTTCATTATTCATGATTTGATGGTTCAATGTTCATAATTCAATGATCCATAGCTTAGGGTTCATGCTTTACGTGTTCAGAGTTCACAATTCATATTGTGTGATTCGATTTTAGAGTGAAACAAGATCGACACAGGATAAAAGTGGGACAGAGAGTCCGAACTAAATCATCATTGTTCTTTTTGCTATTCTTTATCAAATTTATGTTTCTTTATTATATTTTGTTTGACTTCTTGATCACATGGGTCCTCTTAAGATTTGCAAAATTTCAAAGTGCAGCTTTCAACCATTTATATTAACCAATAAACTATGCTATAAATTCACTAGGTTCATTTAGTATGTGTAGCCAAACAAATATCTTGTGTTAAATATATTTTATACTTGAAATTAGTATTCTTTGAATTATTAAAGATATTGGCGAAGTTGGATAGTTCAAATGACATAGCATTCATTATCTAAACGGGTTCGAGTCACCTTAGGGAGAAGAAGGGAGTTTTCTCTCTAATCTTAGATTAGGATTTTTTTTTTAAAAAAAAATAAAATAAAATTATTAGAATTGAAAATTTTAAGAAAAATTAAATAAAGAATATTAAATTATCTAAAAAATTATATTTCATTAAAAGTATTAATTAATTTATTTTTATTTGCAACTCATATTCAATATAAATAGTTCAATCCACAATAGATATTCAAATCTAAAAAAAAAAAACAACACACAAATTAAAGACCATGAAAAAGATTGATTTGATATATTATCATAAAAAATAAAAAAGAACTGAAAAAATATTTATCTTTTAATTTATTTTTTAATTAAATAAATAAACTAAAGTTGTCACCTTTAACTTTTCTATATAGCAAATTGCAAAATATATAACATATATATAATAAATAATAATCTAAGTTTGGAACTAATTTAGGGGAAGAGTTTACCTTATATATGCAAATCTATTTTATATTAGCAATTATTTAAAGTAACCCATTTTTAGAAAGTAAAATGAGCAGGGAAATATGTCCAATTTGCTTTTATAGAGGGTCTATTTTATTATATAGTAAGATACATAGATATATCTGATTATATTAGCAAATGATTAATTTTTTTATTTTTAGCATGTAAACTGAGCAAGAAAATGTCTATGATTTTCTCTTATAGACAGTTCTCCTTTTTCATAGAGTAAGATAAGATATACCACATTTTATTTGCGCATAAATTTACTCCAGCTAAAAGGCAATAACGATTCTATAACATACGAAGAGCATTACATATCAAGGAATTTTCTTTCCTTAAACAAGTGGAGACTAAAAATTCTGTAAAGAGAACTAGAATAGTTATAAGAGTAGTCTTCCAACGATGTTAAGTGGAGACTAAATTTACTCTCTATGTAAGGGTATAGTGGACGTAAAAAAATTACCCCATCTTAAAACCACTATAGTTATCTGCGTTTTTTGTTGCTTTATTATTTTACAAACTTACTAGCAACTTATTGTTGAATAGAAACTTACCACGGTAAGTTATGTTATAAGGATAAGTTTCTTACCTCCAACATCTTACAATACATAATTTACTGTGCTCGAATAAAAATTTGAAAAGCTAGAAGTTTATTCACGTCGTAAACATCTACCACTTGAAACCATGAACCAAAAACTTTAATAAAAGACAAATGGATTTGCAAACATACCCAAAAAGTTTGTTTGGTGTTGGTTAACGCACAAGGATATTTGTTTAATATGAATGAAATTTATAAAGTAAAATTACTATTAATTAAAAAAATAAATATAGATTTCTTTTAAATAATATTACAGATAATAAATCATAATTAAAACAAAATGTTTAGATTTTTTTATAAATAGTAAAATTAAAACAATTATTTATAAATTAATTATCTTTTTTATGTAAGATTTAGTGTAAAATGTATTGAAGATGATTTCCACAAAACTGTAGATTTGATGGGATGAAGTTAAGTTCGAGATAATACACAGAAACTGTAAATTAAGTAGGGAAATCACTGATCAATCTTGTTAGGTCGAGTTGGTTTTTTCTATCCTACCTTGTGAGTATTACTCGAATGAGTTATATATCATTGAATTGATGTGTAAATGCAAAATCAAAGGTTAATACTCCCTCCGTCCCGGCCTAATTGTCCTACTTACCTTATTTGTTTGTCCCAAGTTAATTGTCCTACCCCATAAATGCAAATTCTCTCACAATCTTCACCATCAAAATCTCCACATTCAATCTCCACCTTTGAAAAAATCAAAGATTCCACAAAATTTGTTTTTTCTTAGTCTCCGTGCCAGGTCAAGGTAGGACAATTAGTTTGGGACGAAGGGAGTACCATTTTAATATGCATATATATATAAATTCAATAATAGAGGTGGCAATTCGGGTGGTCCGGACCCGTTGGGATAACACCATATTTTGGGCTGGCCCAAGATTTGGTCGGGCCTATAATTAGTCGGCTCGACCTGGGGTATTCTCATATAATATACTCCCTCCGTCCCGACCTAATTGGTCAACTTGCCATATTTGTTTATCCCAACCTAATTGCCCATAAATGACAAATTTTCTCACAATCTTCACCCTCAAAATCTCCACCTTTGAAAAAGTTAAAGATTCCACAAAATCTATTTTCATTAGTCTCCGTGTCCGATCAAGGTTGGCCAATTAGACCAGGACGGAGGGGGTACTTAGATTTTCGGAGTAATCCAAGACCCGTCAAACCAAATAATACTTCGAGCTTATATTTCTATGACCCGACTCATTTAAAATATCGAACTTATTGATCGATCTATCAGACCGAATCGATTTTACTACCTCTATTCAATAATACGTAGAATTAACCGAGTTGGTGATGCTCGTAGCAAGTAGGTGAAGTTGGTAAACTTGGAAGGATCTTAGCCACTCGTGTATTAACGAACAAGATCATGCCACGTCATTCAATTATGTGCATCCCCATTGCTTTAAATACATACTCAGTGCTATGGAGACTCTTCATCATCTAACCTTCTTTTTCTCTCTCTAATAAATGGTAGATTCCTTCTCTCTCATCATGATTGGAGGTGCCAATTCGGTCGAACCAACCCTCTCGATCCATCTATTGGATCCGAAGGTCTAGGCCCGATCCGATAGTCTTGTGGGCCGATGATTATTGGGTTCATCACAATTCTTCTCCTTGAATATAGAAAGAATGTTGGATTCCTTCGTGACTCGTTAAACTTTTGATCCATTAAAATGTACCTGATGATCCCGCGAATCTTAATTTCTATGACCCGATCCATTTAAAGTGTCAGGCGTGCATGACTAGCTAGCCCATTGAGTCGAATCAATTTTGCCACCTCTAAATATCAGGTATGCACTATTTAAGCTTCTTTGGTGATTCTTCAAAAACTTTAGTAGTTTGAAATTTAATAATTTGTGTAATGACGAATTCTAGATTTCTGTTCATATGTGAATTTAGGAATTCTCATGAAACTGTTATAATATGAAAAAAGTGAAAATTTAAAAGAGAATTTCAGAGTTCTAAGAGATTCTTGAATTGAGATCTAAAATATTATTAGCTTTTATTACGTTGAAAATGCATTAGTGTTTACTTATTAAAAAAGAACGGTATTAGATTCTCTATTTCACATTTACCGTCTTTTGTCCTAAACCGAACTTTACAACATGGATCGTAAATCATTAATGCATGAATCATGAGCTCTAAACATGAACCACTGAATTATAAACATTGAACCATTAATCGAATCCTATACCATAAAAAATCGTAAATCATTAATCATAAATCTTGAATTAAAAGTATACCTTAGTCCAAAAAATCGAACCCTACACCATAAATATTGAACCTGAACGTAAATCATGAATTATAAACATAAATCATGAGCTTTAAACTCACAAAATCATAAAAAATTATTATAATTAATTAATTTTTTGGAGTAGGGCACGACGTGACACAATAAAAAGTGGGATAAAGGATCCATGTGAATATATTTTATGCTGAAAAATAATACTTTTTTCTCAGAATAAGTAATATATTTTAATATAATTGTAATACATGCTTATGAATCCGTCCTTTAGTCGGATTGCACAATTTTAAGATTTATGCACTTAATTTACATGAAAATTAGTGCTAAAATAAATATCTCCTTTGGCCCGAGCTTACTTTTATATAACTTTCATAAAATGTCATGTTGCAAGATTTTGTATTTATTTTTTATCAAAAAATATATTAATATATATAATTAATAAATTAGTATATCAATTGGGATGTAATGATAAGTATATATTAATTTAATTATATGGGTGAAAAGTGAAAACTACATATAGGACTTTTTAAGATGTAAAAAACAATGATTAGGTAGTGGGAGTTATATTTGTTGTGGTAAATTTGATAAGTTTTGTATAACATGCACCGTCCCGCTCTAATTTGTCTATTTTTCTTTTTGATTTGTCCTTGTCTAATTTGTCAGTCCATAAATTATAAAAAAACTCACCATTTTCACCCTTAAAATTTTCACTTTTGAAAAAATAAAAAATTCCACAAAATTTATTTTTTCTTAACCTCCATACCCAATCAAGTTAAACAAATTGGGTCGGGACAGAGGGAGTAGTTCACACCTAAAATCAGCTAGATGATTATTGATTGGAGATCCTCTAACAACTCTTTTAGATGCGGGTCATTTGATAGGCACTTATCGTCACGTACACATCTTAAATTCGTGCAATCTTACTCAAAAGAATGTAGTCACGAAAATATAACACTATTTATATTGAAAAATAATTTTTGTTCTGAACAAAGTTATTACCTTTCAGTATAATATATTTTTTCGAAATAAGTAATATCTTTCAGTATATGCATTTTTAGCATAATATTTTTTTTTTAAAACAAGTAATATCTTTTAGACCCACGCCATAATGTTTCTACCGTTAGAAGGGTAGAATAGTATAGTCGTATAGTTAAAATTGGTTGTATTTTTATCTTTGTTGCAAATTTTCCGACTAACTCCGATTAATCTCCGTCTAGACGCTAGGTTCCAATTAGGTGTCTATGTTTATTTCCCGATTTCCTCCCGCCTAGCCACACTTACACCTTGTTTACCCCGTCTAAGTTTCAGTCCAGCGCCTAACTAACGTCTGGCGATTTCTAAAACCTTGATTTTTATGCATAGAATTCATGCATTCACCCGACCCGACTTGGGTCTGCGAGTTGGAATTTATTTATTTATTTTTATTTTGCAGGAAAGGGTTTTGCGGAAGCCATAATAATCGACACCAATAAAATACCATCAATACATATGTTGACTATTAGTAAACTTTTCATGAGTAGAATTCTTATCACGTTGTGTGTACGAGAAGGGAACATTGCACATGTCGTTTGTACACTAGGCACATGAAATGTTCTCTTCTCTTACACAGAGCAAGATAAGAAATCTTTTGATGAGAAGTATTGTTAGTTGACTTTTGATGGTATCTTTACTAGTTTCACTTATTATAGTTAGAAGTGAACATAGGAGTTTGCCGAAGTCTTTGGAGGCGTAGATTGATCAGTTGGCTACTATGATTGCAAGCAAGCGTCGAGAAGACTAATTCCCGATCGATACTGAAGTAACATAGAGGACCAATGCCTCATCATTTGAGGACAAAGATTTCAGAAAAGGTTGCAAAAGTTGAACATGAAGATCTTCAATGAGGAATCGGTTATGGAAAATATAGAAAAATATCAAGATGAAGTCTCTTCTCATGAGCGACCATTGGAAGAGAATATAGAGGATTGTTCCGTTCACGAAGAGCTATCATATCCTATCGACTCAGGGAATTCATTTGTTTGAATTTCATTAAACAGTCAAATAGTAATTTGTTATATGATTGACATGCAAGTTATGAGTCGTATTTATTTATACTCAAGAAAAGCTTGTGTTACGGAATATGTTTTTATATTTTCTTTGTCATTTATCGAAAATTGTTTTTGAACAAAACTGTATATTTTAATTGTAAAATATTTACTTAGATTAGAATTAACTATATTTAGTTAGATGTTTGTTTAAATACTACTCTCTCAGTTTCATAAAGAATGTCACTTTAGCTATTTTTGGAGAAATTAAGGATTGGTATTTAATTGGTATATTTTGTGAAATATGGAAATAATCAACTAAATTAAGTAGGTTGTTTAAGATAATATTGGAAGAATTGTAGTTTTTTTGGTAAAGTGACATTTATTGTGAATTTTTTTAGAGTGTCTAGAATGACATTCTTTATGAAACGGAGGGGGTAACATTAACTAATGAAATCTCTTCTAGATATGTTTGTATTTGTTTCTTTATTTTGCAGGATCTAAATAAGGAAAATTAAAGTTAAGCATGGGCCTGAACACGGAAAAATGATCGAAGTATAATGGCTTGAAGATACCAACTTATTGAAGGGAAGTAGCTGAATCATCCCTTAATTACAAGATCATTACCGAGTGAAGAAGATTTTGCCGCTGGACCAAAATATTTGAAAATATTCGTCGAAGATCTTTCAAAGATTTACTTTCTATAACGGAATGTTAAATCGTTCAAATAGTACGTACTCGTGAAGGAATCAAGATTCACAAAAAATCCAGTGCAGGATACATATGGAGGTACTTTCCATAATCAAATAATGAATCATTAAAACCTGAAGGACGAAGAAGGAAGGAATATCTGATTTAGTTTTTGTTTAAGTCAAGTGTAGATTCTAATATGCTTGGTCTATAAGTATTGAGAGTTCCGAGTGTTTCATATTGCTCGATACATATTGTCACACTTTAAGAGATCATGAGTCTTACACTCAAGGTTTTCATTTATTTTTTAACATATACTTCGTTGATAGTTGTTTTGCCGGTAGGTACAAACACAGTCACAAGTTTGGAGACTTAGTGAGCATTAAAAAGGATCCAAGTGTAAAATTCAACCAAGGAACTTGGGTGGTCGGATAAGTTCGTAGAAGGGTGAGGTAGAGTTTGGTTAAGAGATAAGAGAGACCTAGTCTTGGTAATTCGAGCAATCGAGTATAAACTTATATCATTGTAAGAATTGCATCACTTGTTTCCGTTTATGAGATTTGAGGGAAATAAGGAATTCTTCTCCGTGAACTTTAAAACAAGTTTGCTTTCACTGTCTATCCTGTTTTGAAATACTTCATTTCAGTACCCTTGTACTGATTTACTTTTTATGTTCAGATATATAGTCTTAAACACTATAGAACATACTCTGATAAGACTATTCACAGTCTATGTTCAACTACATTGTTCGAATTTCGAAGAAGAGTTACTTGGAATAGTCCATTTCCCTTATTGGACATTGAGCATATTTTATCTCATCAACATTATATCCCTAATGTTATCAAAATCCTTCTTGCTAGGTTTGTACTTAAGAAAAGAGGGAATGAGAGAAATGTGGTGCAGTATGTCATTTGTGATAGAGGCAAAGGGAGACGAAACGGAAACCGATCCTTCTGAAGGCAACTGCAATCAGGGAAGCTTGCAAAGCATATTGAACTCAAATGGGGAAGATGACTGTGGATACAAGCAGCTGGCTAACACATTTTATGACTAACGATCTCTAATGATCACGGAAGAACACCCCAGGCGATCCTAGTGACCTCGGAGGCGATCCAATGAACAAACATGTGTTGTACACGTGTCAGCCATGCACAAAAGTTACCATGTGGCTGACACGTGTCCGCCACCTAAGCAACACATGTCAGCCAATTTAGCCAACACAATTAGTATAAATACCTTGTGTACATCCCATAAGAGGAGAGGAGAAACTTAAATGGCCTCTTTTGAATACAATAGCTTTTCACAACTTCACATGTGTTCTATATAGGGATGTACACGAGCCGAATCAAGCCGAACAGTCTAAGGCTCGAGTTCGGCTCGTTTAAGTTTTTATTGTGTTTGAGTTCGGCTCGTGTTCGTTCGAGCTTATAAAATTTTGTTCGAGTTCGGTTCGTTTTGTAATTACTAAGTTCGCGAATAGTTCGAGCTCGGTTTGCCAAAAGCTCGATAACATAATAAACGAACATAGTTCGATATCGAGTTCGTTAAACGTGTAATTCTAAGCTCGCAAATAGTTTGAGCTCGGTTCGATTCCCATTGAATCCAATTTTATGCATTATTTAATTTTTTTATATATAAAAAAAAGATTCATGAATATAATAGAGTCTAATTCGCGAGCCCAGTTCGCGAGATGCGAACCAAACACCTATAGGCTTGAGCTCGGCTCGAAAAAAAATTCGAACTCGAGATTAAGCTCGAGTTCGGTTCGTTTAGGTCAACGAACGATTCCGAACGAATATTTTTCCAAGCCGAGCGCCGAATAGTTCGCGAACAGTTTGATTCGTGTACATTCCTAGTTCTATACCATTTTTATTTCTCAATATTTTAGTTGTGAAACACGTGTATAAATCACCGTCTAGAAACAACCACATCATTTCAATTATTAATCACTATTGTAATGATTAATCACATGACGCGTGTTTACAATGACTAGAAGAGAATCTCTCCCCTAAGTGGTTGGCTGATGGAAGGAATGACCGCTGAAACACGAAGAGAATACAGAAACGTTGATTTAAGTATTTAAACCGAAACTTTATAATACTACAATACTTTGGTCTACCATCCTAAATGAAGTTGTGAAACAAACATATTAATTAAAGACAGAATGGATCTGTAAACATACCCGAAAAGCCCATTGGGGTTTTTCGTTAACCCCACAACTAGGTTTGGCAAGCAAACGCCACCTTAGAGCACAAAATCAACTATACATACAATACCTCTATTCTGTTACAAAAAAAAACCCTTATAACATCTTCTGATGTTAATAAACGTCTGATACTAACAGTACAGCATATAGTCCATCGGGCAAAAGTTCGACTGAGAAAGGCTGAAACAGCACCAATAACAACCGAAAACAATTCTGCGCACTTGCATGTGGTGAGCACAATCTTTAAATGGAATACAGATGGTGCCCAGTGGTGCTACAAAATTCTTACAGCATTTGGAAGAGAAGTGACTAGTTCAAAATTAGCGTCGTCTGGATGCCGGAAGCAAGCAGTCATACACCCGTTCCATGCGCGATGCAATGCTTAACTTATATTCAGTTTGCATGCCTGGCTTTGCCAAATCAATGATGTCCTGTCTCAAACTGACGACGCGATACATCGTTAGATGGTCAGTCAAAAGAACTCCAACCTTAGTTAGAGAGAGGGGGAGGGAGGGGGAGAGATAGGGGGAAGAAACGAACCATATCCATTCACCCGTTTCTCTTGCGTGGTCCTCCACTACACAGTATAGGGAATCCACAAAACATAACACCAGACCATACATGCATTGAGCATCATTTTCCTGCAACGAAAAAGGCAAAAGTGTTATTTTCTTTTAGGTTGCATTTTGGACAAGGATTTGAAATAAAAGGATGTCCAATCTACCCAAGATGGAGAAGATGTCTGTCTAGAGCTTATTTCAAACATCTTGTAAGTTTCAACATCTTATAAATTGTTTGAGAGCTTATAAGTTAAAAAGTGTGGATACAAGAATTTACAAGCTTACAATTGAATGGCTCTAGGAGCTTAGTTTTACATCGAATAAGTTGTTTAACATCTTATTTCGCCAAACACATTTCATGAGCTTATGAGCTCTCAAAAATCTTATTAGATGTTCCGCGGAGCTTATAAGCTTAGGCAAACACCCTTGGAGTGGATTTTGAAATCCACCAGAATCCCTTAAAACTTAGTTCAATATGAAATTGATGGATTTCAAATTCATGACACTTCCAAACAACAACATAGGATTTGCTACTATCGATTTCAAATCCATTCCAAAATCCTTCCATCCAAATGCAACCTTAAGAAATAATCTAAATTGAAGTCACGTACAAACAAATAATCATTATCTCAGATAATATGTGAAACCATCACTTATAATTGAAACCAGCCATCGATTATTTAAAAGAAAGTTTTGGGCAAATTATTCTGCTGGACAAGCTAATCTGCTTGTTTAATGTAATAGCCAATAACGATTGAATATCTATTGTTGATGTCTGCAAAGTTAATGTCCTAAACGAGTCGAATGAGTACTAACCAGTCCTTGATCTTTGAAACTCTGAAACTGCATTACAGCTCTCTCAATTTCCACGAGCAGTAGCCTTCTCTGAATTCGAGCAACTCTTCCTCTGCCCTCTGCTCTCGTATCCTGATTCCGGATTAAGATAATTAACTTAGATTTCTCAGACGAGACATCAGTATCACTAAATCGTGCATAATCAATGCTCTGTGTCTATATTAATCCAGCAAAAGAAATGGTGAGCCTCACAACGCCCAATCCCCAATGTCACCTCAATATACTGAACAAGAAATGGGCTTCAAAACATTCGAGCGTGTACCAGAGATAATCAGTGCAGATAGACATCTTTTTCAATATTATTACGTGTAATAAGATCTTAGAAGATACAGTAATAGCGAAGTTTGACCTCGTGCCGTGCTCAAACATTATTACACAGTATCTTAGAACACATATGATATTAAAGAGCATGCAATCTTCCTTGCGCCACAAAAAGTAGAAGACAAATACAGTACCTGTTTAAGCCATGCTCGCACCAGCATGGCTAGAATGAGAGAGATAAAGAATGCAGGTAAAGCAGCTAGAATGGCAAAGTTGATTTCGTTGGCCCTCAAGATCTGATCTAGCTCAAGCATTGCTCTGTTGTAAAAATAAGTTATAAGCAACAAAATTCAATTGAAATTACATGACCTCAATTGAATACATATTATGAACTCACTCACTCTTCTATGTCCAGTTTTAGCTTCTGAACCTGTAGTGAAGAAATTATAGTGAAAAAGTTACATCGTGTGGCATGAGCACCAACTACTGATGCGTTAAAAGTCACGTTCATTACCTGAATAAGAAGGGCTCGAACAAGCTCTCCGCCAACAAGACCCTGGATTGGGTGCATAAGTTCTTTCTCATATCTACAAATTAGAAGTCCCTTAATGCTTTGTTCATCAACGATGCAAAAAACTGATCTAAAAAAACCGATGCAAAAAGCAAGCTAGCACTGGAATACATTAGAAGTTTCCACAAAATAATATCGGATGTTATTGGACAACTTCCAAATTACAAAATGGATCATTATTGAATCAATTATTAGAAATATTGTTCAACAAGCTAATTTGAAATGCTTAAGCTCTCGGGGCAGGTATGATCCATCTGAAATTATCAACCTTCATGCATGCTTGTTTCTAGTTTTCCTAAATCCCAAATTCTCGTTTGTCTGGGGCTTGAAAACCTGATTTGCAAATCCAATACATTCCTACTCTATTACTACATCGACCACTCATTATTCCTCTACCTTTTCATTCCCAACAACCTCACCACAATGTCTCATTTTTCCAGTTCTACCAAACACATATTCTCCCAATCTAATATTACAACAATGTACCTTGTACAGCATTAATGTGACATGTACCGTAAAATCCTACACTAGAAAATCCCGGAGCAACACACATTTTACTATTCATCCCCTTATCCATGGTTTTCAGATTGAGAATTTCCCCAAATCCACTCATGCTCTTTCCATACATACCCCAAGCTTAAGTAACCATATTCTCATCCTTGACATGACAAAAAGAAATCATGCATAAAACTTAAACGTTAAGGACCCTAAGAACTTGTTCAAAAATTACAAAATCTATAGTACTGAGTCATTGATCAAGTGGGTGATTCTAAATGACCTGAATCCTAGAAGAGGGTTGGTTTGAAAGAAAAGAAAGTAAACCAGAAAACAAGCAACTGATCCAAGAACTACACCAAGACATGAGGTCCTCGTCCACACAGTTGCATAAAAAATGGTTTGCCTTGACCCTGACCAATGTTAATCTCACTAGGATATGAATAAGTGATAACATGAAACAGAAACAACATATGTTGGTCCCAGCAAGGGGTTCTTTTCTGTAGTTATGTATAACTCTAAATCTACAAGTATCGTAGCCATTTATAGTCAATAATTTAAACAAATTGACACTTACTAGAAGGGGAGGGGGTCCCACTTCGAACTTCATTAAATTCTACCTTTAAGGTGTTAAATAGAGAAGTTTGTAGCACTGATAGCAGCATCTTGCTTTGTTGTTTAAAAGACATATCAAAAGAATATGTTACCTGACCATTACAATCTCGAGCATTTCCTGGTCAGATGCATTCTCCGGAAACTGTTTACCTACTGTCTGCTCACTGAATGCTCGGAGCATTCTGCGAAAAGGAAAACAATCATAATGTCAGATTATACAAAGGTCAAGAATAAGGCAGTCCAGACAGGGGAAAAAAGTTAAGGCAAATGGAGGACAAATATGCTCCACATCCATGGAGTGGTCAAAATAAGAGAACTTAAGATGAAGCACAGTAAAAGCATGCAACATCACCCCAAGATGATTACCAAGTTACTATCACAGAATCAGATCAATGGTAGAGAAAAGTACGTCAACATGCTACCCAAATATATGGAAGGAAAACAACCATCAGTATAACAAATAGTAACCAGACCAAATTGAAAAGACTTTTAGTTTGACCATTTTCTTTGAATTAACCCGGTTAAACACCAGCTCCCATCACAATTTGAAGAACCAACAAACAGCCCTCGTCTTTGTCATTGAAGAAGAGACTATAAAAGAATAAACGCAACTGATAGTGCAAATGGAACTTAAGGTTATGACACAACAAACCCGAGAGCGAATCAGGAGCCGAAACCCCTCCCTTCTTGTAAGAAACATCTGGATTATAGATGCACGGTACCAGGCAATATAATACAAAATCTTAGCAAAGTTTTATCAAGAATTATCTTCAGCCATTGTGCGGACGGGAATGTTGGAGGATTTTACAGTTTGCAAATTGAGAGAATTGGCATTGGTTAATTAATTTATAGTGAAAGGAAGCACTTACAGTAGAATTGAAAACTAACTTTAAAATACTCTCTTGTAAAATAGGTGTTGTGTTATAATAATATATGGGAAGTAGATAGGTGTAAGATTTAAAAATATTATATACAAATAGCTTTGCACGCTTCTATTAGTTGGATTATTGGTTCTATATATATTATATAGAATGACAGGCAGGACACACCAAAAGCTGGAAGGTACTGATCAAAGTAGAGTATTTAAGAGACCAGTAGAAACATAGAAAATAAAAGCTACCATAAGTTACAAAAATTATGAGGTAGCTTTCATCAGTCTAAATGTCATACCTTATTTGTGCAATTGTGTCAAACATTCAGAATCATAACCTTACTAAGACTACAGCAAATATGATGTTTCTTCATAATTAGAACATAATAATGAGGAAAGACCATAGGTCCTCTTGAAGAACTCAAGAATAAAGTCTTATAGATATTGATAGAGTAAAGAGCAATAAGGTAATTGGAGGCTGGAATTTATTGAACAGGAAAAGAGAAGGGATACAAGACCCAGGATAATTCCCAACGACTTAACATTGCCCAGCATAGGCCAATTATCAGGATAATTCTAGTCTGCCCTCTCCAACGAATGGACCCTAATATTTATCGTAATCTAAGCCCCAATAGAAAAAGGCAAGAAATCCTGCAATCCCAACAATTGTGCTAAATAATATCTTTCCTTCTACGAGTGCATACAAGAAAGGCAGGTGCTTGAATGCCTCTATCAGATATAGGAACCTCAACCTAATAGCAAAACGCAACTGCTGTGTTGAATGACAATTCATACCCACTTGGATGCAAGCATGTTTAGGAAACAAAAAATGTGGATCAACTCTGGAACATGTATTGTTAATGGAGGTAGCCAACTCTCAGAATAACGATGAAGAAAACAAACACATAATTTATTCTTCTCATCAGCTATCAGGTACTGAACCGGCTTACCTATGCAAAGAATCAGAAGTCAGTTGTACTTCTTCCCGCTCCATAACACCTTTTTGCCTTTTCCTGAAGGTCTCAAAAAGCTCGTCCCTTATTGCAAGAATCTAGTTTGTAACAATTAACAAATGGATAATTGGTTAGATATAGAGTTCACAAGAATGAATAACATAATGCACCAAATGACTTTCAGGAAATTGGGAAATACTAATAGCATATTGTAATATGTATATATACAACTATTTATAAGACTTTCCATTAATCAAGAGGCCGTATTCATTGAAGATTTAAAACGAAGTGGAGGTTTATATATTATATACAAATATTATACATAAGGAGTCCTGGATTTATAAGTAATTAGTAAAGACTACATAAGCAAAAATATATCTACAATATTCTGATCCAAATTACCAAATGCTATTGCTCCAAAATCTGCTAAAACATGGTCAGAGTCAGGGTTGTCGGAACATTTTTTTGATGAGAAAAAGGAATGTTAGAACTAATACAACAGGAAGAACCCATACCAACCACATTGTAGTAGACAGGAAGGACAGAGAATTCCATGATACCCATTGCCAAAATAATTGATAAATATATTAATGTAATCACTCTCTACGTGAATATGAACAGGATGAAGTTCGCATTGATCAGAGGACCAAATCCTTAGATCGCATATTTTAGACATAAGAAATCATGACTTTTTCAAAGTCAAAAACCAATCAATATTATTCACAAGATAAGATCTCAGCAGAACATTGAATATTAAGAAGATGATTATTTTCTTCTTATTAACCATAATGTCCAAAAGTTCGAAATATTCCGTCGCCAGGCTCACAAGATATGCAAAAAATATTGTGCTACTGTGAAGTGGAAGGAGTCTTACTGGCTGCTCTACGTGATCTTTCCAAAAGTTCACGGTTGAATCTTTTGCCTCACTGATCCAGTTGTCAATGTCAGAGCTTCCCATCAACCTGCTATGACGAAGAAGCCACAAAGAACAAACAGATATCCCAAAAGCCCCACAGCTATAGCGCATCCAGTACAAAGTTACTTTCCTTGGCTTCCGATGTTTGGCAACCTGAATGTAGTTGTCATGTAAAAATTGAAAAGCCTGAAAGTAATTAAGTAACTCAACTGGATAATGCAAATATAGTGAACAGGTCCAAGTATGTTATGAAAACTCGTGCTTAAACAGGTAAATAGCTCTCCAGTCCTAAAACAGACAGCCTCAAGCATATTAGCATAGCTGGATGATACCAGCAAACAAAAAAACAAAAACTACACTATGTATGTGGTGCATAGAAGTGAAGCACATATTTGTAGTAAATATACCATTTTAAATTCATAAAATTTAGGCAGTGTCATCCTTAAAATAACACCACAAGCGACAGGCGCACACCCACAATAGTACTTAGCATTAAAAAAATAAAGATCTACAATATATAAAAGTTAACAAATTAAAATAGAAATATATTTAAATACATATAGAAATCAACAAGATAAATTTAGAAATTGTTTAATAATTAAAAATGAAAAATAAAAATCTCAAAATTATTTAATAAATCTATAAAATCAAAAGACCCTGAAATTATTTAAATAGATTATGTTAAAATATTAAATCGTGTCTAAATCTTTTTGCTAATATTAAGTTTTATTTAGTTATTCTAATATTTATGAGTGTCCTATTTTTCTGAAATGTGAAAGTTAAAGGGCTGATTTGGCCAATTTTAGAAGTTTCGACTTTCAAGCCTAGTTGGATATAAAATTAGTTCAGACCCTAATTTGAGCGGGGGTAATTAGTTCAAGGACGAATTTGATGTACTAATGTACAAAGTATGAAAATTAACTAAATCATACATAATTAGAAAATTAATTTTAACAATTAATAATTGCTAAACAATTATTAAATAAAATTAATTTCATATACATAACATAAATTTATCTAAATGAAATCCATCATTGAAAGAATAACCACTTCTATTGAGGAAATAAAATTAATTGTTAAATTGAATACTAGTATAAGTTAGAAATCCAGAATCTATTTATTGAAAAAGATATATGAAAAAAAAAATAACTTCATAACTTTTTAAAATCCATAATATGATTTACTAAACCAAAATAAAGTACAATAAAAAAAAAAAAAAATTCGACTCATTAACCACACACACCCCCCCCCCCCCCAAGCCTCTCTTCAAGGATGCAACTAGAGAACACTTTATGGGGGAGAACGAGAATTCAGCCCCCACTTTAACATATTATGCTGGTTTCATAATCAATCCTAATCTAATTGTAACACATACATTACTTTCTTTTACCTATATTCCACTTAAAAAAATGAATGCCGGGTTCTTGCATACAGCTGACAATGTGAAAACATAAGTAAATAAACAGAGCAGGTATAAAAGCACATCAATGAGAATTAAAAAAAAAATCAAGAAAGATTCTTACAAGCACTGACACGTAAGAGTCCAATTTCTGTAGGTTCTGATAAATCAGGTTGATGGCATCTCGTATCTCACATTCAGTCCATTGGGAACCTTCCTGATTAACTTCTGGAAGTTTTGCAAAAATCAGAGGAAGTGAATAGCTTCCATCAACCGATGAGCCCGTCTGCAAGCCCATGGTATGATAAAGATTGGAAACAGCAGTAATTGGATGACTATAGCAGCAGCAGCATGTGAAAGGCTTACTGTGCCTCATACACCACGTTACTCAGGACAGATAATAATATAGTAGTTATATAATATATGACTTACTTGACGATTTGCATGAAAATAGCCAATTGATGCCTCCAAGTTCAAGAATAAATCACTAATAGCAACCAATAACGAGGGCAAGGAATTCTCGGGGTCCTTAACCAGATCTTCTCCAACTCTGTCAAGCTCCATATAAACCTGTGTCCATTGCCAGGTAAATAGAAATTTATTCATGAAAGTCGGGGCTGATATACATTTTTTATATGACTATCAACTTAAGCAATTAAGTAACCCTGAAGATACAACTTGGTCCATAGTCATCAGAATGCAAGTGCTCCTAGACTTCACCGATTTAACTAAGGTCTTTCCTCCTCCATCAAGTCAAAAAAAAAGAGCATCACGGTCTCCATCTTCATATCAGCTTATAATGTCCAATGACATCAAGAATGCAGATTCATATGACAGAAAGGGTCAAACAAGTAGAGCCTCCCCACCCCCAAAAGAGATAAATTGATGAATATTTCTCACATTTAGGCTCTCACAGGCTCATTTATCTTTTGCTACTTGCCGAAAGTTTACATGCATATAGGCAAAATTAAATTGTCGCGCAAAACAAAGAGGCAGTCATGTTATAAATTTACCTTAAGTAACTATGTCAAAACGTGCTAATAAGTAATGAGGGAGGTACTAAAGGAAGTAGCAAGTGAAAGGAGAACTAAAACAAAAGTATACCAAAGAAAAAAACATAAGTTCAAGGGCTTCAAACTCTCTTTTGATAAGAAAACGTGCAAGATTTCCACACACTTTCCAGAAAACCATCAATAACAAGTTAAGAACTCTGAATTTCATCCAATAACACGCATACAATATGTTCTTAGGTACTTCTTTTAAATTTATCCGTGATAGTGAAGGTAACTCAAATAGAGATGTACCTGGTGTAAAGTTAGCGATCTCATATCGAATTTAAGCTACTATATCTACAATATATCATCTCAGAGCTTCATTAGCAGGCAAACTCTGATCATTTGTGGAATCTGAACCAGTTCCATGTTTATTAGAAAATCTCATCACTAAAAATGCGTTTTCAATTGAATAAGGTTCTAAATGGGCACAGCATCCAATTTCAAGATGAAGTCTGCATTATTAGGTTGCCGAAAATCCTTATCCTAGATCCATAACAGGTGCAAAACTTTCACCATAACATCAAGTCCTTCCAATATCCCGGATATTTTTTAATGGCTAGACTTACGGTACCAGAATACTTCAACAGAAAAATACACAGATCCAACATGGTACCAATATAATCCGTGGAAGAATCAGAACACCTAACCTTGCCCAAAAATGTTGCTAAAGAGTATCTTAAAGAAGTCAATATGCTAATCCTTTCTGATATATGAGAAGATGCTGAACAATAGAGCTTCTGGATGCTAGTACCATCTGCAAGACAATCACGTATCATTTGAACAGTACCATTAATAAATGCAGAAGGCCCTCTTTGGCATATCATGAAGTATGCTCTCCGAGCATTTGAGACCTGAGAGAAATAACACAATAAGCTCCAGACCACGTTGTACCCAATAATATTAGTTTCCACCACCGCACAAACACTAATGCTAACCTCAGCTTTGGACTCCCAAAACGCTAAATTCTTCTGGATGTTGTGTAAATTCAGAAGTGTATGCTCAATAATATCCTCCAACACCTCAAAAATCCTACATGTCTCAGGTGTAGTCCTGCACGTGGAGCATGGACCGTGTTTACAATCACAAACCTTCATTATGGTTTAATACAATCGAATGATTAACACAAAAAAAGTACTGATCAATCACTAGCCGAAACAAACTCTTACTTGCTTTATGTATTTTCTCAGATTGACTTAAAATGACGGTGAATTCTTTGATATGAAAAAACAAAAAAAAAAAACACACACACACACACACAAGGTACTAATTACTTCCAGTTGTATTCCATCCTAGCAAGTTCCGTGATGCATACACAACTTACTTGCATTATGTATTTCCTCAGATGACAAAATGATGGTGAATTCTTCGATATGGAAAAAAAAAAAAAACACACACACAAGGTACTAGTTACTTCCAGTTGTATTCCATTCTAGCAAATTCCATGATGCATACACAACTTCATCTTGAAATAAAATCAATCAAATGAACACTCTCGACTTGTCAAAGTTGAACTACAACAGGTGAATTAAATTGACAGTGAATCATTCATACGCAGGACGGTCGAGTGAAGTGGTAGAGGCGGCGGAGGGCAACGGGAGAGGGAGGCAAGTTTTGCGGCGGCGCCTCTTCGAGGAGGCATAGAAGTTCGCGATCCTCGAAAGGTAACTGTCGGCGGAAGTCGGCGACGTGTGGAAGAAGGCACGGAGGCGGTTGTAGAGATAGTTGGAGTAGAACGAGAACAGAGATTTCACATTGTGTGATGGCGCCGGAGAATCGTTCACCGGAGAGAGCTCCATTGACGAAACGTGCAGAGGGAAATGGTGAAAGTGGACCGGCGGAAAAATGAGCAGAGAAACAGCCTGCTATTGGGCTCAGTTGGGCTTAATAAGCCCAAACTGTAGTTTAAATTGTCGAGATTATACGGGGCAATTCGGTTCGCCCGGCCCAATCCAGTCCATCGAATTAAGACCGTATATTATGTTGGGCGTAATGGTGCTTCGGGATCAATTATTGAGCTCAGATTATCCCCTTAAAATCGGTCTTGTTGAGTCGATGGTTTTGCGGGCCCAGATTTCTACGGCCCCGTCCATATAAAATGTGGGGTGGACTGTCCAGCCCATCGACTCGACCTAATTTTACCAACTCTAATCAAAACATGAATCTTTCACAGATGCCAGGTAGTAAAATTAGTCCGGTTCGATCAACTAACCTAACCCGTCAACATTAACTCGTACTATCAATCTGATGTAATGGTCCGAAAACCTGACGGCGGATCAACTCGAAATTTTTTATATATTATAGGAGATGAGTTAAATTGTGCTGACGTATTACATTGATTGGTCCAACTCGATTCACACCGTCAATGAACTAAATTGACCTGCCCAACTTATCACCTCAAATTATGGCCAGCGTTTTCAGAGGCCGAGGGGATCGTCTAGGCACCCAAAAAATACTAATTTCTTGGGGATTATAAAATGTCTGATTTCATTTAGTATATAGTTTATGTGAAAAAGATATCAAAATCTTAGTCATAGCCCAGTTCATTCCTCGTTGTTTATTATTATTATTATTGTTATTATTATTATTATGTTTCTTGCTCTTTGTTTTCTTTAAGTTTCAACTTTTTTGTATTTTTGTGTTTTTCTGCAGTTTTTTAAATGTACAATGTATTTGGAAAAATTTCAATTGAAGGGCAAAATATCTTAATTAGAAAATTAAATTTAAAAATTCTCAATACAGAACTTCAATTACTTATTTTCGGGAGCCTAAATTTAGAATTTATTCGCAATTTAAACTTACATCTAAAAGAATAGAAACATTATCCTTTCTCCGAAAGATTTAGTACACATTAGATTGAAATTTTCAATATAAAATATATATTGAAATTTTATACATATCGTTCTGAACCTTCCGCGCATAAAAAATGTCTTACTTTTTAAGACATAAGCCTTAAATTAAAAATAAAATTCACACTCTGCAACTAAATGAAAAAAAAAAAAAAACTCAAAATATAGGACCCAAATGAAAAAGTTCCAAAATTCGCCCGGAATTAAGATATTTTCTAAAATTTAGATATTCTAGTGAAATTTTCCCGTTCGTCATAAATCTAAGCAAAAAATGATCAATTACACCAAACCAAACCACATATTACCAACTCAAGTCCCAGTAATTGGGAAGATTCTGCAAGGCAAGAAAGAAACTTGAAACAAAAACTTGTATTAACAGAAACCAAATCAAAAAGCAAAATAGCAAGACTGAGAGATCAAGGAAAGCTACAATGGTTCACGTAAAAACCGATATTTTCGTCCCCATGAACCAAGGACGATCACCTATCGTTCTTCACATTCATCATACGGATATTTACACGAATCGAGAAACAAGTATTTAAGTGCATATTTTGCTGATTTTCAACAGCTGATATAAGTTTTAACTTGACAACATTGGGAATAACTTTAAGAAAAAACCCAGATTTTAACAAACACACAACAAAACGCAATTGAGAATCGCATGAGGAAGGATACAACATTAATAGTCGAAAGGCCACCTCGTCCGCTCCTCAGGAGGAGCTGCTGAGCCGTTTCCTCCACTTCCAGAGCGACGTTGATCATTTTGAGTCGACGAATTCGAAGGCCAAAGGAAAGAAAACGGATTCCATCGCCCGCTATTACTGCTACTACTACTGCTGCTAGTGCTTGCATTTCCCCTTCTTTGGTTCAAGTTGGGACGAACGTTTCCAGCGCCCAGTGGAGGCAGCTCAACTCGACAAACAGGGCACGAGTTATGTTCGACCAACCAAGGTACAATGCAATCCGAATGGTAAATATGGTCACACGGCATCTGCCTTGCTTTCGACCCTAATTCAAACTTATCTTGGCACACAGGACAGTGTGCATCTGTATTGAGGTGCCTTTGAGAAATTTTAATAGTCGGCATAGCATCGATTGCAGAACGAGGTGCTGGAGGCGGACCCCGCCTATCGTTTACACTTAGTTGCTCAATGAGTTCATGTAACCCATGCCCCATAAAGAAATCACCAAAATCAGCCCCTCTTTGCCCCATGCCATGTCCACCATTGAAGAACATATCAAATGGATCTTGCGCGGGTACAGATTGGCCACGGAATATCAAAAACGGGCCAGAAGGTCTTCGTTCTGGGACCATCATGCCTGATCGTGTTCTCACGTCGAAATTGGGGTCTCTTCCCATCATTCTGTGCCTCATAATGGCAGCAAATGCATCCATAATACCATATCTTGGATCTTGAAAAGGATCCGCATATCCAAAACCAGAAGCATCGCCGGAATGAGCTCCCATAACTTCGGGCAGCTCTTGTACAAAGCCTCCATCGCAGTATGGGCAGACCGTATTCCGGCCTCGTGGCCTCACCGGCTGGCCGCATTGGTAGCACCAATGAGTGTTTCCACCACTTGACATGCTTTCTTCTATATAAAGATGTTACTACAGAAATGTATACCAAATTTCATACACCTGCACTTCCTGCATCCACATGGTTTATGGTTTAAAAAAACAATAGTTCATTAATCAAAATCTAGGATGTAAATATGAAGAACCAGCTAAAACTAATGCTATATATCAACATAAAACCCTCACACATAATTCGATTTAGAGGGCATTTGAGAGCTTATGAGCTCTTGAAATGTATTTGACAAAGCTGTAAAAGTAAGCTCTTAGAGCTCAAAAGCTCAAAAAAAAAGTTCATCTAGCCCATCTTATTTGTTTAAGACCTTATAAGTTACACCCAAATTTCACATACTACACACTACACACTACACACATTTCAAACACATTACATGCATTTCACACACGCGTCACACACTTCTTTCACAATACTACACACACTCACTTCTTCCAAACGCACTACACATTTCACGCCCACCACATACTTCACACACTAATTAAAATGTGTGTTTGATAACGACTTTCAAATTAATTAGTCCCCAAATTCATAGTCATATCACTTTATTCAATTTGCAGGCTTATAACCTCTTTATCCACACGTTTTATTAACTTATAAGCTCTCGAAACACCTTATAACAAGTTGGAGCTCATAAGATATTTGAAGTAAACTTGGCCAACCACCCTCTTAGTAATCCAACAATTGTTTTAAGTAGATATCCCTGATCTAAACATGAACCTGATTAAGAACTCAAACAATTACGAAACATGTTATCAATCAAGATGAACAAAAAGCACTCAGCTCAAAGCCTTTTCTGGATACTACAGTACAGGAAATGAAACATAACCAATAAGGATCTACAAGAAACGCAAAAACTCAGGCAACAAAGTTTCATACTGATAAATTCAACAAAAATAACAAGTTTCACTGAGCTCTTAATTTAGTCAACATAATAAACATCAGCAACCCTCGGTTCCTAAAAATGCATAAAAAAGCATAAAAAAGGATTTAATCCAACTAATTCCTCCTCAAATTATAGAACAGCATACGGAACCCCCACCCTTGAATTCCAAAATCCAGCCACCAAGCACAGAGTAAGATATTAAGTGGACGATAAACGATTAATCAACAGAAAATAGCAGAAATTCGAGGAAATTGAGGAAACGAAACGGTTTAATCGTGATTTACCAGAGATGTGAGAGTAGACTCCTGAGAGTGCAGATGAAGGAGAAGGAGAATGATTAGGGAAATGGTGGATTGGAAATTTGCGGTTCTAGAAGTTACGGTGACTTTTGGTCTTTGTTAAAGTGCGCCAGGGTGCGCTCTACGCACGCGCCAGGTGAATTATTTGGTCTGCTCAGTTTTCATTGCGATCATTACATGTATTAAATTCTCTTTCCGCTTTAAACAAGTGTTTATTTGAAGGGTTAATTGCGACAACAAGACAAATAATCCTTTCTAATCCTTTCGATCATTACATATAGTAGTATTAAATTTAGGCGACACACTATTCGCAGCCCATAAAATTTTTTAATGTAACCCACTTTTTAATACAGTTGGCTCTTATTTAAAATTCAGAATAATTTTTTTGATGCAGCCCACTAAATACCATTTATATCCTTTCTTTATTAAATTAAAAAATTCTAAGAAAAAGGATAAAACATTAAAAAAAATTGCCTAAAATTTCCGTTGTCTTCTTCATCGAACCAGTTTTGTGATGTTTTTGTTCACAAAGCTTTTGTTATTCCATATAGTATAATCGTGAGTAATTATTATATGTCCAGATATTGTTTTTTGAATGGGTTCCCTTTTTCTTTTTTTTTTTTTTTCTTTTCCTTCGTCTTTTCCATGATTGTTCCATGAAAGCTATAGTTTTTTCTTTTTTTGAGATATCAGAAGGATTTTCTTTTTATCAGAAGCAATGTTTCTGTGTTGTTCAGAGCGAAAACAAAACATAATTCGCCATTGATGCACTTGTCCATCTTCAAGCTCTGCCCATAGATGGGAAAATCACATTATTTTTTATTAATTATTACGATCTTTATTCTAAGATAAAATATTTGTGATCAATGATTATTTATCCCCTTAATTGATGAAAGCTTAAAACAATTAGGGTTTATGTAGCTCTAGAAAAAATAGCATAGTTGAAGATGACACAAAAGAAAGAGAATTATATATTCTTTATATATATATATATATATATATATATATATATATATTATTTTAATTGATTATGTTATTTTTCATTAAGGATAATATAGTCTTTTTCTAATAGCGTTTTAATTTATTAAATAAGTGGGTTGCATTAAGAGATATTGTGGGCTGTAAATAGTCGTCCCCTTGGCAGATAAATTATCAAATTTATTTTTCGAACAATTTTCGTCGGAATTCCGAACTTGACTTGCGCGTAATAAACTTTTAGTGGGTTTTTTTGTACAAAAAACCTTTTTAGTATGCCAAAAGAATAAAATTCTTTCATATCTTTTTCTTCAATAGCACTTTTTTTGAATCATCAATAGTTCTTTCTCCCAATATTTAGAATCTCCATTGTTGAAGATGAACAGCTCCTCTACCTAGTAAAAACATGTTGGATAAGAAAAATCCTTAAAAATTTATAATCCAACCTGTAGTTTAACACTTTTTTCCACTTACAACCCCGAGTATAAAAAGTTTCCGATTGCAACCCATACTACACGGGTTTTTCTGATCACAACCTAACATCGAATCAATTGATATTTTCCGGCAACTTAAATCCCACGTGACTTGCACGCGTGATACTAATGGCATTATTGTAATTTTTGCGAACTTAATCCCGTCTTCAACCCAACACGTGAGTTTCACATGCTCAGGTTTAGAACAATTTGGGAATTTTAGCCCTAATTCAGAAGCGTCTTCATCGTCTTCATTACTTCTTCACCAAAAAAATCGAATATCCATCTAGGGCTTTGGCATTTCAAGATCGGCAGAGCTAAAATGGTTTGGAGAATTAGACATCACGAACGCGAAGACGAAGCTCCTGATTATGGTATGGCTCTGCGTTATTTGAAAATTCTACCTATTATTTGAAAATTTTACTTATTGTTTATGCTAGACGATTTGGTGTGGGGTATTTTTGTTCCGTTTTATATGGTAGCAAGAAGGTTGGTGGGTGGCGGGTTTCAATATGTTTAGTGCTTTGCAGAAGCGGATATCTATTGTTTAGGGTTTAAAACATGTTTGAAAACTGTGATTCTTGAATATAATATGGGAATTTCTGAAAATGAATATTTGTGATTAGTTTAGTGTTGTGAGTGTCACTGAAACTCCAACAAAGGTGGGAAACAAAAGAGCATCAATTGGAGAGTCCACCCCGGTACGGAAGACTCCTCCTAGAGCGGCTAAAGCAAAAGTTGTTGAGGCAATGCAGTCAAGAAAGGTGAAGGACACTGTCCCAACCCCTTCGAAGAAACTGAAGGTATAACATTGGCTTTTAGTATCAATATATTGTGATAAATTTGTGTATATGACCAAGCATTTAACAGGCAAGAAGGGCTCATGTTAACGAGACACAAGCCTCCCAAACTGAAAATATTACTGCCCCAACGGACTATAATCCGACTTCATTGATTCGTCCAGCTCGGCTGCCGGGAAGCAGTGTAATCACCCAAGAAGTAAGATTCTCCAGTACACCCAGCGGAAGCACACACCAGACTGTCATTGGTACGATCAAGGAGGGAAAGGACACTACCGTCCCGGCATGCACACAAATGTAGTAGTGCTTTAGTTGGATGTGCTAGGATTTAAAACACTTATTTGTGTTCATGTACATATATTTGAGGTGTGTGAGCCTCCTTTTGGATATTAGGTTACGAGTTTTTGGTGATGTCGGTTGAGGTTAATGTTCTTAACATACCTCTTCTTTTTTGTCCACGAATTATCATTCTGCCTTACGGTTAGACTTGAGGCCTGCGAGCCTAGAATATTTAGCTATAGGCAGGTTTGTAATTCTGGCTTTTTGACATCCTTTTTGGATGGTTGGTTATTTGAACAGAAAATGCATATTGGTTCACTAATGTGATTAGAATCGTCTTATTCTAAACATTTGCTTGTACATATTGCATCTCACACCTTTATTGCTTGTAATGAATCAGTTTGTGTAACATAATTCATCCAAAGATTGTAAATCAAGATCACCTTCGCCACAAAATGTGATGGAGTTCTTTAATTACTCTTGTACCCAATTCAAAATTCAATAACAAACAATGGACCTACTACATATATATTTGCACAAAGACATTTCATTGCAGTTAAATCAGCAGAATCCAAACACCATTCCACAAAATGAAAAGATACGCCATAAATATGTCCACGCTACGTCGAACTGTTCTACATACGAGAATACAGGACTACCTTCTTACACCCTATAATATAACATCAACAATGAAACAAGAAGAGCAAACAACAGCCACTTGCACCTCCTTCTCAGCTGTTGAACCTCGCCAGCAGGGCCATGAGCTCGAGCCATCCCTCCTTCAGCTTGAGTGTTCCGAACCGAGCCGTAAACTCGAGCCAACTCTTCTTCAAGATGAGTGTTCCGAACAGCTGCAGCTGCAACACTATTATTTGCTCGTACTACGTCCGCCTCGAGGTTATTAATACGTCTCAAAAGTCCGGGTATTATTTGACGGGCTCTCTCCCCGACCGGTGGGTCAATCCACACAAAGTATATGCACCCTTGAGGACCCTACAACGCATAAAACAAAAGCAACAGAATACAAACCAAAGATTACAAGAAACAAATGATCAAACACATATAAACCTAGTAGTAAAACTCCAACTCCCAACTCAAATTAAATATGTCCAGCCGCGTTTTCATGAATCAGCTTCATTGAATCATCCTTAAACAATTAAGTTCGAACTTACAAACAAAATTTAAGTGTTTACCCGATAGTCATCGCAAGCAACGTATCTTCGGCCTGGGTTGTTGTCAGTCCAAGAAGTTCTCTCGACGACGATTCTTCCACAGTGGCAGCGATGTTCCATGGTTGCAAGGAGCTGGAACTCGTTTGAGCTGGTATTGAAATCCAATTGAAATGAACCCTAACTCCTCGTTTTTGTACCCAATTTGGTTTGGAAGGTTACCGTTGGGAGCATTAATTAGAAACAGCTGGGTTATTAAGTTCGCAAAAATTACAATAATGCCATTAGTATCACGCGTGCAAGTCACGTGGGATTTAAGTTGCCGGAAAATATCAATTGATTCGATGTTAGGTTGTGATCGGAAAAACCCGTGTAGTATGGGTTGCAATCGGAAACTTTTTATACTCGGGGTTGTAAGTGGAAAAAAGTGTTATACTACAGGTTGGATTCGGTAATAAACCCTTTAATTTATTAAATAAGTGGGTTGCATTAAGAGATATTGTGGGCTGTAAATAGTCGTCCCCTTGGCAGATAAATTATCAAATTTATTTTTCGATCAATTTTCGTCGGAATTCCGAACTTGACTTGCGCGTAATAAACTTTTAGTGGTTTTTTTTGTACAAAAAACCTTTTTAGTATGCCAAAAGAATAAAATTCTTTCATATCTTTTTCTTCAATAGCACTTTTTTTGAATCATCAATAGTTCTTTCTCCCAATATTTAGAATCTCCATTGTTGAAGATGAACAGCTCCTCTACCTAGTAAAAACATGTTGGATAAGAAAAATCCTTAAAAATTTATAATGCGCAAGTCACATGTGGAATTTCGGCTAAAAATAATTGGAAAATAAGTTTGGTAGTTTATCTGCCAAAAACCATGTAGTTTATATGTATAGGTGCCACACAAAAAAAGTTAAGTGATTTATGTGCAAAACACTGATAGTTTAGTGGGGTTATTGTAATTAACCTTATTTTAATCTATACTGCATATCCACCGGTGCGATGTACGTGCTAGATATTATTTTATTGTATTGTTACTAAAATATAAACGTAAATATATCACAGTACAAAAGCAAAATGTATAATTATCATAAACTACACAAAATGCAAACTGATGGAAAAAGTTAAAGACTAAAGGTGTCATATATGTTGATGCTCCACATCGCATATGGGGATCTTTAACCCACGTAGAATTGTAACTCTTAAAATAATATTTAATTAGTCAGGACAAAAATCTGGTTTGCTCAATAAGAGTCCTACATTATACTCCTTGACTGTTATTGATGGTCATAACATATGAAACTGCAGGAAATTGATGACATTGAAATTTGTAAGACACTATCACCTCAAATGGAGTCTAATAATCTTGGAATTAAAACATTTGTACTTACATTAGTTCCAGCATGACTTTCCCTTCAAATACATGTGTACCAAATCTTGTGATAATCAACCTTGTACTGTCACACAATCCAAGAATAAGATCAATATTCTTCAGTAGCATCACCGGTGTACCAACTTTTAACATCAGCTCATGATTCGGACCATCGTAGCACTTTATAGCACTCA
This sequence comes from Ajuga chamaepitys, assembly GCA_958295605.1. NCBI lineage: Eukaryota > Viridiplantae > Streptophyta > Magnoliopsida > Lamiales > Lamiaceae > Ajuga > Ajuga chamaepitys. Next base: position 1,040,660 of record OY282505.1, on the reverse strand, counting down.
AAAATTCATGTATGATTTGGATCTGATTTGCTTGCACTATCAGAATTATAGTATGTACGCTTCTCCCTTGTGTTTTAGTAATATTAGAATGAGATCCCACAAATGTATGAGTTCATCGTCATGCTCAATGACGTATTTAAATTAAAATTACTTGGCGCATTTTTTTTGTAGTTAACATAATTTTTCTTTTCACCGGAAAAAAAAAGAAGAAAAAAATAAATTAATTCAATCAACAAATTACTTTAAATAATATATCTAACTTTTTCTACTGTAAATTGTAAACTTAACAACATTGTAATTTTTTTTTATCAAATTTATTTAAAACGAAATGATTCAAAAAAATAAAAGATTATTAAAATACAAAAAGAAAAAAACTAAAGTAAAAATTTGAAGTTCTAAAAAGAAGATAATTTTATCCTTCCAAAAAAAATATTATTTTGCAATTATCTGATATTTTTAATTCTAAATTTTAAAAAATGAAATATATCATAATTAGTAAAATGAGTAACCTATATTAAAAAAAAAAATTAATACAATATATGCACAATGGATGTCAAATCAAAAGTCGTGAAAAGAACATTAATTCGATATACTTTCCATAAAAAAATTGAGATGAGACGAATTTTTTTTAAGACTTTTAAATATTAAAAGAAGAAACATTAAAAAAATAAAAAAATATTAGTTGGCTCTATACCAACTTCCCTTATTTGTAGCAAGCAACAACCATCCATGGACAAAGTTGGATAGCTCAAGTAGCAAGAGCATCCACTGTCTAGACCTCTTGTCTCGGGTTTGAGTCACCATGGGGATGAGAGGTTTTCCTTTGTTCTTAGATTAGGAGAGAAAAAAAATTAAAAGTGAACATTCAACGATTCTTCTTTTATGTGTAAAGTAGATATCTATAGATAGTGGATAACTATTCTAATATTTTCATGTGTTTGCGTGTAGGAGTGTTGTGTGTGTAGTGTGTGAAATGTGGGTGAAGTGTGTGTAGTATGTGCGAGAGGTGTGTGTGCGTGTGATATGTGTAATTTGTTGTGTGTGTAGTGTAAAATGTGTGTGATAGGTTATACATATATGAGAAGTATGATGGATTTATAAATAACTAGGTTGTCAAATCCATCCAAAATGAACTAAAAATATATGGGATTTAAAATCCATTGATTTGATTATTTTTTTTGCCAATTAAGCTGGGTGAATTTGATGATGGATTTCCAAATCCATCCCTCAAATCCCTCCATCGAAATGGACTCTTGAGTTATTTTACATGCATCTCCATGTAGCTCAACATTTGGAAGTGCGAGGTTCACCATAAAATCCAGTAATTCGGACTTTTTTTTTTTAAAAAAAAAAATTCCACTACAACGTCCATGTATCGAACAAACATGAAAGAGAGAGTGACGGATAAATCCCTCAGCCAAAGCACAGCTAGGCCACCGGAATTGCCCCTGGCTGGAACAGAATCTCCAAAGCACCGCAAACAGGATTTGAGATGATCGATAGCAAAAGAATCACACTTCATCTCAAAAAGAAAGATGCCTCCGAGTAGCTTCTTGCGAACCATGTCACTTATTTCCTAAACTGTACGGAGGTTACCAAGTCTCGTATAGTTTCAATCAAGACGACTCATGATGCTCGGGGGAACTGAGCTGTCTCGCTAGTCTCGTATATAGTAATTGTTTTGGAATATAAGATGGAATACATATTGAAATAGAGGATCTCATCTAATTTTGTCTGGCTACAATCCAAAAAGTTGGTGTATCTGTAGCACAGACTTTATCTCGAGTCCTCTTGAATATCCATTATTAGTTGAATTCCTTTATATTAAATTATGGTTGCAAATCAAAATAATTAAGTATTTTTTTATTAAATATAATATTATTAGATAATTTAAAACTATTTATTTAAAATAATTCAACTATAAAATATATTTTAGGTGCCATCCAAACTTTTTGTGATAATATTTTTTTTCTTCTGTAATTTATCATTTGAACTTGTTGCAAATTACCATATGAGAGAAATATCAATCGTTCAAAATTAGACAATCAATGATTGAGATTTGTTCCAAATGATTATTTGCAACAAAAAAGTTTGACAAAAACTTAGGTACATATGATGCACAATAATGCTTAATAGAGTTGGCAAATCGGGCGGCCCGACCCGATCGAGCCGGGCTCGTTGGGCCAACGACGTATTCGAGATGGGTCGGATAGGCCCAAAATTTGGCCGGGCCTTAAATTAGTCGGCCCAAGCCCCGGGTATTCCCTTATAATATACTTAAATTTTCGGGCCGACCCGGGGTCTGTCGGTTTTGGCCCATCGGGCGGTCGAGCCAATTAGTACTTCGGGCCTACATTTTTTAGCCCCAGCCCATAAAAAATATCGGGCCTACTGGGCCGGCCCGTCGGACCGGACCGATTTTGCCACCTCTAGTGCTTAATGTACATCCGGATCCAAAATTGTGTACGAATCACGCGTAACCCGCATCAATTTTTTATTTATTTTTTGTTCTTACAGTATACCTATCGTGTTCTTACAGTAGACTTATTATGTTCTTGTAGTATAATAATTTTGTGTTTAGAGTAGACTTACTGTGTTCTAACAGTAGACTTATCGTTCTTGCAATATAGTTATTTTGTGTTTAGAATAGACTTATTGTGTTCTTGCAGTATAGTTTCTTTTAAAAAAAAGGCGCGACTCGCGCAGTGACCCGGTTCGCGGACACAAATTTTTTATAAATTATATTTCAGTGATTTTTTGGTGTCTATGTGTTAAATTGTAGCAATGCACATGCACACACAAGTGTTACTAAAAAAGTATATATTAGTACCTGCAAAAAAACTTAAAATGAGATGACACATTGTAATTAGCTGTGGCAATTCGAGCGGCCCAGCCCGATCGGGCCAATGCCATATTATAGCCCCGGTCAAAATTTTGTCGGACCTAAAATTAGTCGGTCCGACTTATTCCCCTATAATATACTAAAATTATCGGATCGATCCGTCGAACTTTTAGCGCATCGAACCGACCTGCTCGGGTCAAATAGTACTTCAAGTCAATATTTCTATTGCCCAATCCATAAAAAATATCGATCAGAGTTTACCACCTCTACTTGTAACATTCCGTTTATTTTATTTGTTGTTTAATTTAATTTTAATGTAAGAGAAGGAGAGAATATGCCCTCTAAATATCCCAATCTAGGGTTTGCAAAACCACATATAAACCTCGCCACTCTCCATTTTCACCTCCCTTTCACTCCCGAGCTTTTCTGCCCCTCTTCCACTTGTCTGTCTCAAAATCATCAGCAATGGCGATTACCTTTTCGGATCTGCACACAGAATCGGGCCTCAAGGCGCTTGACGAGTTCCTCTCCGGCAAATCATGCATCTCCGGGTAACCTTCTTCTGTCAATTATAGCTACTCCGCTTCTTCTTTTTATTGTATTTAGTAAGTTAAATTCTATGTTTTTTTATGATATTTTTAAATTTCAGTAATCAACTGACGAATTCTATGGTTTTCTATGATATTTTTAAATTGCAGTAATCAACTGACAAGAGATGATGTTAAAGTTTACGCTTCCGTTTCGGAGAAGCCTAGTGCTGATCTGTATCCCAATGCCAGCAAGTGGTACGAAGCTGTTTCTGCTAAGCTTGCAGTCAGGTATTGTCTTCTTTACCGGAGAATTAGCTAAGGTCTCATATGTTTTGATCTCGTTCGTGATTGCTTGATTCATAGATAAAAATGGATGGATTTATGACAGTCTTGTTGCCAAGGGTGAATATATCGTTTTTACAGAAATATAGGTGTTTCAATTTTAAGGATGGAAATATTGGGTCATGTTTTAAGAATCGCTAGAAAATGTACTAAAAATTTGGAAATTTAACATGATTTTTTACAGGTGGTAATCTATAACTTAAATACACATATCTACCTTTATACAAATTGACATCTTTACAACTAGTTTGGAACTAACAATATGATACGCATTCTTTTCATATGGCATTACTACTTACTAGTAGTACCAAAATAATGACCAACTTTACTAAAATGGTTGTCAATCTACCTACATATCAGCTCCTCAATATTTCCAGCCCAAAAAAATTGAAAAAACCATTATTTAGTGATATTTTCGGCAAAATTACAACAAAGTGTACATCAATCGACATTGATGTTTCATCGAAATATCTCTGAAATATTAAAGCTGAAGCAATTTCGCTAAATTTCTTAGCCAAATTTCACGATTTTTACTTCATTGCTTGTTGTCTTTCCTCATATTTGTAATATGAATATAAATGTTTGAATTTGAATATTTGGGACATGGACTTTGGAGTTGACTTGTTGATTTTCATGTGGCTGTGCAGCTTTCCTGGGAAGTCTTTAGGAGTTAGCATTGGCGGCGCCCCAGCAAAGGTATGCGTTAACTTTGTTGTTTACATGGAGCTTGGTTTTATTCTTGAAAATTTGGTCTGTTAAAGTTTCATATAGTGTAGATCTGGTCAAGTTTCGTTTTTTTTTAATACCGACGGAGTATTTAAATTGTTCACTACTCTGTTCTTCTACTGCTCACCTAAGTAATGCAACAAGAAATTGGGAACAGTTTGGGGCAATGATCCATTACGTATTATTGACGTATAATAAGAAATTAGGAACAGTTTGGGGGAAATGATCCATTACGTGTTATTGACGTGCAATACTGTTTTATCTTGAAAATTAGATCCTGTAAAAGTTTCACAAAGTGTAGATTTGCGCAAGGTTCGGTTTTTTAATACCGATCGCCTATTTAAATTGTTTGCTACTCTTCTCTTCTACTCCTCTCCTGAATACAACAAGAAATTAGGAACAGTTTGTGGCATTGACGTATAATAAGAAATAAGAAATTAGCAACTGTTTGGGGACAATGATCCATTACGTATTATTGACGTGCAATACTGTATTATTGTTATGCAATACTTAACTTCAAAATTAGTAGAGTGAGCAAGATCGAGTACATTTAACTTCGTTATTCAATTGTCTACGGTTTAGTTCAATGAACTTGGTTGTTGTAGCTAGTAACTAATACAATGTGGTCTTGGTGTTTATTTTGCTTACTGAGTCGACATTACAAGAGGCATTATTGGACTTAATGTGAGCGAAGAGTGCTCATGTATTCTTTTTAGCCTTTGCTTTTGTCTCCTAGGCTTCATCATATAGTTATTTATTTTGACTCCGCAATGATTTTATTTAAACATTGTCTAGGCTGTTGCCCCCGCTGTTGCTGACGCTGATGATGATGATGATCTTGATCTCTTTGGAGACGAGACAGAGGAGGAAAAGAAGGCTGCAGAACAAAGGGACGCTGCAAAGGCAACTACGAAAAAGAAAGAGAGTACGTATAAAATCATAGTGCTGATTAAAATGTTCATTTACTACAATATTGTTTAGGAAAATCACGTTTTTCAAGGTCCTTGTCTTTTAAAGACATTAACTTGTACCTTCTGTCATGATCTTTATTTTGAACTTCGTGTCCAATGATAATTGATAGTCCTCCCCCACATTGATTCTTGGGTTGATCTTAGGGGTGGCCTTTTAAGTGTGGGTATACCCAATCGGGGGGGTATTTTCTAGTCCAATTATACCCGAACCTGACCTGTGTCTCTTGGGTTTAAGTTGGGTCACGTTTTTTTTGGTAACAAAAAAAGTAGTCATTCTTCAGGTCTTTCAACAATCTTAAAGATACAAAAACATATTCAATCCCAAAAAAGTAGCTTTGAGAAAAACATGGGCTCCGACCTGATACCCGCAGGAGCGAGTATTGGCAAGATCGTGTTTTTGTTATGTCGGCGACCGGACAATCTATAACTATCTACAATCTATACCCGCTTATGATTTTCTAAGTTTTGTTCTTGCTTGTCTCCAGGCGGGAAGTCATCGGTTCTCATGGATATAAAGCCTTGGGATGACGAGACAGACATGAAGAAGTTGGAAGAAGCTGTTCGTAGTATCGAGCTGCCAGGCCTATTCTGGGGAGCATGTATGGTTTCTCTATATTATCTTCCTTTTTCTTCTGTTACATACAAACGATCCCAATTGTTTTATAACAATGCTTGTGTACATATTGTTGGTTTGCTGACGTTCTGGTTATTTTTCTTGTGCAGCAAAATTGGTCCCAGTTGGTTACGGAATTAAGAAGCTGCAGATCATGCTTACCATTGTTGACGACCTTGTCTCAGTCGATACCATGATAGAGGAACGTCTCACCGTCGAACCTATCAATGAATATGTGCAAAGTTGTGACATTGTTGCCTTCAACAAGATTTGAGGCCACCGTGATAGAGCTTTCGATGGTTGTTTTCGTGATCTTTTTCTTACTTTACAAGATGTGTTCTTAGTTTTTTAAGAGGGAAGAAGATTGATACTTGGAACATTTGCAGATTTTGATTTGTTGGTGAAATTTTTGTGATTATTTACTTTTTCTTCCACCTATAATTATCCCCTCTAGTAGCTTCTAATCATTTTCTTTGGTCATAATTGCCCTTGAGATGGTGTTGAGAACTTTAGGCTTGAGCTATTTGCAAAGCATTTAGTTTTGTACCTTTTGCTTCTAACTTTCTAAAAAATACAACATTGGAAGCAAATTATCTACAAGTAACTTTAAATTGTGATGAAATTAACGATATTGATTCTTTAGGCTGAGAGAGTTTACCTTCTCTTTAAACTAAACTGAATCTTAAACTAAACTGAACTAAAGGACTGTCGCCCACTCTTTCCCCCAACCCACCACCGGAAGCGCTGACTTGAAAACTTTGGCAACCCTCCTCTCTCCCCTTGCTCTCGACGATTCTGAATCTGCTGTCAGGATTTGAAGTAGGAGTTGTTTCCACCTTCCCTGGAGGTTTGCTTTGTTGTGGCTCACGTGGGGAGGATGGTGGTCGATGTTTGGAGGTCACCTTGGCTGCTGCAGTAAGGGCTGGGAGTCGACATTGGTGGAGGGACGGAGGAGCTTGTAAGACAGCGGTTTTCAAGCTATGGACGGGGAAGGACCATTTTCCTTTTTTGTGGTTATTAATGGTCCTTTTTTATTGTTATTTCGTTTTATTTACTGTTCTTGTAGGTTTTTTTCTCTAGATTTGTTAGGCTCTTTCCTTTGATTCCTCTTATAAAGATCTATTCAAGAAAAACAGTGTTTAGCGGTAAGTTACTTAGCACCGTTCCGATTAGATAGATTTTGTATTGTATTGTATGTCTGTTTTTTATGTTGAACAAAACTTAATTTTCCTAGTAGTAATATTTTATCCCCTGTTGGAAAGTCTTTTCTCCTTTTTAGGAGGATTTTGGACCCAACACCCTTTTGAAATTGTTGTATAGGACTTCCTGATTTCATTTGGATTACTTCAGTAGTTCATGGCCCGTTGGTGAGTTGATTGAAAATTTCTATCATTTGAAAAAAGAAAAAAAAAATTGTCCCGTGCAATGACGCAATAAGGGGTGTAACTCCATTCTCTAGTAATTGCAGACAGCATGCAGTAAAACACTAATCAAATTATTCTGAATGTTCGCAACACCAAATTACTGAACTAAATAAATAAACCACCAAGTTCTCAACATCTCAATTCTGATTTTGTAGGATTGCAAATGAATAGACTTTTTATTAAGCAATTCATTGACGAGCTCATTTATTTAAACAAACGAACAAACAAATTTCTGAACTTGTTTTATAAACGAAAATAACTTGAACATGATTGAATCATTCATTAAAAGTTCCCGGACAATATAATAGTCTAATATTACCTCATATCAAATTATCATTTGATTAAATTTTTTTATTTGCATGGAAATTTAGGAAAATTTGTGTGCATGTGTGTTTTTCTTAATGTTAGTGAAATTAATTGTTCACGAACTCAAATGTTCACGAACATGATCAAACACGTTTATGGACTCGTTCGTGAACATAATTAAACGCTCTCAAATACGGTTCGACTCAGCTCGAGTTCGATTAAAAATAAATGAACCGAACACGAACACAACTCGAATCGTTTCCAGCCGTACTTGTATATACGATAGATATAGTATCCACTCACAACTTGCACTCATTTACACATATATGTGTAGCTGTGTGCATGTATAGTCAACCGACTATACTACACCTGTCGTAGTACACCGGGTAAAAACGGAAATGGATCCTCTCCTAAGTGCTAGTTAGGCTCCTCAGCAGACAGTGCTGGACCATAAAACAACGCCATTCTAGTTAAAACGATGTTGTATTGGTCTAGATCAAAACGACGTCGTTTTGCGATCCAACACCTGCTCGGCAGATCCCGAGTAATCACCAGTGCTCGTGTTGAACCACACAGCAGGTAATTTTCAGCGTTCAGCATTGGAACATTAACAGCTTACGCAACTACACTTCAATTCATGTCATCGATAATTTAACCTACCAACAAAAGTCAATTGTGTCTTGAAATCCACGGGTTATTGCTACCGAACACTATTACGATTATACACGCTACGAAACCACAAGCCGAACCAACTCTACCTGCGACGTGGGCTCCATTTTGCAGAGCCACAAAGCTTGTGTCCATGTAAAGTCAGAATGAACTCGTTCTCCGTAGCTGGTACCTTGGTTCAGAAGAATCACAATACACGACTTCTTCGAATTCCTGCAAACAAAACACCAAAGTATGTATTCTCTTATTAGAAAGTTAGTAGATAAACTCAGCTCATTATCGTCAGAGTAAGTTGTGCAACACACACATTCGCCTCTTCTACTGTAGACGCTGTAAACAGTAAGAAAATATGAGTACACAAGTGAGAAAATAATGAAAGTAACAAGAAGCAAAAGTAAAAAGAATGGTCGACCGGGCCAGATCATGAGTGAATAGAAAATCGAAAATGTACATAGCTCTTTCAGCTGAAATACTTGGAATAATTCCACCACTTCTACTAGGAGTAGCCTTTTTAGTGCTAGCTGAACGCAAAGTAATGGCTTTTGTGCAACGTTGAAAGGGTCCAGATGTAGTGGGATCCAGAACGCTATCTAAGCTAATAGTTTGAGTTCCCTTCAACAAAATCTATAAGCCTTTTGACTGATTCAGAGCGCCGCCCTCCAACGAATTAGAACCCATCGAGGGGGGCCTGGGCCAGGAAGGGGAGAGTCGCTGACTGGTCAAAAGCGACAGATTTACTTGGGCCAAATCCGAGTTTTCCCTTTTATAAAGTTAAATAATCTTGGAATATGAAACATCCAAGAATAGTTGAATGAGATAGGAAAGTAATAGCATATCCAGACAAGGTGAGGACAATCATATCAAGCTCGTAAAGCCAGACAGACGCACACTACACCATAGAACTATTTAAATAACTCTGTTGGTCCTATGTATACCATGATGAAAGGGGATAATTAAAGAAAATAATAGATGTCAGGACCTTCAACAGTCGGTAATGGTGAAACACCATCCTCATGCACAGAGTTAATCAAATTACACTTCTTCGGACACCAAAGGCTAGACACACTGCCATGTTGCAGCGAAGTCATAATGCCCGTATAGAGCTGGCATAACACCATTAACTTTTTTGGGGCATAAGCTACATACCAAGTATTGGAAAAACCAGTTCCACGGTCATATCATGATGATAAATTCCATTTACAGATACTAAGAACCTTTTACGTTGTATCCAGTAAGATGAGAGACTCCATTTAAAATTACGATCAAGTTGTAAACATGTCCATCCAGTATCATCATTATTCACGTGTCATAACATAAGATAATCACATGAAGTATCAAAAGTCGCTGCACAAACTCAACCAACCACCATGAAAGTATCCTTTTAGAGTAAGGAACAGAAACAAATAGAAACTGAATGAGAAGATGCAACGCATAACTAGGAGTACAGGCCAAAAGCTTTCAAAGCAAAGTTAAAGCATGAATTACGACCAGCTTTTTACTCAAAAGACAGAATACAGTTGATTATGCATGGAAGGAACTACTTTCTCTCCCTTATCTTGAACTATGTTTTTTTCTTTATTCTCTTCAAATTAGAAACAATTTTTTTATTGAAAATAGAGTGGGGATAAGAAGTCCAACAGCGAAAGCAAAAGACGAATTACAACATATAGCTCCAATTCCTAATTAGATCTGATACATGGAAACTATTAAAACTCCCCAAAAGTTGATGTCCAAAGAGCTACTCTATATTTGTTCTTTCCCAAGTTTTCATATAAATATTATTCAAAGATCCTTTGCATAATTGCATGACTACTATGATCACCAGGACTACATAACTTAAGGTTTGAGAATGGCAAAATTAGTATTTGCAAAAGTTGCTGAAACTCTTCTTTTAATCTCATTCACAGTGCTTAAAGTTTATAGTTGTGCATCTGTGGTTGCTGACATCTACTCAAAGTAAGTTTTGATAACTTTGAAATGCAAGACAAGTTAGTGAACTTACTAATTGTAGAAGGGAAAGATGAAAAAGCTCAAAGTACTTTGGGTTCTTCATGACCCTTTTTTTCTCTATCTTGTCCTTAAATGTTCACTGCTCCAATTTACATTCTCTCAAATGCACTACGACCACAATCGGATCATATTATCCTGAATTCAGGGGCTTGTTTGAGATATTCAACAAACAGATTTTTAAAAAATGATGCTGATTTTGTAAACTGTTTTACTTGCATCATTCTCCCCCACATGTTTAATATTGGCTATTGGACTTCAATCTGAGCTGAAGAAAGGATACAGTGGAGGCCTCACTTATCTCAAATTAATGAGATAGACGTTAGTACAAAGTCAGTTATACCGTAAGAGATGTATGATTTGACTTTCTAAATCTTCAGTAATGCCCCTCAGATGCCCCACAACTCATATTTATCGTCTCGCTCCTACATTTACAAAATCCATTGACAGTTGGTACCACAAGGCTGGTCAATTCAATTTTATATCATATTCTGTCTCCTCTGTGTATGCATTGGAGTTCTCTTTTTTTTTTTTTTTGTGCGTATAAGTGTGGGGTGTTTGGGAGGGGGAGGAAGTTCAGCAAATCACAGAGGTTAAGATCAAAGGACAGCAAAATGGATAGACTCTAGTGCGAAGAAACCCTGGAAACATCAGGATCAAACTAACTGAATCAGGATACAATCACACTTGCAACATCTTTCATGACAAATATTACACTGATTTTTTTCCTTCCTCTTTAACTAGACTATGTCATCAAATTTTATGTTCTCTTAAAACTGGCCACAGAGAAGGGGTGGGGTTAAAATTACACTGCCTTATTGTACCTTGCAAGATCCAAAGAGTCAATTTTATTCCTTCACTGATGACCGTATGAACTATATTTACGAATATCAACTATACCTCCAAACGCGCCCTTCAACTATATCTCCAAACACGCCCTCAACAGGTGAGCAAGCATTAAACAGTAATTAGAAAAGATATTTGCTAGTGTACAGTCATAGTCTATTTAATACCCCATGAAAATTCAACTATCGAGATCTAGAAAAGACAAGATCTTAAATTGTGCAGGAAAATTATAGCTGTGTCACAGCTGTACTTTGAGATTTATCAGATGCAGAGAGCCAATCATGCCAAATACCACTGCCAAGTCAAAAAGAATGGTTGACTACACAGCCTATCGTACAGGATGCTAACCAAAGGAAACAAAAAGATGGAGAAAATGTGAAACAAAAGGTCAAAATTCATGTAGTTGCATCAAAGAAAAATGCACAATGTGATTAAACCATCTTGAGAAACAAATTTTGACAGGAGTAGAAGATACACCAGAAGAGCATGGCAAAAGTTTATACACCATATATTTCAGATATGATTAAAGAGGAAATATATGGCGAGACAATAAAGGCCAGTAATTGAGGAAAATATCTTTTGATATCTTCATATAGGATATAATAACAACTCTACTAATACGGTGCACTCACTAAGGAATTCATATCTTTGAACATGAAGTCTGGTGCTAACTCCCCAAATCAGTATATGGATATTTTCAATTTCTCACTACGGAGTTCAGATTTTGTTAATTTCTTTACAATAACTTCAATTGCACTTTGAATTCAAGTCGTGGAGATTTGTCTGGAATAGGCTGTACAAGGGTCTCATCAGTATGTGAGGAATTGTATTCACTCAACCTAAAATAAACAGCCATATTATTGGATCAAACAAACTTATTATAGTTATAGTTATGAAAGCTATCAAGAGGTTATATTACTCTTTTCATAAGAAAATGCAATGACAAAGTCATGAAAAAGAGAGATTTCGCCACTTGGTACTGAACAGTTAAACAATTGGTCAAGAACATGTCTACCATCTATTTCATTTTGATTTGCGCAATTTACGAATTTAGAGAGACCAGACAAAATGCTCTTTTGTAACGTACGAGTCAGCATTAAAACATACAAACTTGGCATAGATTCAAGAGTTAAGAGCAAATATTATCTAGTGTGTTCCTTCTAGAGTTACAATGTTCCCGTGAAGGTGAGTACTGCTGTAGATGATGCTAACCATTTACATTGTGCAGATAATGCCGACTTTAGCATGGCTGTAATGGCTGTACATAATGCTTACAGTTCCAAGTCCAAACACCTTAAAGCAACTCCATATTATCCGCCCCTTCATTACCTATTAACTATTGTACTGTACTCATGGCTTGCATCCACGTCCACCTTTACTATTAAGGCAAGAGGGTGAAAAAAACCTACATACATGTCATCTCAATATGCATTCTCCCAGAAATCCCCTGGAACCCTTTACTATTATAGCAAGGGGGTGAAAAAAACTACATAAGTGTCGTCTCGATAAGCATTCTCCCAGAAATACACGTGTCGCTCATTGACACTTTGTTATTTTCCTTTAATTTTTTCCCCTGAAAGCACTGCGGCTTTAAAACTGCTAGGCGGTTGCAGAGTAGTGGGTATGGAACCATAAGAGACGTTCGCAAAAACTGATGCTATCCGAAACAAATCCCTCAACATTTCGTGTTAATGTTATCCATTTTTTGTGCACAAGTCTCTTGAATTTCTTCCATTTTCAATTCTGAAATCTTTTCCATATTCGATTTCACTGTGAGACATTGCGATTGGCGTCTTTATCTCTATCTAGATATATGGAAAGAATTAAAAGAAGAAACCAATATGAGAACTTGGTGATTGTATGGTGTTGCCCCCAGGCAACAGATAGTTATAACTCCAACTACCTGCATTGCTGGAGAAAACGGAGTTTCTTTCCCTTCTGGGCGCCGTTTTGGTCGCTTTTATCGGGGGTTTCCTTTTGTATCGCTATGGGGGCATTGAGGAAAAATACAAAAAGTTTGCCGACAGAGAGCGCAACCACCACCGACCTTGATAAAGGAGAAGGCAGATCCATGGACGGCGGGGATGACGTCATCATTGTTGGTGCTGAAGTCTGACACTGCTGTTGCTTCCCCTTCTAGGCGCCGTTTTGATCGCTGTTATTGGGGGGTTTCCTTTTGTATCGCTATGGGGCGTTGAGGAAAAATACAAAGAGTTTGCCGACGGAGAGCGCCGCGACCACCGTCCTTGATAAAGGAAAAGGCAGATCCATGAACAGCGGGGATGACGTCATCATTGTTGGTGCTGGAGTCCGACGCTGCTGTCGCTCACACCCTCAGAAAGGTAATTAGTTTCCTTTGTTGTTGTTGTTGTTGTATTTTTAAAATAATTGCAATTTTGAGATATTAGATTGGCATGTCATGTGCTTATGTTGATTTGTGCTGTGCTAATAATTCTACTATCTGAAATCTGTCTTAATAATTTCATAAGCAACGATGAAGGATGCTTTCATTTATTTTTTCTGCTTTCTCTAATGAAGTATAGTTCCTTTTCAGTATGAATTTATTATGAAAACATCAGATTGAGTAGGAACAAACTGTCAAACACTAAAGCAGAAATGTTAGAGATTCTTTGATGATTTTCTTTCTCAGTATTTTTTGTAAAATATAACACAGTAGAACTGTTTAAGAAATCAGAGTGATTAGCAAAAAACACAAAAAATCATGTTGTGCTTTTTATTATATTTTTATTTTTCTTACTGGAATCAGGATTTGATTCTAGGATGGGAGATGGGCTCGAGTTATCGAAAGAGATTTGACAGAACCCGACAGGATTGTCGGGGAACTGTTACAATGGGGTGGTTATCTGAAGCTGATCGAGTTACGTTGGAAAGCCAAGGGTTGTAGTATGAAAACCATAAGAGAAGTTTGTGAAAACTGACACTATCCAAAACAAATCCCTCCAAATTTCATGTTAATGTTATCCATTTTTTGTGCACGCACGCATCTCTTCAATTTCTTCCATTTTCAATTCCGAAATTTTTCCATGTTCGGTACTGTGAGACATCGCGATTCACCGTCTTTATCTCTATCTAGATATATCGAAAGAATTAAAGGAAGAAACCAATATTTGTGTAACCACATCATCGATTTTGATTGGCGTTGTTTTCTATAAATTTTCAAAAGTATATTATATCCGGGCATCGTACGGGTGGACATCTAGTGGTTTCTAATGGTTCTATAATTTGCAATCCATCTTCTTAAATGACAAACATCATCTCTCAAATACTTAAATGCACAAAATTTTATATGCTGAACACGAATATAATTGAAACTAAGTAGAGCGGTTGGTCGGTTAAGTTAGGATTGCTTAATGGTACCCGAAATATCATATCCACTAACGTAAAATGTTAACATGAGTCTGATAATCTTGTGTCTCACCATTATCAGAAATGCATATGTCAAAGAAGGGCAGACATAGATATACTTACCTTTTCCTTTTTAAGCTTTAAATTTTTCTCTTCAAGATGTGAGACCTTGGTGACCAACTCATTGTGATAAGCCTGTCAATGCACAAGAAGTGAATATCGAGATGGCACATGTATGAAAATTCAAAAATGAAAAAGAAAAAAGTACCAGCAGAATGCTATGATAATAACAGCAAAGCAAATTCAAACCTGCCTGCTTTCTTGCTCTAGAGCGTGCAGCGGACTCCCTATTCTTAATTTTTCGTCTAAGCCTCCTCTCAACGGCCTTCTCAACATCCCCAGAGGTCCTCTTCCTACCTGGCATTGGTGTATCAGACAAGTCATCAATCGAAGGAGAAGGTGACAACGCCATCTGGGACGAGAATTTATGGGACTTGAGTGCACTATCCAACGACATGACAGGTTCAATGGGAGCATTGGAAGTGTTCGCAACATACATCCCTGCTTTTACCAAGAAATCTTCCAAAGTTGTCTCTCCAAGGCTGGGGGCTCTTCCCGGGCTCTCCACATTGCTCATCTTATATCCTAGCTGGATATCCCTCCACACCTCGTTCACCGTCTTCCCACTAAACGCCATCGCCAGTGACCAACTTGCTTGGCGCTGGAGCGAAGCTGCAGGGGATGTGTCAATATTTCCCGTTCCCGATGAACGGCTAGCCTCCGTAGTCCACACTTTCTTAAGCAATTCGTCAAGGTTCATACTGCCTAATGGTTTCGACAAGTTGCCTAAATGGTTTTCAACTTCATCGAGTGTGAGGCCTAACCATGAGTTGCACCGTTGCAGGATGTGCGGTTGAACATGAGATTGCTGCCCTCCACCACTCATGTGAGAATTCATTGTCTGAATCCCCATTCAAACTTCAGCTCCGGCTATGTCAAATTACAGCCGGAAAATCCACCCAAAACCACAAAATCAGTATCAACCAATCCGATTTATACATAATAATTCACTTCATTAGCCCTAAAATATCGATATGGATAACAACATTAACCTAAAGCAACTATTAATCCGTAGATCACACATTCTGCAAGCTGATACTTAAATCTACCCAGTAAATGCAAAGGAAACCACCGATCGCAACATGAAATTTATTCATTATCTGAATCACCATTCAAACTTCAGTACCGGCTATGTCAAATTACAGCCGGAAAATCCACCCAAAACCACGAAATCAGTATCAACCAATCCGATTTACACATAATAATTCACTTCATTAACCTAAAGCAACTATTAGTCCGTATATTACACATTCATGCAAGCTGACACATCTACCCAGTAAATGCAAAGGAAAAGCCAGACACATCAATCAAAACATGAAATTCATTCACAGAGGGTGAAAATGAAAAAATTGAAAGCAAAAACATTTGCAGTGAGCACAAGTAGCCATTCCCCATCGCACGCGGCAAAATCCGAACAACAATTGCAGGAGTAGAGGATGTAGTGAATACATAACGGAATTGAAGGAACAATTAATTACCTGGCAGCAAGCAAAAGAGGATCTGATGATCTTCAAGTGTTTACAAGAGGAGAAAAACAGCGGAAAAATTAGAAGAACCCTTTTTGTATTTCGGCCTTCGTTTTGAGGGATCCACGTGTTGCGTACAGTTTTTACCCATTGCGGTTTGTCGGATTTCTATAGATTTTTCTTTTAGTTTCTTTTCATGCGGGAAAAAGAAAAAACAACGTGTCGTCTATTGAGCCAATAACACAATATTATGTTTTTTTGAAACAAGGATCGTTGCAAAAATCTCGACTAGTTCCTCCTAAGTCAGATAAGAAGAATGGGAAATATGTCATGGAATATCATAATTAACACAAGTTTTTTTTTTTATTTTCGGTATTATCAGCACGATCTCTTCTACGGCGTAAAATGAACAGATATCTTGTGACTAAATGACACGGATTACCTCACAGCGAACGGCTATCATATTCATTACATCGAATATCATAATTAAAGCAAGTTCTTCTTTTACTTTCCCTGTCATTAGCACGATCTGTTTTACAATGAAGAACGAAAAGATATCATGTGGCAAGATGGCACAGACTACCTCACCGCCATTCATCAGGTCGAATATCTTAGTTAAGGCAAGTTTCTTCTTTTACTTTTCCTGTAATCAACACGGTATGTTCTATGGTGAAGAATTAAGGCAAGTTTCTTCTTTTACTTTTCTTATTATCAGCACGATATGTTCAGAGATGAAGAACGAAAAAATATCATGTGAAAAGATGGCACGAACTACCTCGCTGCGCCATATTCATCAAGTTGAATATCATAATCAAGTTTAAGTCAAATATCATAATCATAATCAAGGCAAGTTGGCACGGACTACCTCGTTATCATAGCCATAATTAAGGCAAGTTGGCACGGACTACCTCGCCGCAAACGGTTGCCATATTCATCAGGTCGAATATCATAATTAAGGCAAGTTTCTTTGTTTTTTTAGTACAAATTTTGAATGGGGCGGGGTCGGTGGGAATTGAACTCTAGCCAACAAGATGCTCTATAACTGAGCTACAAGCCTACAACTAATTTTCTTTGAAAAACATGCTTGACATGCTATTACTGGATGTGTCATATATTGATTTAATATGGTATCTGATATCTTCGTACAGCTTCAGCACATTTATTGACCTTTTAGAAAGAACAAAAAAAAGAAAAAGACAAAGTATTTGTTAACTTTATAGACTGAACTCTTGGATTTTGGATTTTGCATACACTATCGAGCCAATGTTCTATTCATTTTGAGAATTAGATAAAAGTTCTGATATTTATATTTGACAATATACATCTTGAAGTCCTTAAAGTATTGATGTTTGTTTTAAATAGTACTTAAAGTATCATTTTGTTTTAATTGGTCCTTAAAGTTCTAGTTTTTTCATTCAATTGGTCCCCTGAAGTATTTTTTATTTTAATTAGTCCCTTATGTTTTGGAATTATTTCAATTAGTCCTTAAACTATTACAAAAATATATTTAAAGTCCCTAGAAGAAAAAAATACATAAAATATGTGAAATGACCGATTTAATTCAAAATGATATTGTAGCATATCTTTTATTAAATAAATGTTTTGTAATTTATCATTATGATGCTTTCCCCCTGAAACGAAGGTGAATTACACTAAAATATCGATTTGAATAAAACTCCAAGATTATATTTTTTCAAGAATTTCATCTAAACTTTGAGAAAATACTTTGTGCTACTTTATTTTAGTTAGAAACGTGCTAATTTGATCCAGATATTTTGAACTCTAACTATATTGAATTTAAAGTAAAATTGAACATTATCAACGAAATAACTTTAATTTTTTTAAATATTGTAAAGACCTTCAAACATAAAATTTCAAAGTCCTTTCGTTAATAATGTTTAGTTTTACATTAAATTCAAGATAGATAGAGTTCAAAATATCTCAACTAAATTATCACTAAAATTAAAGTACCACAAAATATTTCTCAAAGTTTGGATAAAATTATTGAGAAATTATAATCTCGAACTTTTGTTCAAATCATATTATAGTATAATTCACCTCGTTTGATGGTAAATGTATCATAAACAAATAACACAATATTTATTTAATAAAAGATATGTTATGATATTATTTTGAATTAAATCGACGATTTCACATATTTTATGTATCTTTTTTTCTTTTAGGGGGCCTTAAGATAGAATTTCGTAATAGTTTAAGGATCAATTGAAATAATTGTAAAACATAAGGGACCAATTGAAACAAAAAATACTTCAGGGACTAGTTGATTTAAAAATTTATAACTTCAAGGACCAATTAAAACAAAATGATACTTTAAGGACCATTTAAAACAAACATTAATACTTTAAGGACCTTAAGATGTATAATGCCTTTATATTTTAGCTCTTTTTCTTGTATGAGTTGATTATATTGTCCGAGCACGGGGTGATTTACATTAGTGTGGAGATTTAGTTGAGAGGTTGTGACATCTAAAACAATCAAATACGCTATGCAGAGACGTGTCATAGAAAGAATCGTGTTTCATGCAAGGTAAATCAAATCTTTATACCTTGTGAATAAAATGCAAATAACATTTGGTGATAGTGGCATGTAGCATGATATGTGGTATGTGATAAACTTTTTTTTTTATTTATTTTAAAAAATAAAATATCATTAAATTGTTGAGATCAACCAGCACTGATTGACAAGAAGAAACAGTTGAAACAATATAAATAGATGTAAAACAATTGAAGCACAAAACCACTAGATAAAAACCATATACAAATCTAAGTATAATAAATATAACAAATCACTATTTTGATGGACAAACCGCGTATCAAAATACTTGTATGTGTCTGCGTTCTTTTTACAGTATGTTCTTTTTCTCTTTATTAATTTTAGTTACGTTTTTTTATCATTTTTTTAATATATTAATTCCATTTCATTTACCTGATGGGCTTGGAGTGGGCTTCCTTGTATTCTTTTCGGCCACTTTGATTTTAAGAACATAATAAGTACACTAATATATGTACAATAAATTTAAAAAAAATTGGCCCCATAAAATATTGGGCCTTGGGCCGTCGCCTTTATCCGAGCCTAGGACCGGTACTACTCATCCACCAACTCAAATGACAAAGAATTGTTTAATAAAGCAAAGACAATGCTCTAATGAATTTGAGGTAGCGCGTCCATCCTATTTTACACTAGAAGTATTTTTAGTTACACCCGAAGAACTGTGGAATTTTGGAATGTCATAAAGGAAAAATAACTTGGAAATATAAAATAATTATTTAATACAAATTTGAATATTTATAAATTCCGATCAAATCGTATTGTGCACACTCCTACTAGTTACAATCTAATATTGACCTCATCTTATAAAATCTCGTTTTATTATGAACAATAAGTTATTTTCTCATTTACGTAATGACATGACTTTAAAATTCTCATATATGAGAAAGAGAAAGAGTGTAATAATATAAAGGGAAAATTGGTTTAGATATCCCATATGTTTTCAATATCTATGAACATGCCCTCTAAGTTTCGAATTATTAAAAATGTTCAGTAAGTTACAGAAAATTGATAAAAATGCTCCGTTATCGGCTATCAGCTGTAACTCAACCGGTGACGCGTGACGCGTCCATTCAACGATGAACTGGATCGTTTTTCCGCTTTTTTTAGAAAACATTGGGGTAATTGCCCTATATGTTTTCAGTATTAATGAAAGTGCCCTTTAAGTTTCAAATTATTGAAAATGTCCAGTAAGTTACAGAAAATTGATAAACATGCCCCCGTCACTGGCTATCAGTTGTAACTGAACCGGTGACGTGTGACATGTCATTAAAAAATGAAGTGAAATTTGTTCTTTAAATTTATCTAAGTGGAATTTGCTTTTAGAGCATAACCATGGCGTGTGAACGCCTCCCAAAATCACGATTTTGAAGACCCGTTTCTGTAACATAATCCTAAATCGCTAAACCCCTCGCCACATTACTACCAAATTCTACCTTCATCCTGTCGCGGCGTTGAAGATGCAGCTAAGAGATGTGCGCCGCCATAATGATCCTCATTCCGATTATGGTAAGAAAATGTGGTAATTTAGCGCGCGCAATTTTATGATTTTATGAGTAGTTTATTGTGGTATAAGAGTTCGATGGTGGGGGTGTTTAAAATCAGGCATAAGTATTGTTTCAATTCGGAGTTGTATATATCTGTATATGGGGGGTGCTTAGTGTCCATATTTTGCGGAGTTTAGGGTCTGAAATTTTAGGATTTTCATTGTGTAAATGTTGTATATTATCCTTATCTAGTGTGAATGAGGTTTTATAAACACGTCACACGTCATTGATTCAGTTATGATAGTCGGCGACCATGGCTGGACCTCCCCTTAGACGGGAAAGTCCGTCACCTCTAGCCCCAAAAAAATATAATATTTAGATATGCTTATTTGAACAATCAATTGATATAATCCAATGGTTAGTGTGTGTTTTTTACAATTTGAAGAAAGGAGTTTGAATCCTCCCTCTGACTATCAAATTTGTTTTTTACTTATGATAAATTGATAATAGAAATATCTAGAGCGTTGCAAATGCTTCAATTTTTTTAATGTTATTCTTTAAGTTTATATACTAGAAAAAAAAAACATGGGCCCATTTGGTAAAGTCGACTCAGGTCCAAATATTTCTAGGCACAGTCCTGCCGATGACGGGACATTTTTATCAATTTTTTATAACTTACTTGACATTTTCAACAATTCAAAACTTAGAGGACATTTTCATAAATAATAAAAATATATAGGATATTTATACCAATTTTTCCTTAAGAAAAAGACGGAAGACCAATCCACTAAGTGTTGACTGGACAAGTCACGCGTCACCAATTGAGTTACAGCTGATAATCGGTGAAGGAACATTTGTATTAATTTTCTGTAACTTGCTAGAAAATTTTCAACAATTGACAAAATAGAGGGCAAATTCATAAATACTCAAAACATATAGGACATGTATACCATTCTTTCCTAAATAAAATGTGAATGTTGTGTATATAAAAATATTTGAGAACTTAAAGTTAGTATTTTATTAGATTTTTTAAGTAATTTCGTAGTCGCTTGTTGTTTACTTATGGTTTCCTTAGTCAATTTAGGGAACTAAATTTCAATAGAACACACTCATTAACTTCCCTAATTAAGTTTGACTCAACATTTCCCCGTTTTAAGCAAACACACCATAAATTTTAAGTTTATTTCGTAATGTCATATTACTGTGCTAGATGTCCGCTCGTGCATTGTACGAGATAATATATCTTATAAACCCATAATAGTTGATGACATTATATTATTATTAAATTACTTTAAAGTGTAGTTAAACATTACTACTCATAAAACATGATCCCTTATTGAATATTTTTTAAATTTAATGCGTGGCACCAATATTGTATGATAGAAAATCAGGAGTCCCCCCACACAAACATATATATGAAATGAAATCTCTACGGCTGAATTTTCTTATGGAGCCAATACACTGATGAGGCAAGACAAATCATTAACCCCTCAATAACTTTGTCGAATCGCCATCGTGCAATATGAATGCGATAAAGACATCGTTATTGTAACATAAAATATTTGAATATTTCTTGTGTATGGTGAAAGAGTTGATGATACAGTTTGCCTCATCTGCATATTGGCTTCATAAGAAATGTACCGGTTGGTTTTCTTACATATACTTATTTCACAGGGTTAACTCTAAATAAATTTATTATCGTATCAGATTTTGTAATTATCACATTTATTTTAAAAGTAAAAATTAAGGTAAACTGACAGACTACAAAGTATATTGATTCAAGAAAGAACTATCAGAGAGAGTGAGAGAACAATATAATGTATGTCTAAAACGAAACAGTAATATCCAGAGTTGGAACTGTGCAATCATGTCTGGATAAATTAAACAAAATTCTACGGTCGCATACATGCAAATAAACTCTTTTACCTTTTTCCTGAAAAAGATGAGCATATGGAGCTCACCGGAGCCTCGACTAGTCCTCTGGGCATTCTTGTGACAACAATTCAAATCTGTAGGAAAAATATATAACTGAGATTCAAGCAACAACAATGAAGAATTTCACCATAATCGAAATGAATACACAATGATAATCTTCCATAAATCAAAGACTGGCTCCAGTAATATCCCTAAACCATAATAGCCCTGTAATTGAAATTTCAGTCCTTGTCCGAGCTAGCTCGGGGTTTGTAGATACCATGGTGCTTTCGCAATCATGAAGATCACCAAGCATACGACATTATAGATACCAACACGAAATTTCAAGCTTTTGCATAATCAATCTCAAACACCTTCCTAACATAAATATGACAGGGATTATAGCTGTGTCACAGATGTACTTTGAGATTTAACAAATGCAGAGGCCAATCATGCCAAATACCACTGCCAAGTCGAAAAGAATGGTTGACTACAGTCTATTGTACAGGATGCGTAGAAACAAAAAGTTGGAGAAAATGTGAAACAAAAGGTCAAAATTCATGTAGTTGCATCAAAGAAAACTCATGCAAAATGTGATTAAACCATCTTGAGAAACAATTTTATGACAGGAATAGAAGATGCACCAGAAGTGCATGGCAAAAGTTTATACACCATATATTTCAGATATGATTAAAGAGGAAATAAATCGTGAAACCATAAAGGCCAGTAATTGAAGATATCTTTTGATATTTTGATATAGGATATAATAACAACTACTTCCATTAGATTTTACAAATCTACTAATAATGAGCACTCACTAAGGAATCCATATCTTTGAACATCAAGTCTGGTGCTAAGTGCACTTCGATATGTCTTTTTTGAAAAAGATGATCCAGTGCATATTATTAGTTTATGCTCAACGATTTTGAATCCCTTTTTTTATTCGCGAAGAGCTAACTCCCCAAATCAGTATATGGATATTTCCAATTTCTCACTACTGAGTTCAGATTTTGTAAACAATAACTTCAATTGCACTTTGAAATCAAGTCGTGGAGATTTGTCTGGAATAGGCTATAAAAGGTTCTCATCAATATGTGAGGAATTGTATTCAATCAACCTAAAATAAATAGCCATGTGATTGGATCAAACAGACTAACTATCATTATAGTTGCGGAAACTATCAAGAGGTTATAATACTTTTTTCACAAGAACATGCAATGACAAAGTCATGGAGAAGAGAGATTTCGTTAAACAATTGGTCAAGAACATGTCTACCATATATTTCAATTTTGATTTGTGCAATTTACGAATTTAGAGAGATCAGACAAAAAATGTTTTTTGTAACTTACGAGTCAGCATAAAAACATAAAACTTGGCATAGATTCAAGTGTTTGCATCAGATATTATGTGATGTATTCCTTCTAGAGTTGCAATCTTCCCATGAAGATGAGTACTTCTGTAGATGAGGCTAACCCTTTAGGTGGTGCAGATCATGCTGACTTTAGCATAGCTATACATAATGCTTACACGTCCAAGTCCGACTACCTTCGTGTTAATGTTATCCATTTTTTTTTGCACGTCACTTGAATTTCTTCCATTTTCAATTCTGGAATTTTTTCCGTGTTAGATTTCACTGTGAGACATCGCGATTGGCGTCTTTATCTCTAGATAGATATATGGAAAGAATTAAAAGAAGTAACCAATATGAGAACTTGGTGATTGCATAGTGTTGCCTCCCGGCAACAGATAGTTATAACCCAAACTACCTGCATGCCGGAGAAAATGGAGGATCTTTCCCTTCTGGGCGCCGTTTTGGACACTGCTATCGGAGGATTCCTTTTGTATCGCTATCGGGCGTTGAGGAAAAATACAAAGAGTTTGCCGACAGAGAGCGGAATCACCACCGTCCCTGATAAAGGAGAAGGCAGATCCATGGACGGCGGGGATAACGTCATCATTGTTGGTGCTGGAGTCCGACGCCATTGTCGCTTTCCCTTCTGGGCGCCGTTTTGGTCGCTGTTATCAGGGTTTCCTTTTGTATTGCTATGGGGCGTTGAGGAAAAATACAAAGAGTTTGCCGACAGAGAGCACAACCATCACCGTCCTTGATAAAGGGGAAGGTAGATCCATGGACGGCAGGGATAACATCATCATTGTTGGTGTTGGAGTCCGACGCCACTGTCGCTCACACCCTCGGAAAGGTAATTACTTTCCTTTGTTGTTGTATTTTTAAATAATTGCAAATTTGACATATGAGATTGGCATGTCATGTGTTTATGTTGATTTGTGTTGAGCTAATGATTCTACTTTCCGAAATCTGTCTTAATAACTTCATAACAACGATGAAGGATGCTTTCTTTTCTTTTTTCTATTTTTTATAATGAAGTATGATTCCTTTTCAGTATGACTTTGTTATGAAAAGATCAGATTGAGTAGAAACAAACTACTAAAGCAGAAATGTTAGAAATACGTTGATGATTTTCTTCCTCAGTAGTTTATGTAAAATATAGCGAGTAGAACTATTTAAGAGATCAGAGTGATTAGCAAAAAACACAAAAAATCATGTTGTGCGCTTTATTTTATTTTTATTTATCTTACTGGCATCAGGATTTGATTCTAGAATGGGAGACAGGTTCGAGTTATCGAAAGAGATTTAACAGAGCCCGACAGGATTGTCAGAGAACTGTAACAGCCGGGTGGTTATCTGAAGTTAATCGAGTTATGTTGGAAAAGCAAGGTTGTAGTATGAAAACCATAAGAGAAGTTTGTGAAAACTTACGGTATCCAAAACAAATCCCTCCAAATTTCATGTTAATGTTATCCATTTTTTTGTGCACACGTCTCTTGAATCTCTTCCATTTTCAATTCCAAATTTTTTTCCATGTTCGGTACCGTGAGACATCAGGATTCGCTGTCTTTATCTCTATCTAGATATATTGAAAGAAATCAAAGAATTAAAAGAAGAAGAAACCAATATTTGTGTGACCACATCATCGATTTTGATTGGCGTTATTTTCTATAAATTTCTAAAAGTATATTATATCCCGTACATCGTACGGGTGACATCTAGTGGTTTCGAATGGTTCTATAATTTGCAAGTCAAAATCCATCTTCTTAAATGACAAACATCATCTCTCAAAACACCTTAAATGGACAAACATTTATATGCTGAATATCAATATAATTGGAAACTAAGTCGAGCGGTTAGTCGGTTAAGTTAGGATTGCTTAATGGTACCAGAAACATCATTTTCACTAACGTAAAATGTTAACATGAGTCTGATTATGCTATGTGTCATCATTATCAGAAAAGCATATGTCAAAGAAGAGCAGACATAGATATAACTTACCTTTTCCTTTCTAAGCTTGGAATTTCGCTCTTCAAGATGTGAGACCTTGGTCACTAACTCATTGTAATAAGCCTGTCAATGCACAAGAAGTCAATATCGAGAAGACACGTAATGGAAATTAAAAAATGAAAAAGAAAATAGTACCAGCAGAATGCAATGATAATAACAGCAAAGCAAATACAAACCTTGCCTTCTTGCTCTAGCGCGTGCAGCGGATTGCCTACATATAATTTTTCGTCTAAGCCTCCTCTCAGCGGCATTATCAACATCCTCAGAGGTCCTCTTCCAACCTAGCATTGGCGTATCAGACAAGTCATCAATCGAAGGAGAAGGTGACAACGCCATCTGGGACGAGAATTTATGGGAGTTGAGTGCACTATCCAACGACATGACAGGTTCAATGGGAGCATTGGAAGTTTTCGCAACATAGATCCCTGCTTTTACCAGGAAATCCTCCAAAGTTGTCTCTCCAAGGCTGGGGGCTCTTCCCGGGCTCTCCACATTGCTCATCTTATATCCTATATCCCTCCACACCTCGCTCACCGTCTTCCCACTAAACGCCATCGCAAGTGACCAACTTGCTTGGCGCTGGAGCGAAGCTGCAGCGGATGTGTCAATATTTCCCGTTCCTGATGAGCGGCTAGCCTCCGTAGTCCATACTTTCTCAAGCAATTCGTCAAGTTTCATACTGCCTAATGGTTTCGACAAGTTGCCTAATGGTTTCGACAAGCTGCCTAAATGGTATTCAACTTCATCGAATGTGAGGCCTAACCACGAGTTGCATCGTTGCAGGATGTCCAGTTGAACATGAGATTGCTGCCCTCCACCACTCATATGAGAATTCATTGTCTGAATCTCCATTCAAACTTCAGCTCCGGCTATGTGAAATTACAGCCGGAAAATCCACGCAAAACCACGAAATCAGTATCAACCAATCTGATTTATACATAATAATTCACTTCGTTAGACCTAAATTGTCAATATGGATAACAACATTAACCCAAAGCAACCATTAGTCCGTATATTACACATTCATGCAACCGAATACTTAAATCTACCCAGTAAATGCAAAGGAAACCACCACTCCAAACATGAAATTTATTCATTGTATGAATCCCCACTCAAACTTCAGCTCCGGCTATGTAAAATTACAGCCGGAAAAACCACCCAAAACCACGAAATCAGTATCAACCAATCCGATTCATACATAATAATTCACTTCGTTAGCCGTAAAATGTCGATATGGATAACAACATTAACCTAAAGCAACAATTAGTCCGTATCCACATTCATGCAAGCTGATACTTAAATCTACCCAGTAAATGCAAAGGAAAAGCCAGACACATCAATCAAAACATGAAATTCATTCACAGAGGGTAAAAATGAAAAAAATGAAAGCAAAAAACATTTGCAGTGAGCACAAGTAGACATTCCCCATCGCGGCAAAATCCGAACAACAATTGCAGGAGTAGAGAATGTAGTGAATACATAACGGAATTGAAGGAACAATTAATTACCTGGCAGCAAGCAGAAGAGGATCTGATGATCTTCGAGCGTTTACGAGAGGAGAACAACAGCGGAAAAATGAGAGGAACCCTATTTGTAGTTCGGCCTGCGTTTTGAGGGATCCACGTGTTGCGTGCAGTTTTGACCCATTGCGGGTTGTCGGGTTTCTATAGATTTTTCTTG
Source organism: Ajuga chamaepitys (assembly GCA_958295605.1). Taxonomy (NCBI): domain Eukaryota; kingdom Viridiplantae; phylum Streptophyta; class Magnoliopsida; order Lamiales; family Lamiaceae; genus Ajuga; species Ajuga chamaepitys. The sequence continues at coordinate 1,013,425 of OY282505.1, read as the reverse complement.
AAGGTTCTTCTCATGCAGGAGAAAGGAAAACAACGTGTGTTCATTGAGCCAATAATATATTATTATTTTTTTTGAAAGAAGACTATTCTAAAAAATTTCGACTAGAATATTCATCAGCTCGAATATCATAATTAAGACAAGTTTCTTCTTCTACTTCCTCTATTATCATCTATTCTACTGTCAATAACGGAATGATGAAAAGATATCAGACATGATGACACGGACTACCTCGCCGCGATTCATCACGTCGAAATATCATAATTAAGACAAGTTTCTAATTGTCAGACGATATGTTCTACTGGGAAGAACAAAGGCAAGTTTCTTCTTTTACTTTCCTTATTATCAGCACTGTATGTTCTACGTTGAAGAATAAAAAGATAGCATGTGACAAGATGGCACGAATTAAGGTAAGTCGAATAAAAAAGATGGCGCGAACAAAAAGATAGCATGTGACAAGTCGAATATCATAATCATAATTAAGATAAGTTGTCACGGACTACCTTGTCGTTAACGACTGTCATATACATTAGGTCGAATATCATAATTAAGGCAAGTTTCTTTTTAATTTCGAAAAACATGTTTTTTAAGTACAAGTTTTGGATGGGGTAGAATCGATGAGAATTGAATCCTAATAAATTGACTAAGTTACAATATCGACTGAACTACAATTAATTCCCTTCGAAAATCATGCTTGATATGCTGAATATGGTATCCGATATCTTTGAATTAGTTTTATACAGCTTTCGCACATATTATTGACTTTTCAGAAAGGATAACAAAAATAATTTGTTAAATTTATAAACTGAACTCTTCGAATTTTGCATATATTATTGAGCCTATATGTTATTTCATTTTGATAATTAAATAATAGTGCTGATATTTTGATTTTTTTTCACTACTTTCCTTGTATGAATTGATTATATTATCCGAGCATGGGGTCATTCACATTGGTGTGGAGATTTAATTAGAAGCTTGTGGCATCTAAAACAATTAAAATCATTTCTATAAAGAAGTGCCATAGAAAGAATCGTGTATTTCATCCAAGGTACATCAAATATCTCTACCTTGTGAATGAAATGCAAATAATATTTGGTGATAGTGGCATGTGGCATGATATTTTGCATGTTGAACATTAATTTAGAAAATAAAATATCATTAAATTGCTGGAATCAACCAACACTGATTGACAAGAAGAAACAGCTGAAACATTATAAATAGATGTAAAACAATTGAAGCACAACACCACTAGATATAAACCTATACAAATCCAAATCTAGTAAATCAAACGAATCACAATTGTGCTGGACAAATCGCGTATTAAAATACTTGATCTCGGATTTGTCATTGATCTTATGATGAAAGTCCCAAGAAATGAGTAAATCAATGTTGAAACCTCGTTAACGACTGAATCTTCAGAACGCACACAACGAACAACACGAATAACGAATCTCCTATTATTTCGGGGATTAATATTCGCACTTACTGATGGGAGACGAAAAACTCTCATAAGGGAGATTAAGAGAAAAACAAAACGAAATGTAAAGATGAAACCTTCCCCATCCTCATGAGGAAGACGAGAGAGGAAGACAGTGCTAGATTTGGGGTTAAAAGAAGAAGTTTAGAGACAGAGTAGGGAGCGGTTGTTCCATCAGATCAACTTTAATTGTAAGTCTTCGAATTGTGGCGCATGTGGTACAATTTATTCTATATTTGATAATTTACATAATTTTTGTCCCCATATAAGTATGAGAAAATATATGATCTCTTATGATTTAAACTACAGCTTTTGAGCTTTATGCAAATTGGGAATAAATCTATGTGCGCATTTGATTTTATATACAATCTTGACATTAAAGGAACTTTGCTTAGTTTTAATAGCACTGATGAGACACTTGAGTTTACGATGATTTCATATTTTCTTATGAAACTGAAAGTCACACTTGAATTATTTACGGTCTTAGATGTTTTTGTCATTGTGAGTTGTAAATGAGCTTATGTACATGATTCTTTGAGAATTTGAAAATTTATTAGTCTTATAAAATTATGCATTTCCATGATAAAAGAAATTAATAGACAATACCAAATCAACACTTTGCTTGAATTGTTTTATGCTCTTTGAGGATTTTGTAGTTATAAATTAATTAAGCTTATATGCTTGATAATTATGGAATTCGAGTAATTTGTCTATGTTTTTAATTAAGTATGTGATAAGATAAACTGTGATTTTTTCATGATAATGAAATTTATGGACGATATCAAATCGATACATGCCAACTCTATGAAAAAGTACTTTCACAAAACCTTTCATAAAGCACTAGAAAAATATTTGATATATGATATCGTAGTCTAATTCTCAAGAAAATGATAGAACAAACTTACTGGTCTTAGAAGGAATTCAGTACCAACAATGAAAACACTAAACTTCCATAATCATACCCATCTATCAACTCAAATAACAAAGAACTGTTTAATAAAGTCAAAGCCAAATGCCCTAATGAATTTGCTTTAGCACGTTCATCCTAGTTTAAACTAGAAATATCTTTAGTTACACTGAAGAACTGTGGGATTTTGTGATGCCATAAAGGGACATTAACTTGGAAACATAAAATAATTATTTAGTATGGATCTGAAGATTTTCAAATTTTCGATCCAAATTGTACTGTGCAAATTCCTATCAGTTACAATTTAATATTGATCTCTTTTTACGAAATCTAATTTTAGCATGAACAATAAGTTATTTTCTCAGAAGTTACGTAATAATGACATGGTTTTTAAAATTCTTATATATGAGAAAGAGAAAGAATGTAATAAATAAGATGTGAATGTTGTGTATATAAAACTATTTGAGAACTGATAGGGATAATCCGGTCACTTCGGGTCGGGTTAATACCTGAGCCCACTGACCGGCCCAGCACGTGTAGGCCCAGCAAGCAAGCGTAGGCCCAGCACGCGTAGGCCCAGCAGGTCCAGGAACACGCGACGGCCCAACAGATGGTTTGTTCCGCGAATCATGGCTTAGGATTCGTTCCCAACCGCCATGCAGCGGTAAATAGGCGTGAGAATATGGAGTTTGTTAGGGTTCAGTTAGGGTTTAGGGAAAGCTGAGTATAAATATGAGAAAAGAACTCTGAATTAGGGTTCGCATTCCGAATTTTGTGTTATTGCTTGTAAGCTCAAAGTTTTTAGTGAAAGAAACACCTCGGCAAGAGGGATTTTCTGCCCGTGGACGTAGATCTCCGGATCGAACCACGTATATCTTGTGTATTTTCATATTGTTTACGTAGCTTTCTATTAAGGTTTCCTGGATTCCGTATTGCGCTTTCTATTACCTCGGACAATGGTAAACAATTTGCCAATGATCCCTTTCGGTCATGGTGCGAAGAGCTTCACATCAAACAAATTTTCACTTCGGTTGCTCACCCTCAAGCCAACGGGCAGGTTGAAGTCACCAATCGGACACTGCTCACGGGAATAAAGAAGCGCCTGGATAATGCCAAAGGTCTCTGGGCTGAAAACCTTCCACAAGTCCTATGGGCTTATCGCACAACACCGCATACATCTACCGGGGAGACTCCTTATAGCCTTACTTATGGTTCCGAAGCCGTTATCCCTGCTGAAATCAGTGTACCAAGCCCCCGCCTTCTCTCATTGGTTCCAGAGGATAATGACGAGGCTCTCCGGGCAAATTTGGAGGAGCTTGAAAACCGTCGTGACCAATCATTCATTCAACAGGCCAGGTGTAAACAACGAGCAGCCCGGTATCATAACCTCCGGGTCCGAGGCACTCAGTTCAATGTCGGGGACTTAGTTCTTCGGCTAAACTCAGCCAGCAAAGCTGCCCCCGAGGGAAAATTACATGCTTCTTGGAAAGGTCCCTACCGAGTTGTTGCCGCGCACGATTCCGGATCCTATCAGCTAGAGCATCTCAACGGGACCCCGATTCCCCGAAGCTGGCACGTCACCAACTTGAGGCGCTTCTACCTGTGAAGGCCAAATCACAAGTACCATCTGCTCTTTCTGCTCATTGTATGTTTCTTTTATGATTATCATCTACCTTTGTATTATTTAGTTTGCTCCGGCACTTATCATTGAATAAAAATTCTTTGTTTCTGCATCTTGCTGTGTTCTCCTTTACTTTACGGGGACGCCCTAACGCAATCATATTATCGTTATTAGTCTCCGGACAATTAAATTTCTCCCTCGGTCCGTCCGAGGAGATTCGCATTTAGTCCCCGGACTCATATCACTTTCTCGCCTGTTTAACCAGAGAAGTGTTTACTCCCGCCTGATTCGTCCGGGGAGATGTTACTCCCGCCTGATCCGTTCGGGGAGATTGGATTTATCCATACTGTGTTCCCGAACACCCAATTAAAATAGTTAATAATTTTTCGTATTGTGTTCCCGAACACCCGGTTAAAATGGTTAGTAACTTGTTGCTTTCCTTAAACCCGTCTATACACACCGCAACAGTTTTATTATCTTCTGAATAATACAACATCAAGCAGTTTTTTACATAAGACTTCAAATTAAAAAAAAAAAAACAAAAAAAAAAAAAACAAAACAACAAAAAGAAGAAAACCATTATCTACGGCCCCCGAGCCAATATTCAGCGCCCCGGCGTTGCGGCCTGCTCCTCGATCTGCGCTGCGTCCTCCGGGACCTTGACGTACTTCGGCCTCGGGCTCCGGCTCTTTCTCCGCCACGAGCTTCCCGACGCCGAGGACTTGCTCTGGGCGCTTGCCTGGGGACTTCGTCTCTAGTCCGCGCTCGGTTACTTGGTTGTGGCGCGGACCTCGGGGTTTGGGCCCACTGCTCAGGGTCCCACTCCTCCGGAGCCATCACTTCAATTTCCCGAGCCAGCTCCTCAACTACTTCTTCGGCAACCACAGCGGGTTCTTCTTCGATCGTGGTCACTGGAGCTGGCTCCCGAATAACAATGCCTTGGCTCTTTCCAGAGGGTTTCTTTTTGTCCTTCCGAGGCGCTTTCGGGGTACCTTGTCTCCGGCTTGTACTGGCAATAAATTCCTCGGCAGAGGGCCTCCATCTGCCTCGGCCCTTCAACCCTTCATACATGCTCAGAAGCAACTCTAGCACTTCTCGCTTTCTTACGAGCTCCGAGGCCTCCGCGGGGTTATTGGCCGTAAGCGCTGAGATTTCGCTCTGGATCTCTACGACCCGCTCCCCCACTTCCTCAAAGGTCAGAAGACCGAACTCCGACAGTATCCGATCATACTCCCTCTGATGAACAAGGACACGGCTCATCTCGGCAGCGGTAGACCGGTATTTCATCTCAAAATCTTTGGCTCTCTCTTCGGCTTCAACCACTTTCCTCTCTGCCGAGGCCACCTGCTTTTCTAGCTTCGGCACTACGTGCATCTGCAGGTTGTTCTTCTCCTCGCGGAACCACTCAAGTGATCGCATGAGCTTCTTTATTGTTTCGTGTAGTTCCGCAGTGTTCTAAACAGAAAGAAGAGTCAACCAGATCGATTACTCTCAAGTATGTAAAAAGTTGGAGTTCAGTTCGACAACAGACATAAATTGATCATGCAAGCAAAGGAAAGACAGAGAATCTGAGAAACAAAAAGTTATATTTCACAAAACAGAAGTACAAGGTTCCAAATTCAATACATCGATTCCTAACATTCCTAAAATATACAACTTTAAATTTGCGGGGATCGACTGACCTCCCGCTCAGTTGCCTCAGTCTCTTCGGGCAACCCCTCTCGCCGGCCCTCGGACACTTCGGCTCCTCCCTCCTCAGTTGTTGCGACGGTTTCGTCCGCAGCTGTGGCTTCGACCTCCATCCGTGGAGGGGGCTCTCTGCTTCGGGGTGCGGAGACCAGTTCACCTCGGCGGAACGCCATGAACTCTTGGTCCTGGTCCACTTCGCAGTTGGCAACTTCCGCGGCCGTCAGAAGTTGTTTCTTCTCCCCGAGAGCCTTCACCAGGGGCCACTCCGGTAGATTTGCTAGCGCCGCATAGTAGGCCTTTTCCACTCCGGCCACTGCCTCAAAGTCATACCCGAATTCTGGACGATATACGTCCACATTCGGGTAGACCTCCTTCACCTGCTCCAGCAGCGCGGATCGAGTGGCCTGGTCCCCTATAGCCACAAACTCCGTCTGGAAGTCGAGGAACGTGCTGGTTTGGAATAACTTATCGGCGAAGGCCTTCAGCAACGCTCCTTGCCCTTCGACCACGGCAGCTTCCCGAGCCTCCATTTCTGCCCGCAGCCGCAGCACTTCACCCCGGAGGACATTATTCTCCGCCTCCACCCCGCGCAGACGCGCAACCTCGGTTTCGACCAAGGCAGCCCTCTTGCGTGCCTCGGTCATATCGTGGGTCAGTCGGTCGTTGCGCGCTCGAAGCTCCCTGGCCACTTCGGCCAGTTCCTCCTTCCCCTCCTTCTCGCTCTTGCGGCCGAGGTCTAGGATACCTCGCGCCAAGCGCAGAAGCTCTTCGGCATCGGGCCCCTCCAACCCCAGCAGACTTGGTGGCCCCTGTTCCCTCACCTGCCACCAATAACTACAGACCATAGTCAGCACAGATAACATACGTAGCATTTGCGGTAACTAACAGTATATCAGAAATGTACCTCCACACTCTCCTCCGGGCGGAGTCTTTTAGCTACTGCTGGAGGAGTCCCGGATGATGGCTCCGGCCTCTTCTTAGATCCGGGAGCAGGCTTCGCCACTCCCACCTGCTCCTCCGACCCAGCGCTGGGCCGCGCACTGGGTGGCATCTTCCCCCGGGGAGACACCTCAGTGGCCTTCCCCTTCTTTTTTGCTGCGGCAACAGCCGCGGGGCTTCCGGCAGGCTCTTTCCCGAAGCGTCCCACTGCACGAGGAAGGTAAAGATTAGTTATGTACCCTCTTCGGCGCCCGCATTGCCCGAATAATACGGACTCAGCCCTGCCTCCTCCAATTCCTCCTCGGAACAGAGGGTTTTGAAAGTCCCCACTATCCGGAATGTATGTATCACTTTGGCCCCCGGGCTCTCCACAGGAGCGGTATCAAGTACCTCATCACTCCTCCACTTCGGGAAAGCTACTTTATTCCTAATAAATATAAACCTCTCCTTCCACCCCTCTACCTTACTCGGGTTCTGAACCTTGAACCCACCTCGGGCTCGGGGACTAAAGGAGTACCACCCCTTGGACTTCCCGAAGTTTTTTAATTGGTAGAAGAACCTAAAAAGCTCTACGGTTGGTTCTAATCCGGCATTTTTACATACTACGGTGAATCCCACCACTTGCCTCACCGCGTTCGGCGCTAGTTGGCTCAGGGCAATACCGTAGTATTTCAACAATTGGATCACAATGTCCCACAGGGGCAGTCTCAGGCCTATTCTAAGGGGATCTATGTACACACTAATAAACCCCTGCGGTGGGCAGCAGGCCTTATCCTCGGGGTTCGGTATTATATACTCTAGGTTGAAGGGAAAGAAAAATAAAGGGATTTCTCTCTCAATCTGCTCTCGCGACATCCGTAACGCTACCGAGGACACCTCCAACCCCTCCTCCGCGCATGGGTAGAAGGCAACCATCATAACGTTGCTTTCCAGCCCATCGGCCCTGTCTACGGTCCTAATCTCATTCCTCTCCGGAATGAGATACGACAGGGTGGGGATATCTAACGGAGCACCCGTAGTCCCTACTACTTCAATAGAGGCAGAAGATGAGGCAGAAGATGAAGAGGAGGACATACTTACTTGGGTTGGATTTGAGAAGTTTGGATTTGAGAAGTTTTGATTTGAGATGGATTGCAAGCACAAAATCCCTCTTTTTCCCGCTTTCTAAACTGATAAATTGCAATGGAGAAGATGAAAAGTTACTGTGCAGTTATTCCAAATATATACGCAAAAAACCGACGGCTCTGATGCAGCCTATTCAAATTCAGTGATGGAGATTTAGACGTGCTCTTCACGCGCTTTACAGTTCCCAAGGCGCGTGGGGAACAGGTTTCTTGGAAATCGCAGAGCATGTCACTTCACATCCCTCTCTCTCATGATGGCGCCGCCAATCACATCAACCTCACCCTTAGTCATGAAGATTCAAACTACACTCCGGTGATTCCTTTACTTCGGTCATACTACCACACTCCGGTGCTCCCTTCATTTTGGCCAGACTATTCACTCCGGTGTACCCTCCACCTCAGCCAGGTTGTTATATACTTCCAACGCATTTCTTGCTTCTGGGAAATTCGGTATCTCGATATATGTCTTGTGCACTTCGGCCTAGCTCGACTCCGCGTCCGCAGACTGCTCCGCAGAGTCCCCAGGGACGCGGATAGACTTAGTCATCCATAAACACTTCGTCCCGCCAGCGACCACGGCCCTTCTTGCTTACGGTTCCACCCCGGTGACAACCGAAGCTCCCTCCTTGCTTCGGCTGGGGGGGGCATCTGATAGGGATAATCCGGTCACTTCGGGTCGGGTTAATACCTGAGCCCACTGACCGGCCCAGCACGTGTAGGCCCAGCAAGCAAGCGTAGGCCCAGCACGCGTAGGCCCAGCAGGTCCAGGAACACGCGACGGCCCAACAGATGGTTTGTTCCGCGAATCATGGCTTAGGATTCGTTCCCAACCGCCATGCAACGGTAAATAGGCGTGAGAATAGGGAGTTTGTTAGGGTTCAGTTAGGGTTTAGGGAAAGCTGAGTATAAATATGAGAAAAGAACTCTGAATTAGGGTTCGCATTCCGAATTCTGTGTTATTGCTTGTAAGCTCAAAGTTTTTAGTGAAAGAAACACCTCGGCAAGAGGGATTTTCTGCCCGTGGACGTAGATCTCCGGATCGAACCACGTATATCTTGTGTATTTTCATATTGTTTACGTAGCTTTCTGTTAAGGTTTCCTGGATTCCGGATTGCGCTTTATCAAGAACTTATAGTTAGTAGTTCATTTTTTTTTATGTATTTTGTAGTCATCATCACCTATATATTTATTATAATATAATAAGTTTCAAGTTTATTTTTATAATATCATATTACTATATGTTGTATAGTTCATCAACAACAATAAACCTAATAAAATTATTAGTTACTGTAAAAAATATTATATTTCGTATCTTGCAGGAGTGGAGATCTTGTTGGAAAATTTATGATCACAACGAATACAAACGAATGATAAACGTGAAGAAATAAAAGATAGAAACACCAAGATTAACGTGGTTCGCTAACAACTTCTTAGCTACGTCCACGACCAAATGGGAGGATCCAAAACCAAATATCAACGAGAGAATTACAATATAGGACTATAGTATCCTATCGAACGAAGACAAATCGAGTATCAATCAATTGATACTCGACCCAAACAATCTCTCTACGTTCCAATGACCAATCTAAAATCAATACTAATCAATTCTAATCGCTCTTCCTCAAACGACTCCAATCGGACTTATTTACAAGTTCCCCAAACCTAATTCTATATATAAGAGGAATCAAATTGGGCCTAAATCGTGTAAGCCCAAAATTTGGTGCGCCTAACTAGTCGCGGCCGTGTCTATATGTCGCGACCGCTTCAGCTGTCGCAACGGCACGGCCGCGCAGCTAGCCAACTCTCCAGTGCCAATTTCACTTTCTAGCCACAAAGTGACGCGACCGCGTCGCCATTCGGTGCCGCGTTGCTTCCAGCGGACTTCATGTCCAAGCTTCCAATTTTGACACAAACTACGAAACGGATCAAATCGGTTCAAGGCATAAATTCCTAAGAACCTCCATCCTGCTTTGAATCTACAAACAATGCGACTTCTTCGGACAAAGCTTCACCTCAATTCAAATCCCTCACAAATTCAAACAAGTTGAACCTAATCAAACCAAATTCAATTGTGCCAGTTGTACCCAATGTACCAGATGCGCCTTAAGTACCCAAGTTGTCCCAAACAATGGGACACTAACATGTTCTAACAGCAGCAGACCGAACTAAAGTAGAACCTTGCATTAAATACAAGGTTCCCCTTTTAGCGCCCTTCAAAATCACATTCGAACATTTGTAGATGTTCAAAGCTCCACCTTCACCTTTGAAACTGAAGCCCCTACTGTCTAATTAACTCAGTGAAATTAGATTTCACGTCATGAGTGGAACATATCGTTCAATATGCATAGTCTACCATCATGTGTCATCACCTTGACTTAGTCTACCATCATGTGTCATCACCTTGACTGAGCCTATTCCAACCGTCTTGCATTTGGAACCATTGACCAATGAGATATTACCACCTTCTTCCTGCTTATAGGTTGCCAACCACTCCCTATTCGGACATATGTGGTACGACGCCCCAGAGTCGAGAATCCACGCATCAGATTTACCTGTCTGTTTCTCAGCAACTAGGATCGAATCTTCATCGATGTCTTTTTCAACTTCTAAAAGATGTTAGATGTTAGTCGGAAGGCAAATTAGGGCAACGTCTATTGAGAATTAGACAAAACTAAATAAAATTTAGACGGAATAAAGCCGGGAGCAATGTTCTAAAAGGCTCTAGCGACTGGTCGAGCGACAAACTAGGGTCTAGCGCCTAATTATGATCTAGACGGGGTTAATCGGATTTAAGCCAGGTTAGACGGGGAGGGATCGGGCCTTAATTTAGACGGATAAAGCCGGAAACAATGTTCTAAAAGACGATAGAGACTACTCGGGTGATGGACTAGGATGTAGCGTGCTAATTGTGATTTAGATGAGGTTAATTGGATTTAAACGGAGTTAGACGGGAAGGAGTCGGGTCTAATCCCTGTATTGTTTGTAGCTCAGTTAGTAGAGCATTCTTTTTCCTCCTATTCTAAGAACAAATGACTCGAATTCAAGATCAATAACCTACGTCGTGAATGTTCCGACACTTATTATTCAATTACGTCTCAGTTAATACAGCATCTTGTACCGTGAGCCAAATAGGAGTGTACTAGAAAAGAAAGCCCTAACTCATTATCGCAGCTCGTCTCCCCGTCCTGAATCGCCCCGCCCGGGCACCACCTCAATCACTTCATCAATGGCGGCGAAGCACGACTTAACCCAGCTGATAGCACGGCATCTGGATAGGCATCTAGTTTTCCCATTGCTTGAATTCTTGCAGGAGAGAGAGTTGTATGCCGAGGAAGATATTTTGAAGGCCAAGATCGAGCTTCTTAATCACACTAACATGGTCGATTTTGCTATGGACATTCACAAATCCCTCTATCGCTCAGACGATGTTCCACACGGTATATTCATATCACATCTTTTTATTGTTATTATTTTAAATAGATTCTTTAGTTTATAATGTTTTGATTTTGCAGTTGTGATTGGAAATTTTTATTTCTATTGAAATTCAATTCATTTATTAAAGTGGCTGCGAATATTAAGATTTTACTGAATTAGGGTTTTCTTTTTTGTGGTTGAGGGATAGTGGTTTGCCTACAAATGCTTCAGCTGGTATTTGGTTTGGTCTGCTAAAAGATAAACGACATTGTTATCCTGTTTATGTATTTGCTTGAGAATGTGCTACTTGAGTTTTTATATGTTGATATGGATTAATCACATGTTTGTCTGGCATAACGTGTTCAATTTTTTTAAATTGCCTACGTTTGGTTTGGATTTATTTAGCATGGTTCGTTCTGAGGGTACTCAGATCAGAATCTAAAACTGAATGCTAGTTGAGATTGGAGATACGATGTGTATTGACTGAATATTTGTCTAACATTTGTAGTTTTGCAATAATTTTGAACGAATGCACGAGTGTAAGATGCCCAGTGAGTTTTCTAATTTGGGATTCTTTGCTGTTTAGACATGGTGGAGAGGAGAGGTGAGGTGGTGGGTAGGCTGAAGGCTTTAGAAGAAGGAGCAGCTCCGTTGGTTGGTTTTCTGCAGAATCCGAATGCATTTCAGGAACTAAGAGCTGACAAACAATACAATCTTCAAATGCTTAATGATCGGTATCAGGTTGAGCTTCGGCCAAATCGAAACTTTATGATTGTCTTTAGTTTCAGTAGTTTAGCAACATCCTTACGTTTATTGATGGTGCTCAACATTACAATCTTCAGATGCTTTAATGATCTATATCAGGTTGAGGTTGCGCCAAATCAGACCTTTATGATTGTCTTTAGTTCAGACTTTCAGTAGCTTAGCAACATACGTTTGTTGATGTTGTACAACATTACAATCTTCAGATGCTTAATGATCGGTATCAGGCTGAGCTTCCGCTAAATCGAGACTTTATGATTGTCTTAAGTTTCAGACTTTCAGTAGCTTAGCAACATACTTACGTTTATTGATGTTGCACAACAGTACAATCTTCAGATGTTTAATGATCGGTATCTGGTTGAGCTTCCACCAACCGAAACTTTAGGACTGTCTTTTAGTTTCAGTAGTTTAGCAATGCACTTACATTTATTGATGTTGCACAGATTGGTCCGGAGCAAATAGAAGCATTGTATGATTATGCCAAATTCCAATTTGAATGTGGAAACTACTCGGGGGCCGCTGATTATTTGTATCAGTACAGGGCCTTGTCCACCAACAGCGATAGGAGTTTGAGTGCGTTATGGGGAAAGCTGGCTGCCGAGATATTGATGCAAAACTGGGATATTGCATTGGACGAGCTTAACCGCTTGAAGGAAATCATCGACTCCAAGGTTGTTTCATGAGCATGTTGATATATTCCAATAATTCACACCTTTCTGCTTTGCAGCAAAAACCGAACTAACAAATTTGTGCTGTTGCAGAATTTTTCATCCCCATTGAATCAAGTGCAGTGCAGAGTATGGCTAATGCATTGGAGTCTGTTCATCTTCTTTAACCACGACAATGGGAGGACGCTGATTATAGACTTGTTTAATCAAGACAAGTATGGTTTTCGAATCAATATTTTATTCCCACGTATTCTTTTGATGAAGTAGATGATAGTATTTCATTTGAGCTCAAATATATATTCCTTAGGGGGTGCTTGCAAACAAATATGCTTTTAGAGAAGTGATTTAAATTGATTTTTGTGGTAAAATAAGAATTTGGCAGTGTTTGGAAATAAAGTAATTTTTAGAATTAGCTTCTCAAAATCTGGGTCTTCTTGCCATTGCTTTTGCTTTTGAAAGAGTGGTTGAAATTAGAGATTTAGAAAAATCACTTGTGTAAAAAGTAGTTAGTGTTTGAACAAAAAAAGTGATTTCAAACAATTGACTAGAGAGAAGCAACAAAATTCTGCTTGAAGCTTTTGTCGTGGAAGTACTTTTTTTAAAGCTGAAGTTGGCAAAAACAACAAAACAGCTTCTCACAAGCTACAAGTTGAAAAACACTTGGAAAAAACAGGTGTTTGCAAACCCAACACCACACCCAAAATCAATTTTCATAATCACTTTTTACTGTTTGCAACCCCATTTTGGCACCCAAAGTCAATTTTCTAAAGTGCTTAAAAGCAGCTTTTGAGAATCCACCTTTGAGGTGCTTTTGAGTGGATTTGGCTTTTGGAACTTTATTTTATTTTATTTGTTTAAATTCATTTTTTTCTCAAACACTACCAAATTCTCATTTCACCACAACAATCAATTTAAATCACTTTTCCAAAAGCACCATTGTTTGCAAACACCCTCTTAACTTCTCAAAATCAGCTTTTAATCACTTCCGAAAAGCAATTTTAATGGCCAAGTATAACATTGCAAACACCCCTTCAAATTAGAAGTGCTTCTCAAAAGTGATTAAATGGCTTACTTGTGTTTGCAATCACCCTCTTAGTTTCAATAGATTCCCTGAATATCTATATATCTATATCTCCTCTTCCTTGGGCCTAAAACTGTTTTTCTTCTTACCAATGCATCTAAATCAGAGAAACAACCTATGAATTTGAACTTTAAAATCTCTTACAGGTATCTGAATGCCATTCAGACAACTGCTCCGCACCTATTACGATACCTGGCAACTGCATTTATTGTCAACAAAAGGAGGCGGCCGCAGTTTAAAGAATTTATGAAGGTGATTCAGCAGGAGCACTATTCGTATGAAGACCCGATTACAGAGTTCCTGGCATGTATATATGTCAACTATGACTTCGATGGAGCACAGAAGAAGATGAAAGAGTGTGAAGAGGTAATCTTCATGTTCGTTCTTAGATTAGGGAATACCACATATTTAGTGAAGATGTTACTTGGCTGCATTCAGTTGTCGTGCATTAATATTTGTTCGGAGTTGAGGAAATAAAATAAATCACAGGAATGAAATGAGCCAGATGGCCGAAAAAAATCCCCAAACAGCTACTTAGGGGGTGTTTGCAGACAATGGTGCTTCTGTAAAAGTGATTCAAATTGATTTTTGTGGTAAAATCAGAATTTGCTAGTGTTCAGAAAAAAATGATTTTAAATCAAAAGCCATCCAGAATCTGAAAAGCAGCTTTAATCACTTCTTAAAAGTGATATTAGTGCTCAACTTGACATTGCAAACACCCCTTCAAACTAAAAGTACGTCTTAAAAGTGATTTTAATGGTTGTATTGAATTTACAAACACCCCTTATAATGTCTCAAGGATCACAGGCTGACTAATGGAAAACATAACAGAAATAGAAGAACATGAATTAAATAAAATAAGACATCAACAACAAAACAGGCCTAAGGCCCATTCCCGTCTGTCCTTCCGCGTCGCCTATACGTGATGTCATCCGTAACAATACTGTTGTTTAATCTTGGTGAAGGTTATACTGAATGACCCCTTCCTTGGAAAAAGGGTTGAAGACGGAAACTTCACAACTGTACCTCTAAGAGATGAATTTCTTGAAAATGCACGTCTTTTCATCTTCGAGACCTACTGTCGCATTCATCAGCGCATTGATATGAGGTACGTGCTACCTGAAAAATGCATTCACATATACATACTCTAAAATGAATATTGTACTCTACGTGATATCATTATCATTTACGGATTATTTTCTCCGTTGTTACTGACAGAGTGCTTGCTGAGAAACTGAATTTGAATTACGAGGAAGCAGAAAGATGGATCGTTAATCTTATAAGGACCTCCAAGCTCGAAGCGAAAATCGATTCAGAAACAGGAACCATTATCATGGAAGCGAGTCCGACCAATGTGTACGCTTCTACTCAACGCTTTTCGGTGTTTCATCTTCTTGATAGCCTGTTGTCTTACTGACTAATTGTTTGTCGATTATTCAGGTACGAGCAGCTTATTGACCACACGAAAGTGCTGTCCCTCCGTACTTTCAAGTTAGTGAACCAGCTTCTGGAACATGCTCAGCCGCAGACTGCACGATAAGTTTCGTATCTTGATTTTTATTCGGCAAGTTTTGAGCCATTGCTGGTGCAGTCTGTCTTGTAATTTTCGTTTTTGTTGCTATAGAAAACAGTTAACTTATGTTACCGTGATAATTTAATGAGGAAGCACTAACATTGAATATTCTCTGAGCTTACATTTAGAGGTGGCAATCTAGACGATATGACCCAGCCTAGCTCATTAGGCCAGTGCCGTATGTCGTGCTGAGCTGAACTAAAATTCTATTGCACAAAAACTTACCGAGTCTAACCCATCCCCTAAAATATATCAAGATGTGGACTATCGGAATTTGGCTCATTGAGTTGGGGTTGATGATATTTTTGTTCGAAATTCTTATGGCTAGCCCTCCTAAAATGTTGGGTGGGCTATGCCGGTCTATTGTACTGGGCGAATTTTACCATCGGTACATACATTGTCTCAATTAAGCAATTCCCAAACACTTGGAAAACATAAACTAAGGAATGGTCATGATAATGTGTATGAATGAGGGTCAATCATACTGTAGAATGATGCAGGAGAAATAGCTAATAAAATATGAGTAATGATTAACTCATTCGTGTGATCCAAGCATAAGAAATAGGAGCGAAGTCTATTTTATTCTATAATATACGGTCTTTCTAATAAGTTTTCGAATCACTGAAAATGCGACATATGTATTTGGTTACGATCTTTAAGGGGATAATGATTCAGAGATATGTGTGGGAGACTGTTAGGCAATCAATTACTCTAATTGACTCTAAACCACTGGCCTGTGGTTAGATTGAAATGTTCACTTTGATAGGAACAATTCAAAAGGATATGGTTCACCCATCGGAGTGAACATGAATGGAAAGCAATAAAAGAACAACTAACTTTGTTATTTCTCATTCATAAAGAAAACAAGTTTCGAATTTACAATTATAGTAGTTTATACAAATGACAAGGGTACAATATTTGCTCTTAATGGTATAAGGAACATCGTGAGGTAATTGATATCCGGATTTCACAAAGAATTGCGAAAATTTGACATTGTATTAAATTAGAAGATCGAGTTTATGAAATATTAATTCCTCAATTTGCATGTATCAAAAAGATTCAAGCGATAACATGTATAAAGTGCAAGTTGTTAGCACTTCTATGAATGGTTGAACATAAGAAAAGATCCATTTGCATCTAAAGAAAATGACAAAGTTATTGGGAGGTGAAATTTTATACTCAAGTGCAATGTGAGCGTTATAATACTAAGCTCAATGCATCAACTAAATATTATTTTCTCAGATAACTTGTTAGATATATTTACTCAAGGCAACACAATGTTACTACAATTGTGTCAAAAAATATTTTGATATCTTAAAGAAATTATTGACATGAATTTGTTCTTCCAACATTAGAGACGAGATATTACAAATGAAATCGTAACATCTAAAAAATGTCAAATGCTCTCATACATAGGGACAAATACTACATATGGAAATTTGACTCCGAAAGGAATGAAGACACTACTGCCTTGAAACATCAAATAATACCTTAGCTGGTTGGCCCATGAATAGGTCATTAGCAAATTGATTATATATTATAATGGGGAACACGAAAAAATCTTGAAGATCAACCAAGATTTTTCTCTAACTATCCGGTCAAATCATTCAGAGGTGATAGTACCACATGAAGAAATTCGTGAGTGTTTATGTCTTTATGACTAAAGATGCTAGCTATTAGCTTGAATTATAACATTGAAAAGTTTATGAAGACAATGCAATTTATAACGAACAAATGAACTAGACTATGTAAAGGTGATAATAGAAAGCATATATTCACCGAAGTTTTCTACAACCAACCCTCACATGTTCTCCTAATGATTTATGTAAAATTAATGGTGTATAAAGTTACAAAACTCTCTTTGATAAAAACACGTATCAGGAGTTGTATAATTTTCAAGGGGAGTCATAATAGGTGCGTTGCACTCTCTTTCAACCAAGGTTTATTTTTTCCGCTGAGTTTTGTTACTTCACAAAAAATTTAACGAGTCAACAAGTTATGAACCATTTTATCCTTTGACATGTCCAGGGGGAGTATTGAAAGAAAAACAAAATTTAATTTTTTTCTATTGAATTTTGTAACTTGACAATTTTTTTTAATGAGACAACAACTTATGCACCATTTTTCCCTTTGACTTAATAAGTGGGAGTGTTGAAGGAAAAACTAATGTACGCTCGTAAAAGAAATATAATGGACAAGTTAGATATTCACCAAACATTGTATAATTATAAAAAAGTCATTCTATTTGACACCATATAAGGGCATGTTTACTAGGATGATTGGGATAACTCAATGGGCTGTTGGGCTGATATCTTAATAAGGATCTCATTGATTGGGAAATCTAATCAGCAACATACTACTTCATACAATAGCTGCATTGGACTGACCAATCCCCTGAAAACCGCCGTCTACCTTCCTGGATTATCATATTTCCTAGAACTATTCATGGGCCCACACCAATAATAATACATTTCTTCCGTTTTTCTTGTAACCAAAGTATAAGGATATTTGTATCCCACCTCCTATGGGCGGATACGAATCACATCCACAGTAGCCATTTTTTAAAATTGTACCGGGCTGTGGGATTGTGTAATCACACGGATATTGTGTAGTAAACATGAGACATGTTGAGATTATTTAGTGTGCATACTAGTAAACATGCCCTAAAAGGATATGATAAATAAGAGAGACCTCTCTTTGTTATCTTCTTTCATATTTTTCCTTAAACAAAGAAATAGAAAAATATAAATTTTAGAATATTGTTCTTCTATCAAATTTATACTTTTGTAAAACAGCAACAAAAATATACTTTTGTATCAATATTCTAGCACTTACTACACGTCCATTCATATCCAGGCGGATTGATAGATGAAAGGTGTTCTTAAGAATGAACACTAACTCCCAATTGAATGTCTGATATAAGGAAATGAACAAACAAACAATTCTGAGAAAACAATTCTCCTAAAAAACTACTCTACTTAGGTGTGGTGCCCTTCCATTGGTTTGTTGTAGTACTCTGCTCACCGTCCTTACTGTCACTTGGTTAAGGGATTTGCAAGAATGCTCCCTTGGTTGCGTCCTTTTCCCAGATCGTACTCCTGGTGCTAGTTAGGGGGCTTCCTAATCCTTTTGGTGTGAATGGGCTTGGGATGGGTAGTTTGGGCTGGTGTTATTTCAGTACTGGGCTCGGGATAGGTAATTTCGGCTGGTACAGTTTCGATTGTGGGCTTAGGTACTTGAGCGTGGGCTTGTAGGCTGTGGCAGAGTTTGTATCATTCCCTCATCCTTCAGAAACAACGTTGTCCTCTAAGGCCAGGAGTAGAGAGGGCGTTTGGAAATTTATCAGCATCTTCTCGTGTGGCATTTTCTAGCAGAGTCCGAATACTGAATAAGGATTTGTGGAATGAAGACACTGTGGTGTAATATCAGTCGGTTGCCACAAATTTCCAAAGGGCAAATTACGAGGTGTGTGTCATCCAACAAAGTAGGTAAGGTTGGGGGTCTGATGGTGGGGGCCGCGGAATGGTTTGAGCTTGGAGACGTGAAAAATTGGGTGGATTCTACTGGACTGGTGGAAGGTTCAACTTATAGGAAACATAGCATGTCTTCTGCAAAATGGGGAATGGACTGTAGTATCGGACATATAGCTTCTAATAGTGGTTTTTGGATATTGACGATTGGCGGTAAGATTGGAGATTGATCTCAAACTGAATATCATGATGGTGTTTGTTGGCTTGTTGTGTCATACGAAGTTGGGCATGCTTTAGATTCGGCTTCAGATTGCCCAAAAGAGAATCACGTTCGCTTAGTAGTTCATCAACAACTTGGAACGTCGAGTGGGGCTGGTAGACTTGTATGCTTGGTGGGAGGCGTCCATATAGAGCTTGGAAGGGTGTCATGTTAATGTTGAATTGATGGCTGGTGTTATACGAAAATTCTGCCCATTGTACTAACCGGAGCCAGCTGGTGGGCTTATCTTGTGTGAAACTCCGAAGGTACTGCTAGAGGATCTGGTTGATGACTTTCGTTTGGCTATCGGTTTGAGGATGATAGGCGGAATTGTGCTTCAAAGTTGTGCTGCTGAGGGAGAAAAGGTGCCGCCAGAAGTTACTTAGGAAAATTGGGTCGCGGTTGGAGATAATTGACTTCGGGAAGCCATGGTCTTTGATTAACAAGTCTGTGAAAATGGCTACTATGTTGGCTACTCTAAATGAGGCTGGGAGGGAGCCAAAGTGAGTGTATTTGGTGAGACGATCCACAACAACGAGGATAACTGCCGAGCCTTTGATGGGCGGTAGACCTGTAATGAAATCCATCGAAATGTCTTCCCACACTGAATTTGGAATAGGGAGTGGTTGAAGCAAGCCTTCCGGTGGTTGAGTAGAGGTTTTGACATGTTGACAAACAAAACAAGAAGATACAAAGTTAGTAACATCAACTCTCATATTTTCCCAAAAGAATAAAATGGCCAAACAAACGAGAGTTTGTTTAATGCCGGCATGTTCGCTAATGAAAGAAGAATGTGCTTTCAATAAATGCTATTTAAGCACCATATTTGACCCAATGACATATCTGTATTTGTAAAGTAAGATTCCATTTGTTACTAAGTAGTCTGGTGGAAGAGATTGATTCTCGAATTGTTTGTGAAGTTCGAGGACTTGGGGATCAGAGATATTATCATAATGGATAAGCTGGAGGACGTCAAGTAATGGTTGAGAAACGAGTGTGAAGAAGCTGCTGTTTGTGGTTCAGGGAATTGGAGGGACAAGGCATCAGCAACCATATTTGAAGAGCTCGGTTTGTATTCTATGCGAAAATCAAAAGCGAGGAGTTTCTGGAAGTAATCTTGTCGATCCGGTGTATGGATGGATTCCTGTAGCATTTGTTTGAGGCTCTTTTGATCCGTTCGGATCACAAATTGACTGCCTAATAAATATGGACGCCATTTAAGGAATGCCTCAGTGAGGGCAAAAAGTTCTTTCAGATATGTCAAAGCTCCTAACATTTTCCAGTTGATATTCTTACTGAAAAATGAAATGGTGTGCCCCTCTTGCAATAAAACCGCTCCTACTCCATGATTAGATGCATCACATTCAATGACGAATTGCTTTGTCAAATCAGGCAAGGCCAAGACCGGTACCGAAGTCATGGCTGATTTGACGTTTGAGCAGGTTCAGGCCAAGTAAAGCGTTTTACTTCAATAACTCCATTAAAGGAGCAGTGATGGATGCGTATCCTTGAATGAGACAAAGGTAGTAACACGTGAGACACAAAAATCCACGCAATTGTTTCAAATGTTTGGGTAATGGCCACTGCATCATGGCCTCGATCTTTGTTGGACCAGCAGAAACAGTACCTTCGGATGCTATGTAGCCCAAATATTCGATTGACGATTGACAGAAGCAACATTTAGTGAACTTTATGAAGAATCTGTTAGCAAAGAGGCACAACAGGACTTGAGTAAGATGAGAGACGTGATCAGTGGCAGTTGGGTTGTAGATTAATATGTCATCAAAGAAAACTACTATAAATTTTCAGAGAAAGGGCTGGAGGATTTTGTTTATAATGGATTGGAAGGTTGATGGGGTGTTAGCTAGGCCAAAAGGCATAACCGAAAATTCGTAATGGCAATGATCAGAAGGTAGTTTTGGGAATGTCGTGAGGGTGCATCTGTATTTGGTGATAACCGGAACGAAGCTCAAGTTTGGTGAATATTCGGGCGTGGCGGAGTTAATCTAGGAATTCATCTATTATAGGGATGGGGAAACGATCTTTAATGGTGCCTACGTTGAGTGCTCTATAGTCAACGCAAAACCGATAAGAGTTGTCTTTTTTGTGAATAAGTAACACCGGAGCAGAGAAAGGGCTAGTACTTGGGCGAATAGTGCCCTATTGCAGCATTTCTGAGATTAATTCTCCGAATAGTACCCTATTGCAGCAATTCTGAGATTAATTTCTCAATCTTGGACTTTAAGATGAGGGGATAACGATATGGACGAACATTAATGAGTTGAGTGTGTGGTTAGAGAATGATTCGTTGAGTCAGATTTCGATGGGAGGGATGTGGGAAGGGACAAAGAACAGAAATTGATATTGTTGGAGGACCTTTAAGATATTGGGGGGTGGGGGGGGGGGGGGGTAAATTTGGAGGGAGGAAGGAGGATCGGTGTTTGGAGCAGCATGTAGCTCAAGTAAGTGTACTTTGAACATATATTCAATCTCATCCGTTTGAAGTAATGCCCGATTGAAGGTAATGGGAGAACCGTGAGGGGAAGTATCTCCCTGGAAGATTATTATCTCGGTATTATGCTGAAACTCCATGGTCATTTTGGCATAATCATGTGTGACTTTGCCGAAATGTTGTAACCAATGGATATCGAGAACGACGTCCGAGCCTTGGATGGGCAACATATGTAGATCAATTTCGAAGTTGCGGCTTTGGATATTGATAGGGGTCTTCGACAAGGCAGCTGTACACAGTACAGAATCATTGTTGCCAACATAAACTTTGAAACACTTGAACGTGGCTATGGGTAATACCAATGATTCAACTATTGAAGGTGTCACAAAGTTATAAGTGTTGTCACTGTCTATTAAGATCTTGAGTTGCTTCCCATTGATGTGGTCGGAGAGACGTAACAAGCGCAGGTTTGAAGGGTCGACGAGGGTATTGAGGCTGGAAATGTCTCCCGTCACTATTTTATCAGTGTCATCCGGTAAGGGACCAGGTTCTTCGGTATCTGAATCATCATTCGTAGCTAATAAAAATAGAAACTTAGATTTATAGCGGTGGGTTGGGCTCCACCGTAAATCGCATTTGTAACACAAGCCTTTTTCGCGTAACTTGGATGGAGAGAGACGACGGACCGGTAGGGGTTGGTTTGGGAATTAGTGGAGCTTGGGACGTGGCTTAGAGGGGACTAGGGCTACTGTTTAGGTCGATTTTGTGCGTGGGCTAGGAGATGTAGATGGATATAGGCTTGTGGGCTGGGAAGGAATGGGAATTTTGTTTGGGACAAAACGGCTGGAATGATGTTTAGTATCCTCAGAGCGGGCCTCACAGGCCCTGGCTAGGGCTATTTCCATTAAAGTGTTGGGCCGTGAAAAAAGAAGTTCGCGTTTCATATGGGGTTTAAGCCTGGCAATAAAGTAGTTGAGTAACTGTTCTGAAATATCTGTGACTTGATTCTTAAGATCCTCGAATTCAGATTGGAATTCCTCTACAGAGGCTCGTTGAGTTAGTTTGGACAGACTTCCTTGATGATCATCATAGAAGGAACTTCCAAAACGGCGTTGCAGATTAAAGAGGAATTCTTTCCACGTGGTTAAGAGCTTGTTGTTCTTCACCCACTGAAACCAGCTTGCCGCCATACCTTCCACATACAAGGCAACAATTTGGAGATGCATCTCCGCTATCACGTTGTGGAAATCGAAAAATTCCTTCATTCGGAATATCCATCCCGCTGCATCTGTACCGTCGAATTTGGGAATTTCCATCCGAATAGATTGGATAATAGAAGAGAGGTTTGTTGTTGGGTTGACTGAATCAGTGACTTGAGTTTGTGGTGGTGGTAGCAGTGGGTTAAAGGAACTGATGGTGTCCTTGGGGAACGATGGAGTTCTTTGAGACAGTATCCGACTGCCAGCATGTGGTCTTGGAGGGCTTTGTGGAAGGAGAAAGTCTGGGTTTCGATTTGGGCTGAGATAGATTTTAGGGCATTCAAATGGAGGATCTGCCACGAAAGAGGGGAAATCAAAGGATAAGGACGAAGGAGATGAAAGCACCAATTGATAGATGAAAGGTATTCTTAAGAGTGAACACTAACTCCCAATTGAACATATGTTACAAGAATGAACAAACAAACAATCCTGCTCTTACATAACTACTCTACATTCTCCCAATGACAGTCTAAATATTCTACTTCGA
Source organism: Ajuga chamaepitys (assembly GCA_958295605.1). Taxonomy (NCBI): domain Eukaryota; kingdom Viridiplantae; phylum Streptophyta; class Magnoliopsida; order Lamiales; family Lamiaceae; genus Ajuga; species Ajuga chamaepitys. The sequence continues at coordinate 990,246 of OY282505.1, read as the reverse complement.
AGTTGTTCCTAGGTATGATCCCCTTCCATGTTATAGTACTCTGCTCATCGTCCTTACTGTCACTTGGTTAACGAATCTGCAGGAGTGCTCCCTTGGTTGCGTCCTTTCCCCCGATCGTAGTCCTTGTGCCAGGCAGGAGGCTTCCTTATCCTTTCGGTGTGATTGGGCTTGGGACGGGCAGCATGGGCTAATGCTATTTCGGTACTGGGCTCGTGATGGGTAGTTTGGGCTGGCATAATTTCGGCAGTGGCCTTGGGTACTTGAGCAGGATTCGAATTCATTATTTTATCAAAAATCAGATTGGGAATTGGTTTACTCAATGCACCATATATACATTTTTCAGGCCACATTAAAATTCTTTTCCTAAGATAAAAACATAAAAAATAAAAAGAGGACCAAGAGACTCCACATAACTAAATATGTACATCCTAAAATAAAGTTAGAAACATGGACCAGATTGTTCAATCTCCAAAATTCCATGTTAAAACATTTATGTCCTTATTACCTATCTAATTTTATCCCCAATACTCTTAGGAACGAAAAAATATATACAAGAGACATCATCACATATGAAAAAATGAACCATCAACTTCAGCTAAACTCTATAGACTTGAAGATTTCTCTTCCCAAAATTTCGAGACATCGTTGGTTTTGCAACCGAGGAGTCGTATCAGCCAACAGCCTAGTGGTTGTTGACCTGTTTTACAGTAGTAGAGCTATTAGCTTTGGCACGGTTGAAGTCATCCAAACTGCGATATTCTTCAGTAAGCAACCTATCCAATTCCGAGTGCTTCTTCAGTGCCTCTTTCTGGCCCCGAGCCTCCCGGAAATGGTGAAATGCCCTGTTATAAATCACAAAACGAAAGCAATTAGTTGAAATACAAGTCACTTGGAGAAAAATGGTAATGTATCATGGTAAACTTTCGGTGCTTTCAAACTGCCGTTTTTCATTTAGCTTAGAATATAACACCCTCTGTTCTCTAATATGTGTGACAATTTTTACTTCTGAAATGAGTGTATGCAACTTCCAAATGCAAAAAAAGTTGATAATATTCCAACTTCAAACCTCGTTCAATCGGTATTTACATCTAAATAGGAGAGAATGTAGATTTAAGAAAATAAGTAGGGGTAGGATGTAGCTAATAGTCTCATTCCGAAGGATATCGAAGGGAAACACATCATTTTGAAAAGAAAGGAGTTGACTATGCGCCTAAAAAATGAAAAGGACGAACGAATTAAATTCACACACACACATACCATAACTAATAAGAACCTGAAGAAAATCAAAATTCATTTATTACTGGGTAAAATCCAACCAACATACTATGGATCTCTGGTGAACCCTTCCCATAGGTCCCTAACCAGTGAAGCAGCTTAATAGTTCAAAAATGCACAGCAAGATGAGAGTAAAAATGTATCTTGTCCGCATGTACTAAGCCTCATCCAACTCTCAGTTGCACTTGTGATGTGTTGTTGATTTCACATAACAGTATTTTACAGTATTTTACACCTACATAAATCCTATGACGTCAATAATCCTTAAAAACTCGTCTATGATTAACGACCAAATCCAGATAAACTAAAATAAAAAACTGACCAAGTTGATCTTTATAGATAAATTAGGTGTCCAAACAATTAAACATAATCACCAAAAAATGTCCACCGATAGATCATGGTTTTTCAATCTACAATCTCCAATGTAGTGAGTGACATTCAAGGAAAAAAAGAAGAGTTAGAAAGTCGGCAATTACCAGTATTTCTCTAGGCCATATAGGTTCCCTTTCTCATAGAATTGAAGTGTCAGCTGCTCAAAGTCCTCATATAGATCCCCTTTAAATTCCTTCTCCAAACCGTAACTGAATAAGAATGTAGGGTGTTTAAACTTACAAATGAAGACACCAGTGCAGGAAGTGACAGTTACATTGAAGCTAAAAGGAAATGAGGGGATAATGAGAACATGTATTTAAAACAGAAAATCAAGCAAAGTAAAATATACCTATAGAACCTGAATAGGCACTCTATTCCATAATTGTAACTAGCAGCAGCATCTTCTAGAGCCAGCTTCCGGAAATCATTATACATAGAAGGGACAAATCTGTTCCTCAAGAAAAAACACCAGAATGTGTACAATGTGTTCATCTCCTGCAAGTAAATAGAGAGGAAAAGGCTATAGGCATCAACACACCACGAGCAAAATAAGATACACCAACTATAAGTTTGCAAATTTTGCGTGCATTTCAACCAAATTAATTATCATCTAACGACCAAATCCTTAAAACAGAAAAGAGGGGAAGCATCCGCTATGTTGGCTCAAATAAATTGATAAAAGGGTTAAAAAGAAAAAAAATCATATATAATTCGAAGATACCTTACTGCAACCAATGCCCATCTTCTTTCGTTCATTAATGCACCGCTTTTTATACTTCTGATACCTGACAGAAGTAAAATAACCAGCAGTTAAAAAATTATAGACAACTATACATGAAAATTTTTGCAGTATAATGTGAATGCAAGAAAACTAGCCAATTAATATGTGATATGTTCTTCCAGAACTAGAAGTTCACACTTGCATTTACAGCACAAAACTGTCACTAACATAAATTGTCTCCTTACAATTGCTGTGTGAAACCATTTTCCTCAAGAAGTTTATGACTTGGATGTTGAAATGGTGGAAATGGCTTTGGCACTGAACCAACTGGTGGACTGCTTCCTGCAAGATTGCTCTGAGGTGAAGCGCTCAACTTTGACGGTCTCATCCTGAAATATATCAAATTGGGATTAAGTGGACACAGAATACAAATTAAACAGCAAACCTCAATGAAATTCAGAGGCTTCAACCAGATACAAATAGACAATTTAAGAAAGGGATGTTGTGACGATCACCCATGACTATCTGGAGGAGTAGAACCAAAGAAAAAACCAACTGCATCAGCAGGGGGACTTTCAGATATTGCCCCCAGAGAGTTTCGGCCACTTCCATGACCCTTACTGTTACCGTAGAACAGACGCTGCTTATGAACGGAATGCTGCTTTGAGTTGCCTTTACTTTGCCTTCTTCGAGGGCTGGAATTTCCAGGTCCTTCATAGGTGTTTCTTCCAGTAGAATGATTGATATCCTTTGAATTTGATGTAGCAGCACCATGAGCAGTATATCTGGAATTTTCATCCCCGCCATCCATGGTAGGTTTATTATGCATACGATGTGACCTTTTTGAGTTTAGTTCCTGCAAATTAAATGATGGTTAGAAACAAATTTTCATCCTTTCAGTGCTTCTCTTAAGGAAATCATTCCACTAACCTGCTCATAATAATAGAGGCCATCACTTATAGCAGAAGCAAGCTCCTTGGACAACATTTTTGATTCTTCACTGCCACTAATTCGGCTATTCTGTAGCACAAAATTTAGTTAATCATTAATTCAAGCAACCAACTGATGGTGCATTCCCAACTCAACTTCCACACAAAATTCAGGAAAAAAAATGGACATAAAGGGGAACCAAATACTCCAAGACATGCTTTCTTTTGCTGACACATCAAATGAATTGAAAAAAAAAAATAGTCAAAAGAAGAGAATTGTGGAACATAGACAGAATAAAATGCTCCAAGATTGACAAATATTAACCCTTAGAGAAGAAAAATGCTCATGACGAAGGTTGCCAGATCATCTTGCAAGGCTGCCTCACAATTTTGTGATTCAAACTACGTTGGTATCATAGTTTGAGCTGTCTTAAATCCATATTACATAGCAAATAGCATACGTACACTATATTGAAACCTTCTTACTATATGAAAAAAGGATCCCTGAATACATGGAGGAGCACACATCAGTCTCACACTTTTTGTTGGTCTTTTGCTACATAAAATAATCTTAAAAGAAAATGCACGTCAAGGAGGAGGTTTTGCGGTTTTTTTTCCCTTTTCTTATAAAATTTTATAACAAATAATTTTTTTTCTATTTTTGCTATACGATATATGCCTCCATCTCATAATGAGAGTTTTATTTGAAAAGGTACAACATTTTTATTTTTTGTCAATTTGGTAATACATATCTCTAGAAACCATTAATTTGCACGTATACGGATTATTTTGTTTTTTATTTGACTTATTAAGTCACATGCAACTAATTCGTGAATTAAGTTTTTATTTTTACTTGAATAATAAACCGAGAAATTGACTTTTGAAACAGGATTCTTATGTTGGGACAAGAATATTCTTGAAACATGACTCATGATGGGAGAGAGAATATCAAATAAAATTAATCTTATTTCTGAGATATTCAACTTAACACTCATAGCGGAAGTGAATATATTTAAATAAAAATACAGATTTGACATATCGAGTAGAATTTTTTGTGTTTTGACTTGAATATATGTATTGGATTTGAATAAATAGTTTATCAAATTATTTGTGATGTATTTGGGATGCAAATATAGGTCATTAAATATGCTTATAAAAATACTGGATTATTTAATTTATAACATTTATTATTTCACTTTCACCTGCACATTTTTATGATGGGGCTGAGATATTGGTATAAAATTTGGGTTTATTTAATGAGTGGGACAAATTATGTCTTCAATTTCTTACCTGTCGATGACACTTTTTTTTTAAGAATGAAAACAATGATTAATACAATCTCCTTCAAATTGATTTGAGCAACCACAAAATGTAAGTTTTACAGATTGATTACACATTTGAATGTTAATCGAAAGTTGGTAGTATAAAATAAACAAGATTTTGAAGTACAAAGAAACACATACACACTCACACATTCACACACAAAGTTATTTAAAAAAACTCGGATTGATTTAATCAATCTCAACCTTTTATTTCTAAATTTTGTCCACTAGAAGACCAAAAAAAAGAATAAGGAAAACACACACAATCTTGAACTCTCAAAAGACATTCCGTTAAGAGCGTAATAAATGTGGCCTTGCTGATTCAACAAGTTACAGGAAAAAAACAATTTACAAGTTCAACTCAACTTTATATTTATCTTGCTTTTTACAATACATAAAATATTATTTCTAAGAAATTCTTAAAACAAAGATTTTCTTATCTTAACCATTTATGATGCATAATATAAAAAAACAATTCTCTTTTTTATGATACTAGATTTAAGACCCATTTTGCATTAAAAAGGATAAAACTGCTGATATCTATTTTTAAACAATGCATAGAATATAAGTTCTATGATTTATTTTGTGAACTGATTGTTGGTCAATTCTTGTGGAAGCCGATTTTCAGCCCAGACTACAAAAAGATCAATTATATGTTGATTCCTCAAGAGTTACAAATGACCACAGTTTTAATATCATTATTATTATATATTACAGACAAATGTAGAGTTGTTAAAAGTTATATATTAAGGAGATATTTCAGAATATGTAATTTAATAAATATTTAAGTTCGTTTTATTTTGAACTTACATTTGTTTCTAACATGACCTCTTCCACTGTTATATATTATTATGAGTTAATAAGTTTCTTTCCCATATCATGTTACATATACTTTTATCATCCTTCTAAGAGCAATTAAATATATTATCTCATGCAGAGAAGGGTGCACGTCAGTTCCAACAAAACATGATACCCAAACAAAGGCAACAGTATAGTCACCAGACCCTAATTTCCTGAATTATATTCATGAGTACTTTTCGAGCTACACTCTCCTTTAAAAAGAAAATATGTAATGCACTCAATAGCAAAAACAAATAAATGGGCCCTCCAACTGGAATATCCGCAATGAACATTCAGGGGAATTTCCAGGGTGAGCATATAATTTATGACTTTGCAGATGCACATTGGAGCATCGGATAATTAACCTTGTATAGCCCGAGCTCCAATATATTCTGTGAATGGGTCAAACCAAAAACAACTTCACATGAAAAAAAAAACATATATGTTCCAAAGGGTTCGACTCCATTAGACTTCTTTGTTGAAAGTGGAAGTAAACAGCAGGTCAGGATTCTCACCCTTGAAGGAAAACTAATGCCCAGTTTACCAAAAAATTTAAGAAACAAATCATATATAAAGAAAACATGAAAATGTCAGATTTTAGGACCCATAAAATTGCATATCCAGAGCAGATCCAGAGAACATCACCAGTCATTAGCATTTCAGAACAATATTTAAGAATATAATTTCAAACACGCCCGGTGTGCAGTGACTCATGGTTTTACCTGAGTGACAATTACAAGCTTCTCAACAGCTTGATCAGTAATAATGGTTTCATAATCTTCATCATCAACCCTGCAACGTTGATTGAAAGATGTCATTATGCACTGAGCACTTTAAAAGAAATTTATGTACAATGGAAAAAGAATATAAGCAATGAAAAAGGGCAAAGCACATAATACTGGGAGCCATGCGGGAAACAATACTATTAATACGCTGAGTACTAATATCATTTAGTTCTTTTTCTAAGAAATAAGCAACTTTAAGATGTAATAATACCAAATAAATTCTAATCAGCTGCTCATTTTTAAATGCATTAGTGAAGGAAATAACCCAAAATGACATTCCTCACATTGTGGTGCTTTCAAAAGAGGAAAAAGAAGCAATGAATTCATAGTTACACCCATATAGGGTCCTTGAAAGCCAGTGAATGGAGAACAGTGTTGTTTCTGACATATCTTAATTGTTTTACAAGACTCGTACGCAAATAAAATACTGAAGTCAAACTCTGTGTGTTATAGAGAATTCTCAGAAGTTCAGACTTCTGTAATTGAATAAACTTCTATAAGCACTGTCCAATAATCACTTAGGTTTAAAGAGCTACAGCTGTGTGCACGTCATTACAACCCATGAACTACCAATGAGTATTTAGTCATTTATAGGAAATATTTCTAGTCAGATAGAAGCAGAGAGATGACTGTGGCTCATATTTGATACCAGGTCACACTGGCCAACATAAGAACATGATGAACACAGACATAATTTATGTATAGAGTAACGGTTGCAAAGAGCTTGCAATACAAAATATTACTTAGTCAGGCTAGATATAGAGTAAGGAAGATATGCAGATGTTATGCAAATAAAATGAGGTAAATACGGGGTTCAAACTGTGAAGAGTCCAGTATACTGCTGAATCCTAAACAAAAAAAAACAGCAATAATGGCCAATCATTACAGATTTCTGCTACTTATATCAAAGAGTAAAGCTACCTAAGTCATAACTGTAACGCATCTTGGATGTTTGGTAATCCAAGTCAATTTCCATTTCTCAAGCAACCAAGCCACCGCAGAAAATACATTCGTCTTTGAAAAAATGTTAACATTTGAAAGAGAATAAGATGGGCACAAAGCAATTTTAAATACATGAAAATCAAGCAGAAAAAAAGCCTGAAATACCTTCTGGCAGTAGAAGGATGGTCATTCCTTATTGTTGCTGCCTGCTCCAATTCTAGCTCTTCATCAAGCATAAACGTGCTTGAAAAATCATTAGACGTATCATTCAGATTCTTCTCATTCAATACAAGCTTTCTGTTTTCACAGTTGCCCAGGATGGAAGACTTCATGGAATCAGGTCCGTGTGAGGTGACTGGGAAATGTGATTCATTATAAGGTTTGGTAACATTGTCCCCATTGTTAGGTTGGCTGCCCAACTCCATGCTTGAACTATGTTTTCCTAAAGCAACATCCTGTGCTGATGTATGTTTCCTTTGCTCTGTATTCTCGTTAATGGAAATTTTCATAATATCTGCAGTTGATAGATGATGGTCCACAGAGCTTCCATTTGGTGGAGGTAGTTCAGTTGTTCCTTCGGACATGTCTTCTTTATTTTCATTGGGGTTATCATTGTTCAAAGTATTTCCAGCGAGAGGTGCAGATTCACTAATCAGGGATGATGGAATCCACTTAGACCACTCACCGCGTCTCCTAATGTTATCACCCTACAGAGATTGAAATCAAAGCATACCAAAATTGTTCACAGGCAAGATGAGAAAAGTTAACAGAAAAGCAAACTGGACTTTCTATATGATGACCATGGATTAGTAGCTAAGTAATTGAGACTGCCATGAGGCGAAAGTTATCGAACCTGCACTTCAATGGTCTCAGAGGCCTGCAATGCATCTAGAATAAATGGTATATCTGCATTCAAACGTTTAACCTGAAATTCCAAATCCCAGGAAACATTTAGTGAGGTAAAGATAGAACAGAATCTGTTCATATCTTGGAGAACCAAGTCAAGTAAGAGACGCGAAAAAATAGTACCATTTTGAAGTTAGCAATATTTGATATTGGAACCCAACCTTGATTGTCCATCAAGGAAATCAAGTAGTGATCAGTTCGCAAATTCTTGTCACTGCGAGCGAAGATCAAAGTAGAGGTCTTTTAATAATGATTATTGATAAGAGAAAGTTCCACATATGTGACAAAGAAACATTGGCATGTACAGCAAATTACTGTTGATGGTTCGCTTAACAATATATAGTTTAAAGCCACATCAATTGGCTTGGTAACATGTTTAATTATTCAACAACTAGTTGAGACCACAGGATCACAAGTTTAGCCTGATAGTTAGCTGAATATCGAAAGGCATATGATCAGCTTAAATCACCTGAAATAATACTCGATTTGCTTTACGATTTTTGATTTAAGTTCCATTGTTGGTGATGGTGGCATGGGAACCCCAGGGCTCAAGGGATATGGAACCGAGAATGCTGGTGGATAAGGAAATCTAACAGGTCTTGGGGGAGCAGCATAATATACGAAAGCTCCTGCTGAACCTGTACAAGAAATCACCTTGTCAACTGCATACTCACTTTGACGAACAGAACAATTAGTGGGGCAAGGAGAAAAGGAAAGACAAAAATAAATGAAACTAGAAAAATGAGAAGTCAATCACACATAATGAAATTTAATAAAGGAAAGAAGTAAGGCCAACTATCCACTACATTAGGAGGACAAGCAGAACACGAATAACATCTACTCTTTTTACAGTAGCACGAGTACCTGGATAGTGCCCATCAACAAAGCCTGCAGGACTAAAGAATGAAGGCCTCATGGGAGGTCTTGGACCCATATTTTGTAGAAAATGGAAACTGGGTCGTTGATTATTCCAGAAAGTATCCATTTGGCCATATTGTTCATTTGTGCTACGCATTCCTCCAACAGGATTGGAATCATGGGCATTTGAATCAGCACGTGGAGAAGGCTGTAAAGCCCCATTAGCTGATGGAACAAACACTTGTGCAGGATCACTACCAGGCTTTACCAGTTGAGCATCAGCCCTTGAGAAAGTTCTGGGGTATGATTGATAAGCATACCCAGGACCGGAAGGTGGCAAAATAGGACCCATAGCATGAAAGCCTGGGTTAACTGTAGGAGGATAATACGGTATAGGAACACCACGTGAAGGTACACCATTTGGGCCATGCTTGGGACCGGTCTTATTTTGATTCAGAGTGTATGGCCTGCGGGAAGATTTAAAATTACCACGGCCATGGAACTTCGGCTGCTCGACTGTAACCTGGAAATCAGAACGATTACGTGTTAGCTACATCAAATAAAACATAAATGTGCATGTTAATCAACTAAGTATGAGCATGAAAAATAAATCTACCGCCCATGGCGCATATGATGGCTTATACACAAGAAATTGTGTAGCTTTTCCCCAAAAAAAAAAAAAAAATATCATCACCGAAATCATAAAGGAACTCGGCAACATCCTGTCCCGCATTGACATCACAACTCATTACTATTGGTCCGACAACAGGTAGAGGAAGTTTAAATGGCAGATTTGCAGATGCTAGATGCAGAAGGTCAACATAGAAGTAGGATAGAGAATATAGAAGTTAGCGTAATTAAGTTCGGCCAGTTGGAAATCTGAGATAGGGTAACGGAATAACGAATCATGCAGTGATTTCTCGGACCACTTAAGGCCAATTTGTGACATTTTGGGTTCCTTCATGTCAAGCTTCATCTTTGTCTTCTTATATGAGTTTCTATCAGAACATTAAATTGCACAACAAACCATACCTCTATTATTCATCCACAACTAAAAATTTGGGAAATATTTCTTAATCAGAAAAGATAGGCACATTACCCAATTCAAAGAATCAGAGACACTGTGTCGTAATAGATGAAACAAAAGAATCTTAGACACTGCGAGAGCAATTACGCCATCTTGTATTTAAAGATAAACGTGGTACATCTCAATGTCTTCACTCAAATTCTAGACAATATGAAACAACAAACATGCATACACATAACTGGAGCAATCTATGAACATAGAAGGCAAAATTTTTAAAAAGAAATGCATATAAACCCTAAACACGATTATCAAATAAAATAATGTCTGATCTTTCTCCATGAAAAACTTAATTCTTAAACTAGTAGCTGAAATTGTCCCGTAATGCTAAGGTATTTCAATTTTGATTCCCAATACCTAAAATATAAAATTCATGATGACGTATGGAGAGCCAAAGCACAAATACACTCGTGCACAATGTCAAACCATGAACCTTAAAATCAATAGATACCAAAAGCAAATACCTACTGCATTCACATGAAGTATGAACTAATCAAACAAAATAGAATTTAAAAAAAAAAATAGTAATGGAACTCCACGTACCGGCACAGGAGACGCCGGAGAATCACCGCAACCACCAATCTCGGGTGGCGGCGGCTTAGCGGAGTTCGAATCGATACTTCCATTAACCTTCGGACGCAGCTGTACGTCGGAGAGCGCCGGCCAGGAGTCTGAATCAGCCCCCACCGGAGAAGCGGCTACCGCCGTCTTCCACGGAGACTTCGGAGGCTCGGGCGCCACCACCTCAATCTGATTATCAGGCCGATCACCACCATCACTACCCCCATTGTCCCCCATCCTCACACCGGAGAGAAGAAGTTTCGGACTGAAAATAGAGTGATTTCTAGGATACGGCAGTGGCTGCGGAGGAGCGGTCGGCGGCCGACGGCGGCGGAGAGAGAGCGGCCGAAGACGAAGAAACGAGTGTAAGGAGAGAGAGCGACAGACTAGGGTTGTAAAGTAGTCAGAGCAATGTTTGACAATTGACTGTGTGTATCTATTTGATACTCCTATATTAGCAGATTTGTGCAAATCTTTTTCTTCCCTAATCCTAAAAGAATCCAATTTGCCCAAAAAAAAAAAAATTATTATATTTTATATATATTATATAATAATAAAAAAAAGTGATTTTTCAGGATTTACTTTGCTAGATATCTTTTTTCGGATTAACTTGATAATTCGGAATAACTATGAATCAATAGGTATGTCAACGGGGCGGGTCAGGTTGGGCTTCTGACTGCCCTGCTAGATATGTCAATGGGGCGGGTTTCTGGATTTTCTGATCCGCCCTGCCCCCGCCCTGCGCCCGCCATGGGGTAAAAATCTCCGGCACGTGGTCTGCGCCGCCCCGCCTTCATTTTTTTTTATTTTTTGTTTTTTTTAAAAAAAAAATTGATTTTCGTTTTGTTAAAACTTGCTTTTTATTTATTGAATCCAATAGGATTTTAATTTTTAGGTTTGCATTAACTTTAATTTTTATGTTTTTTAAATTTTTGTGTATATATATGTCTATATAATATTACATAAAATATATATAAAAAAATTATATATATATATACGGGGCGGGGCGGGGCGGGGCGGGGGACATGACCCGACCCCGATCCACGGACGGGGCCGGGCATTCTCCATCGAGTCGAATTTTGCCCTGCCTCAAATGTTTTGGATCGGAGCGGATCGTGGCGGTCAGATCAATTTTGACATGCTTACGCACGGGGTGGAGCAATTATTTTTTTTTTAGAAAAAATTATAATTTTATGCATAGAGAAAGTATAATTGCAACAATATTTAAATTAAAATAGAAGAATAAAATAAAAAGAAATTGGGTTTAAATTAATTTAACACTTTAATTTTTTTTTATTTAGTTACTATAAAGTAGAAAGTTATATTATATTTTTATCTGGTATAATTAGAACTTGTACCCCGCCCAACCCATGCACATGTCCGGGCTAACCCACCCCGATATAGTACGGGTTGGATTTTTCCCTACCCCAAACGTCTCGTGAGTGGGCAAGGTGGGTCGGATTAATTTTGACATCCCTACCCGTGCGAGGTAGAACATGGGGCAAAAGATATTGATTCGAGGCGGGGCAGGATTATATCCACCTAATGATCGATTGGTACTTATCAAGTACTCAAAATAAGGGTTGATTAATTTTTACTTGGGGCATTCAAGTGAAAATCCTCATTATCGCAATAAACAATCTCAATAAGTAAATATAAGATATGTAGAATAAATATTTTTATGCATCAGTAAACTCTAGAAACGTTCAATATCCCACTCTTTTATCTTGATAAATTAGATAGTGAAATTATTTCGCACCTCAAAGTAAACACTGTTTTACTAGTTCAAGTAAAAAACTTGTAATTTCACAAACTCGTTAGATATAATTAAACAATTCAGATAATTATGAAAATTAATCGTGTAAGTGTTATTGCTAATTTTTTAAAAGTTGTACATTCGTCAAATTAACGAAAAATAAAAAGTTGCACATTTATAGATATAATTTTTCTTATAAGACTACGGGAGTATTTATAATTCATGGATTCTTTTCATGATTTTGAATCGAAGTGGCCAAATTAAATATAAAAAGAGCAAAATATCAAAAAATCTACTTCTCGAGGGTGTTTGAATAAGGATTGGCACATTCAGACAATAATGTGTTTATCCAAAAGATATATTTATATTTTGATAGCGTAGAATATAATATATCCTGTAAATGTAAAATTAATAGTAGGTGGATACAAAATCTAAGGTCCATATTAACTTTTTGGCATACAAAATTTTAGTTTTTGATTGAGTATACATTTTTAGTTTTTATTAATATTTACAAAAATAATAGTACAGCTTGCAACCTATAATGTATCAATATTAAAGTAGTCCCTACAATCTAGGTCTCAAGTAAACCCACGTGAAAATGTATTAGTGTTTATATTACAATGTATTACCTATTATGAACAAGGTATTATGGTGATCATGTTGGAGGTCACTAGTTGTTATAAAGAAATGTATTATACTACAACGTAATACCTTTCAGTATAGACAGTGATATATTTTCATGAAAAACACCAAACAACCCGCGAATCCGCCTTCGACACGTATTGCACGGATCTAAAATCCAGACACCTAGTTTACATGAGATTTGCTCTAGTATTATTATGTTAATATTGTAGTTTTAAATCCTTCTACTATATGACCATGATATTAATACAACTAAAATTTCCGTCGTCAGATTACAATTCTTTTTATCACGTCGGTTGATTTAAGTTTGCCCTCTTTACTAGCTATCCTCCGTAACAAATGATAATACATGATTTGTAGGCACTAAATCATAATTCTTATGTCCCAAAATAAATGTCATTATATCAAAAGAATCTCAAAATAATTGTCAATTTAGGAAAATTCAAGGCATTCTTTGGACAAATACTCCCATATTACCTGTATATTAAATGAGTCTGAAATTTGAAATGGTGGTTAGTAAGATAGAGAAAGACATTGTTGGTCTCAAGGTGTAGATGTTTAGAGAAGGGTGAATAAGCATCTAACTTTATCGATTTCTCTTTATACTTAAATTAAGGGATTGCTACCTGTTGTAGCAAACCGATTCTTACAACATATCTAAAGCAGTTTGTTCATTTAAGACAGTAAGCTTACAACAAACTGATCACCTTGGTTCTTACACCAAGCTAACTCAAGTAGAGTTTTATGCAGTGGAAATATGTAAACCTGTGTTACTAAGACAATTCAGTAAGCAAATAGTATGCCACAATGGTAATAAAATCATATAAGAAAATATACAACACTTTAAAGTGGTTCGAAAGTGGGGTAATCATTCTACGTACACTCTTCCCTCATACAAGGAAAATTCAATAAGTTGTTCACACAATACAATCTCAGCTACACCGATGTCCAAGTCCAACTTGGCACCCTACAGTAGTTTTTGTCTATCCTCTGAATGTTACTCATGACAATTTTAGTCTAATTTGAATCATTAATTCAACATAAGACTCCTCGTTAAAAACCACTCGTAAGAAGATGTTTAATGAAAAGTTTTCTTCAACGACTGGAAGGTGCCTTTAAACTTTAATTGTAGTTTGGGATATGGGCAAGTTTTCTTGATGAGAAGGATTATGACCGACAAGCTTTATGAACGCTTGCTGTATTTAACTTGAGATTGTTGATATAGCTTTGAGTAGTAGCTGATTGTTGCGTTGCTGCGTTTGCTTCTTTACTGGACTCACATTTTCTCAAAATGATTGTGTGTGTTTGAGCGCTTGAAACTTTGAATTTGATAGCACAAAAGTGATAATGCTTAGTAGTTTTAGTAATTCAGTACAATCGGTAGTCTTTGCTCGTCCTCCATCTCATTATATTTAAAGCGGTTGGAATTCCTTCTTATTGAAGAGTAAGAAGTTTCCCGTTAACAACTAATGATATTTGTATGGCTTCTAGTTGTTGTTGTCCTTTTAGAGAGGTGGCCAAAGTTGGTGCGACTTCATGACAGCGTTTGCAGAGTTGCTTTTGCTTTTGCTTTTGCTTTTGTCAGAACACGTGTTTTCACGCGATTGTTTAGTCAGTACACGAAATACTAATTGTCTCCACTTACCATATTTTTTAATCTTCAAAATTATGACTTTGACTTGACTTTCCCTCTACTGACACAGTTGTTGTGTGTCCTTGTTGTATGATCCCGACTTATGAAGTATTGGATCTTCCTTACAGCAAATATTGTTGTATGCTACAAAAGTGTAAGCTCCATGTTGTATGCTATTGACATGTCGGTTTTCTAACCTAGTGTTCTGCAAGTGTACGGTTGTAGGTGTAGTAGCGGCAATGAAGGTCGATCCCTCAGAGAATAGGTTTTAAGTAGTTCATACCTCGGTAATCTAGGATTATCCTAACTAGATATTAAGTTGCAAATGGTTTGTTTTTACTACCTAAAATACTTAACAACTAAATTACCTAATTAACTATGACATAACACTTGGCAAACAAAGAGGATTAATAATCAGTAAGAAAAGATATCCTAGGGCTTCGATTTCAGGATATTACTTCAATGTTGAATATGATTAACCTATAAATTTACCAATTCTAGTGTCTATTAGGCGGCACGACAATAATCGAACCCTTCTCTCGAAGCGATTAAACCGTTGATTAATTAAACTAATTACCCTCTCGAGTCAATTAAACCTAATAACTCCCAAACGATCCTAAACCACGACCTACACAGTCATAGACAACTGCGCTCTATGTCATAAGTCTGATAACGATTCCCTCCTCTCTTGGCGGAATTGCTAAACTAAATTACCAAATCTAGGTGATCAAGCTAAATTTAGTTAATAAGCACAAACACAGAGATAAACACGTAAAGAACGGAGTTAATAAATTAAATCATAATCAAAACATTGTCATAATAATCCCTACTCTCTAACATTAGGACACGAATGTATTAGCTACTCATGCCTAACAATAACCCAATACAAAATTCTACGGAAAACATTGTAAATGATTAAACTAGAAAGAACGACTAAACCCGGATGAATCCGTCTCGATGATCTTCGTCTTCTCCGTCATCCAAGCTCCTATAACTCTTCTTCTAAGTGTATGTGAGAATATGGAGTGTCTGACCGCTTTAATTCGCGAGTTTGGGGACCTATTTATAGTTATGGATTTAAATTCTTGAGAGATTAGGACATAAAGCCCAACTAAAACCCGATTTGGTGTTCCGGAAGGCTTTTGACGAGACCTTGAAAAATATCGACGCGGTCGCGTTGAGCTGCACTGTATTCACTCTTTGAGCACATTTTG
Source organism: Ajuga chamaepitys (assembly GCA_958295605.1). NCBI lineage: Eukaryota > Viridiplantae > Streptophyta > Magnoliopsida > Lamiales > Lamiaceae > Ajuga > Ajuga chamaepitys. The sequence continues at coordinate 974,406 of OY282505.1, read as the reverse complement.
AAGCGGCCTTAAATGACAATTACGCGGTTGCGTCACTTCTTGCTTCAAAATACGATTTTCTGTCTTTTCGGCCAAACGTGGCCCATTTCGCCTATCTTGGTCCGTTTCCTCTCTAGTCCGCCATATACTTGATATTTTGGCCTAAAATCAACAAAACTCCACAAAAACACGTCAACTAGTCAAATATAAGCAATTCTCGACTATATATGTATGCAAATGCTATAAATACATACCTAAAATCGACCTAAATGCATGCATATATGACGTGTATCAGCTATTTGCAACATTTGTTTCTTACTTCCTACAGTGGACTCCTTGTTATATGCTTCCTTGATGAACTTGATATATCTCTTGTTGTGACTTATGCAGCTAAGTAGAAATAACTCTATCTACTACAAAGAATACAGAGTATTTGGGGGCACTAGTTACTACCTTCCAACATGTTTTGTCATCTTAAAAAATATATATAAATTTCTTAACATACACAACTTTTAAAAAGGAAAACACAACAATTAAACTTAAAAAGGGGCGTATGAGTCATTTTCTTAGGTTCCTTAGTGTGTGGTAATTTATAAATGACAATTATTTTGAGACGAAAGGAGTAATTATAGTTGTACAAAAGTACGTGAAATAATGCCCGTTATCCTTTCGTATGTTTAGCGGATTTCACTTATTTGTTTATTTTGTAACATTTTGTGTACTAAAATTGACTTGCTTGGAGTACTTGTGGAATACTAATAAAGATCATTTGATTAAAGGGCTTTGAAAGATGTTTGGAAGTGATTGGACTCAATAAGAACCTTGGATCATATATGAAGATTTGGGTAAAGATAACCTACATTTCCTATCGATAACTAAGTCTACAAAAAAGAATGAAGTAAGGGATATAATTGTAATTTTCTTGCTGTTATCCCAACTATTAGTCAACTATCCAAGCGGTGGCCTGAATTATTATCTAAGGTATTATCAGAATTTTAGCATTTTTTCCTGATTCTCGAGAATAACCCCAACATTTTATTTACACCAAAATAAACACTAGATGAAACTAAATAATATGTCCCTTCCTTAGTTATCTACCAAGTAAGCGGAGCCTAAACTGCCAAATGGAATTTGGGCTAGCCAAGCCTACCCAAGATATAACACTGGCAAAATGCGCTAGGCCGGGTCATATTTCAAGTAAATACTTTAGTAATTTACTACAACGTTTAGCAACATTCAAATAAAAACACCTATATCCAAAAACTAACATTTCTAACCATCAAGATGGAAAACACAATGTTCTAAACACTGAACCAGTTATGCATCGTATGATCAACGTGATAAACACACGCTATCAACATCCAAAACACACAATAAACAAGCATGTTCAAAATATATAACTAGGGGCAGATCCCAGTGCCTAAACTACGGGTTTCTGATCGGGATAGATTATGTTGACAAAAACTGCAGTATATTCATAAGATAAGCAGAAGGGGCACACAGGCGGCCTCTAACAGAAAAACATAGAGTTGCGGACGCTCTCCTTAAGCTTAGGCATAGGCGTGACGGGTGGAGCCGCACCCGGATTAGTGCCATTGTGGCTCGACGATGTCTCAGAGGCGTCCTCAAATTTCATCCATTGCCCCAACTGAGTCGCAGCCAGGTGAGCGTAGCAAATAGGTGCAACTACGTATTCAACAAAAACAAAGCTCAGTCGAAGGACAAAATTAGAGTAATCAGAAAAATGCTAATAAGAAAAATAATAATAATAAGCATACCAACAGATATAGCCGTGGTGCTGCGCTGGTACCTGCAGTAGAGTAGACAAAATTTCAGAAAATTTGTGAAACCTAATAACTTAGAGTTTGAAAGCATTGGTACCAAATTTTGACCCAAAAATATATTATGTACACACACACACACACGTGTAGAGAGACAGTCCACTTACACGTAGGAAAGAGAATGTACAAGCTCCTGCAGATCATCTGGAGAGAAACCCACCTCGTCCAGTAAAACGTGATAATGGGTCGGTCGAGTGGTGCCCTACATATAATCATGTATATCAGAATATGTACAGAATATTAGAATGTGGATGGATGTGCATCATTGCATGGAAAAAAGATGGGGCATTGCACAAATGTCTACAGCAAATCAAGATGAGCATTATGATTATACGAGGTTCCTCGACGCAAAGTCGAAGTCTGTTATGCAAGGGAATATTTCAAATATTATCTATATTCTATAAGAAATTCAGGGGAAAAAAACGTAGAAGTGACCACGAGCACTAAACAAAAGCTTGATACAATCTCTTTTATCATTGGCAAAGATATATACAGACTAAACAAAAGCCTGACGCAATCACTTTTATCATTGGCAGAGACATATACAGACTAAACAAAAGCTTGATGCAATCACTTTTATCATTGGCAAAGAAAAATCTAAACAACTCCTATTATTTGATGGTAAAAATATGAAACAGAGTGATGCTTACGATCATCCCTGCATGCGCGCACAAGTAGAAGTCATTGTTCCTCGGATGGCAAACCTTATTATCGATTATCGTACCTGCAATATCAAAACAGAAACGTACCAGAGAATTCAAAACCTCTGAGGTCTTCACTTCTAAATGAGCAATCACATTCCTAATGACCATTAATCTTGAAGTATAACATATGTACCAGGCTGCACATTATCAGGAGAGTTTGGCTGAAAAAATTTAGTATGATGATTTTTCTGCGCAACGATAACAACAAACTTTGGACACCATTTTTCATCGAGGAACTTGCAAGCCTGCACAAAATGGAGAAAACCGGTTATTAGAAAGCAGGAAAAGATAAAATGAACAATTTATTCATTTATATATCTTCAATTAGTATGCTAGTAAGAGTCGAGACCTCAATTATCTGGCCTAGTTCAATGTTGAGAACTTGATTGAACTGTGATTCACTGACACCGTCTCTGAAATAAGTTGTGTTCTTATAGTTAGAGATTATACAAGCACAAGCAGAGCATATAATCCAAAATGCAATTTACATTTAGCAGGCAGCAGCAGTAGACGGGTTAAAACGTTACCTAAAGATGATAATTTGATCAGGCTTCCTTTTCCCTGAACTAGTGTAGAAGTCGACCAGAAGTTCCCTGAAATTGATGGAAAGGCATAGAACTTATCCTCCTAAGCTATATGATGAAACAGAAGTTTACAATTTCAAGTTAACAAATAAAATGCTCCGTAAGATGTGTGTATAAATCATATGTGCCTGGTTTCTGGAGCAAAAGGCTGCAGAATAAAAATCAGTTTAATCAGTGAACAGTAGAGCCAAAGATGACACCTGATAATGCCGTCGTCTTCAGTGTCTGAAATGCGCTTGAAAAGGCCATCAATCATCTCAACTTTTGGGGATTGAGTTCGGACACAAGCTCTATAACGAGAAACTGATGGCCAGCACCTTGAGCTGACAACCTGATCAATTAATCATAAGCAAGTTCACGATTTAAAACCCAGATTTAAAAAGACAAATCATATATGAAAAATAAGAAAGGAATTTGAACTTTAATTTTTCCGAAGGCAAACAAACAGTTGCATATTTACTACGTGCGCATAGTACAAGTACCTAGTATATGTACAAATAAAAGGATATATCTGAAAGAGTGAAGTAGAATTGTAGAAACCATATTGCAGAAAAAAGGACAACAGAGCACTTACTGCAGCAATTGAAGGAATATCAGACTGGCCGGGTGAGCCGTGTGACACATCCATGCCGAGAATTATGGTGGGGATCTTGGATATCATTGGAAGTGACGGTGACAGTTCACCAGCTAAAACAGAGTTCAGCCCTCCGAGCTGCAAAAAAATAACACCATCAGAACAACACAAATGAAAGCAGAATATAATTATCATGATCACATGCCACATTGCCGAGGACCTAACCTTTGCATTTATCTTTAGCAGGAGATTTGTCAGATACTGATCATTGACACGAGTGGGTGACAGGCATTGAGTAACAACTCCAAATTCTGACAAGTTCTTCCGCTTCCAAGGGCCTAACAAGTTCAGTTCATGTCATAATCACGCAAGTTTATTTTGCTTCAACTAATTCCAGTAATTGAGATTAAAGAATTGCACAAACCATAGATGTCACAGTTCTTCCGCTCAGGAAGCAAACAGAGAAGGAACTTGGGTGGGCCAGGAAGCTTTGACTGAATTTCTTCATACATTTTCTCGACCCTAACGACAGGTGGAGCTCGTCGGAACTGTGGATTTTCGTCAAAGACATCGAACGGGTCTTCAACAGCCTGATATGATGAAAATCATGATGGTTATCAATCATTAACTTTATGTAAAAACAGTAAACACAAAGGGTGTTTAAGAACGTACAACTCCTTTCATTTGACCAACTTTGATCAGATCTCCAACAAGTTTACGCACATCACAGCGGCAAGAGAAGTTTACAACAGCCCACTTCTCTACCTTACAAGCATTTACAAGTTTCTGTACAATACATTCATAAAATCCAAGAATTAAAGACTTGGAGTGAACATTTGGCATCACTTTAATAATTTAGTGTTTGCACAAAATACCTTGTTGTTGAAGTTCCATCTTCCATTTCTAGCAAACAGATCTTCACCGTTCCCTACTTTAAGCTGCAAAAACATGAAATAAGGATTAAACCAGCCTTAACTCAAATCAAAATTCCACATAACAATAATCAAACCATAAAAAAAAATTATATAGATATTCAATTTGCATATCTTAAAACCTACCTTAGGGGTTTGTAGCACACGCCCATCAACCTGAGTAAAGTTATTATTAATAGAAACCCCACAAGCACGAAGCAAAGGCTCGGCATCGTAGTTGTTTATCTTCAAAGCCTGAAACAACACAGAAGTAGCTGAGCACACAACACCTAATATGCTAGAGAACTGACCTAAATGTAAGAAGCATACATTACTCAAAACTGACATCCTTTCTTGAGGCTTTTGACGTGATTTCTCTACCAGGGAAGATCGTTGAAAGGTTGTGAGAGCTTTGGTGTAGCGTTGCAGGGACACCAATGAACATAGCTGACAAATGCAAGGAAACATTCACATAAAAAAAAAAAAAAAATCCATGAAAAAGAAATTTATTGTGATCCAAAATTTACCTCAATAGGAAAGTAAGTAGGACGCTTTGGTTTCCCAACATTGATGCATGGTAAGTCAGCAGAATAACGCAAGTCAATTTTCCTTTGGTTAACAAAGTAGTCATAGACGGTCACTTCTACAGCTTCAGCTTCACCATCTCCATCCCTATTCCTCTGCTTCAACGTGAACCTATAAATTTTCAGAAAGTAATCTAGATATGAGAGGAGTTACTTGGAAGCACAAAAACACAAACTCGGTGACAGTTTTTGAAGAAGTAGGAACATACAACTGCTCTCTACAAGTTTTCTCACTTAGCCCAGTTATTTTGTATTCTTGGTTAGTCGGACTTGTTTTCACCCTCAAGTTCTTGAGCACACGCTTGGCCTGACAGATTAAAATTACAGAACAATTCGTTAGCACTCAGCAATCATAAATTCCACAATAGCATATTGTGAAACATTCCAGTCTTAAATTCTTACCTTTGCCCAGTCAACTGAGAAGGGATCTTTAACATTTTGATTTGCAATCAAGAAGTCAGCAACAGGACCAGGCTGGATAATCATGGTAGTAGATACATCTGAAAGTATTGAAGCAGCCATTGCAATCCATAACATTATATTGAGGTAGAAACAACAAGCACAATAAAGGAGTCATGGAAGAAGAAAGGAAGTAATTCAACATTACCAATGTTCAAAGATAAGCCACTCTGAGTGGTTCGGAAGCTAGAATGAAATCCTCGGCAACCAAGAACACCACCTCCAACTTCAGTAAAGGTCTTCGGATCATTATGGAAAAAAGATTGACGAACCAAAAGGCAGCCCCTGATATTAAGAACAGTGTAAAGTAATGAAATCAGTTAAAATTTAAGAATACTACTACTAATAATAACAACAATAATAATAATAATCATCTAAACATGCACAACTTACTGCTTAGCTGCATGCTGTCGCAAAATGATATCCAACACTCGCAAGGCTTCTTGAGAGTTCTCAGATTCCTGGCCACGTAAAGCATTTGCAATAGCCTGCAGTGGAATCTTGGCAGCAAAACTTATCTCGACTTTGTAGGTTTTAGATTGGTAAGGGCGCTTCAATCGCTTCCTGTCACCTTCACCGGGACTTTCATTGCCATTATTCCTGAATAAAATCACATCCAAATGGTATAAGGGACAAAAATAATAAGCAGACAACATGTAGCAGCTCCAGTCAACTGAAGAGTACCTGCTTGGTGCAATATCCTCGAGCACAACAGTGAATTCAAGCTTGTTCCTAGGAAGTGGACCAACTGTGAATAAGGTCTTTTCTCCATCATATGCGAATTCTTTGCCAGCCAATTCAGCTTCGTAAGTATCATGCACTCGATCAAGCACTTTCCTGCCAACACCCTTGCCTTCAACAGGGCGGCCATCTTCATAAGAAAGGGCAACCTGCACAGCAGTATATCAAACAGGGGGTAAAATTATAAGATGAGCCACACACACAATCTAAAAGGCAGATGAAAAGGAGATAATGGATGTCTGAACATACGCTGTAATGGAAGAAGAACCCATCGACCTTATTCACGTTTACTTTGAAGTGATTTGTAAGGATTTGAACCTTGTTTCCTTTGGTTCCCATACCACGTCTGGCCATCGGGACTCGGATAACCTTCTTTACGTCAGAATCTGTTTCAGCCTTTAATGGAGTACCATTATGAGGAGGAATGGGAGGAGGTGGGGGCAGTGCATCTGGGGCACCGTTCCCTTCTTGTTCACTGGGATCCATTGCAAGTCACTTGAACAGAGAACAAGAGAAGTCAACCAACCTTGCACTAAATTAACCATCCATAACGGCAGCAAACAGGAGCACTGATTCATAATCCACATTTTCTGAACATCGTTCATCTCAAAAAAGCAATACAAAACATAAACAAAAAAACTCATGTATAAGAAACATAACTGTTGGAATTTTCACATCAAATGGCTCACACAAACAAACAAGTTCATCACCAAACATGAAGGTCTAAATAAGGAAATGCAAAAAGGGAATATATCATAACACGTGCTGCCCCACACAATATATCCAGAGAAGCAATGTACAAGGCCCAATCAGCATCAGGACACAATAGCAACTGAAACCGTGTGACAATAACTTGCCTCATATTTACTGAGATGCTAATTGAAACCAAAAATTTGGCAGGTAACTTAACTCAACTCAAAATAGAAGATGCAGTAATGGCATAAACCATATATGGTTAACAATGTACTACAGTAAAACGAAAACCAGTTAAACGAAAACAATTATAATAGTAGAAGAGCAACAGTAAAACCATTTTTACTTCGCTATTTTTATATAATTATTAAACTCAATTTTAAGATAAATAATCAGGGAAACTGAGGTTGGAAAATACGGCGTCAGAATATTCTCAGCAAAAAAGCAGATGTCACAAAGAAAGGTAAAAAATATAAAAAAAACAGCAAAATAAGAAACTGTACAACATCATTGTACTTTTACGGTAAAAAAGAATGACGAAACCCTGATTAGTACTTAAACAAAAGGAAAAACAACAATTCCTCTGATGAACCGAAAACTAGCAAACTAGGCGGAAAAAAAATATATAACAATAAATATTTTTCAAAATCACTAATCTGGACAAAAAACAGCCATGCATGTCAAAGGAAGCAACGGAAAACAAAAAAACTCGCCAAGGAATAGAAACCACAGCACCGAAAACACAGTAAACCACAAAATGCAGCCATAAAATTCATCAACATTCTCTTACAAAAATTATTTACCTGAAATCTCACCACCGTACGTAGTTCTAGAGAATCTGCGAAAAAGCACCAAAAACGAGGAGGAAAACAAAAGTTAGTAAAGTAATTTGCAAGTATAACACAAATTGATCAAAAGTTTCCGCAGAAATTTGAAAAAAAACGACAAATCAAACACCGCGATTTCAGAAATTTTCAAAAAAAAAAGTCATCAACGGAGGAAAAAGGGGAAAAACAGAGAAATCGTTTAGTGAGAAATTCATTTACAAGCACTGTTGAAGGTAGAGAGAGAATGAGGAAACCAGAGAAATTAAGAGAGAGAAAGTGAGGAAAATAGCAATGGCGCACATTTACTGGAGAGAGAAAGAGAGTGTTAGTTGGGAGTGTGCTGGGAAGACTGTCCTTGAGCTTTATTGACGCCCGTATATAGATATAAAATATGTATCTATATCTAAATAGATTATATATATAATATAATATATAATATATATAATAATATTATATATATACGTCCTACGTGTACGCAGAGGCGTTACGGTCCATGTAGCGAAATATTCTCCCCAAATAACAGAGTTTAATTTTGGGGTATATTCTATTTTTTTCAGTTTAATTTAATATTCATTCCGTCCCGACCTAATTTGCACGTCTGGTCCGACGTGTATATTAAGAAAAAATTATTTTTTACTTTTTCGTTAATTTTTTTACAGGTGAAAATTGGGGTGAAAATTGAGTTTTTTTTTTTTTTCATTTTGGGGTTTGCAAAATAGGGTGTGACGACTGACGACCAAAAAAGGAAAATCTGTAAATTATGATGGGACGGAGGGAGTATGATTTTTTTAATTTTGAAACTAGAATATTAATTTCATTTAGTTTGTACTCCGTCCGATCATAAATAAGTGTCATTTAGCTAAATCTAAGAAAATTTTCATATAAATTTATAATATTATATAAATATGGTATGGAGTGAAAACGGAAAAATTATGGAAATAAAATATTGATGGAGAGAAAAATGGAGGGGTGTTGTTGTCCATTTTATAATTTCTTAAATTATACCTGAAAGTTTAAAATGACATTTATTTATGAACGAAGGTGTAGTATTTTGAAATTAATAAAATCTAAATCACAAAAACTTGGGTAAAAATAGTGTATTCATCTAAAAGTAATTTTTTTAAAAAAAAAATCATATCCTTTACTTGGAAAAACATGATATTTTCCCGTCTTTTTAGATGTCTTCTAGATTTGGATAAAAAAATTCAGAGGTAGGTATGGACAATTAAAGCATCAGAATTTTTTCAGGAATAATTATAGAAATATTATTAGAGAAAATATGGAAATAATTATAAAGACATCTATTAATAAACAAACGGCAACACCTAAAAAGAGTCTTAAAAAGTGGAGATAGTAGTTTTTAGGAAAGAAGTAATATTCTCTCCGTTCACAAATAAGGGTTCGCTTGGTTGCAAATTATCAATGGCAATGGTAATGAATATGAATGAAGGGTCGATCATACTATGAAATGGAATGAGGGGAATTGTTAATAAAATGGAATAATGATTAACTTATTTATTATGAACCAAGCACCATAAATGAGAATTAGTCATCATTCATTCACATTCCGTACTCCTAAATCTCCCAACCAAGCGGACCTAAGTGTCGTTCTAGGGAAAACTATTTTTCACAAAATAGTATCATTCTTGCATTTTTTTAATGTTTCTTCCAATATTGTCCTTTAGCTAAACTTAAGGAAAATTTCCATACAAATCTTTATAATATTTAATGAAGAAGATTCGGAAAAATTTATAGTAATAAAGAAAATAATGAAGAAAAAATGAAGGGGTATTATTGTTCATTCTATAATTTTTTAATTTCTCGTGAAAGTTTAAAATGATATTTATTTATGAACCGGGGAAAATATTTTTTATGTGAATACATGTCCTCATTTTACAAAATTTCTTGATATGGATAGAATTCACAACAAATTTTAAGGAAGATAAGCATATAAGTTTAATATAATAGCAAATTTGACTTGATATAAATATAATATAAATATAAATATATAAAGATATGAATTCGAATCTTCCAAAGAATTCCACGGGAATTTTGAAAATATTATTTTGTTAATAGAAAATAAAAATGTGACTCTACTTCGAAATGTATAGTATTCTAAAAAGTTAAATCGGCTTTTCTAGAGTACTTTATATTTTAAAAGTCTATATCTACTCTCGATTTATATCTACTTAGGTGCTAAATTGTTCTTGATCGTTTATGTTTTTTTTTTAATTTCAACCCGTTTAAAGTCGATTAATCCCGTTTTGGATATTAATTAGGCACTAGATCTTAAACTATCGTCCCACTAAACCTAATTAGGTGCTACACACTAGTCGGGATTAACCCCGTTTTGGACATCAATTAGGCGCTAGACCCTAAACTGTCGTCCCACTGGTCTTAATTAAGTTCTAGACCCTAATCTGCCGCCCGATTAGTCCTAATGAATTGCTAGACTCTAATTTATCGCTCAATTAGTGTCTAGCATCTTTTTAGAACATTGAAAGTACTTCGAGATCAAGAGATAATGTCACATCGTATAAAAATATGAGATCCACGAAAATTAAGTCTCAATCCAAAATACATTTTCAAGTACTCTAAAATATCCAAATCCATATAGATATATACAATCGAGGCAGTTAATAAGAGATTAATTTATTGATTTGTGGTGGATAATATCGTGATCAAACTATTCATTTTTTTCAGGAATTAAATTAAAAAAATTAAATTATTTAAAATCTACATGAAATCATTCCATATCTTCTGTTGAAAGTTGAAACCGTCTTCCATAAAAATCAAATATTGCGTCCAAATAAAATCAATTGAATAAAATTAATTATTATTAATTATAAATACTAAATTAGTCAAAACAACCTCAAATGCAAACAGGATTGGTATTACTTTATTAGGCAATTTGAAGAGTAGATTATGGGTGGCTAAGTCGGATGGTCCGGTCCGATCGGGTCCATCAAGCCAATGTCTATTGTTCATCATAGTTGGCATTTTGTTGACTTTTCAGATGTTGATTGAATGTGGAGATTGAGGGTGAAGATTGTGTTATAATTTTTTTTTTTAAGAGTGTATAAATTTACTTGGAACGAATGAAAAAAAAAAAGTGTACAAGTTCATTCGAGACGGAGGGAGTATAAAATGAGATCCTCTATATTTATTGTCCTACATAAGATCCCATAAATTTAGCATCTATTTTAAAATGAAGTCATCCAAATTAGTTCAATAATTTATTATAGTAGATATTTTATTTAACCAAGTGGACACTACAACTCTACAAGACGAAAAGGAAGAATGAAGAGATTGAGTAAAACTCTAGGGTGTCAATGAATCGGGTTGAAATTCGACTCCGTACTAAATTCTTTTTGTGTAGGACAGGTTAAAATTAGTTAAACATGTTATAGAGCAAGTTCAAATTCGATCAAATGAATATTCCCGATTTGAATGGGATAGTGAATTTTGCTAAACTCGTCCTGGTATATATTATTTATATTTATCTTTTATATAATTCTGGTTTATTATAGTAATATATTCCACTTACTACTAATTTTTATTACCAATATATTCACATTTTTATTATTTTTGCTTGTTATATTATGTTTAATTTAGTTTTAAAACTTTCTTATATATTTTGGTGGATAGATATTTTATTCTAATATATATTTTAATTAAAAAATTATTATATTAAAAACTAGGGTAACACAATATTATACATACCGGGGAAAAAGTAACATGCCAGAACGAGGTAGCTAGACTAGCCTATCGAAACATATATTTTTAAAGTAGAACTCTCATGTTAAGACAGACGAACTAACAAACAAGTAACCAAAAGACTAATAATAATAGTACAAATATTACTCCCTTCACCCCGAATGAGCTTGCATATTTTTTAATTCGATCTGTTTTAAGTAATTTACACACTTTTTTAATAAAGAAAATACAATCTCCACGCTCAAAATTTTCACCCTCAATTTCTACCATCAATTCACCTTCGAAAAGTTAACATAAAAGCAAAAAGCAGATTTTCTTAATATGTGGACATCCTTAAGAATGCAAATTTATTCGGGACGGAGGGAATATTTTTTTGTTAGGATAGGATTACTTTTTCTTAATTATTCATAAACTAACATAATAAAAAAAATACAATATACTCCCTTCGTTCCACCTTATCTTGCAAATTTTCTTTAAACGGTCGTCCCACCTTATCTTGCACAGCCTAGAAAATGATAGTTATAACATAATCTCCACCCTCAATCCACATTTGAAAAGTCAACAAACAACTAAAAAATAACTTTTCTTAATATTCGTGTTGATCCCCATATCCAAGATAAGTCGGGACGGAGGGAGTAATATATATTAATGATATTTACAATGTCAACGTTATCCTATAATATAGTAACTGATTAAGAAAAGTTAAGTTTAAACTTTAAACTATAAGAGTGACTTTTGCTAATATACTTTGCAAATCTTTATCCACAAATCAATAAAATAATAATAAACAAATAACTACTCTATAATAATAATAAAAAAACATCGATCATGCTTTATAGTAACCCATTTTATTCCTCCTGTCTTTTAAGTGGGTTACGAGTACCAAAGGTAATAATTATAATATATCGATATTCCCAAGGAGATAATTCCGTAATTATATACGTGGACACGTGACAACATAAGATGGTGATATATATATTATAAGTGAACATAACAAGAAAATATCGTCCAAAATGTTTGGGCCAGGGCTGGGATCCAACGTTTTTTATAGACTCCGTTACCCTATTCTCACAAAATGACAACCCTAGGGTGGTTTGTAGGTTAATACTGACGTTCGGCCGATCTCGAAGATAATTCTAAGGTTCTATTTTATTAAGGTTCTATTTTATAGGTTAATACCGACGTTAGGCCTACCTCAAAAAACTCAAACATCGCTAGACCTCGGATACGACTTTTTCGGTTCCTGACTTTTATATCGGAGAATTATAATCTCAGTCTAATTTTTTAATCTAAACTAGTAGTATTCCCGTGCGATGCACGGTTTGTAAGTGCAAATGAATAAATTAATATTTTTTATATTTTTATATAATTTTAATATAATAAAATATTACAATCAATAAATAATAAGATATAAAAAATTATATGTTAATGGAAAAAGAGTGCAGTAAAAATTATTAAAAACTAAAATATATATTAGAATGAATATTTATTTTTCTTAATGTATGAATATCTCTAGCATCCTTTTATAGAAGTCATGTTGATGATTGGGGCTGGAATTGCAATATGCGATTGACAGAAGATATATTTGTAATGTTAAAAATTAGTTACCGTCTTCATAAATAATTTTTCATTAATAATAGTCAATAATTTATAAAAATAAAATAATTTTAAGAAAATATATTTTTTTGGGCCTAGACAAAATCAGCCCAAATAGCTTTATCATATTTATTTAGGCTAATATATGGTAAGTTATTGCCAATAATTGTGTTTTATATTGGGTTGAATTTTATATACCAAAAATTGTGATTTCCAGAATTGGTAATAGATTTTGAGCGGAAAAACTTCAAAGTTACTAATTTCAGTGGATTTTGTTATTATATTAAGTATAGATTGGTCTATGTGATGGACAAAAATCTAGGATAATAAACAAATATATCTATGTTTCACATTTTTATAACATTCAGCACAATTTTTTATAATTGCTAAATAAATCACAACTTCTCATTTTTTATTTTTTTTATCTATTCTATTACATGTAACTATAATAAAAAAATGTCTTAAATGACACGTTCTTCTAGATGACAATTGTAGTCTCCAAAAATACATTTATTTGAAATCACGATCTACAAATTATTTATGACAGTTTATTATACTATTTTTAAAGAGAACTAATTGTTGTAAAAAAATATTTGATATTTTTATGGTCTCAAATATAGTATTTGTGATAGAATTGTTGAAATGACTAATTAGTGACGATTGTACATCTCTAATAATGTACTATCTCCATTTTATTTCCGTTGTTCTTTTAGGTTTTGTGTGATGTTTATATATAATTGTCTTTTTAGCTTTTTAGTCTCATTTTTCTTCCAATACTATCCTTAGTAATTGAAAGTGATACTCCTTCCGTCCCGACCTCATTTGCACACCTACTCCGGCGCGAATATTAAGAAAATTTTTTTTTCTGTTTTTTAGTTGATTTTTTCAAAGGTGGAAATTTTAAGGGTGTAGATTTTAAGATTTATTTCCATTTTGGGATGTCCAAAATAGGGTGGGACGGTCGAAAAAGAAAAAGTGTGCAAATTAGGGCGAGACGGAGGGAGTATAATATAAAGGGAAGAATGGTACTCCCCCGTTCCATATTAATTGTCGTTCTAGCTAATTCTTTCTTTTTCTAATTAATTGATGTTTTAGATATTTTTCACCAATTCTACCAATCTTCTCTTTGGCTCAATCTTAGAATATCTCTATTTTTCAACCTACCCAGATATTTTATTTTGTCAAATCTTTATCCCCCTTATATTAGTTGAGGGTATATCTGTCAAAATATTTCATCCTTAATTCTTTCATTTTTTTCTAAAACGACAATTAATGTAGATCGGAGAGATATATTTTAGAAATTTGAGTAAATAAAGGAAAATTAACCGAGAAATTGATTGTCCATTTTACTCACTCTTTAATTCTTTCAATAGAAAACTAAAAAAACAACTAAAAAAAAATGAAGATAGTACCCATTATAACTTTTAATTACTTAAAACCCCATTTTATTGATAATTACATCCCCATTAAGACAAACTTCAATTTGTAGGTTAGGAATCACCAAAAATAATATTTTCCCATTTATCACAATCTTGTAATGCTACTGTTTCCAACATAATATAGTTCTGTAAAAAAATAATATATTTGACATTTAAAATAAAACATAAATAAATATATAAGTAAAGTAGAAAAGTCTGTGCGATGCACGTGCATCGCACGTGTTCTATCTAGTTAAATTTAAAAGATAGATATGGATATATACACCATATGTGTAAATATAAATTAGAGTAGACAAACGACAGAAGAAATAATTAGTACTTAATGTTGAAAGGAAAAAATATAATTAGTATGTCTTTGTCAAAAAGTATTTAATTCATTATATTTTTTTATGGAAAATAGTGTCTTACATTCAAAGTAAAAGGTAAATATGAACAGACCACACCAGAAACGTAAATAATTTAATACGTGACAACGTGTAACTATAAATTAGAGCATAACGACAATAAGAATAATATATCTAGCACTTAATATATTGAAGGAAAAATACAATTATTATGCTTTCATCAAAAGTGTCTAATGAAAAACAAATTAGGTATCCATTAAATATTTATATTTATAAAATCCTGATATTTGGTAACCTACATAAAGATGTCCGATGAAAAATAAAACCTTGTAATTATTCAGCAGCTAAATAGGCTTTTTAGTTTATTAAATTCACCGTTTTTTATTTAAGGACATAGTATTTGGTCATTTCGAATTCGACAATATTTATTCTAATAAATAAATAAAATTTAAGTAAATAAATATATCATGACGTTTTGCACTTTAACAAGTCTAGCACAATTTTTTAGTAATTGCTAATTAATTCACAACTTATCATTATTTTTATCAATTCTATCACATGTCACTACAACAAACAATGTGTTTAATGACACATTCTTTTAAACGACAGTTGCCACCTCTAAAAAAAAAGCTTATGTGAAGACTCGATCTATGGATGATTTAAGACACTTCATTATATTATTTTTAAGGACAACTAATTGTTACAAAAAAATATTTGAAACACTTTTATCGTCTAAAATATAATATTTGTGATGAAATTGATGAGATGACTAATTAATAAAAATCGAACGTCACTATTATAACTTCTAATTATTTGAAACACTGTTTTATTAATAATTACATCTTCCTCGGAGGCTAACTTCAATTTGTAGGTAAGAAATCACCAAAAATGATATTTTTTCATGTATCACAATATTGCAATGCTAGGAAAGTTCGTGCGATGCACGTGCATCGCACATGTTGTTATCTAGTTAAACTTAAAAGGTAGATGTTGATAAACACACACCATAAGAGTAAATATTTCAACATGTAACAGGGTGTCTTTGTCAAAAGTATTTAATACATTCTATTTCTTATGGAAAATAGTGTGTTACATTCAATGCAAAAGGTAGATGTGGACATGTCACACTAGAAAAAGTAAATCGTTTAGTATGTGACAGCGTGTAATTATAAATTAGAGGATACAAACGACAAAAAGAAATAATATATTTAGTGCTGAATATATTAAAAAAATACAATTGTTATACTTTCATCAAAAGTATTTGATGAAAGACAATTTAAGTATTTGTTAAATATTTTATATTTCTGAAATCCTTATATCTGGTAACCTACATAAAGGTGTAGGATGAATAACAAAACCCCCTAATTATTCTGCAAGTAAATATTTTTTTAGTACAATTTTGATTGAGTAGGGGTTCAGTGAGATTCAATCCCTGATTTATGACCTGAGTTATAAAGTGCTCTACCAACTGAGACATAATCGATTACCAAGTAAATAGTATTTTAGTCTATATTAAGTCTCACCATTTTTTATTCAAGAAAATATTTTTGGTCATATCGATTTTGGTCATTTAACTTTTGAAATTTGACAATATTTTATTCTAAGAAATAAATAAAATTAAAGTATATAAATATATCACAACATTTCACATTTTTAACAAATCTAGCACAAGTTTTTAGTATTTACTAATTAATTTACAACTTATCATTTTTTTTATTAATTCTATCACATGCATGTCACTTTAACAAAAGAAGTATTTAGTGAAACATTCTTTTAGGCGACAACTGCCGTCTTTAAAAATAAGTGTATGTGAAGACACGATCTACAAATTATTTAAGATACCTTATTATACTACTTTTAAAGACAACTAATTGTTGCAACAAAATATTTGAGATACTTTTGTCGTCTAAAATAAAGTATTTGTGACGGAACTGATGAGATTACTAATCAGTAACGATCGAATGCCAATAATAATATATTTGTTATAACTTATAATTATTCGGAAAGACCATTTTATTGATAATTACATCTCCCACTATGATTAACTTCAATTTATGGGTTAGGAATCACCAAAAAGTTTTTTTTTTTTTTTTTTTGTATAACAACCTTGTAATGCTACTATTTCCATACCACTATCTCCAACATAATATATTCGATATCCAAAGTAAGAGCATAAATAAATATATAAGAAAATTAGAAAAGTATGCACATCGCACGTGCATCACACGTGCCTCGCACATATTCTTATCTAGTTAAATGTAAAAAGTAGATGTTGATAGATATACCATAAAAGTAAATCTTCAACATGTGACAGGATGTAACTATAAATTAGAGCGGACAAACGGCAAAAAACAAAATAAAGAATTCAGTACTTAATGTTGAAAGAAAAAAATACAACTAGTATGTCTTCTTCAAAAAGTATTTAATGCATTTATTTATTTATGGAAAAATAGTGTGGCACATACAAAGTAAAAAGTAAATGTGTGGTTTGACCACAGCAAAAAAGTAAATCATTTAGTACGTGACATCTTGTAACTGTAAATCACGACATGCGAACGATAAAAACAATTAATATATTTTGTATTTAATAGATTAAAGGAAAAATACAATTGTTATGCTTTCGAAAAAAAAAAATGCTAAATAAAAGACAATTTAGGTATTTATTAAATATTGTATATTTATGAAATCCTTATATTTGGAACCTACTAAAAGATCCGATGAATAATAAAGCCTTAATTATTTTGTAGGGTAATGGAAGTTTCACTATTTTGTATTTAAGGACATAATCTTTGGTCATTTCCATTTTGGTCATTTAACTTTTGAAATTTAATAAATTGGTATTTGTCGAATTTTGAAAGTTAAAGAACCAATTTATTGACCTCAAAAGCTAAATGACGAAATTATCGAATCACAAAGTTAAAGGATCAATATATCAAATTTTAAAAATTAAAGGACCAAAATTAAACTAACTAAAGATTATATCCTTAAATAAAAAAAAGAAAAAAGTTACTTCCTCCGTCCCACCTTATCTTGCACATTTTTCTTAAACGGCCGTTTCATCTTATCTTGCACAACCTAAAAAAGGAAAGCTATAACATAATCTCCACCTTGAAAATCTCCACCCTCAATCCACCTTTGAAAAATTAACAAACAATCAAAAAACAATTTTTCTTAGAGTGAGTCTTGTGTGTGACGGTTACGCGTGTGACGGAATACACTTTTACAGGAAAAGTTGATATTTTTATAAGAAATAGTGATAATTTTACTGCATTGATACTTTTACAGATAAAAGCAATACTTTTGTCACAAAAATTTGAAATATTTTTTTTTTTTTGTTAAAAAAAATGATACTTTTACAGATAAATATGATACTTTTACCGTAAAATGTGACTTTTTTTTCCATCACACCGTGTGACGACTGTGTTACGGTCTCATACAAGTTTTTATTTTTTTCTTAATACCCGTATTGGAGGATAAGTCGGGACGGAGGAACTAATAAATTAAAAAGTATTTATCCTTATCCTGTATATCATTGTGTTGTGTGTTTGGATAAAAAAAAATGTGTTATTTAAGTGCTTCTCTTAATCACTACAATCCCCAATGCACAAGAACACTTTTTCCATCACTATCTGTACTTGTGTAATTAATTGTTGAGTGGATTGGTATTTTGGCCTTGATTTTCTCATTGTCTGTTTTCTTGCCTCATTAGCTTATTTTACCATTTTCCCCTCTCTCTACATCAAACATCAAGTAGGCCTAGAGACAATAAAATCGGTCCGACTCGATAGACTAGTGTAGCCGGTTCGATATTTTAGATATATTTGGGCATATGAATTTAGTCGGAAGTACTTTTTGTCTGATAGATCTGATGGGCTAAAAGTACGATGGACCGCGGAATGACCCGATAATTTTAGTATATTATAAGAGTATAAGTTGGGCGACTAATTTTAGGCCCGATCAAAATTTGATCATGACGAAATATGTCGTGGGTTCGACGGGCTAGGTCTGACCAGGTCGGACCGTCCGAATTGCCACTTCTACCTAACCTCATAGATATGGTTGTAAACGAATTGAACAAAGTCGAGGGATTGTTCGAGTAATGTTTGTTAAATTTTTGAGTGGGTCGAGTTCGAATTAGGCCTGTTAATTTGACATTAACGAACGCCAAGTTTGTTAACATTTTGTGTCCGTGAATTCGAATATTATATATTATATATTATTGTAGTTTTGCACAAAAAAAAATTTGGATTTTATCCTTCAACAACAAATTTATTAGCACTTTAGATAAGTTACATAAATGATATAAAATTATTATTATTATTATTATTATTATTATTATTATTATTATTATTATTATTATTATTATTATTATTGTTATTGTTATTATATTCGAGACTAAAATATGTGCACGAGCTGTTAACAAACTGTAGGATGATGATTATGAAATTTAACAAATCGAGGCCTGTGATTAACACAGTTTCCTTAAAACTAATTCATCTCTTCAATGTGCGACAAACCCCCAACACCAACTTCAAGTGCTCTACTTTGAGCTTCAATTTCTCATTTACCCAAACTCCAATTTGGACAAATAATATATCGTTTCGAACCTCTTCCAGAAAAGATCACGATACCAACTTAAAATTCCACACTACCATTACCGGGTCCTACCCGAGACATGCCCAAAACGAGCTGCCCAAAATAGACTTTTTCCAACACAAATAATTCCTTCAGGCCTCGTTTACTTCGGGGGATAAAGGAGGATAACCCAGGATAATATAATTTTATCCTGACTTATCCGACGTTTACTTTGGCAGATTTTTTATCCCGGGTTATCCACTTTACCCGGGATAACCCGGGAAATCCAGGATAAAACATGGGATAACTATCCCACCATCCCCCCTTGGATAACTTATCCTTAGTTGTAGGATAAGAATTTTAATTCTAATTCTCATTATGTTTTCTTCTTTCTATTAATTTTTTTAATCATATACAAATATAAAAATTAAATTATTTAGTAAATATTTTGTAGTTTCAGTTTATAATTTAAATATTTTATTTTATTTTTCAAAAAAAAAAATTTTGAAATAGATTTTTTTTTTTCATTTATAATGTGATTTGCCTGTATAATAAATTAAATTAGTTATCTATAGTTTGACAGCATATTGTATAAAAAACTTAAATTAAAGATAAATAATTATTTGTTGGTTGTTTATGTGGATTAATTATTAGTGTATTTGTGCTACAAATTAAAGTTAATAAACTTAGAATGTAGTGCTATTGTTACTCACCAAAAACTTTTGAAAATTTCTTGACTATTATTTTTGAAATAAAAATTTAGATACTTTGGATAAATATAAACGTTTCTCATAAAATAATAAATATAAATATATATACACTCATCCTTTGTACAAGATGATCAACATGACCTACATACATGGATACTAGAGATATTCTTACATTAAGAAAAAAAAAATGATATTATGTAACTTACTCAATTTTTTTTAATATTCTTCATTGACTCTTCTTTTATTAATATACAACTTTTCATCTCTTATTATATATTAATTGTAATATTTTATTATATTAAAATTCTTATTATTTATTAATTTAAATTTACAAACCGTGCATCGCATGGGGGATACTGCTAGTTTTATTGAAGATTCGAACACTTCTTTCGCATTCTTCGTCCCCCTTTTAAGAAATCACTGATTTATCAATTCGGGAAAATAAGAAGGGAATGGTAGAAAACCCATCTTTTCTATCTTTGTTAATCAGTTATTACAAATATACCCCCACTACCCTAATTGATATTCACTAAAGTAAACATAGGAAAAAGATAAAAGTTATCCTTATCCATCCTTTACGCGGAGAAGTAAACGTGGGATGATTTCTCCAGATTATCCTTATCCTACTAAATTATCCAAGGCAAGAGGATAAGGATGTTATCCTTATACGCCGAAGTAAACGAGCCCTCAATGTTCAAACTCTGTCCGTTATTAGATGGACATGAATAAATGTAATTAACCAAGCTAACTAACACAAATACGATCTTTGTACCGACTATTTTGTTCGTTAACAACCCTACGTATAATGTGGATACAGAGTTACTTTGGGTATATTTCTTCTTGATGTACTGCTTCCTGTAGTCAACTTTGGATTCTGATTTGCTGAGGCAAATTAATTGATGAGGTTACTTGAATTAGCCCAGTTGGGTCACTTGTCCTTGGTTACCTTTTAAATTTGAAATTTGAAATTTATACATTATGTTAGAGAGTTAAAAAATGCAAAAAGTAGTCCTCTTAAAAATGTCTAGTTTTATTTTGGTCCTCACAAAAGCGGATGTACTCCCTCCGTCCCGAGATAATTCGCACACTCTTCTTGACACGTAAAATAAGAAAGAACTGGTTTTTGCTTTTCAGTTGACTTTTTCAAAGGTGGAGATTGGGGGTGGAGATTTTAAGGGTGGAGATTGTAAGAGAAATTTCTTTTTTTAAGTGTATACAGATATCTCGAGACACCCCGAAAAGGAAAGTGTGCAAATTATCTCGAGACGGAGGGAGTAGTATTTATCACCTAGAATAAGGAGGTACAGTTGTACCCCCAAAATATTTAATTTTTTTTTTCATTTATAGGTAACGTTTTTAGACATTCTTGTCATGTTGGCGCAGTGCTAGCACGTAACTGTATCCTCAAAATATTTAGACTTTTTCATTTATAGGTAACATTTTTAGGCATTATTGTCATGTTGGCACAATGGTAGGGCGTGTGAAACCTCTTTCCATCAATCGGAGTATGAATCCTGTTGGTAGTTGTTTTCGTTTTTATATTTTGTTAAGGTAAATTTAAACAATATTTTAATAAAGTATATATCGTATCTCTAATTTTAAATTCCGGATACTGATAATTACATCTCCCACGAAGGCTAACTTCAATTTGTATGTTAGGAATCACCGATTAGGACATTTTTTCATGTATCACAATCTTGTAATGTTAATATATCTATATCACTATTTTCAACATAATATGATTGACATATAAAGTAAAGACATAAATATATATAAGCAACTTAGAAAGTCCGTGCGATGCACGTGCATCGCCCAGATTCTTGTATAGTGAAATATAAAAGGAAGATGGAGATAGACACACGTAAAAGTAAATCTTCAGCATGTGACAGGGTGTAACTATAACTTAAAGCATACAAACAACAAGACGAAATAATGTATTTAGTACTTAAAGTTGAAAGAAAAAAACTACAATTAGTATTTTTTCATCAAAAAGTATTTAATGCATTATATTTCTTTATAAAAAAAAAAGTGTGTTAAGTAAAAGGTAAATGTGGATAGACCACACCAAGAAAGTAAATTGCTTTTATTACGTGACAATGTGCAACTATAAATTAGAGCTTACAAATGGCAAAAAGAAATAATATATTTAGTACTTAATATATCGAAGGAAAAATACAATTGTTATGCTTTCATCAAAAGTGTCGTGGAAGACAATTTAGGTATTTAAATATTGTATTTTCATGCGGTAACCTACATAAAGAGATATGATGAATAATAAAACCCTAATTATTCTGCGGTAAATAGTTTTATTAGTCCACTAAGTTTCACTACAATAAAAAATGTCTTTAGTGACACATACTTTTAAACGACAATTGTAGTCTTTAAAAATAAGTGTATGTGAAGACACGATTTACGAATTATTTAAGACACTTTATTATACTACTTTTAAGGACAACTAATTGTTGCAAAAAAAGTATTTGAGACATTTTTATCGTCTCAAATATTGTATTTTTGGCGGAATTGTTGAGATGACTAATTAGTTAGGATGGAATTTCAATAATAAATAATAATGTTGAAACACCATTTTATTGATAATTACATCTCCCACTAAAATTACTTTAGTTTTGTAGGTTACGAATCACCAAAAAAAAAATAAAAACTTTACATGTATCACAATTTTTGTAATGCTACGATTTTCATACCACTATTTCCAAGATAATATAGTTGACATTCAAAGTAAAAACCTAAAAAAATACTACTATATAAGAAAATTAAAAGCGTTCGTGCATCGCACGTGCATCACACATACATCGCACGACTTCTTACCTAGCTAAAGTATAAAAGGTAGATGTGGATAAGACACACCATATAAGTAACTCTTCAACATGTGACATGTTGTAACTATAAATTAGAGTAGGCAAATGACAAAAAGAAATAATGTATTTAGTACTTAATATTGAAAGAAAAAAAATACTATTAGTGTCTCTTCTCAAAAAAATATTGAATGCATTTCATTTCTTTATGGAAAACTAGTGTGCTACATTCAAAGTAAAAGGTAAATGTGGATTGATCACGCCAGAAAAATAAATTATTTAGTACCTGACAACGCGTAGCTATAAATTAGAGCATACAAACAACAATATAGGTATATATATACATATATATATATTAGTAGAAAAGTTAATCAAAATAATAATATATTTAGTACTTAATATATCGAACGAAAAATATGATTTTTATGCTCTCGCCAAGAGTGTCTGATGAAAGACAGTTTAGGTATTTATTAAATATTGTATATTTATGAAACCCCCATTTTTGGTAAGCTACATAAAGAGATTGATGAATAATAAAATTCTAATTAGACAGCTATTAAATACTCCCTCCGTCCCGCTCAGTTTTGCACACTTTTCTTTTCGATCCGTCCCATTCCATTTTGCACACCCTTAAAAAGAAAATTTCTCTTACAATTGCCACCCTCAATCTTCACCTTTGAAAAAGTTTACAAAAAAGTTTTTTTTTTTTTTTTTTTTTTTTTTTTTTAATATACGTGCCCGTCCCTACAAAACTGAGCGAGACAGAGGAAGTAGTTTCTTTAGTGCATTAAGTTTCATCATTTTTTATTTAAGAACATAGTAATTGTGGGCATTTCAATTTTGGTCACTTAACTATTAAAAGTTGACAAATGACAATTTATCGAAATTAAAAGGTAAATGACCAGTTTATCGAATTTTAAAAGTTAAAGGACTAATTTATCAAATTTTAAAAGTTAAAGGACCAATTTATCAAATTTTAAGAGTTAAACAACCAATTTATTGAATTTAAAAAATTAATTGTTGAGTTGTTGCTTAAGGTCGAGACGTGATGAGTTATTGTTGACTAATAAAGTATATGAGAAGTGTTTTATTGAGATTAGATCCGCTTAATGAATTGAAGCTTACCCTAAACAAATACTCACTCTGCCCCAACCTAACTTGCCTACTTTGACCGGGCACAGAGGTTAAGAAAAAACAGATTTTGTGTAATCTTTGACTTTTTTAAAGGTGGAGATTGAGGGTGAAGATTTTGAGGGTGAAGATTGTGGGAGAAATATGCCATTTATGGACTGACAAGTTAAGTCGGGACAAACAAAAAAAGAAAGTAGACAAGTTAGAGCGGGACAGATGTAGTACACCCTTACGGGGATATTTGTTTTGGCATGTCCAATCCCTCCACATCCACACTCTATTACCTACATCACATTTTACAATTTCCAACACACTTTTTACAATTTCCAATACATCTTTTACAAATTTCAATACACATCCTACTCTACTATACCTTTAAACTAAAATATCTTTTTGGATGTTCCGTCTGTGGATGTTTTTTTATCGGACGTGGCACATGTAATTACATCCCAAACCAAGTATCCCCTTAATATTTACGCCTTGATTTTCTCATTGTCAGATCCTCGACCGATAAAAACCTTAAATAAAATTAATAAACTAATTAGTTCATTAATTATATCCTCCTATGTATTTTGGGCCAAAATAATTATGTCCTATTGGGCCATTGACATTATTTATAGCCCATTAACATATCTAATCAGGCTTTTAGCCCATTTGTACGTCAATTTTAGCCCAAATCCAACTAGATCTCACCTGAAGATTCTGTACTATCCTGCAAGATCACAAAAATAATTTCAGAGGCACCGTAGAGATTTGCAGTACGTGAGTTTACCTAAAGTCCTAAACTGCTCTCGTGGACCTTTTTTTTTCTTGTTATTATTAAGGCCGTTAACGAACATAGCGTTTGGTAAAAAGTTCGTGTACGAACTTATTTAACGTTTGTTCGAACACATTCTTTTTTTGTTCGTTAAGTAACAAACGCAGCTCGAACATTGAAGAGCTCGTTTGTTAAAGGCTCGTGAACATGATTTAGGCTCTTATAAAATGATAATAATAAAATTAATTATACTAATAATATTGTTATATTATTTAGGCAGTTCATTTATTAAAAATAACCATGAATTTATTGTTGACATATTAAAAGAACATTTTTTTTTTTTTTTTTTTGTGTGTTGAACTAGAATAATATATAATATTCGCATTTACAAACACAAAATGTTAATAAAATATTTTTAGGGAATTATTCCAAAAGATTATACTAGTGACCAAATCAAAATATCTCTGATAGATTGAAAAGTAAAGATATTTTAGGGTTGAGCCAGGGTGAAAATTGGTTGAATTGATGAAAAATATGTAAAATGTCAATTAATTGGAAAAGAGAGGAACATCCTAATACTATAATTAACTAGTAACACTCCCTTGCGATGCACGGAAATTTATTTAAAAAATAATAATTAAATTAAATTAAATATTATATAATCAAATATTAAAAAATTGGAGTTGTTGCATTCTAAACCAACTAAATTTTTGAATAGTTTTGATTAAACATATAAAAGTTATAAGTAATGTAAATCTGTTTGTGTTCACATGATATATGGATTTAATATAACGTATGTTTTATAAATGTATTATCTTATAGATTAACATAAATAAAATAAATATTCAAACAAAAAAAAAATTAAAAATATCAATTTTTTATGTGAGCATATGTTTAAGTGATAATGAATATTCTAATATTGAACTCAAACATATATTTAGTGTGTCTGTATCCATATTGATATGCGTGGACACCACAAATAGCTCAAGTGATAAAGAATATTCAAACTAACACAAATATCTAAATATCATAGAACCCATCAAAATATATTAAATATAATAAAGTGAATAATGTTATATGTAAATTAGTGTTTTTTTTTTTCATTTTATTTAGATATTTTAATTTATCTAAATAATTTTAAAATTTGAATATACCTATTTAACTTCCTTTTTAAAAAGAGAATGCTAATTTTATAGATTTAATATATACTCAAATACGTTTCAGGTTTAAATGATTCTTGATACTAACAAAATAAATTCAAAGATCATTCAATAGTTGGAATAACAAAATAAAATATATGAGTTTTTCAATATATCTTAAGAATTTCATATATGTTGAAGTTTATTCAAATTAATTCTATATTTTTATTATAAATATTAGATTTATTTAAAGATACAAATTTATTAATTTAAATTAATAAATAAATTAGGTTGAAAATTATGGAAATAAGACATAGTTGAGGTTAATTAATGCGACAAAGTAATGTTTAGGTTGCAAAATCTAAAAAAATTATAAATATCAGGCAGATTAATTTTATTTTATTTTTAAAAAAAATATTAAAACACGTATAAAATCTCACTATTTAGGTTGCAAAGTGTAAATATTTAAATAAAAATAACATAATAAATATAAAATATGAAAAAAAATGAATAAGTAATAAAAAAATTTGATATTAATTTTCAGATATAAATATATAAATATGTGTGGAAGTCATAGTCCTGCGATTAACCAAACAAAATTAATATTATAACAAACTACAAATTAATATTTGCAAATATAATTATTTAATAAGCCGATTATTAAATTATAATTTAACTTTTATTTTAAATTTAAGAAATTACATACTTAATTATTTAAATAATGAATTTTATCTCGACACATAAATGAAAAAAAAAAAAAAATCGGTCAAAATTAAATAAATTAGTTAGTTTTTCTTTTAATAAAATAATCAAGATAGTTATGTTTTTATTAGAAAATAATTTACCTAATTTAATTGTATTTTGGTCCTAGGCTATAGTATAAACCACCTTAAACACTCAAATCTTATTCAAATAATCAACGAACAAATAATATTATATTTTCAAATGAAATATTTAATTATAATATATGTGATATGGATATCAAGTTTTCGTAAAAAAATATGATTATCAAATTAAAGATCTTCAAAAAAGCTTTAATTTGATATATTATACATAATTAAAAAATGGTTCGATAAAAAAGTTATTTACGGTTTAAAAGATTAAAATAAAGTTTGATTTTTACTAAATGTGACAATAACATACTACATCCGTTGCTTTTTATATGCAATCTTAATTTTGGATTAGCGAATCAAAATACAGGGGAAATGGTATATCCTCAACCAAATTTTCCATCTCCCCACAAACCCCTTAAATTTGTCCTAGCAGAATTTAGGTTGAAGGCTTGAATTTTAGAAAAAGTGCCCCAATTAGGTGCCTTAATATTGGAGGTTCTCAATTCAAGGCCTGAATTTTGAGTTTTTCTCAATTAGCCGGCCAGATTCTCAATTCAGGATTATTTATTTTAAAGTAGGATATATTATTCGATGTGCGAAAGATTCAGTACGGGATATATTGAAAGTTCCAGTATAAAGTATATTGAATTTTTCTGTATATATATAGTAATGAACATTCCATATATCAGATAATGTGTCCTATTTTTCAAGACGGAAGAGTGAGAATAAAATTTAAAATCTAGACCTCTAATAAGAAAAAACTCAAAATTCAGGCCCTGAATTGAAAACTCCTAAATTCAGACCTCGAATTGATTTTCTGAAACCTTCTAGTGGAATTTCCCAATTTCTCATCATATTTTCTTTATATTATTTTTCTTCCCATTTATATATGATATTGGATATGGTAAATTAGAAAATTAGAGTTTTGTAGAGATAATAGTATGGATAATTATGGAAAAATTAGAAAAAAATCGCTAAACAAACATCTATTTAAAAATAATTGACAAAACCTAAAACTATATCTTATAAGAAAAATAATTCATCTAATAAAAATTAGAAAAATGACACGGATAGTACTGAAAGAATTAGCAAAAAAAAAGGAAAAAAAGAATCAATTTAAAAACAATTGATAAAACCTAAAATTACATCTAATAAAAACGGAAGTAGTACCAATTATGGTCCAAAATTTCAGACGAAATACAAAAGAACATGTTTAACTAATCTAGTTTTGCAGGCCAATAAACAATATTTAATACATAGAATTAGCAAAGAAAATAATATTACTTTTCAACTTATTATAATATATGTGATATGGATGTCAAATTAAAGCTCGTGAAAAGACCATTTAAATGATATATCTTACTTAAAAATCGGATTAAAAATGAAAGAGTTATTAGTATTAAAAAAATTTAAAATTGAGTAAAAATTAGGAGGGAAAGTTAAAATTACAAAAGTAACCTCCATTTTACTTTTATATATATATATAGATATGAAACGGAGGGAGTATAAAATTAGCCTTCAAATTTTAGATATAATTAAAAAATTACCCCGATAAAACGAATACCTAAATTTATCCTATATATGAACCCTCCTCAACAAAATTTTTGGGTCCGTCACTGCAAATACAAGTAGCCATTGAGGCTTAAACATTATGAAATGCTATTAATTTATAAACTAGATTTCCTACCTGCAAAGTTTGCGAAATGATCGGCAGTGGCATTGCCCTCTCTATGAATGTGAGACACTTTTACCTCCATCACCTGTGAAAACTTCTTAAAGTCTCCTAGGAGAGGTTGGTAGGACCAATGTCCAATAGAGTTTTTACAAAGCAAAAAGGACGAAGTTGGATAACTCAAGTGGTAAAGCATCTACTACCTAGGCCTTTGGTCCTGTGTTCGAGTCATCGTGGGCGAGAGGGGAGGGTTTTTTCTTTGTTCTTAGATTAGGAGAAAAAAAATTTACAAAGCAAAAAATATAGTAAAAGAGAGTTAGTTTCCAACCATACTTTGCTATTTTCCTTCTTAAGATAGAGCTTTAATGCCTCCACTATAGCACTAAGTTCAACAAACATAGTATCAAAGGTGTCCAATAATTTATAGGATGCGGCAACAAACGTTGTGTTCGAGTCCCATATCAAAACCCCTTGATGTATAACCGACTCAGTACTTTAAAACATAATCTGTATTTAATATAATAACGAAATCCGTCCAAATTAATAACTTTGAAGTTTTCCCGCCAAAATCTATTACTAATTCTGGAAATCACAATTTTTTGTATATAAAATTCACCTCAATATAAAACACAATTATCGGCAATAACTTTCCATATATTAGCCTAAAATAAGCTATTTGGGCTGATTCCACCCGTGTCGAAAAAAAACATATTTTCTTAATTTTTTTTTTTTATAAATTTATTGAATATTATTAATGAAAAATTGTTTATGAAGACGGTAACTGAATTTTTAACATTACAAATATATCCCCTGTCAACCGCATATTGCAATTTCAGCCTCAATCATCAACATGACTTCTATGAAAGGATGCTAGAGATATTCATATTTCATACATTAAGAAAAATAAATATCTATACTAATATATATTTTAGTCTTTAATACTTTTCACTGCACTCTTTTTTCTTAACATATAATTTTTCTGGTTGTTTGGTTTGGTTCATTAAGAATTTTAAGTGTTTGATTATATTGATGAATATATATGTTTCACGACATGAGTGTGAGCAATGTACACGTTAACAATTAATTAATTTAGTTCTCAAACATCAAACAAAAAAAAAAAAGAAAATTCTAAAGTACTCGATACTAATAAATAAACAAACTTAACCAAAATACATATTATAATTACACATATATAATTATATATAACATTCATAATGTCATTTCTGTTGACTTAGACGAGCTTGTTCGCTATCTATGAGTAAACGGGATCAAGCTTTCTTCATTTATAAAACACGCTCAAATATTTATTTGTTTATAAATATTAAGCTTGTTCTAAGTTGTTCACATAATACTTGGTTCATTTAAACTCCTTGTGGGATAGTGTCTACACTCCAATAAAACGTGACATGCGATATATTTAAAAGAATAATAATAAAATTGGTGATTATTTTATCCATATATATTACGTTTTACGCATCCTATGTAGCAAAATATTCTTATTTTTTTCCAATATTACACTTACATAAATCAAACAAATCTGCATATAAATCACATAATATTATTATTACTTAAATTAGTTATTCTTCTATTGATAAATTGATTATCCTTCCTCTCCTATTCCATTCTTACCTAATAAAATGGAAATTAAGATATTTTTTTTTTTAGGAATGAAATTCAGATAATTAAGAAGACTATATGGGATATCTTTATCTATAAATTCTTAATTTTTACTTAAAATATTAAAATATCTTGTTTTTATGAACGAAGGGAGTAGTAACAAGGCATCCATCTTAAATAACAATGTTACATATTTAGTTTAGACATCTTAAAAATAAATTGTACTCTGATGCAGTAAGTATAAGAGTATCATATCGCAATAACATAATAAACTCTCTCCGTCGCACCTTAACTTGTCTACTTGTCATTTCGATCTGTCCCAGTTTAACTTGTCAGTCCATAAATAACAAATTTCTGACAGAATCTCCACCCTCAATCTCTACCTTTAAAAAAATCAAAGATTCAACAAAATATATTTTTCTTAACTTTCATACCCGATCAACTAAACAAGTTAAACTGGGACGCAAAGAGTATTCACTATTTTGCAAATCTCACCAAAAAAGAAAAGAAAAAAAATAAGAACCGAATATTAGTTAAAGAAAGAACAAAGAAAAGTGAAATTCTAGAAGGAGGAGAGGAAGAAAAGAATCTTACTCATTAATAAAGTGTTTCCTTTAACATAAATATTGGGTAACTATCCTAATATTTTTACGATTTATTTTGATAAGAAAAGGAAATTCGGGTTTAATTATTAAGCTTCTTTGACTCAAATAATCTCAAGGCCCGATTGTAATTTTAAAAAAAATGCACTGTTCATGGGATATTAATCCCTGCCTGGGATCTGGTTCCTTTATCCCTTATTTTGAGATATTTTAAAATAACAAAATTGCCCCTCCTTTAATGTATCCTAGAGGAATGATCTGTTTTTAGTATACGGTCTGATAAATGGTTTATCACTCTTACAATCCGTTTGCTATCACTTGGACAATCCACTTGGGCCTCGTCTCCTTTGGTTGATTAGGGGTGATAGGATAAATTTATCACCCCTTATCCCTTGTCTACTATGAAGGGTTGGTTGTTGGATTTATCCCCGGGCTAAAAGTAGCAAATCAAGGACAAATAGAGGGATTCATATCCACCTAAATAGGAGGGACACAACTAATCCCTCTTACTCAGCCTACACCAACTGAGGCTAAATACGATTTTCAGAAAGCTTTTCGCATCTAACACAATTTTCATCTCCTTCAACAGCCACACCCCAAACCCTAGCCGCCACGGCGCTCCCTGCAGATCCAGAAGCCTGCACCTCTGCCCGTTATCAAGATAGTATGTAACATCATTTCAGTATTCTCGCACAATGGGAACATCAATTTTTGGTGTAATTCAAGCTTTATTTCATAAACAATCCAACCTGTTCTTAATATTTTGTAGTTTTGGTTCATTTAGCTACTGGTGGTGGGTTGAATGACAGTACATTGATGATTTTAGTTTATTAAGTTACTCATTTGATTAGTCAAGAATACTTTTTATTATTGTTTGGAATTACTTAAGCACATTGAATGAATAGTTGCGCTCGGCGGTGACGATGTTTTTTTCTTTCTCGATCTTTCCTTGACTCTGGCTTAAATTCTGATTATTATTTTGCAAGAAATGAAGTCTGTTGCCTATTCTATAAAATGCCAACTTCTTTTGATTTTATGTTTAGGTGCTAGTTATGGTTCTGTTCCACATTGATTATCAATTGCATATTTGGTTAAATTAGCTGATAAAATTAGCTGACAAATGATAAATAGTCCTAAAGAAAATGGGGGACTAAAAATATCCCATTAATTAGCCCTAAAAAGAGACAAGTGATAAATAGTCCCTCTTGAATCTTAACCCCCATTTTATCCTAAAATTAGTCCTATCCTATCATTTGGGTAAACTGAAAGGAGACGAGCCCTTGGGTTATCCCACATCCCCCTGTAAGTATCCCTAAATAGTTATTTAGTACATAAGATAATGATTGATAAATTTCCGCCCGTGGCATCTTAGTAAAAATCATCTTAATTTCAACAAGTAAACATAAGATATGTAATTTAAGGGTGTGCATGAGACAATATGGTTCGAGATTTGAAAAATCTAGTATCGTCCCAAAGGTTGGTACTTCCACAATTCAAGGTCCGGAACCGAACCAAAACTTATAAAGATCCCTACCGAACCATCATAAAATTCGGGATAGTTCGTTACAATATTTCAGATCTAATGGATCTAGTGAGACGATTTGATTCAGTACGATATACTTGGTTATTCAGAGGATTTTCAAGATTTGTAATATCAAAGTTAAAACTAAAAAAAATATAAAAAATCAACACACTCTTGTTATAGTTGCAACTAAAATTAAAATTTATGTTGATATAAACATAAAGTCGTAAGTAAACATTTCAAGTAAGGTCGTCCAAAAGTGTTAATGTACAAAAATTATGCTCAAAACTTATAAATTGCTCTATGTCTTAAATGATTAATATATATTATATATTTTCGTAATCACGATTTTGGATACGAGACGGTTCATGCAAGTTCGGTATCCAAAACTATACCATAATTTTGTTCGATTTGAAGAAAATCAAAAGTCATCGACGTTTTTTCTAGTCAATATGCTTCGGTACAATTCGATAAATCATGAGTTCCATACACGCCCAAAGATGTACTCCCTCCGTCCCGCCCAATTTGTCTACCTTAGCCGGGCACGGAGGTTAAGAAAAAACAAATTTTGTGGAATCTTTGACTTTTTTAAAGGTGTAGATTGAATGTAGAGATTTTGAGGGTGGAGATTGTGAGAGAAATTTGTCATTTATGGGTTGGCAAATTAGATTGGGACAAACAAAAAAGAAAAGTAGACAAATTAGAGCGGGAGAGAGGGACTATAAGAAATATATTTATTCATTAGTTATATCATAGTGTAAACAATGAAAAAGAATTTCCAAACTTTCACTATCCATTCCTTTATCTAGATCAGTTGGATAGTGAAATTATCCCACGACTCAAAGTAAACGAGCCTTAAGAGTAATTAGTAATAATTTTTTCAAAATATTCTCAAAAAAATAAATAAATAATTTTTATTTTTATAAAGTAAAAAAGAATGGATCCCGATTTTATATAATAGCCCCACGCTTTCCCTTCATTTTCTTCGTTGACACCCAACTCCTCTCTCTCTCAATTCACATACAGATATTGTAGTGTTGCCTGCGAGCAAAAAGCTTTCAACAAACAGAAATGGCGGACCAGTTGACCGACGATCAGATCTCCGAATTCAAGGAAGCGTTTTCTCTATTCGACAAGGATGGCGACGGTTAGTTATCTAATTTAATCGGTTAAAACGTATCTAGATTTACTCTAATGTGTATGTATCGATGTAATTCGTTTTGGTGCGTTTTGATCTGTTTCTGCGTAGATCTGTTTACTTGTCAATGGATTTTAATGTATTAATGAGCTGATTTTGATTTCGTTATCGGATCTGTATCGATTTTACGCGAGAAATGTAGATCGCAGCTCGCCTGGGGGAGATTTGTGGCTACGTGATTCATGATAATGGAGGAATTCGTTGTTTATTGTGTTGATGGTAGTGAAATATGATTAGTTATGATAATATGAAGGAATTTTGGACTGGTTAGGGTTGTTGATTCATACGATTGATTTTGATTGGTTGAACAGAACAGATATACTTGTGTTTTACTGTTACCTTTGTAGGGTTATTTGATATTTCTCACTAAGACTGCTGTTATTATCCTTCTATAGCTTGCATATTACTGAAGCATGCTAATAATTATTATCTACATACAATTTTAATCTGTTGGAGGGTTTCAAAGCTCTTGATTCTTTGAATTCGTCTCTTACTCTCATTTTTCTTCAATGTTTATGTTTTGTTCCGTTATATTTTATGAGATTTATTGCATCTTTGTTCTTTTAAGTCGACTATTACTCCGGTTAGAGAAGCATTGGTTTTGCCGAGTTTACTGATAAAACGATGATCTTTCAAATAAATAATGAATTCCTTGATAGGTTGCATCACTACCAAGGAACTTGGCACTGTGATGCGTTCTTTGGGACAAAACCCGACGGAGGCTGAGCTCCAGGACATGATCAACGAGGTTGATGCTGATGGAAATGGGACGATCGACTTCCCTGAGTTCCTCAACCTGATGGCCCGGAAAATGAAGGACACTGATTCAGAGGAGGAGCTCAAGGAAGCTTTCCGGGTTTTCGACAAGGATCAGAACGGATTCATATCTGCAGCTGAGCTGCGCCATGTGATGACAAATCTTGGGGAGAAGCTAACAGATGAGGAAGTTGACGAGATGATCCGCGAGGCTGATGTGGACGGTGATGGCCAGATCAACTACGAGGAGTTCGTCAAGGTCATGATGGCCAAGTGAGATCTGACCCACTCCAAATTAAATTTTACAAGTATTTAAGATTGACCAGAAAATGGAACAGGGCAAATGAGATTTCTTTCTGTTTCTGCTAGATGCGCTTTTGACTTTCATTAGCTTTCGTTTGCTTGCATTGCTTTCAAGTGCTTTTTCTTCAGTATATGCTTGTGTTTTGTATTTTCGGTTTTAGTCTTTGCAACTATTTGCCTATAACATTTCCTGTTATGAAACTAGAACATTTGGAAAACGCGGGTATTGGTCATTTTTACCGGTGAGGAATTTGTTGGTATTTGTTCACATGATCCAATCTTGGCTTCCTTCCTTTTTCTGTTATATTCTTCTGCTTCTTATCTCTAGGTTGGAAAACTCTTCGTGTTCACAGATCACTTGTACAATATGATAGTATACGCGTTGCAATAGTTAGCAATCGCGTATTTGGCTGTGTATTATCTGTTGCTTTGCTATTTCCCCAGAACAATACAGATTTAGGTCCCTGATTATGCATTCAATTTAGCTTATAAGCAAAGCTAATTGATGGAAAATTTGCTACCTCATTAGTTAACTATTCAGTTTATAAGAGAACTGAGTTATCCTGCATAAATGAGTTACCTTAAGCTAGTTGGGTAGAGGCAATTATATGTGATTTTACCCCTTATTTGCTTCGACTTTTGAAAAAGTAAATAAAATTATTGATTGTGGGAGAACCCTTGTAACTAAAGTAGGTGGTGTTCGAGAACATACGTAATTATGGCCAAATTTAGAAGTCAGATGCTTGATATGCTTTTGAATAAAGGGCTTCAGTAATCAAATGATTCGTAACGGCCTGTGGGCTTGCGTAACTTTTTGGGCTTAATTCGACCTTCAGGCATAAATCTCATTTTTTCTGAGTCTGATTACCAACCACTTGAGCAGATCTCATGTTCTCCGAGTCTGATTATCAATCACTAGAGCTGCTTAAGTGGTTGGTACTCAAACTTAGAGAACTTGAGATTTATGTCTGGAAGTTTCAGGTTACACCCACTTTCTTGGCTGGGGATTTTGCTTATGAGTATTTCATGGTGTGGGGATCTGCTTATGAGTAACGTGCCTTGAGTCGTGACGAATGTCGTGTCATGAAGTCCACATGTGGGAATTATGCCCGCAAGTCCACGAGTCGTTACAAAGAGTCGTTACAAAGAGTGAGAAAATAATTTCTATTTATTTACCGAAAAGTTGAAAAAATTAACCCTTATTAGCCTACTTTTAGCTTTTGGCTTTAAATTGCTTTATTTATTTATTTATTTCAAATTTTTAAAGCAGGAAATTGGAATAAAAAAACACAAAAAAGTAAAGGGAAAGCTGGTATAGAGCATAAACTCTTTGATATGTGTATCATGTATGATTTGACAGGTCATAGAGATGAGATATGATTCTGTTATGCTTTAGTTTGCTTAATTTAATCCAATTAAAATATTTTTATGATCACAACATTCGTGTGTTTTATGGAATTGGAATCTAAACAATACTATATCTGGACAAACTTTTATTTGACCTAATTTTTAATGTTATTATTTATTGTCTGATACTCAAGTGAGTGGTCATTATTGAGCATATTTGGAAAAAGGCCCACTCTGTTGGTATCCACTAGGGTTGTCTTGATGTTGGGGGCATCTACTTCTTTTCACTCATTTAGGAATCTTATGGGACAACTCAATTTTGATGTTTCTCCTTCCATTGGTAAGAATCGTGCTGCTCAAATCTTTCGGCAAAATCTTCTATACTCCAGGTTAGACTCGTTAGAGATGGTAATTTGGTGAGTCCGATTTGATCAGATCCAGCCTAGCGAGGTAAAATTTTATGGTGAGGTAGGTTGGGTTGACCCAAATTTTTGTCGGGCCAAAAAATATCAAGTTCACCCAGTCTATCTCCTTGAATATACTATGTTTGCTTGGGTTAGGTCAAACCTAAAAAGGTTGGCTTAAATCCAAATCCATGTTTGTTTGGTCGGTTCCCTAAAATCCTCCTCCCCCGCCCCTTCTACTTTAATCAATCGATTATAATTTTCAACACTACTTTAATCATTAAACTAATCATCGATTAACTTAATATATCCAACACAACGACTTCCACAACCACCTAAACATACACACCGCTTTTCACTTTCCCAACCACTTACTCCAACCATTTTACTAATCCCAACACCCGACCTAAGCAAACATAGGCTAAGATTTTGCCTGTTGGGCTTTTAGCATATTTGGTTGGCCTATTGGGCCCGATAGTACTTTGAATTTAGATTTCTATTGCTCAATCATCTAAAATGTCAATGGGCTAGGCCGATTTATCGACCCAAACTAATTTTGCCATCTCTACATCATGTGCACGGATCTTAGATTCATGCAATTTAATTAAAGAGCGGATTCATGAGATATATTATTTTTATACTGAAATGTGTTATTTTAGAGAAATGTATTACCTTTCAATATAATACAATAAGTAAATAAGTTTTAGCATAAACCCTAATAATATATTTTCACATAGACACTAATACTTTTTTTATAAAAAAAATCGTACAACTGGTGTATGAGAGACCTGCTCGTCTCTTTCACCAGCTACTTCTATTTTTTCATCACAACTTCTATGTTTTCTTTTTATTCTCTCAAATTAGAATTATTCGCATCCCGATTCGTTTGGTGAGTCTACAAAACCACTAAGCTTAAAAAGAAACAATTATATTAGATATGTATTTTTTAATTGTTGGTAGGTTTATTTTATAAGTCACTGATTACTTTTGTCATTAAGACATTACAATTAAACATTTCAACTAAAAAAGAGTACCCAAGCTGAACTTCTCTTTTAGACAAAAAGAATTTTTAGAATCTCTTTTTGAGAATACCAAAAGAACCCTTGTGAAATACTCCTCTTGTATAAACTAAGTTGGGACGGAGGAAGTAGTCATCAGTGACTATTGTGTTGGGCTTTCTTCCTTGAGAGATCGCAATCTGTGTGGACAACTTAAAATTGTAGGACCCAATAACTTCTACTTTCCCAAATTTGATTTATTATTATTATTATTATTATTATTATTATTATTATTATTATTATTAGTTTGAGTACAAAGTACAAACCCTTGGTCCTATGCATCGGTTAACTTATAATCATGTTCCCGAGGAAAATATAATTGTAACTTTTTTTAGATTTTAATTTTTTTTTTTAATTTTATTTTTTTGTTTTAAGTATCGGGTGGTGGCGGAATTATTCTCGGCGGGATTACATGGAGCTCAACCAACAAAGATGCAATCAATTTCCAAAAGGATTGGGAGAACAATTAAGGTCCTTTACACCTACTATATATTATTTAATTTTTGGAGATGTATAATATAAGTGTATACTCCTATATAGAGGTGGCAAAATCGATCCAGTTCAACGGGACGGTCCATAGACTCGATATTTTAGATGGATTGGGTCATAAAAGTATGAGCCCGAAGTATCATTTGGTCCGACCGGACTAGCCTGATGGTCAAAAGTCTGACGAGCCTCGGACCGACACGAAAATTTAAGTATGACTTTGGCCCGAATAAATCTCCGGGGTGGGCCGACTAATTTTAGGCCCAAATAAATCTTGGGTCGATCTGACTCGACCCAAAATATAACTTTAACCCGACAAACCCGATCTGATCGGATTGGACCGCCCGAATTGCCACCTCTACTTCTATATAATCTTGGTGCCCCCAACTTTTTCCTTAGGTCCATCACTAACAAAGATTCTGGGCTTGGCCCAAAAAACAAGAGAAATGGGGCCCATATTTCTATACTTTAGGAACTAAGGGCCCATTTTTTGTTCTCCAATTTCCTTTTGTTCTAGTTCTCAATTTCAATGTCTCAAGCCAACAAATAATAAAAATAACAAAATATTCAAATTCGATTAAGCTATAAAATACTCCATAAGTGCCCATCATTTATACAATTCAGATTCCCTGTTACACTAGGTGTTTCATCGTCTGTTAATTTGTGACATCATACAATACACGTGTCGGTTAATGAATGAGTTAAACACAAGATGTAACACTAAAGTGTAACAGGTGATCTCATGGGTCATTTATATACCCCATTTCTTGAAGAATTTGGATGATTAATTTCTTTTCATTGATCCCTAAATAAAAAAAATCTTTAATTCATTCGTGGCATGAAATCGAAGAATATAATCTCCAATCAATCGAATAATGATGAGGCAATGCCGCTAGATTCAATGTCTTATATGTTGTGGACTAGTTAGTTAGTATTACTATTTGTTTGTTTTTTTCTCGTTTCCCAACATTTATTTATAAACAACTTTATTTCATATGATTGTATTTTTTTTAGAAATAAGTAATTGAGAAATCAAAATTGAGGATTTGTGAAGCTCTAAATTTTCAAATAATTTGGAAAATGCAGAAAACGGAAACAAAGGATTGAATCGAGAGGGGGACGAGGAGGAGGAAGAGGAGGAGGACCGAAGGAATGCAGGAGTGAGAAGAGGAGGTACGGAAATGAGAGCAGCAAAGGTAGCCGTAAGAGGGATAAGTTTCGTGATTGTTCAATCCTCTAGAACTAATATCTTCGTTAGTAATTGACGAGGGGTAATATGAGTATTTATTATTTTTGATGTTTTTTTGAAACTTTGTATTTGGCAGTCTATGCGTGTGTGTGACATTTATAAACCGTACATTGGTTTGGATATTAAAGTTGTATTTAGCTATCCCTACAATTGTGAAAAGGTAATTACTTTTAGTGTGCTAAAATGATATTGTGGAATTTATGACATCTTCATTTATCCTCCCTTTTTTTTTTAATATATAAAACATCTATTTAACTATAGTATTAGCGACGAATCCAAAAATTTCTGTGATAAAGCACAATTAATATATATGTGCACTATAATTTTTTTTAACCTAGTTAATATTAATCTTTTAAAAGACTAAATAAAAATAATTAATTAACTTTTATTTTTAAATTGTGTGGGCGCACATGCTCTTAGGGTCGGGGTTGTTCATTCGTCCTTGAACAGGCAACCAAATGCCAAAATAAAGGTTTAATTTAGCAAACGAGATTATTTATTTTAAATAGCGTCGCATCTCCTATTTTGACTCAAAATTAATGTATATGTCATATAGTTATTTGTAATGTCACTATATGTTATTTAACATACGTGACATGTAGTAATGAAGTTTAGAACACATTTAAAATATGTATCTCATCAGAATTAATTTGCACACTAGACATGTAAAGGTTAGTGGCATTGCTTTCGATGAAATCTTCTCTTCAGTTGTTAAGATGTCATCTATTCGCTTTGTGCTTGGCTTAACAACTAGCCATGATTTGGAGGTTGAGAAAATGGGTGTGAAAATTGCATCTCTTCGTAGTGTGTTGGATAAAGAGATATACATGGAGTAGCTTGAAGGTTTCAGGGTGAAAGGAAAAATTACGTATGCAAACCGAAAAGAAGCCTGTATGGGTTGAAGCAAGCACCTAGATTGTGGTATCAGAAGTTTGAGTCAATTATGGTGGAGCAAGGGTACCGGAGGACTACTTCTGATCATTATGTATTTGTGCAAAGGTTCTCCGATGATTATTTTGTTATATATATTGATCTATATTAATGTATGTTGATTGTTGGCATGAATGCTTCAAGAATTGACAGGTTGAAGAAGCGGATAAGTGAATCTTGTGCCATGAAGGATTTGGGACCGACAAAGAAAATTGTTGGTATTAGAATTTTTCGGAATAGAGCAAACAAGACGTTGAACTTATCGCAGCTAAAGTGATTACTTCTCCTCTTGCTAGTCACTTTAAGCTTGGTGTTCATCATAGCCCTTCTACTGATGAAGAGAAAGAAGTAATGAGGAGAGTTCAATATGCTTCAACCATGAGCGACACTATTAGCTTATTCTAGTAGCACGTAAAATGAATTCAACACGAATTTCGGCATCACAATTTATTACACTAACACTTTATAAAGTTATGAAAATCTAAAGTAGGTCTAATGTTCAACCTTAAGAAAACCACGTTCTTACTTTAATTAAATCTTGGAGCCAAAAATAAAATGATGAAATTAGTGATGTATGTAGTGGGCTTATGATACGTAAAATTACAACATATAACATATTGGGCTTGAACAAAATACAAATAAATGCTTATAATAAAATAGTAATTATGTTTTTTTTTTTAATATTTTAATAATATTATTAGAATATATAAATAAAAAGAAAATAATAAAAGAATGAACAAGGGGACGCGTCTGTTCAGAGAGTTCTCTCTGCAACAGAGGATGTGACTCTTATAGAGAAAAAATACATCTGAAAAAGAAGACCGGTGTCAATGGAACTTGCCTGAAGAGATGAAATCTTTTCATAGCATCTCTTGGAATTCTGTACAATATTTGAAGATCGACAAATCAAGGTACGGAAAATTTAATTTGCGCTAATCCCCTACAATTATACAATCCGAGCGTGATTCCTTCTTTCAATTCCTTCCTTCCTATTTTCAAAACAAGTTTGTGATTCTTACTCCATATAGATCAAAAGAGTGCAACTTTTGATCTATCGTGTATAGGCTTTATATCCTGGATGCTGAGTTCTCTAAATCTTTTGCACCAAAATAGGAGGAATTTATACCTTTAAAGATAGCATCGTTACGGTGTGCCTAACCTATATTCATTTTATCCATCACCCACACATATAGAGACCTATGTTCATTTTATCCATCACCCACACATATAGAGATTTTTTTATATAACATTACAGGTCCTAAATGTGTATATAAAGTTAATCTATGTTTGATTTAATTATATATATATATATATATATATATATATATAAGTAGCTATGTTATACATGAGTTATACGAATCTGAGATCCATGCAATATGAGTTATGAACCATTTTTCATGGAAAAGTATTAGTGTTTATGCTAAAAGATATTACTTATTTTGAAGAAATGTATCATGCTAAAATTGTATTATATTTATGCTGAAAAATATTACGACAAGAAATCTATTATTTTAAAAGATAATAATTTTCTTCAAAACAAGTAATACCTTTTAGTATAATCAATGGTATCTTTTGATGGATAGTCCTTTAATCCGTGTATTTGGAGTATATTAGTGGCGCTGCTACATGTATGGATCCATATTCAAAGGTTGTATTTCTTTTAACAGCTTTCATTTTGATTTGAATTTTCTACCACTGTTAGTACAACATCTTGTACTACGATTCCTATAATCATGTCAAACATTGCTAAACAAAAAATTACGTGCAAACAACTCATCCTTAATTTTTTCTTTTTTCTAGGTTTACGTGCAACACAACTCTCAATATTATTAACTAATTAGTTAATCCATAAATTAATATACAAATTCCCACATCACAGTATATGCACGTTTTGCAGATTTGTCAAAGATCCATATTTGATGCACTCTATCCGTCTCATAGTTCTTTCCCAAATAAAAATGGTCCTAAAATAAGAATCATATTTCAGAAGTTAATATACTCCCTCCGTTCCAAAATAGATGATGTTTAGCTTCTTAAACAAATTCCAAAATAATTGATGTTCTAGGTTTTTTTTACCATTTCTCTCTATTTTACCCCTATGTAAATCCAAAAATATCTTTGACTTTTCAACCTCCCACTCACATTTGATATCATTAAATCTTATCTGCACAAATTTTAGGGGGTTATATTTGGTAATATATTTGTTTCTTAATTATTCTGTTTTTTTCTAAAACATCATCTATTTTGGAACGGAGGGAGTATATTTTACTAGTATTACACATAAATATAATAGTTTTCTTTAGAATAAATAATACATTTTAGTATACACAATGATATATTTTTATGCATCCGTATTGAAATATTGAATTGAATAATAAATGTTCACATGTGAGTTATTCCACATTGATAAAAATACTAGAAGAGAGAACCTCTTATAAGCCGAGGAAATTGCGATTTTAGTCCCACAGGACACATGACAGTTGCATTTTGGTCCCAATGGTTTCACATTTGATCCCACAAATATAAAACCGAGCACATTTAATCTCATGAGAAATTTCACAAGCATTTATAGTCCCAAATTTTTGCATTTCCAGTCCCACAACGTTTATCATTAACGTTTTTTTGTCACGTGCATAGCATATGTCCGTTAAATGACATAATAAATACGAAAAAATTGCACTTTTAGTCCCACAGGACATAGAGCAGTTGCATTTTGGTCCAAAAGTTTCAATTTTGATCCAACAAATTCAAAATCGAGCACTTTTAGTCCCACAAGAAATATCACAAACATTTATAGTCCCAATTTTTTTCATTGTCAGTCCCATCTTTTCTTGTGTCGCATATTAGTCCGATCCAATTTTTTTTGGGCATGTTTAAAGGGAATAAGGCGTGTAATTCAATATGAGTGAAAATTATTCTAGCCTAAACACTTGAGAGATGAGTGAAACACTTACCTGGTGAGGGTTGAATAAATTCAAAAGTTCAAAGTCTCGAGATTAGTTGATTTACGCGTTATTACATATGCTCAAGAGAATTGTGTTGCCTAGTGGTTTTAAGAAAAATCAAACTGAAACTGAATTCATCGTCTAATCGCCCTAAACAAATGCATAAATCACTTGTATTCTTTGTGTCTTTTTGTATGATGTTCGGGACGAACAACAGTTTAAGTTTGGGGGAGTTTGATAACACGTTATTTATGCATGTATTTAGGTCGATTTAGGATCATATTTTATAGCATATACGTGTATACTTG
Source organism: Ajuga chamaepitys (assembly GCA_958295605.1). NCBI lineage: Eukaryota > Viridiplantae > Streptophyta > Magnoliopsida > Lamiales > Lamiaceae > Ajuga > Ajuga chamaepitys. The sequence continues at coordinate 931,058 of OY282505.1, read as the reverse complement.
ACCAGCATTTATTGATATTTATAATATTTGGGTCATTTGACGTGTGTTGACTTGTTTTAAAGTTAATTAGGTATTTTTATGCCATTTGGATAAAGTTCGAAGGAGAAACAAGTCAAATAGAGTGAAAACCGGCCCAAAGGAGTGAAAACCGTCCAAGAACCGGTCCAAACCGGTCCGAACCGGCCTGAACCGGTCCAGTAGCAAAACGATGCAAGAACCGACACGGCCGCGTCATACCTTCAACACGGCCGTGTCAAAAGTGTCTTGCAACGCATTGTGGGTTCTGGAATGGAACACGGCCGTGTCACAGCTGCAACACGGCCGTGTCAAATTGTTGTTGGAAAAGTGGATTTTGCAAAGCAACACGACCGTGTCACTTAAGCAACACGGCCGTGTCAGAAGTGTTTCCTGCGATAATTACCTAATTTTAATAGGATTTTGATCCTATCTTCCCCAAGATTCGGCCCCAACTCTATAAAAAGGACCTCAAGCTCTAGGAAAGGGGGAATCAATCATCAAGAACATCAATTACATCATTCCACCTAGAAGAAATCTTGGGGGACAAGGAAGACGAAGATCGTCGAGACGGAGTCATCCGGGTTTATTTATTCTTTTCTAGTTTAATTCTTTACAATGTTTTTATTAAGATTTTGTATTGGATTATTACTAGGCATGAGTAGCTAAGCTATTCGTGTCCTAGGGTTAGAAAGTAGGGATTTTTATGACAATGTTTTGATTTATGGTTTAATCTATTAATTCCGTTCTTTATGTGTTTTATCTCTATGTTTGTGCTTAAAACTGAGTTTAGCTTGATCACCTAGATTTAGTAATTTAGTTTAGCAATGCCGCTTCGAGAGGAGGGCATTGTTATCAGACTTAGAACATAGAGAGCAGTTGTCTATGACTGTGTAGGCCGTGGCTTAGGATCGTTTGGGAGTTATTAGGTTTAATTGACTCGAGAGGGTAATTAGCTTAATTAATCAACGATTTAATCGCTTCGAGAGAAGGATTAGATTATTGTCGTGCCGCCTAATAAACACTAGAATTGGTAAATTAATAGGTTAATCATATTCAACATTGAAATAATATCCTGAAATCGAAGCCCTAGGATACCTATTCTCCTTGATTGTTAGTTTTCGTGTTTCCTAAGTTTGAAGTTATATTTAATTAAGTACTTTAATTAGTAAAATCAACCTTTGAAACTTAGTATCTAGTTAGGACAGTCCTAGAGTATTAGGGTATCAAACTACCTAAAACTATTCCTTGTGGGATCGACCTTGACAATAGTACTACACCTACATCCGTACACTTGCGGAACACTAGGTTAGAAACCGACGTGTCAGTTTATACTCGTATCAAGGAGTTCTTCGTTTGGACTTGAATTTGGATTCGTAGATAGTTTATACTCGTATCAAGGAGTTCTTCATTTGAACTTGGATTTATCGATAGTTTATACTCATATCAAAGAGTTCTTGATTTAAATTTGACTTGTAGACCTTTTAAGCTCGTGCCAAGGAGCCTCGAACTTGAATTTGAAACTTGTTGGTAGTTTATACTCATACCAATGAGTTCTTGAATTTGAATTTGACTTGTAGACCTTTTAAGCTCGTGCCAAGGAGCCTCAAACTTGAGTTTGAAACTTGTTGGTAGTTTATACTCATACCAATGAGTTCTTGAATTTGAATTTGACTTGTAGACCTTTTAAGCTCGTGCCAAGGAGCCTCGAACTTGAATTTGAAACTTGTTGGTAGTTTATATTCATACCAATGAGTTCTTGAATTTAAATTTAACTTGTAGACCTTTTAAGCTCGTGCCAAGGAGCCTCGAACTTGAATTTGAAACTTGTTGGTAGTTTATACTCATACCAATGAGTTGTTGAATTTGAATTTGACTTGTAGACCTTTTAAGCTCGTGCCAAGGAGCCTCGAACTTGAATTTGAAACGTGTTGATTCTTGAATTTGGAAGTTGAATCTTCAACATTGTGGGCTTCGACGGATTTGACATATTTGACTTGGAGGAGTGGATTTATCTAAAGTTGAGTTTGACAACCCAATTTGACGAAATCAGATAACTTGATACCCTTGGAGTTTGGATCCTTAAACTAGGAGCAACTTAGGAGAGGGAAACACAATATATATATGACTGAATTTAGAATATTTTTAAGCTGCCTACGTACCCCGGTGAGAGAGATCAAGTCATAACGTAGTTCAAGTTGCCACTTTTGTGTTTTGTTTTGGGGGGGTGCCGTGCACAGTTTATACTCATGCGGGCCAGGAGTGACTATTCTTTAACCACTTTAGCCAAAGTGGGGTAAGTTAGTATTTTAACCACATACTTTACCTTTGGTGGTCGCCGTGCACAGTTTATCCTCGTGTGGGCCAGGAGGTGTTCTTTTTTTTTCTTTTTTTTTTTTTTTTTTGCATCAGGCTCAAGTGAATTTCAAGAACTCCCCGTTTGAGGGACCTATTCGTACACCATGTTTAAGCTCAAGTAGGGTCTTTTCAACATCTTCCTCTTCTACATGTCTATCTTTGTATTTGCTTCCTTGTTTGTCTGTTATGTAGCATGGGGTGTCACCAAGGTCATTATCTTCCAAGATAGTTGTTATGTTTGTTGTTGCATTGCCTTCATCTAACATTATTTTCCCTTGTCGGGCTAACTGCATGACCTTGTCCTTGAATATGAAGCAATCCTGGATTGGGTGGCCTACCAAGCGATGGTACTTACAGTATTTTGGGTCATCAATTTGTCCAGCTTCTTCAGGCCTCTTCATTTCTGGCAACTCGATGAGATCTTCTTTGATCAAATCATCGAATATTCCAGAGACATCGGAGTCCAAGAACGGATAAGTTCGTTGCTGCTTCTCCTTCAAGTTTGATTTCCTTTGCTCTCTGTCTTGAGGGATATTCTTTCGTGGCATCGTTGCTTCTTCGGAATTTGATGGGCATCGCACTAACAACCATGGAGTCTCTATTTTGATTTTTGGCGAAAGGCTTGCCCTCATTGTTGAACTTATGAGACTCGTGAATTGGGGGTCCATCGACTCCAACTTCAGCCATACTCAGCTCCATATCATGAGCTCTACTTGCTAGTTCTTCAAATGTCCCCGGCCTAATCCCTTGAAGGATATATTGGAGGCCCCATCGCATGCCTTGGATGCACATTTCGATTGCTAAATTTTCAGATAGTCGATCTTTGCAATTGAGACTCGAGTTTCTCCATCGATTGATATAGTCAATAACAGACTCGTCTTTCCACTGGCGGGAGTTTGTCAACTCGATCATGCTCACAGTCCTCCTAGTGCTGTAAAAGCGGTTGAGGAATTCTTGCTCCATTTGCTCCCAACTATCAATGAATTGGCTTCTAAGTCTATGTACCAGTCGAATGCATTCCCCTTCAAAGAGCGGACAAATTGCTTCGCCAAATGATCACCATATGTCCCAGCGTCGTTGCATATCTCGACAAAATGAGCGATATGTTGCTTGGGGCTGCCTTTACCATCGAAGAGTTGGAACTTCGGGGGTTGATAACCGGAAGGCATCTTCAAGTTGTCAATCCTCAGAGAGTATGGTTTGGTGTAAGTTGAAGATGACTTAGATGTCCCATCAAATTTGTCCTTTAGGGTTCCTAAGATGATCTCTTTTAGTTGATCAACATGGACCATACCATCGGAGGAGACTTGCAGTTTATCCATGGTTCTCTCCTTCTCGTTTGGTTGATATTGATGTCCCGCAGATTCTTGAGCCTCATCTTGATCCTCAACAGGTGCTTTTTCAGGAGCACAATTTGTGGTACCGCTATCAATGCGATCAAGGAGTCTTGCTCTTGTGCATGTCTCGTAAGCCCTTCAATAGCTTTAGTCAAGCTCATGAGTTGTTCTTCAAGAGTTGAAGCATTTGTTGTCATCATCGGAGCTGCTTCTGAGCTTGATGAAGAACGAGGTGTAGAACATGCAGAGTTGTCCTTGTCATCCCTATTGCTATCAGCAATGTCTCGCGAATCCTTCTTTGTAGCCTCGGAAGAAGTATTTCCCTCTGAAGATGCCAATGATCGCGAGTTACTTGACATACTTCTTGTGACAACGTTGACATTTGCAGTTGGAGAGTTTGTTGCAGCGATCTTTGTCAGCATGATCTTATGAGGCGCCATAACACTATCTTCAGTTGTTGGTTGAGGAGTAGAGATGAGAGGTAGAGATGTCCCACTGGGCGTGCCAAATTTGTAACAACAAATTTCGTGTATAAAATGTATAAACTCGAAAAAGATGTACAAAATAGAATATTTGGATCAAATGAATAAACTTTACAACTTCGTGGACTCTATCTCTAGTTCGCCTCTGATTCTTCTCTTCGTATATGTGGTCAATTTTGTTGACTTGAACAACGCTAATCCAAAGCTTGTTAGCTTAAATTTTTGGATTAAACGCCGTTTGTTGTCGATTTTCTCGAAGAACGTCGAAGAACACCGAAGAACGTTGAAATTCCTTTGTACCGGAATTCTTCGCTTGAAATTCCTTTGTGCCGGAATTCTTCACTTGAAATTCCTTTGTACCGGAATTCTTCACTTGATTCTTGACTTGTGGTGTTGATTTTTGGTGGAGAATGAAGCCCTATTTATAGTTGTAGGATGGGAAAACCCTAACGGGCTTGAACCTGAATGGAGCGATATGATTGGTCCTCCATAATATCATTATCCATAAGATAATTATTAAATTAATTGTATTTAATTTAATAATTACTGCAACAACTTGACACATGGAGCATTCTGATTGGTCCACCATGACTTGATGTTTATCCTCATCTTCTTGGATATTACTAAATTAATTTAATTTAATTTAATTTAGTAATATCTGCATCATCTTGACACGTGGCGGTTTTCCATTGGTCAATAAAATATATAGTAAATCACCAATTAAATTGACTATTTAACTTAGGAATTTTATTTATCCAATTCCTAATATTAAAAATAATCAATAAAAAAATTGATTTTCAACATATATTTTACTACGTGACACATTTTAATTGGATACGAAATTTGCGTTCAACAACCGTTAACCGAACTTATGATACAAGTATGCCCTGGTACCCTATGCGTTCGGTTAACAATGTTTTAAAGATCGTATCCTAAGACCACTTAATCGGATATATTAATTGCAGAGTGTACTTGTAATTAATTACACTTACGGGGTAACAAGGTTAGCATAGTGTACTTGTTAATTCTTGGGGTAGAGGTTTTAGAACTAATTTGTCAAACAATTGCATTAATTACAAGGATAATCCAGACTAGGGGGATACTAGGTTAAATGCGGGAATATCTTTCTTATATTTGAATTCATCTTTAAATTACTAGTTTACTGTTATCTGCAATAGTTACTTAATTCCAATCAATTCCCCCCCATAATTTATTATATATATTATACATTATTACTATTATTTGCATAATTAGGTTAAATACATAAACATATTAGTTTTCCTAATCCACAGGGATCGACCCTAACTTACCTTTTATATTCTTTAGAAAAAAAAAGCTAGGAATAAAAAAAAAAACATAACTAATCTGACAGCACCCGACAGTGCGGCCAGATCGTCGAGGATACCTACAGGTTGTCCTTAGACGGGGCGGCTGAGAATTATTGTGGAAATATTTCTTAGGCACTAAGAGTTATATGCATCAAGTCTGATAGGGATGTCGGCCTATATATTATAATCTACAATTCAATTACTCAGCGACGAGAACTGAAATACACTTAATGAAGTCTCACAGCAATAGGAACATATATTTGTGACTAATGTATTTGTAACTAATTTTTGCAACTATTTTGTAGTTACTAATGTATTTGTAATTTGCAAAAGAGCTTGTCATATTGTAACAAATTCGGTTAAAATTATATGAAATATTTTATGTAACCACTCTTGTAGTTGCAAAAGATTAGTGACAAATACCTTTTTTTCTTGTAGCGTGTGCACTTGCGATTTAGCTTGATAAATAAAAGAGTGATCACAAAATTAGTAGAATTCTCTATCCCATTAGTTTTAAATCTCAGTCACGTTCTATTAGAAAAATAAATTTGCAATATATTAATAAATCCTAAACCCATGAGTGTTATTGTTGACCATGAATCCTAAAATGTAAAATTATAAAACAATGAAGAAAATGTAGATGTGCCTTAATGCACTATATAAAGAAATTCTCCCCTCGTCCCAAATGAACTTGCACATGGTGATCAGTATACATATTAAGAAAAAAATGTTTTTTGGGATTTTATTAATTTTCAAAGGTTGATCGAGGGCGGAGATTTTGAGGGTGGAGATTGTGTTATAATTTTCCTTTTTAAGGGTGTGCAAGTTTGCTTGGGACGGATGAAAACAGAAAGTGTGCAAGTTCATTCGGGACGGAGGGAGTAGTATTTTAAGACAATTAAAAGTGGTCCATAATAATGAGTATTTGTCATAACTTTATTACTAGAGATAATATGCCGCCACTAATTAGCGTCTCAGATGACATATAATACATCTAAAAGTCGTCTTAAATATTATTTGCAACAACTAATTGTCTCTAAAAGTAGTTTGAAAATTTATCTCTAATAATTCGTAGAGTTTTGTGATAAAAAGTAGTTACGAGTAACTTATTATTACTTATTAGTGATTGTGATCTCAAAAAATGTACCACAAAAACTGTTTGTTATAGTGATGTTTTAACATTTAACCGCTGAACTATTATCCTTTAACTTGAACATAAACTATAAATTATAAAGCTAAACCGTAACCATAAACCTATGTATGAGATAACCAACCAACGAACCATTACTAATTTTAAATTTGATATTTATATCAAACTATTCAATAAGAGAATCACATTAAATAAGAAAGTTATTTGTACCTTTAGAATGTTGGAGATTTCTATTCGAACAAGGAACGTGGCCATAATTTTGGACAAACAAAATACCGGGCGACATCGTGGGCTTACGCAGTTTTGTGCGTCTTCTGCTTATTTTGGCCCGTTTTCATTTTAATTCATCCAAATCTATAAACAAGAGTTTTTAGAGATGAAAGACCATCAATGTTTACATATTACAAGCTTTAACCCTTGGAGTAGGAAGCAAGCAACTAAGAAGATTTTATCGCGACATCCGAGTTTATTAGTGTACGAATATGAATTTTGTTATCGAACATATATGTTTTCTATACGTTTATATATTTTTTTATTACACCAATGAGTGATTAGTAATCAGGGACGGATCCAGAAATTGGCGTTGAGGTGGGCTGAAATATTATAAATTCTAACAATATAGATATATACATATCAATACATTTTTCAATGTTTAAATAAGTTGCGCCCGACGGGGCTTTAAACTATAGAACTCCTCTATAATTGAATCTATATCTAAGTTAGGAACAAAACCACGTTCAATATAGAGCATTAAACAATCCGCAAGAAAATTATCCCCCATTTTGCTTCGAAGTGTTGTCTTCACATGTTTCATTGCTGAAAATGCTCGTTCAGTTGTTGCAGTAGAAGCAGGCAGAGTTAAAACAAGATGAATCAATCTAGTTAGCATGACATACGCCTTTGACCTTCCACTCTTAGTTAGCTTCCGGCACAAATCGACGAGTGTACAAACCTGAAACTCATTTACCACATCATGTTTATAATGTATCAACTCGAACTCCAAAGAGACAAGGTCTTGGTTTGTGAAATCTTCTGGATAGAATTTCCTTGCAAGGCTGCAAATATCATCAGCATTGAACGATTCAAATGAATTTTTAGGATCTAAAGCCACACTAAGAGAAAGAACTTCCACAGATGCATCATTGAACCGTGTGTCTAACTCCATCAAGATAAAATCAATGGCTTCATTAAAAAACATCAAAATGGTAATGATGCTCAACTGTAGTTTGCCCACAAGAACGACCAATCTTATATGAACAATCCAAGTTCGGAACATCAATGCAATTTATTGAGCAAAAAACCTTAACTTCTTCAAGAAATTCTTCCCAACCATTGTCTCTCAATTCTCGAAGGATAGTTTTAGTGGTGGAGACAAACGCAATAGCACTTAAAATATCTTGGGTTTTCCTTTGAAGGACTTGACAAAGAGTATCAGTAATTCTCATAGTTTTGTGCATCAGATGTAAAGTGAACACAAATTCAAAGCTTGCCATATACCTGTAAGCCCCTCGAACTTCAGCCCTAGATCTTGCATTTAGAGAATGCTCAATAAGACGCTCAAACACTTTGCAAGTCGCAGCATACATATCTATCAAGCTCTTCACTGAGTTATAATGAGAACTCCAACGAGTAGTGCTCGATCGCTGCAAATTACCAATTTGATTGGCACCACGACCAGATTCAGATTCTCCACTAGCTAATAAAGTATCAATTACACATCTTTGGGAAGCATGTAACTCAGAGACACGCTTAGGTGAAGAAGTGATAATATTAACAATATTGTCTAAGTGAGAAAAGAATTCCCAAACGACACTGACATCCTTAGCTGCAGAAACCAACGCCAACTGCAAACGATGTGCAAAACAATGAACATAATAATCATATGGACACTCTCTAAGAAATAATGCCTGAAGACCATTCCATGAACCACGCATATTACTAGCACCATCATACCCTTGGCCTCTTATTTTCTTCACTTGTAGATCATGATGGGCAAGAATATCACATATCTCCTTTTTCAAAGTTGCAGAAGTAGTGTCACTTACAGTTTTAATTGCAAAGAAACGTTCTGTCAAAATTCCCTCATCGTTCACGAACCTTAAGATAATTGCCATCTGCTCTTGTTTGGATATGTCTTGTGCTTCATCGACAAGAATACAAAAGCACTTATCCCCAACTTCTTCACGAATCATTCGACGTACTCTATTGACCATAATATTCAGAATCTCCTTTTGAATGTCCGGCGAAATGTATTGAGCATTTTTAGGAGCATTCTCAAGTACAACTTCATCAACATCCTTATTCATATTTGCAAAAGCCCTCACTAATTCAATGAAATTTCCACGATTGGATGAAGAGGGAGATTCATCATGACCTCTAAAAGCACATCCCTGAAGTGCTAGCCATTGAGCACTTCTAATTGAAGTCTTCAAGCGTAAGCGGTGTTGCTCCTTCTCAATCTGTGTTTGAGCATGCATAACTTTGTCAATATGCCCAGAAGGTCTCATCAAATCTTCTGCCCTTCTAACGCACATAGTGTGAGGTGATGAAGCTGCAGAACCTACATGAGTAAGAAATGCACACTTGTCTCCTTGACTAATCCTCTTCCAATTGCCAAATCCTTCCTTGACTAAAGCAGAAGTATTAGACATACTAACATCACTCATGAAAAGAAAGCAGTAAAAGCAATAGGCTTTATCTTTAGACGGTGAATACTCTAACCAATGAAACTTGTCAAACCACTTTTTCTGAAAACTACGATTCTGAGCACCAAACTTTGTGACTGGATACACTTCCATCCTTGGTTGATAAGGTCCATCTCTTAGCCTAGGTAAGCTCGTCTTATCTCATCCCGTACATTTACATGATATTCACATAATTGCTTTCTTTTTCCTGGATCTCGTTCAATAGAAGTTAATGGTTGCAAATTTGAACTTGAGGAGACTTGCTCTATACGTATTGAAGGGGATTCAATAGACTGATTTTGCACTACAATTGGTGTTGGTTCTGAGATACTCCCACTAGTTTGTCCATCTTGTTTTGGGAAGAAAAATGATATAAGTCCTTTTGGACCTTTTCCTTTCTTTGCCGAAGGTTGATTCTCCAAATTAGACATCTTGTTATGTATGAAAGGGAACAAAGTTTAATTCAATAAAAAAATCAGAATAAAAACTAAATTATTATAACCTTATAATATAGTATAATTCAGAATATGTCCTTTCTCGTGACCCAATTGAGCTTGCCTACAGAAGCATACATACAAAATAATTAATTTTCTTATAACTAGAATAGTAGAATACAAATGGGTTGGGTCCATTATTTTATTACAATATTACAATTTCTCCTAAATAAATAAGAAAGTAAAACAAAGTAATACTAAAGGCATTTAATAGTAATGACCTCAAATATCAAATATGAATATTAAAAAAGATAACAAAATAAATTACTAGTGCCTAAAATAAAAAAGACATGCATTTAATCTAAAATTAAATCTAACATTCATGAACAATATATCTAACTTCCATGAATTAAAGTGCATTAAATAGATAGAAATTAAAATTTCTTACCTGATAAGCTAGTTGGTCTGATTAGCTAGTTGGTTGTAGTTGCTTAAGAAAATTAATAATAATGAAAGTCAAAATTGCTGTGTAATGTCGGCCATTTGTGGTGTGGTCCTCTCTCCTCTGCACTTTCTTCAATAATGTCTGCCACTAGGTTAGAATCTGTTGTCTTCTTGCTGAATTTGGGTGAAATAAATAAGTAGTGGGCTGGGCTTGGATTTATTTGGGGTGGGCTAGGTGTACAAAAATTATTAATATTATTGGGTCAGTGAGGGGGGAGGGCTGGGCTGAAGCCCAGTATGGGCCTAAGCTCCCTCCGCCCCAATAGTACTTACGTGTATTCTTAGGTCGCAATGACTTTATGATTTTATTATTTTGATCTATCTAAATATTCATTCTGTGCTTTTATCGCTTAATAAAAATTAGAATTAGGTATAAAAGTCCAGATAATCAGGATAATGTATCATATATAAGTTGTAACTGAAATTGAGCCTTATAATATATCTTTCTATCTGATTAATCTTTTAGTAATTGTGTTCGTTTAGTTCATTAATCGAAACCTATAATTCTTGAATTAATTATTTGTTAAATTTGCCAGTCTTTGTTATATATTTATAGCAAGCAGAGGCGGCTTTAGGGGGCGAGGCAGCGCCACATACGGCCGAGGGCCTCCAATTTTTTTTTATCTTTTATCTATTTTCTGTATGAATATACATTTTCGTATATATGTTTAACATATACTAAGCATAACATAAGTCAAGGTAACTTAAGTGGCTAAATTCTAAAGCGAAAAGATTAAACAGGTAGGATTAAATGATGTGATGGACCTGTCACTTTGAGGTCCATTCATACATAGTCCGAGATAGTTGATAAATATTAATATTGTAAGGGACCTAATTTTATTTTTTCGCACCGACCCTTTCAAGGATTGGACCGACTTTGATAGCGAGTGGGGTTGATAAAACACGAACAAGAAGGAGATCTCACATTAATAAGCAAATGAACGAAAAATACAGGACGAGCAGCAGCGTCACCAGAGGCTGCATTTATTTCACAATGAAAGCAGAAAACAACAACAACAGAAGAAAAACACGAGACAACCGACAACTATGCGTGCGCACGACGCAGCCTCAAACCGAGGGACATGAAGAGCCGCAACTACTAGTACACGCTCCTGCAACTGTTGATGCCTGTATAACACAATCCACCAATTCGAGTGCACCTCCGTCACATGAGGTCGACACCTCCGAAAAGTAGTCTCGTAAGCATCTATTAGTACAACAAGCTACATCAGTTTGTGCATTTGCATGAATGAGGAGAACTGCAAATACCATACAGACCCAACTCTTCATATTTCCAAATTAATTTTGCAGTTTATGTTTTCTGTATCTGTTACTACTGGCTCTACACCTCTTTATATACTACCTACACCTACATCGTATACTAACGAACCGAAAACTACGTGCAACACAACCCTCAATTATTAACTTATTAAATTAATTCATAATTGATGTACAAAGTCCCACATGATCACATCAGATTCACGTCTTGCAGATCTTGTCAAAATCAGTGTTGGAGAACTCGGACTACTCGGCCGAGTAGTCGCCGAGTAGTCGCTACTCGGTTGGTAACCGACCTGATTTGTTTAAAATCGCACAAAAAAATCGCCTGAGCAAAAAATTGTCGACTACTCGGCCGAGTCGGCGAAGTCGTTCTACTCGGCCGAGTCGGCGAACCCTCCTTTTTTTTTTTTTTTTTTTTTAATTACATATAGAATTAGGGCTGAAACTACACAAAAATGGGGGAAAACTTATAAAAAAGAAGTATTTGGGTCTCAAGGTCCTCTTCAAGGATAGAAGGAGCTACCATTACTAATTTAATCCATAACTTTTGAAATATGAATTTGATGTCATTTTGGATAAAAAGAATGTTTTTATGACTTGGGTATTTCAATATTTGGTTTATTATGTTATGTATTATGGACTATTTGAGTATTTTCCTATTTGGTAGTTTGTGGTTAAACTGATTATTACTTATTTATGTGGTTTTAGTGTCTCCTTGGCTAATTAGTAAATAGTAATTAATATGTATTAGTTTTGAACTTTTGATGTGTATTTTAGATTTTTTATTAGTATGTAGTCGCTTGAATTGATGGGACTAGTATAATTATATTGTGAGTATTCTCCACTTTTTCTGATTTTTCTGCACATATAATTATATATAGGTCATGCCAAAAAAATTAAAAAAAAAATTAAAAAATTAAAAAAAAAAAAAAAAAAACTCGGGGGGAGTAGTCGGCGAGTACTCGGCGACTACTCGGCCTAGTCGTTAGTCGCTTGGAGACCGCCCGACTAACGATTTCCGACTTCTGCAACCTTGGTCAAAATAATGAGTATTTGTCGCAAATTAAGTGAAGTGGTCACAAATAATAAGTATTTGTCACAACTTTATTGTCGTCTAAATAACTTAGACGCAAATAATATAATTGTGACCACAAAAGAGGTCTCAAATGCGTCTAAAATATTTTTCGCAATAACTAGTTGTCTCTAAAAATAGTCCTTAAATGGTCTCAAATAATTTGTAGAGAGATTTGTGACAATACGTGGTCACAAATAATGAGTGGGTACTTGTTCAGCCTATTATCCAAATTGGTCAAATAATGGATACTTTTTGAGCCAAGTAGCCGGATCGGGTCAAATAATGTGTACTTGTTGAGCCGATGAGGCAAACGGGTCAAATAGTGGGTAGTAGTTAATGGGATAAGCAGAATCAGTTAAATAGTGGGCACTTCTTGACTCGATGAGCTGAACGAGTCAAATAGTAGGTACTTGTTAATCCAATAAGCTGATTGAGGTCAAATAGTGGTACTGGTTGAGTCGATAAGTCGAATCGGGTCAAATAGTGGTACTTGTTGAGTCGATAAACTGATTGCAGAAAAAATAAGTAATTTGGAAATATGTTCGGAGGTGGTTCTGGAATGAAGAGTTGGATGGTTTGATTTGATTGATTCCTCAACAAAAGATGCAAAACTTGTAAGACATTATATAAGTGGATCTTTTTATGTACAATGAATCGGATTAATTCTAGAATTATCACCATATTAACAAAAATATCACTTGTCAAAACTAGTATTACTTTCTTTTTATGATAAAATTATCGATAAAATAATATTTTTTTAAAAAAATAATTCGTTGAATCGCAAAAAGGAAAACTACTTGTTAACGGACTAAAAGAAAAAAAGAGGGCGATGGACATCCATTACTTTATAAGCAACTTCATCGATTAAATAATTAATACTTTGACTAATTATATATATATGCCCCTGACAAATGCGTGGATTCATTTTATAAGATCTTTCATTTTGCCAACTCATATAAAGTGAACTCTATGATTTAGTCATACATATGAGTAGTATTCTTGTGTAAAAGATCCGTGCAATTCTAATTACATATAGTGTTTTTATGAAAATGTATTAGTATTTATACTGAAAGAAATTACTTATTTTAAAGAAATGTATTATGTTAAAAATGTAGGTAAGATATCATGTGCACCAGTTGCATAGTGCAATTTAGGGTGGGTATGACGATTTTTGCTTAAAGGAATCACATGTTCTGGGTAAAGGTATTATAATACGGGAAAAATTCATTTTTAATCCAGTATGTTAGGCCTCGTCCAGTAAAAGTCCTGTATGTTAGAAAATTTCAATTTTAGTCCTGTATGTTCCAAAAGTTGTCCAATTTAAGGACACTAACCATCACCAACGACCAATGTAGCCGGAATTAGACTAATAAATTTAGGGTTTTTGAGTGTTAATGCTTATGTATCAAGTATTTGTCCAGATAACATGTCAAATCATTAAATTACTTTAGTAGCTCGCCAAAAAAAAAAAAAAAAAGGTAACCCCTAATTTTTATATGAGGTGCATTTCATTATATTTTTTCTTTTATTTTTCTTTCTTTCTTCATCTTTCTCAAATTTATTAGTGACGTGCGTCACACGTGATTAATTGTGGGCAAATTGGCCATTTTCGATGGTCAGTGTCCTTAAATTGGACAACTCAAGAAACATACAGGACTAAAATTGAAATTTTCTAACATACAGGACTTTTACTGGACAAGGCCTAACATACTGGATTAAAAATGATTTTTTCCCATTATAATACCTTTACTACCTTTACCCAAAACAGATGATACTTTTAAGCATAATTAGTGATACATTTTAACCATGATACTTTTAACCAAATTATGTAATACCTTTAGACATACATAATAATACCTTTTGACCCATGACACCGATTGCACGGATTTAATCCGTGCAACTGGTACACAAGAGACTCCCAAAAAATGTATTATTCCCTCTATTCTCAAATATGAAAATTAAGAAATTATGAGATGAACAAAAACACCCCTAAAAAATAGTTTCTTATACTTCATTTTCTCTCCAACAATCTTTTCATTAGCATAAATTTCTCACTCTTTCTTCCAACCATAATATTTTGAGATTTTTAGGGATATTTATTTGAATTTACCCAAGGATAATATTGAAAAAAATAAAGAAAATTTGTTAGAATGACTTGTTTTTATGAAAAAAATTATTTTATCTAAAATGACTTCCTTTTGGGAACGAAGGGAGTTGTATATAGGCTAAAAGATATTATAAGAAAAAAAGTATTATACTGAAATATAATAATTTTCTTTAGAACAAATAATACATTTTAGTATACACAAGGATTTTTTATGCATCCGTATTGGAATATTGAATTGAATGATAATGTTCACATGTGAGTTATCTCACATTGATAAAAATACTAGAAGAGAGAACTCCTTATAAGTCAATTGAGCCACTCCTCCTATTACCTATTGATTTTATTATGGAGGCTCACTTGGTGGCTAAGTGTGTCTCGGTATATTGGCACGCTTCACGATGTAAAACCATGCCCGGCGCCCTTCGACTTTAATAATCCGTCCTTTAATCCGAATTGCACGAATCTAAGATTCGTGTGGCTGATGTACCTGAGAATTATTCTATCTTTGAATATGGATCCACACACATGACTTGGATCTTTGACCAATCTGCAAAATGCATCTCATATCATGTGGAAATTTTTATATTAATTATGAATTCATTAATAATTGAGGCAAGTGTGGATAGTATATAAACATTTGCAAAGTCTAACTCTATGTATATTTTAGTTACATTTTTTATCCAACATTATTTAGGGTTAATGGAGTAATTTTCCTTCACTATTTTTCCTAATCTTATTACATCTATTCCAATTCGGATTATCTGTTACAGTAGGTGTTTCATCATCTGTTACACTCAATTCACTAGGTGACACATGTTAATTTCATACCATACACGTGTCGGTTAATGAATGAGTGAAACATAAGATGTAACACCAAAGTGTAACAGGTGATCTCAGGAGCATCTATTCTTAGGATTCTGAACAATTCCTAATGCATTATAAGATCAAATAGTATTCTATAAAAATAAATAATTTTCTTACATATCCAAAAACTCAGTATTAATAATAATATCCACAACAAATTCATTCCAAATACAATATATTCATATTTGACCAAACAGCTTGGGTGGAACATTTATAATGTTGACAGGCTAATTAAAACAGATAATATAAAAAATGATCTCTCACCTAACACTTAGATAGAACAATACATGCGATTGAAAATTTGATGCTTATGCATTTGCATAGAAATTTTCAAAACATTTTAAGTAATCTGTAGAGGGGCTGTGAATTTTAATGTTCGTGTGGGTAATCTGTTAAGAAAATAGGCAGCCGAAGCAACAACTTCAAACTAAAAAACAAATGGAACTCGTGATTCAAGCAAAAGAGCACGTGTGGTTTCCAAAAAATATGACGATTTTTTCGTTCGGCTACCCTATTTTGTTGATGTGTACAAGGACAGGTGGTTTGGTGGATAAACCCTTTTTTCTGAAGCTTTAAAACCCCAGACGAGTGTTTTGATAAATGATACTCTTTTTAAAGAACTCGTTGAGTCGCAAAAAGGAAAAAACTACTCTCTCCGTCCCGACCTAATTGATCTATCTTTCGTTTTTCTTTGTCCAACTTAATTGACCTAGTCCATAAATGATAATTTTCTCTCACAATCTCCACCCTCAAAATCTTCATTCTTAATCTACCTTCTTTAATTTTGCCAACACATATAAAGTCAACTCTATGTATAATTTAATCACGGATGATTATATGGTACCACAGTGATAGTAGAAGATACAAATAAAATTATATAATTTAGTGGATTCTTCATATTTAAATATATATATGTATTCTTTTCTCACAGTGATATCGAAGTTGGACTCATAGTTCTCTTGTATAAAAATTCGTGGAATCCTGGTTACATACAGTTTTTTTATGGAAATGTATTAGTATCTATACTGAAAGGAATTACTTATTTTAAAAAAATATATTATGTTAAAAATGTAGGCAAAGTTTCATGTGCACCAATTGCACGGTGCAAGTCAGGGTGGGTAGCACGATTTATACTTAAAGGATTCACAGTTCTGGACAAAGGTATTATAATATCTTTATTCAAAACATGTGATATCTTTAAGCATGTTTCGTGACACTTTTTAACCATGATACCTTTACCCAAATTATGTAATATCTTTTGACCCATGACCTGAAGTGCACGAATCTTACTGTTGCACAAGAGACCTCCCAAAAAATGTATTACTCCTTCTATTCTCAAAAGAAAGTCATCCAGACAAATTAAGAAATTATGGGATGAGCAAAATACCCCTAGAAAATATTTCTTGTAATCTTAAATTTCATCTTCTCTCCAACAATTTTTTCATTAGCATAAATTTCTCACTTCGTCCAACCATAATATAATGAGAATTTTTAAATTTACCCGAGGATAATACTGGAAGAAATAAAGAAAATTTGATAGAATGTATTGTTTGGAAATATTTTCTCTAAAATTAATGAAGGGAGAAGTATATATGCTAAAAGATACTTCCTCCGTCCCGACTAACTTTGCTACTTTGACCGGACACATAGGTTAAGAAAAAATAGATTTTGTGGAATCTTTGACTTTTTTAAAGGTGGGAATTGAGGGTGGAGATTTTGAGGGTGGAAATTTTGAGAGAAATTTGTCATTTATGGGCTGACAAGTTAAGTTGGGACAAACAAAAAAGGAAAGTAGGAAAGTTAGAGCGGGACGGAGGTAGTATTATGAGAAAAAAGTATTATGCATAAATAAAATATTTTTCTTTAGAACAAATAATACATTTTAGTATACACAATATACATTTCTATGCATCCGTATTAAAATATTGAATTGAATGATAAATGTTCACATGTGAGTTATCACACATTGATAAAAATACTAGAAGAGAGAATCTCTTATAAGCCTATTGAGCCACTCATCCTATTACTAATTGGTTTTACGATGGATGCTCACTTGGCAGCTAAGTGTTTCTCAGTATATTGGCACGCTTCACGATGTGAGATCATGCCCGACGCCCCTCGATTTTAACAATTCGTCCTTTAACCCAAATTACACGTACATGAAAATTAATGTATATAAATATGTGTGACCTTGTCACATGCGTTGATCCATATTCAAAGATAGAATCTTTTGCTAATTCATATGCGAAGGTAAAATCAACTCTCGATATTTAATTACTTAATAAACAATTTTTATTTTAAACAGAGTTTTTATGAGACGATCATAGTACACGTAATGTTGATCTTTGACAAATCTGCAAAATACTCATATGATATTATGTGGGAATTTTTATATTAATTATGAATTAATTAATAATTGAGTGTTGCTTGCTGGTAATATTTTGTTAATTTGTTTAAGATATGGGAGATAAGGCAAGTGTGGATGGTATATAAACACCTGCAAAGTCAACTCTATGTATATTTTAATGGCAAAACTTATATGAGACCGTCACACACGGTATGAAAGGAAAAAGATATTATTTTTTGTGGTAAAAGTATCACGTTTATCTGTAAAAATATCACTTTTTAGAAATAAAATAAAGTATCATCTTTATCTATAAAAGTATCAGTGTAGTAAAAATATCATTTTTATCTACAAAAGTATCATTTTTTCCTGTAAAAATATCATTTTTTCTGTAAAAGTGTATTCCGTGACACGTGTGTCCGTCACACGCAAGTCTCACTCTATTTTAATTACTTATATCTATATATATGTGTGTGTGTATTTCCATGCCATATACATGGATCCTTATTTAAAGATCGAATCTTTTGCCAACTTAGCGAAAATAAAGTCAACTCAATGTTTGATTAGTTAATAAACAGGAAAATTTATTTATTAATGTTGTAACTTAGGGCAATGGTGAAATTTACTTATTGATGCACGATTTGAAATGTATTTGTTTATAGCTCAAATTCAATACAAATAGTTTAACTTACAATAGATATTTAAATCTAAGTCCAATAACCAACCAACAAACCATTACTAATTTTAAATTTAATATTTATATCAAAATATTCATTACGAGTATTATATTAAATATTTTAAGCAAAGATGATTGGTTCTTATATATATTTTAAGTAAAAAAGAAATTAACAAAAAGAAAATTATTTGTGCCTTTAGAATGTTGGAGATTTTTATTCGAACAAGGAATGTGACTATAATTTTGGACAAACAAAATGCCAGGCAACATCGTGGGCTTACGCGGTTTTGTGCATTATTTTGGCCCGTTTTCATCTTAATTCATCCAAACCTATAAAAAAAGGTTTTTAGAGCTGAAAGACCATCCGTGTTTTTATATTACAAGCTTTAACCCTTGGGGTAGGAAGCAAGCAACGAAGAAGAACAGATCAAAGGAAAGTGCCAAAATCAAGATTTTATTACAACATCCGGGTTTATTATTGTACGAATTCGGATTTCGTTATTGAACATATATGTTTTTCTATAAATTTATATATTTTTTATTACAACTATTTCTTACGTGTATTCTAAGACTAGAAAGTAAGTTGCAATGACTATGAGTTTATTGTTTTGATTTATCTAGACATTCATTTTGTGTTTTTATCGCCTAATAAAAATCAGAATTAGCAAGTGGCATTGATAGAACACGAATAAGAAGGAGATCTCTCATTAATAAGCAAATGAACGAGAAATACAGGATGAGTAGCAATACTAAATGAGCAGCAATACTAAATGAGATCTCTCACTTGGAATAGATATCGTCATCAGAAGCTGCATTTATTTCACAATAAAACCAGGAAACAATAACAACAACAGAAGAAAAATACAAGACAAGAAGGAAATCTCACATTAATAAGGAAATGAACGAGAAATACAGGACGAGCAGCAATACTAAATGAGTTTATCTGGCTATTTCAAATGATGTTCCATCAATGAAACATCATTTGAAATAGATATCGTCATCAGAAGCTGCATTTATTTCACAATGAAACCAGAAAACAACAAAAACAAAAGAAAAACACGAGACAAGAAGGAAATCTCACACTAATAAGCAAATGAACGAGAAATACATGACGAGCAGCAATACTGAGTTTATCTAGTTCAATGAAACATCATTTGGAATAGAATATCATCATCAGAGGCTGCATTTATTATACAATGAAACAACAACAACAACAACATAACAACATAACAAAAACACGAGACAACCAACAACCATGCATGCGCACGACTCAGCCTCACGCCGGAGGACACGAGGACCCGCAGCTACTAGTACAGTATGTAGCGGTTGTCGATGCCTGTGCAATACAAACCACCGATCTTAATGGATCTCCCACACAACTCGATACGCTCGTAAAGAAGCTTTGTAAGCATGTATTAGTACAACAAGCTACATCAGTTTGTGCAGTTGCATGAATGAGGAGAACTGCAAATGACAATGCAAATACCATACTGATCCAACTCTTCATATTTCCAAATTAATTTTGCAGTTTATGTTTTCTGTATCTGTTACTACTGGCTCTACGACTCGTTATATACTACTATCGACACCTACACCGTATACTAATTAACCGAAAACTAGGCGCAAGCAA
Organism: Ajuga chamaepitys; assembly: GCA_958295605.1. NCBI lineage: Eukaryota > Viridiplantae > Streptophyta > Magnoliopsida > Lamiales > Lamiaceae > Ajuga > Ajuga chamaepitys. The sequence goes on along the minus strand of OY282505.1, from coordinate 910,789 downwards.
CTCCTCCTTTTTTCTAGATTACACAACTCTCAATTATGAACTTCTTAATACAAAATCCCACATGATCACATCAGATCCACGTTTGCAGATCTTGTCCTTGTATATACGTGAAAACTCATTTTTAGTCCTGCATGTATAAAAAATCTGGGAAAAAATCATAAATTGTACTATAACTATAGTGACTTCCACTAAATATCTCACAACTTTCTGCTTTTTTAATTTCGTTCCATATGTCTTCAGATTATCCAATTTTCGTCCCAAAATTCAAATTTAAGCCGGAAAATGCACGTGTTGGACAAAATGAAAAAGAAAAATGTGGCAAGAAAAAAGAAAAAGAAAAATGTAAATTTAAATCTAGCTCAAAATTCCGACGCCACGTGGTAAAAAAATCCCAAATTTTGGCCGGCACGTGTATTTTCCGGCTTAAATTTGAATTTTGGGACGAAAATTGGATAATCTCAGGACATATGGGACGAAATTAAAAAAACAGAAAGTTATGAGATATTTAGTGGACATATGACTTTTTCCCGACGCCACGTGGCAAAAAACTTCCAAATTTTGGCTGGCACGTGTCCGGCACGTGCATTTTCCGGCTTTAATTTGAATTTTGAGACGAAAATTGGATAATCTCAGGACATATGGGACGAAATTAAAAAAGCAGAAAGTTGTGGATATTTAGTGGAAGTCACTATAGTTATGGGACGATTTATGATTTTCCCAAAAAAATCCTATATGTAATTTCAATTTTAGTCTTATATGTTTCAAAAGTTGTCTAATTTAAGGACACTGACCATCGCCAACCATAAATTTGGATGGAATTAGATTAATAAATTTGAGGTATTCGAGTGCTGATGCTTTTCAAGTATTTGTCCGAATAGCATGCCACCTCATTATTACTTTAGTAGCTTGTCAAAAAAAATAAAAAATAATTAAACTTACTAATTTGGAAATTTGTTTGGAGATTCTGGCATGAAGCGCTAGATGGATATGGTATTAGCATTGCCATTTGCAGTATTCATCATTTTCGAAGATAGAGGTAGTTCTCTCGTATATCAGTTGTATGAATTTTAGATTTGTATAATTTGAATTATGAGTAATTTTTCATGAAAATGTAAATGTTTAATTTTTACTGAAAGATATCATAGTTATTTTAAAAAAGATATCATGTTAAAATTATATTAGTATTTCTCTTTATTCAGAATAATGATGTGGCCTAAATCCCTATTAGTGTCTCATTCTTTATTTGCTTGGAGGTTATTAAATTCTTTTTTACCCTTTGATGACAACCTCAAACATAAGGGATTTGAGGTCGTCTCTGTTTGTCCATTATGTTTTGTTGCATGTTCTAAAACATAAGAGGCCAAGCACACTCTTATACATTGTTCTAAAGCTTTTGCAATCTGGAGTCATTTTGCTGCATTCTTTCTAATTCAAATTCCTGAAAATTGCTTGATTAACCAGCTCTTCAATCTCTGGTTCAATAACCTGAGCCTGCACGAGTACATTCAGATTTCTTTGCCTATCATTATCTTTTGGACCATCTGGTGTGCTCGAAATCTTGCCAAATTTGAGGGTCAAGTGTTGACTATCGCCCAAATTCAACGAATGGTAGTGGAAAATCTTAGACAACTGTCTAATGCTGATGTATTGCCCGTTGGCTTTTGGCGAGGCAGTTGTCATTTGGCTGCGATTTGACATATCCCTCTGAGGATAAAAAAGGAAAAAAAAAATTATTTTTGGTCTGTTGAAAACCCCCAAATGATGGATTTTTCAAACTTAATACTGATGGGGTGGCTAAAGGTAACCCTGGTTTTGTTGGGGCTGGTGGGATCATTGGTGATTCCAATTGTTCTCTTGTGGCTGGATTTTATAAATTTTTGCATGTTACGGATAATGTTACTGCATAACAGCCATTTGTGAAGGAATTGCACTTTGTCTCAAGCTTGGGATTTCTAAGATTTGGCTTGAGGTGAATGCCCCTATACTTACTTCTGTTACTCCAAAATAACGGTGTTGGGGGATGGAGATTTCAGAAACTGTTTGCGAAACTTTTGAAGTTGCTAGAACGTGTTGGGCTAAAGACTTCGCAGATCCACCGGGAAGGGAATCAGGTTGCCGACCACTTGGCCAACTTGGCTATAAGAGAGCAAAGCACCTATGAGTTCACTGATATTAGTATGTGTCAAAGTCTCAAAGACTTTTTGTACATAGATGCTTTAGGCCTTCCTAATTTTCGTTTCCATAACTGTGTAAATTATCATTGTGTAATATACAGGTTCGGGGATCAACCTCAATCCCTCCATCGTGAAGGCGGCTTTTGATTAAAAAAAAAAAAGAAAATGAAATAAAGTAATAGCTTTTAGTATAGTCGATGATACTTTTCTATGAGCATTTAATACGAATTGCGTGGATATAAGATCCGTAATTTTGGTATACATTAATAGCTAGATCTCCCACATGTGTGGATCCATATTGAAACATGGAATTACCATATGATCAATCTTTGACAAATCTTGCAAAATCTCATTTTGGGAATTGGTATATTAATTAATAATGTAAAGTGCACGTAACTTTTGTCAAGACGTAGGAGTGTGGGTAGTATTAGTATAGTTTTAAATAATTAAATCAACTTGTATTTTGCGAGCTTTTATACTTCAGTACTTAATTTTATTTTCTGATCGATTGTAATTTGAAGTTATCTTCGTCGAATTTTTTCGGTTGAATATCAAACGCGTGACAACCACATGCCAAATTGTGAGATTTTTTTTTTTTCTATTTCTATAATTTGTTGAGGCAGATTTACGTACCAAACACGTGATAATCACTTTACTAGTACCAAGTTGCAACCTTCGTGGAATTGCGAATCTGCCTCAACAAATCATGAAAATAGCAAAAACTCCTCAATTTGACATACGATTGTCACGTGTTTGATGTTTGACCAGAAAATTCGACGGAGATTGCAACTTGTACAATTCTTGAAATTCATGTTGCAATCGGTCAAAAAAATAAATTTCGGTACTAAAGTGTAAAAAATCAGAAAGTGTTGGTTGATTTAAGTATTTAACCCGTTAATATATAAAGATGCAGCTGCAAAGTACCTAGTATTAGATCATATGTTTGGAGGCATGAAGATGGTATTGGCAGCAGTGTCATTTGCAATAATTTAGGTTTTAGTGTGGGCCAAATTTCGGGTGGTTTAGTGATCTCCCGAATTAAGTCCGCTACTTCCTGGGACGTCGTGCCGGTTCGGGCATAGTGATTGGGTCTTTCTACGCGCTGAACTCACATTGGATGGAGGGCGCCGATTTTGTAGGGAGGCAAATTGGTTTGGAGCCAGGGTTCGCGAAGGAGATGCATCAGTAGCCATCGAAGTAATATGTCGGAGGTTCTAGCCTTCCTTCTAGTGCCAAATTATGGACAAAATATCTATTTACGACTATTGGTTTCAATAAGCGATTTATGTTGTATTAAGATTTAATCGCGATCCACGACCATAATTTACAATAGGAAGTTGCTAATGAAACCATAAAGAAATAGGAATTTTAAGGTTTTACGTGGGGTGATAGAGGTGAATATCTTAGCCAATTTTAGAAAGGTAGCCGGATGGAAAAACTCTGTGGTTACTATTCTAAGACGGTTCTTCATTATTATTATTATTATTACTATTATTATTATCATCATCCGTCAGTGGTTAGTTTAAAGACAACGCTAATTACTATTGTCATCGGCACCGTTGTTGTAGGTGCTACATTTCGACAACGTTATTAGCCATTGTCCTTTTACTCAAATACAATGATTTTCAACCGTTGTCCTAGGCGGAGTTCTCCGACACCACCACCTGCAACAACCATCTAAGGACCCCTACAACAACGATTAAAAACCGTGGTCTTTACCCTTTTTTCTGTAGTAGTGCAACCTGAAATATATAGTACTAAAACTTTATTTATTCAAAGCCCCAAGGCTCCTCCATACATATATGAAACCCTCATCAAACCAACAATCCAAAACTCATCTAACAAACCATTCTTTATTATTACAACAAGATACAAATATCAACCACACTTGGCTATGCCAACGCAAGATGTAACACACCCAATGTTTCCCGCCCCGCAGGCCCGGTAGCAGGCCAGCGACTCTATCCCAGGCCCACTGCTCCGGCAGTCGCGCGCGCAGGAGATGGTTTTCCGGCCACACCCAATCAGGCACTGCCCGACTTGGGACTGTGCACGGACCATCTCCGTGGTGCATGCCAACACCAGCAACAACAACAACACGAACCCTATTGAGGAATTCGAACTCGAAATCTTATTCATGCTTCCTTGATTTATATGATCACTGTGTGTGATTCTTGTTTGTGATTTTAGATCATTATTCTGAATTTTTGTTCTCATTTTATAGTGTGGGAAATTGAACTGATTTCCTTTTTCTGTTACTCCTTTAAGAAATTTGTTATTGTTTTTTATATACAATTAAACCTATTAATAGTAAGGGTTGTTTTCTGGCATGAGAAAATATTATTAGTATATAACATAATGAAAACTAACTCAACTGATTTTGGTTTTTTTTGCAAAATTGTGTCGGTTCCGCTTTAACGAAAGAGGTTTTTTTGTATAACATGTTTTAGAGCATAATTGTAGCCACTAATAATAAGTTATTTATGATCATTTGTCGTCATCAATTTCTCTACAAATTATTTTAGATCATTTTAAGACTGCTTTTAGAGACAACTAGTTGTTGCAAAAAAATATTTGAGACGCATTTTAGACCATTTTTGTCGTCACAGGTATATTATTTGCATCCAAGTTATTGAGTCGACTAATTAGTGATGATATGTTGTCTCTCATAAAGTGGTGACAAATACCCTTCATTTGAGATCAATTTTTGCTGTCTCCAAAGACCTTTTTTTTCGTAGTGTTCGATCGAATCTTCTACAACTGTTGGTACAATATCTTCTACAACGACTTCATTTTTACATAACATGTGTGTATGATGATATCACCAATATATCAACACTAGTTATGTCAATGATTATATGATATGATTATAGAAATCGTTGTAGAAGATCCGGACTGAAAATTGTGTACCATATAATTCGTTACATCACACGTATGAAGACTGGAAGTCAAACCAAGCTATTTAATACTCGATTCAAGATCGTTATGTAAAAGTTAAACTCTGTTCAATTAAAAAAATCAAATAAGTTTGAACAAGATTTTATTGGGGCTCAAGCTAGATAAGTAGAATTCGCTAAAACAAGTAAGGACGTATATAAAACTACTCGAGCACTACAAGGAAAAGGGTCTTTTGAGACCACAAAAAAGTGGTCCCAAATAATGAGTATTTGCCACAACTTAAGTAAAGTGGTTTCAAATAATAAGTATTTGTCACAACTTATGAGTATTTGTCACAACTTTATTGTCGTCTCAATAACTCCGTCGCAAATAATATATTTGTGACCACAAAAGTGGTCTCAAATACGTCTCAAATATTTTTTACAACAACTAGTTGTCTCTAAAAGTAATCTTAACATTGTCTCAAATAATTTGTAGAGAGATTTGTGACAACAAGTGGTCACAAATAACTTATTATTAGTGACCACAATTGTGGTGACAAAAAGTCTTATGCAAAAGACTTCTTTTGTTGTAGTGGAGCTTAAATTGCATTCTGGCCGGTTACAGTTCGTTCAAGCTCTATTATTAATATTTGATTAATAGTCAAATAAATTTGAACATAATATTAGAAGCTTGATTTATTTTGAGTCACCACAACTATCATTAGATATATCGTGATCGAATTGTCCTACATCTGTTGCATATTCTGTAATCGATTACTATAATTGTTGTGAATAGGGAATTGAAGTTATTATGTCACGTTTTCAACTCCCAATTAACGAAAGCAAAAGTGACGGATTATGATATTAGTGGGAAGTAAATGAAGATCTAGTCAAAACACATCTAACTGTGTAGCAGCGACACAATCATATGTCAAAAGATATAGTCAGTGGTACAATTAAAAAAAATAACAGTTGGTTACAAACATTGATAAATTTTAAAAGTTATGTTGCAATTGAAAATTAGTCCAAATATCGTAATTTTTTTTTTTTTAACTAACCATATAATTGATGATACCATGTGAATATTTGGATTTTTTTTCCTTCAAAATTCATCCTCCAAAGATACAATTAAATTTCCTCCTAAACTATGCGCCACTTATTATAGGCAATGTTTGGTTGGGATTGGAGTGGTTGGGTTGGGGGAAGTGGCTGGAGTTAGTGGCTGGGGGTGTTAGAGAGTGATGTTTGGTTGGGTGGCTGGGGTTGTGGTTGGAGTGTGAATTTGAATTATTAATTGTAAAATGTGATGTGATATGTGTAAGAGGTAGTTATTAATGATTGGGAGAATGATTAAAGTAGTATTTGGATTTGTGATTGATGTCCCCCACCAAACCCTAATATCCCGGCTTGGCCAAACCAGTACAAAGAAATGTCGATCATATTTTCAGCTAAAATATAGGGCGTGGTGTAAACGCGGTGAATTTTGGCAGGAAATATGACCAGCTTTGACACTTAAATGAGAGTTCCATATAATTGAGGCATGTAAGTGATGACAAAAAAAGCTTAAGAACCTAAGTAATAGATCGAGCATAGTTTCGACTGCAAAAACTTTTTAACCCTTCTCTAAATACTTATACTACCTCCGTCTCACTCTAACTTTCCTACTTTTCTTTTCGATTTGTCCCAACTTAACTTTCCAGCCCATAAATGACAAATTTATCTCACAATCTCCACCATCAAAATCTCCACTCTCAATCTCCACCTTAAAAAAAGTCAAAGATTCCATAAAATCTGTTTTTTCTTAATCTCCGTGCCCGATCAAAATAGGAAACTTAAGCCGAAACGGAGGGAGTATTTATTATTAGATATGTCAATGTTTCTGCAAATGTTGTAGTTTGATGTCTTTCATAATAAATATGTTAATTCCTAAATCCTAACTACTAGCCCAAAGGCAAATTAACAATTTAATAACGGTTTGAGCTTTCATTGAATAGCTCGTTATGAGCTCATTTTATAACTGAAATGGTTTCAACATAATTGGCTGGTTCATTAAATATTCGCAAACAAGCTTGTTCGAAACCTAATTAATAATAACAGTCAACAACATTCATACTGTATATAATATAATATTCTTGCATTACTTTCTTTATATAATGAGTATATGGTTAAATTTGTTTATTCCTATGTACAATTAGGAAAATGCTGTTTATAAATGTTCACGAAAAATGGCCAAGCACGTTTCTGAACATAATCAAACATTGTCAAATACGGCTCGACTCGACTCAAGTTTGATTAAAATAAATGAACCGAGCACGTTCAACTACAAACTCGGCTCGGCTCAAGTTCGATTAAAAATAAATTAACCGAACATGAACACTTATAGACTCGGTTCGGCTCGGATCGTTTGCAGGCTAGTTATTAGAACAATAAAAAGCTACCAAAGTTGACAAACTTGAAAATGTTTCCTGCTAACCATAACTGTTACCAAGAAAAATAACTTCACTAGTTCCAAAAAAAACCAAACACATCTGTGCATTGTCAACATATTTTCAATTCCACTACCATAATACATTCTCCCAAAACACCTTTCCAAATTAACTGGAAATCATCCCAAATGCAATAATTGATATCACATAATGAAGGGTTTGGGAAGACATACTAATGCTCTAGAAGACTATAATTTACCGGGGCTCGTATCAAGGAACATAATTCAGGAATTTTTGGGCGTAAAGCAGCAGCCTCAACATACGCGGTTGCCAACGGTCTGGTAGAGTGATTTAAGCTGTGTGTTCCATTTGTCTATTGCAGTGTACTTCTTCATTCCCTTTGACCTGCACGCATATAATTCCGTACGGAAAGAATTATAACGCTTGGATTGAAGGATTTGAGTATGAATTTAGCAAATCAGTAGATAAACTTTCTTTCGTTCTTTTTGGGATTTAGGTGATGGATGATACACTGATCCTAATGTTTAAATCAACTTAAGGAGTAATGTGAAATCGAAAAGCGAACCTGTCACCACGCTCTAACAGCCGATTCACTTGATCAATGTGCCCACTAATCCTATTGTCCAAGATAAGGGAAACCAACAGCTCCTCGACGTCCTTCTCTGGAACATTAAGCTCCTGCCAGTCACAAATGTTGTCAGTATGAAGAAATGGATGTTTTACGCACAAAAATTGCTACATGTGTGATTGCGTGATGGATGTTCACAACTCATATGGGAGCTCAATAAATCGTGCTTATGTTTATTGGCTATCAAAATTGATTCCAGAAAACATATTTCTGTTCTCATAAAAAATCATGATAAGGCAAATTTTACTATCCACTGATGGCCCCAACCTTCTCCATTTTTTTCTACTCTATTTAAGAAATCGAAAAACCAATGGTTTTACAACCAAACTAGTGATCTAGCCAGTATTCAAATTCAACCATTGATGCTGACTTCAGAATAGATCCAACTGTTGGTCCAGGCAGTCTCCTTAAACTTAACTAAATCTTTTGTTGTAAAATGCATAGTTGTCTACGTAGCATTAATATCAATAGAAAGACAAATTATCCATCCAAAAACACACCTAGAATTCTAAAATCCAAATTTTAACTATTCAAAACGAAGTACATACTTAGATGTATTATGCGACTATCAAACTTTACAGCCTCAGATCTTGAAAAAACAAATAAATTTTAAATAAATTAAAGATTTTAGACTCATTATTTCTGTTAAAATTAAACTCAAGGATGGAGAGGACGAGTGGATGACAGGAAAGAAGAATCCTACTGATATGCATCTCAAGAGCAATCATACTAATCATCAATCCGAGGTCACAACTTTGTCTCTCTCTCTCTCTCGCCACCTCCCTCTCTCCCCCTCTCTTCTATCTACATATACATATACATAAAATAAACCCTACTAACTTCATTTCCAAAATCCTCTACCAAAATGCAGCGAGATTGGTCTCTCTCTCTCTCTCTCTCTCTCTCTACCTCCTCTCTTTATTGATCTATCTATGAAAAAGTCCTTATTCCATCTGCAAAATTCTCTACTGAAATGTGGGGCTTCCCCCTCTCCCAAGAAAATAAATTCATTTCTATCTTATCTGCATTATTCTCGGCGCTCATGAAGAGAGATGGGTTGTGAATAAGACGATAGTGAGCATCAGTTAACACAATGAAACCACATTCTATTTTTAGAGACTATCTATCCATCTGCGAAAAAGCCCTTCTTATTTCATCTCCAGAATCCACAACCAAATGTAGAGAAAATGGTCCCCCCACCCAAAAAGAATAAATACACAAATAAAATTCATTTCTATCTTATCTCTATCTCTGCCCTCTGTCCATAAAGGAAAGATCTATTTTCATCTTATCTCCAGTATCCTCTGCACTCATGACATTGACAGGTGGTGAGTAATGGTTCCGAAGAAAACAAGAATGGGCATCAGTTAATACACAGCAACCAAATTCCACTTTAGGATAATATTTTGGCGTTCCTCTTTTTGTTTCTTCACAATTCCCATTTTTTTAACATTTCCAGCTTTTCCTGGGTTTTCACTTATTTCCAGTTTCAATCGATTTCTACCAATTTAATTCGAAATCTGATTCTACTGAAGCTATCTCACCAGATGGACTGGTATCCCGTTTCTCACTGATGGAAACAGAATATAAGGAAAGAAGCAAAGTGAAAAATGGAGTGGAACAGAAAAAGAATCCTTGCTAAGCACAAGGCTCTTGTTTTTACCTTTGAGATAAAGGGGATACGGATCCTTGTGTAAGGCTTAATGAGCTTAAGCAACACTTGCGTTCTCACATTCTTTAGAAGATCTTCAATATAATTCCGAATAAATGGATCGTCCATTATCGTCCTTCTGTTACTCTGTGACATTTCCACCACATCAGAAAAATAACAAATAATATGGAAAGATGTGCCTTCTAACAGGCCAATGACAAATGTTTTGGCAATAGAATACCTTGAGAATTTTTTCGAACTCCAAAATTTCATTCCTCTGATACGCTGCAATAAGGTTTGTCATTGCCAGAATCTCAGGATCATTTTTGTATCTACAAAGCAAATGAAGCGAGTAAGATTGTGATTCACATTCTATACTTGGGAGCAACGAGATGCTATAAATCATCAAACAACATACGGCTTTGCCTCTTGACCATCGAAAGGATTGACCTCTGATTCCATCAGCATATTTGCTAGAACCAAGTACCTGACATGTAGGGACCGATCTATTGAGTTCAAAAGGAATTCAAATGAGTACATCCAGAAATTACATTAGCTTCCCGACTCTAGAGGATATTAAAAAGAATGAACTGCACCATTCAATATCTATAAAATTAATTCAGGTGCAAATGTTCACAATTATAACCTAAGAACATAAATACAATTTTGAAAATAACCTAAGCATGTACACTATCAAACTGATAGTGTAATGATCAACTAACGAACTACGAGTGCAGAAAATAACAGCTCGTAGTGCATAATATGCTACTGTCATTCATAAAAACCCAGCGTAGAAGCTTATTCCAGAAAGTTCTAGAACCTTTTTCCATCACACACACAAAAGGACAGATTAGTTTCATCCCAAACATGGAAATAGTTGGAAATTGTATAACAAAAAGGTCATTAATTCTATCATAAGATATAAAATATACAAATACATACATAACAATTGAGACTCACCCACATTGTGCCACATATAATATATGTGTGTGTGTGTGTGTAAAAAGCTAGGTGATGATTTTCGTTTAACTTGAATGCTCATGAAATGTAATTAGCTCAGATATTTAACAAATGGCAACATAAGCACATAGCATCTGTCTAACTTTAGCATTACCTATATCCTAAGCACGCTTACAGATCAGGGCCAGTGTTATCAGAGGCAAATGTATACGAATAGAAAAACATAGTGGTACCAACCCACCCATCCCAAAAAGACACGAAGTATTGAGTTCATGGCATACTTTAGGCATTGGATGCGTCTCTGGTTTCCAGCTTCATCATAGTTTTTAAAAGCTTCAAAGAAATCTGTGGCAGCATCTGGCCACTGTCGCTCTGCCATATGCATTTTCCCACCACATTCACGAATTATGCCCATGATTCTTGGATGAGGAATAGCAGATTTGACAGATAATGCTTTTTGATATAATTCCTGCAATCAAGCAACTCAATAGATAGTCAAACTAAACAATAGAGAAACAAGAGTTCTGTATCGTTATAAGGAAATATTCTTCAGAAAGTAGAAATCCACCTCTCAAGCCTACCTTCAGTTTTTTGTTGTTTTTAGTCTCGGTATACATTTGGATCTCAATAGCATACACTTCTAACAATTGTGTGCCTTTCTTCTGATCATCAGTACCATCTTCTTTTTGACAAGATTTGTGAAGCTCCTTCAAAATCTGATAAAGCATTTTGATTTAACTCACACGAAGTACTCTGATATAAGTATTCTAGAATAACTTGCAGATTTTAATTACCTTACTCATCCGCCCATATTCGCCAATATCAAACCATATTTTGCACAACTTCAGATTTGTCTTGAACCATAGCCTCTGCAGAAAAGAGGACTTGTGAAACTTTTTTCACAAGTGATAAACACACTTGCAGGATTCAAATGGAATAGATCATTTACCTCATTCTTTGCCTCTTCAAGGGCCTTCAGGGTGGTCTGATAAAACTCTTGAAGCAGACTAAAGTTCTGACTAGCAGATCCAGAGATAAAATCCATGATATTGTTTATGCATTTCTCACTGTAATTTCGGGTAACTGCAGATTTGATGTACGTTAACATGTCTCTGTAAGCATCCATCATTTCCTTGTACCTCCCAAGCTTATAGTAAAGCTTAACAGTTTGTTTCAAAGCTTTAAATCCCCTGAATATAGACAAGGAAAATGCAGTCAAATCCGGAGTAATTCATTCAAAATGCCGAGTGTCGAATAACATGTGTTAACAATAAGAAGATTTTAAACCAAACAGATAACGTGGCCCACGTATTATATCCATCACACACACACATAACATCACTATTTGAAATATATATATATATATATATATATATATATATATATATATATATAAATGTATATAGTAAGTAAATTAAATCCTTAAAGTTTCAATAAGCAATTTTAACTTAAATCAAATCCAGATGCAGAGTGAGAAGTGAGAACACAAGTCAACATGAATTAACAACATAAACCAACCAGATAACATGCCCACCTACTATATGCATCGCACACACATAATCACAATTTGAAAAGAACCTTATAACAAAATGAAATACTAAAAATATAATCAATAGAACTATTAAAACTTGAATCAAATGCAGCTGATAGCTTGACCTCCACTCAAGTAGAAGGAAGTTGCCAATGAATATTGTTTTTCGCTTAGGTCGCATTATTAGAACTGTAAGAACAATTCAGGAACACGGCCCAATAAAACGTACAATGCAGACTCTAAACCTTTAGCATACTAATCCAGGTACATGATTGTCTTCCGAGCATGACAAAAGCATACAATTATTTTAGATTGACTAAGAGTATTGACGACACCACAAATACTGAAATGCGTTCATAAATAGGGGGCAAGATACTTCAGATAACTAAATGCCCATTTAAAGGTAAATGATGAGGGACGGAAATAAAATAAACACTACAAAATATGGGGTTTCAGGACTCGTTCAACAAAATATTTTTCACTTTTCAATAATAAACATACAAATAAGGCTGAAACCATTGGATCCAAAATTCAACAAGGCGATGTCAAACTAACAAAATTGGCGTTTGTCCTTTATCAGTTTACTGCATCAATGACAGAGTACATGCTGATGCTAGGCCATTGTTTTGCAAGATAAAACAGCAATGACTGATAACATATTATATCTTTCACATTAAATCAATAAAGCAATTAAAAAAATGCCAGCCAGATTAAGGACCAAGTAGCCAAAGCTCATAATCTCCATATAAATTACCATTCAGCCTTTTCAGGTTCCATGCGCACCACCTCCGCAAAACCTTCAAGTGCCGCTTCTGGGTCTGTTTCAACTAAGCCTACACAAAAAACAGCATATGTGATCACGTGAAAACTTGACATTAAAGCGATCTCATCAGCCAAAAGCACATCAGTAACATTGCCTCAAATGTCATCAGGCTTGCAAAATTTCAAAAACTCTATTAGGAACTTCAGATAGGCCAACACAATTCCAACATACACAATATGTATGGGCGTCCCACGCTACAAATGCATATATATAACTTCAAAACAAAGGGTGTAGAAGTCGCTAGGCTAGTTAGACGATGGAGTGGGGCCTAGAAAATTAGTCAAGGAGGCGTGGTTAGGCGGAGAGTAACCGAAAATCGATATAAGGCGGACAACAGAAGCCTAACGCCTAGGCCGGATTAGTCGGAGCTAGTTGGGGAGTTTTGCAACAGAAAATAAAAACATATTCTGTTTCTACCAAAAAACTTCAAAACATATTCGCCATTAATCAAGACTTACGCGGTACAGATACAAGAAAAGGCCTCTTCAGAAGCCAAAGAAAACAAAACAAAAAAATTAAACAAACTTCTCATACAAATTAGGGGAGTATCGAACAAATAAACACACAATAATCGAGGAATAACTCTCGAGATTATATAATGATGGAATCAGAGACCTTTAGAATTGTAATATTGATTTTCAATATCAACATCCTGTTCCTCTGGCTCCTCGTCTGAGTACTCAAACCCATAATCCTCCATATCAGCATCTGCACCACATTACACAGAAAACAAAAGCATTATTAAACGAATTAAAGATCAAACAAACACTGTGTTGGAGAGATTGAAAGAGAGTATACCGGAACCCATCGCGAGTGAATCCGTTCAACTCAGTTTAGAGTGAGAAAATATGAGGGGTTTAGGCAGAGAAAGTGTAGAAAACTAAATTCTTCCTTCGAATTGGGATTTGAAGAGGGCTGCCGTATAACAAAAATATAATCTGGGCTTAAAGATTTCAGATCGGCCCAAACTAGCATCATCAGCCCACTACTTTTTGTATAATCACGAGGTGACAATTCGACTCGCTCTACCCGATTCAGACTATCGGGCACTATAAGTCGGACCTCTTGAGTTCGATGGTGTTGTGAATTACTCCCTCCGTCCCATCTTATCTTGCACACTTTCCTTAAATGGCCGTCCCACCTTATCTTGCACAACCTAGAAAAGGAAAGTTATAACATAATCTCCACCCTCAAAATCTTCACTCTCAATCTCCACCCTCAATTTACCTTTTGAAAAGTCAACAAACAACCAAAAAGTAACTTTTCTTAATATTCGTGCCGACCCCCCCTGTGCAAGATAAGCCGGGACGGAGGGAGTAATAATTATTAAATTTAGGTCAGCTCATCCTCTTTATATAAAGATTTTCGGGTCGGCCTATGATCTTTGGGTGGAAAAATATCGAAATATCGGAGGTACCGCATCGAAAATATCGAAATATTCAGTATACCGAATTTTCGGTACGATATTTTGGTACAACAACAGTATAATAATTCGAAAAATTAGATATTTCGGTATATAATGGTATTCCGAAAAAGTTTCGATATTCTGGTAGTTCAATATTTCGGTATACTAAATTTCTAACGGTTTCGATATATCAAAATCAACGGTATGTGTAGAAAGATATGTGTTGTTAGTGACATAATCATTGAGGTATGCGGGCTTAGTAGGAACACGGGTAGTTCTCCTTGGAGCGGGTTGAGGAACACAATCTTCAGAAGCAACATCAGCAGTAACAGAATCAATAGAAGAGTTGTGTTCAGTGGGGGTATTACTGTCCTGGTTGGAGGGCTCATCTTCTGGAATTGGGATGGGTAAGGGGACATCTTCTGAGAGTTTAACTGTAGTATATGGAAAGACGGTTTCAAGGAAAACAATATCTCTAGAGGCGAACACCTTATGATTATCCGGATTATACACTCTGTAAGCCTTTTGGCCAGGAGGATACCCAAGGAATATGCACTTAGATGCCCGAGGCGAGAACTTGTGCTTGTCAGGGGAATTGTTTGTGACGTAGCAGAGGCAGCCAAATGGTTTCAGCAAGTCATATGGAGGTGATGAACCAAACATGACTTCGAAAGGAGATTTCCAGTCAAGTGTAGCTGATGGGAGTCTGTTTATCAGAAAAGCAGCAGTGAGGATTGAATATGGCCAGAGATAGTTGGGAACACAGGATTCGGTCATAATGGCTCTAGCCACTTCCAGCAGATGCCGATGTTTTCGCTCTACCACTCCATTTTTTTGTGGAGTATATGGAGTTGATCTTTGATGTAAAATCCCTAGCTGAGCAAACATAGACTGACATTCGCGGCTTAAGAATTCTGCCCCATTATCGCTTCTGATTGTTTTGACAGACCGGTTGAGTTGAGTAGTAATCATTTTGATGAAGGTAGTAAGAGCAGTAACAGCTTGCTTCTTAGTTTGGATGAGACATATCCAGGTTGTTCTACTGAAGTCATCAACCACTGTTAAGAAATAGGGAGTGTTGGTGAAGCTAGGTTTGTTATAGGGTCCCCAGATATCCACATGTAATAGTTCCAAAACGCTAGATGTCTGAATACCGCTGGGAGAAAAAGGGAGTCTGGTTTGTTTGGAATAATGGCAGATATCACATTGTTTATGTTGCTGAAATACGGAAGGAGTGCATACATGTTTCAGAAAATCTAGATGCTGAAGAGTGTGTGGGCTAGCATGACCCAGTCTTCGATGCCAATCATTGAATACTCTTTGGTAATGAGTAGCTGTCAATCCAAAACCAATTACAGAAGGGATTGAAGGTGAAAAATCAAGAATGTATAGGTTTCCAAGGAGGGAACCAGTGGCTATTTTCTTGCCCGTCTGATTATCTAAAATGGTACAGCCTTTTGGTGTGAAAGTGGTTGTGGTGTGTAATGATGTTGCCAGTTGGGAAATAGACATCAAGTTAAACCGAAAATTAGGGACCAAGAATACCTCTGTAAGCATAAGAGTGTCTGTGACTATAACTTGCCCAGTATGAGTGACTTGTTGTTGACTTCCATCCGGTAATGTGATAAAAGCTGGATGAGTAATAGGTTCTAAGTTAACCATAAGAGAAGCCATGGTGCAAATATGTTTGCTGCACCCGGTATCGATGATCCAAGCCCCTGGGTCCAAGTCATCAAGTATAGTGAAGGCAAAATATGAGTTGAATTCAGAAGTGTTTGAACCAGAGGCTTGAGATGTATGGGACGGTCCAGGCTTGGTACCTAGCAATTTGGCAACTTCCTTCTGAATTAGACTCTGTATATCAGTAGTAGTGGGGTTTGTGATGCCAACATTGGATGTAGAAGTGGTATTAGTGGCAGAAGAACTCTCAACCATATTCACAGCTCTCTGCTCCTTGGGTTTGTGATACCAGTCTGGGTAGCCATTGAGTTGAAAGCAGTCTGTTATGACATGACCGGGCATGCCACAGTGAGTACAAGTTAATTTTGCCTTCTCCTCCTTGGTTTTCCTCGGATTTTGTCTCCCTCTGAACTGATTGTTATTAGATTTTCCAGTAGTAGACTGAGCAAACTGATTATGAGGAGGCTGAGTAACTGATTTATGCTGTTGAGATCTGGTGAAGAGAGCAGAGTGATCCTGTGGATCAGGATATGACAACTGCAAGTGTCTTTGCTTCTCTACTCTTAACACTAGTGAGTATGCCTACCTTAGGCAGGGGATCCATAATAAGGATATTACTCCTAATTTCATCATATGAATCATTGAGGCCCATTAAAAATTGGATCAGTTTACCACTAGCTTCGAATTCCATCCATTCTCTCGATACACCGCAGGTGCAACCCCCACATTTACACATGGGAACCGGTTTCAGAAGTGTAAATTCCTCCCATAGCTTATTTAGCTTGTTGAAATATGTAACTAAAGGTTGATTCCCTTGTGCAATGGTGCTAATATCACGTTGGACCTGGTATATATACGGACCATTTGATTCTCCAAATCGACAGGTTACTGTCTCCCATAGGTCGCGTGCAGTTTTAGCATACAGGAAGGACTCAGAAATATCTTTAGAAATTGAATTGATTAACCACGAACGAACCATTCCATCGACTCAAATCCATTGAGCATGCAGTGAGGAATCAGTGGGGGGTTTGACATCACCAGTAATGAATCCTAACTTATTTTTCGCTAGCAAGGCAAGCTGTATTGATTGACTCCACGGCAAGAAATTCGAGCTATTTAGAGGAGATGTAACTAAGCTGATACCTGGATTATCCGATCCGGATAAGCTGAGAGGATCCGTGTCACGAAGATCCAAAGACGAATGTGAAGTAGACTCCGCAGGACTGGAATCAGATCGTAACGATTGAGGATCATTTTGCGCCATAGTGTTGAGGGCAGGCCAAGCCTCCTTTCCGAGATTGACCGGTGGTTGACGTGGTGCCATGGAATGTCGTAGGATTGAGCTTGAAAAACTGAATCGAAGGCAAAGCTGATGGAACTGCATGAAGAATTGGTGATATTGAGTACAGTTCATGAAGAACTGCATGAGAGAAATGCAGTAAGCTTATAGCTCTGTAACTGCTCTCTGTATTTTCATTCCAAATCAGTTAGAGTGCTTACAGCTCATGCCTTTATATAGGCTAAAATTACAAGATGTGTTTTTCCAGATTTAACCTGACTAGTTTTAACTATTTTCTATTCTATAATGCATGCAGTATATAAGGACTTTCCAGCTTGATTCTTCACATGTGTGCATGTGCAAGTATTCTCTACAGTATGAATCGATATATATCATTATCGATACAAAATTCGGTATACATAAATTTCGATACGATATCTGTATCAACCAATATCATATGAATTTTTTTGATACGGTATGATAACGATACGAATTTTGGACATACCGAAATTCGATTATCGATTAACCCTACTATGACTATGTCAGGCTTTTGGCCAATCAAAATACTTCAAATATTCCATTGAAAGGGAATTTACGGTTTGATTCTTTTAGATTATGGAAGTTGTCAATTCATTTCAACTGTCTTTTGCGTGCCTAAGTATGAAAAGTAAATATCTTAAGTTTGAGACAATTATTGGAGAAGAACTGTGATATTCATTTGAAAAATACTCTCTTCGTTCCGAGATAATTAGCACACTTTCATTTTTGGGATGTCCCAAGATAGTTTGCACACCCTTAAAAAGGAAATTTCTCTTACAATCTTCATCCTTAAAATCTCCACCCTCAATCTCTACCTTCGAAAAAATCAACTAAAAAGCAAAAAGCAGCTCTTTCTATTCCACTTATCGGGAGGGATGTGTAAATTATCTCGGGACGAATGGAGTAGAAGTTTAACAACGAAAGATAAAATGGAAGGTTACTCGTCAGAGTGTCTATGACAACGAATAAAATATTTTTGCTACATTTGAAGTGATGTTCTAATGTTTTTGAAGACCTATTTCAAAGACTCGTCTTAGTTGTGGCATTTGAGGCTCGGAGTAGAGAGAGAATGATGAGAGGAGTATCTTGCGTAAACCATCAAAATCAACTTTGTAGAGAATGTCGTTTTGCAAAAAAAAAGAAAAAAAAGGAAGGAAGAGTTTTGCGTAGGAGTATTTGACGAGAGGTCAACATCCATCGGAGCTAGTCCATTAAGATGTCTGTGGACGAATCAAACTAGCATCACTTGATGAGAATTATTATTTTGTAATTGTCATTGATAATTTCCTTTCTTTTAAGTGTTTGAAGCTGAAAATGAAAAATTACGCACATTGGCTTTGGATTGTGACCTAAACAATTCTTCAGACATCGTCCATACTTGAGCAGATGTACCATGACTTCTGTGTCCTAGCATAGATTCAGTCACTGAATCTACCATCCAACTCATGAAAAATTGATCATTTCTTACCGATATCTCATAATCTGGATTTGGTAAACTTACTGCTACTGTTGTTGTTGTATTTGAGTTTGTAGTCGTAGACTGAACAAACTCTGGCATGATTGCCA
The DNA here is from genome assembly GCA_958295605.1 of Ajuga chamaepitys. Classification (NCBI taxonomy): domain Eukaryota; kingdom Viridiplantae; phylum Streptophyta; class Magnoliopsida; order Lamiales; family Lamiaceae; genus Ajuga; species Ajuga chamaepitys. Next base: position 891,727 of record OY282505.1, on the reverse strand, counting down.
CTTTACCGAATTATGAACAAGAAGACGGTGAACCATTCAAGAAAAGTCGTCCAAACATATCAAGAACAACCAACAATGGCTTCAACTACCCTGGCTCTTGATGCCATGCTATACAAATAAAACCATGTATTTTATATATTGAACTTAGGGCCGCTTGTTATAAAATTGGGAATGACAATGGTAATGAGTATGAATGAAGAGTTAATTATGCTATGGAATGATGTGTGATGATTTGGTAATAAAACGGAGTAATGATTAACTTATTCATTATTTACAAAACATAATAAATGTGAATATATTCTCTTTCATTTCCATTACATACTCATAATTCCCAATCAAACGGACTCTTAATTTACGAGTGGATGTTGGTCATATAATAATTATACAAAGGGAAGAGGATACAAAAGAGAGGCACAGGCTATGCACGTGCATGTGCTTAACCTACTAACCACTCTTGTTTAATAAGCTAACTGCTATGCTAACCATACTAACAACTAAGCCAACTATCCACCTAATTAATGATTTAAGCTGCCAATCAAGCTATTTGTAACATCATCCGTTGTAAAATCCCGATTAGTTTCGATTAATCATTGTCTAGGCATTGGACTCTCATTTATTTCTATATATTTTCTGCTTCCTCTCGTCTAATCACGCTCAATGACAACACCCATAAATTTTATCAAGGAGGATCCATTTACAGGTTGATGTAGGAGTTTGTTTTACGAGAATTATTTTAATTATACTATATGATTATGAGACAAATTGATGAGGCTAAAAAACAAGCTCTTCTATATTAGATTCTAGCAGAGCATCTATTACCTAGGCCTTTGGTCCTGGGTTCGAGTCAACGTGAAGGGAGGGGAGGACTTTTTCTTTGTTCTTAAATTAGGAGATTTTTTTTTAAAAAAAAAAATCTAAAATATTGATTAAATTACAATAAAAATATTTTTGTAAATATAAACGGGAGGACATCTTATCTGAGCCCCTAAATCAGTCCATGATTCTCAGTGATATTATACTGGCACACAATGCTACAAATAAAACTAAAAAGTACTAATAATATTGAGGAAATTCAATAAATTATTTCAATTACAAAAACTGAACCATCAAAATACAGTGTTTCGATTCATCTCATTCTATATTTTATAATCTATAATCTATTACATACACTTGAAAATACATTTATGGCAAAGTTTCATGTGTACCAATTGCATGGTGCAATTCGGATTGAGTATCACGATTTATACTTAAAGATATTACTAATTCTAAGTAAAAATATTATAATACATTTTTCCACAACAAGTAATAACTTTAAGCACAAATCGTAATACTTTTTCACCATAATACATTTATCCTAGAACATACAATATCTTTAGGAATAAATATTAATACATTTGACCCATAAACTAAAATTGCACGGATCTAAAATCTGTACAATTGATGCACAAGAAACCTCTATAACATTCATTAATTATTTTCAAATAATTATAGAAATTAAATAATATAATTATATATTTTATTTAATTAAATTATATTGAAATTAACTAAAATACACATATATAATACTCCCTTCGTTCCGCCTTATTTTATACACTTTACTTTTTTGGCCGTCGGTCTGGGCCGGAATATTCTCATATAATATACTTAAATTTTCAGGTCGATCCGGGGCCCATTGAGCTATCTCGATCGGGCCAAATAATACTTCAAACTTATATTTTTATGATCCGATTCATCTAAAATATCGAACCTACTCGAGCGATCCGTCGAACTGGACCAATTTTATCAGTAAATCAGTTCTAATCATGCTCATGCCCCAACTAGCCCCACCTAAATCTCGACTAGTTAGGTTTCAATCCATCGTGTAAATAGCCTTCTATATGGTAACATCACTTAGCAACCGAGCTACCGTGATTTATCTTTTCGCGACCTTTTAGCTCAAAAAGCAATAAGAGCCATTGTTGTCACCGGTTACGTATGCATAATCCTAACCATGCATTTTCTGACAAAGGAACATGGAAGTGCTGCAAATGGCCCCATCCTCCCTCTTGTCAGATTCCCATTCCGACGGCTGTGGTGTAATCCACGCGCATCTTTCTACGGAAAAAAAATTACATTTCTCACAGACATTTTAACAGTCAGGTGGTGGATGGTATATTCCCATCTTGATATCTTTAAATCCCCCTTTTCCGATGTCTGCTATTTGAACCTAAACTGACCCATCAGATTCCCAAAAGCCGCAATTCAAGCCGTGTTTATCCTCGCTTTCTCCCTTATCTTCCACTTGTACAATTTGTATTATTGCAATTTTGTATTCTTGCAAGCAGGTATGTATATGTAATGCGATGTTGGGAGGCTTTTCTGTTGGATTTTGCTTGCATTTCTTTCCTCTCTCTAGATTTCTTTGAGTTCGCTAATTTGTGGGTTTGATTCTTCTCTTTCATTTATTTATTTCCTTCTGAATCTTTCTTTAATCACTAATTATAAAACCCATCTTTAAAATACTCTTAATCATGAGTTCCCTATGTGTTTGATTCTTTGTCTTTCATTTATTTACTGTCTTCGGATCTTTCTTTAATCATCAATTAAAAAACCCATTTTTAAATTACTCTTATTTATTTTCTTTGGATCTTTCTTAAATCATTGTTAATTAAAAACCTATTTTTAAAATACTTTCAATGAGTATTTCCGTTGCTTTAACTCTTGATAAAGTAATTAAAATCTGAGATTCTAGGAAATTACTTTAAATGAAAAGCAGGAGTGTTTGAGAGAAGAAGTGATTTTTGACAAAATTCATAAATTGAAGTGTTTGATAGAAGTCCAACAATCAGTTATAGGCTGGTACCCAGCTGCTTCTCTAATTCTGCTTAAAGTAGATTATTTGAAGCACAAGCTGTGACAGCAAACAATCCTTTTCTGCTTTTTTCAACTTAAAAGTTTAAAAGTGAACAAACTGCCTTAATCCCTTTACCATAATTAGTTGTATGTATTAATTCTTGGTATGTGCAATTGTTTCAGATAACTAACTGACTAGCAAACTGCTCCTGCAGAAGTTTACTGCGATTTTCCGCGAATGAATCAAGCGAAAATTAAGCGAAAAATAGGCAAGTATGAGGTTGGGAGGACGATTGGGGAGGGAACGTTTGCGAAAGTGAAATTCGCTAGAAATTCTGAGACGGGGCAACCGGTGGCGATCAAGATTCTAGACAAGGACAAGGTCCTGAAGCACAAAATGGCTGAACAGGTTAATCTTCGCTGTTAAAACTTATCAAATTATGTGGATTATGCAGATTAGATTATGAATACTTATCTCTGAATCACATTAATGATGTTTCTTTTGTTGGTAGTTAGTATTCGTGCTTCATTTCACATTATCTAGTTTACGCAGATATTTATCTCGGAATCACATTAATGTTGTTTCTTTCGTTGGTGGTTAGTATTCGTGCTTCATTCACATTATCTGGTATTTATCTCGGAACACATTCGTGTTGTTCCTTTGTTGGTAGTTAGTATTCGTGTTTCGTTTCACATTAACTGGTGGTGAATCATGCCGATTAGATTATGAATATTTATCTCGGGATCACATTAGTTGTTTCCTTTGTTGGTTGTTAGTATTCATGCTTCGTTCGCATTATCCGGTTGTGAACTATGCAGATTAGAGTATGAATATTTATCTCGAATCACACTAATGATGTATCTTTTGTTGGTAGTTAATATTTGTGCTTCATTTCACATTATCTGTTCGTGAATCATGCAGATTAGGCGGGAAATAGCAACGATGAAATTGATCAAACATCCCAATGTTGTTCAACTATATGAGGTCTCCGTCTCTCTCCTTCTCTCTCTCTCTCTCTAGATTCTCTGCATTTCTAATCGTGTTCCGTTTCTTCAGGTGATGGCAAGCAAGACCAAGATTTTTATTGTTTTGGAATTCGTCACCGGGGGAGAGCTCTTCGACAAAATTGTAAGACTAACTTACCCCTCTCGTCTTCACTTTTGAGTCGGGGCTAAATTTGCTATATCTTATGAAGGTAAATAACGGAAGGATGCGAGAAGAGGAAGCAAGAAAGTACTTTCAACAGCTTATTAATGCTGTCGATTATTGCCATAGTAGGGGAGTTTTCCATAGGGATTTAAAGGTAATTTCAGTGGCTATGCAATTTTCTATCTGTGTTCGTTATTACATGCTAAAAGTGTACTCATTGCAGCCGGAGAATCTACTGCTGGATGCTGCTGGAAACCTCAAAGTTTCCGATTTTGGATTAAGTGCTCTTTCCCAGCAAGTCAGGGTAAATTTCAGAATCTAAGTGAACTTTATCAAGTGTTTAATCGGAAAAATCATAAAAGTGATCTGCTCATGTACAAGTACAACTTATTAAGTTGGGGAGTTCATTTTTGAACTGATGGCTTTTATTTATCCTGATATTATTATGATTGATCAATGCGAAGCTGTTGTGGAGTTAGAAAGACTTACAAGATTAATTTGGCAGGATGACGGTTTGTTGCATACTGCCTGTGGAACTCCCAATTATGTTGCTCCAGAGGTATGTTACGATACATGCAAAAAAAATTCTCCCTTTCTTTCTTTTTCTTGTACTATATTAATTTTTTTAAAATGTACGTAGGTCCTTAATGATCGAGGCTATGATGGTGCAGCGGCAGACGTGTGGTCTTGCGGGGTCATACTCTTTGTATTGCTGGCAGGATACTTGCCTTTCGACGATTCTAATGTGATGAATCTATATAAAAAAGTGAGCATTTTTACAGTTTACTGCTATATTTTACTACTTTCATCTCTTCTCTTGCCTCATTTGTTTCCGTGTTATGTTTCCAGATATCTTCTGCTGAATTTACATGCCCTCCTTGGCTTTCCTTCGGCGCAATGAAGTTCATTACCCGAATCCTCGACCCAAATCCTCTCAAAGTAAGTTATAGTCAATTAACTTCCTAATTGATACACATTGTTCACTACCCCCCTCCCCCTCCAACTAGAACCTAAAAACGGGGCAGAAATTTATATACACCATATGCATGGATCAGCTTATATACAATCGGGTGTCCAACCACATTAATTTTCGCTGAAAAAAATAGGTTGTGATACTTTTTGCCAGAAAAGTAATAATTTTCAGAAAAAATGTGATACTTCATGTGTGCTTTTAACAAAAACACTTATTTTCTTTTAAAAGCATCAGATTTTCTTGAAAAAATATCAATTTTTGGCGAAAAAGTATCAATCGCTGAAAAGTAGATGCCAAATGAATGGCCTCCAATTTTTTTACGTTTTCTGATTTAGTACCTTTTTTTTAGCGTCTGCGGACTCCAAATCTTTTTTATTTCTTGAATGGGCGCTTTTTTTAATGTCTGCTCGGTAAGTTGGTGAAAAAGTATCACTTTATTGATAATTCTATAAAAAAGTAATATTCTTAACTAATTAAGTGATACTTTTTGCCCAAAAAGTGATAGTTCTAAAATTTGTCTGACTCGTTGTATATAAAAATATCTATGCATATGACGTAAATAAGTTTTACCAAAAAAACAGAAATTAAAATGTTATGGCTTTTGCATTTGTGCAGAGGATTGCGATCTCTGAAATATTAAAGGATGAGTGGTTTAAGAAGGATTACAAACCAGCAGTATTCGATGAAAAAGAAGACACGAGTTTGGATGATGTAGAAGCTGTTTTTAAGGATTCTGAGGTGTGTTTAACTACATTCCTAAATACGACTAAATATAGTTTCGACACATTTAAAATGATCGGTTTTTACAGGAATATCACGTGACAGAGAAAACGGAGCAGCAGCCAGTTGCAATGAATGCCTTTGAGTTAATTTCCATGTCAAAAGGTCTCAATCTTGAAAATCTATTTGACGTTGAACAGGTTCAAACTCGTATGTTAAGAAGTTTGTGTGTGAATACTCGTAATCTTACATGTAGCTTGAATATAGACCGTGCAAATATTATTACAGGGCTACAAGAAAGAAACCAGATTCACATCTAAATGCCCGGCCAGTGAGATTATTAAGAAGATCGAACAAGCTGCGAAGCCTCTCGGTTTTGATGTTCACAAGAAAAATTACAAGGTAGTGATCGTCCCCCTCTGTAATACAACTCATCAAACTCCACTTTTTATGGTTTCTTTTGGTAATTTTTTCTATTATTTTTCCTTTTTAACAGATGAGGCTTGAAAACTCGAAAGCAGGAAGGAAAGGCAACCTTAATGTTGCAACTGAAGTATGTTACCCAAATACAATTATTATTTTAAAACTAGATGTTCATCCCGGAAAATAATGTATCCTGAAATGATAGCTAATAGTTGAATCTTGGGGTTGAGACAGGTTTTTCAAGTTGCCCCGTCTTTGCATATGGTCGAGGTTAGAAAAGCGAAGGGCGACACTTTGGAATTTCACAAGGTACACTATATATTCTGCCAAGAATGTCCCCATTTGCATATCTATAAAGGGAAAATTTCTTTTAGTCCTGTAATTTAGGATTTGCCCAAAAAATCCTGTATGTTGGAGATTATTCAATTTGAGGATAATTTCCGTCGGAAATCGTAAATCTCACCGAGGAATGGGGTCACTGGAATAGTGTTACCGTACAGAAACGGCGAACACACGGTTTCTTTATGTCCCTGGTAAGTACCAGCAGCAGCATGGGGAGGGTGCTAGGAGGTGTAGACGTCGACTTTGTTGTAGTAGATGTCAATTCTGTCATTGGGGTATCGGGTAGAGAGAGGGTGACTTGTAGGCGGTGGTGAGGGTGTTTCCGACGCAGAGGTTGAAGGTATCGACGGTGGTGGAGAAATTTAATTGAGAGTGTTGACGTGTCTAATAGTATCTATGAGGCACACCACATATTCATGCGACCAGAAAACCCCAATTTTAACCTCACGTGACGATTTCCAGCAAAAATTGTCTTCAAATTGGATAATCTCCTAACATGCAGGGCCAAAATTAAAATTTCTTCACATACAAGATTTTTTTGGACCAACCCTAAGTTACAGGACTAACTTTTTATTTTTTTCCCCTATAAATATAGATGAAGAAATATTAGAGCACACGCATGCATACACCAAAAGATAAAAAATGTGGGTATAATGTTGAGATAAAACCACCAAAGTTTACTAAGTATTGCATTCTTGGATGAATATTCTCGAGTCTATGATGCGCGTCTAGAATAGAGGATCTCATTTGTTGTCTGTATGCAGTTTTATAAGAACCTTTCAACCTGCCTTGAGGACGTAGTTTGGAAAACAGAAGAGGACATGCAACAAATGAAGTGAAGACGAGCATCGGCGGATTGCCATTCTTTTGTTTGTTTTGCGTCCACGTCTCATGGGGCCCTTTTTTTTTTACCCCGGGATGCAATTTGTTTGGGTGATTGGTGAAGTGGTTTTCAGATGGTTTGTTGGTATGAATTGAAGTTTTCTTGTGTGTATCTTAGTCTGTATTCATTGTTATTCGTAGTGCAAGAGTTTTAGAGATAGGATTCTTTTACTGCCATAATTTGGCACTGTTTTATGTAGGGTTGTCAAATGAATCGAACCATGTCTTGAGTTGTTCAAGTAATATTTGTTAAATTGTTAGTGAACTGAGTTCGAACCGAATCTGTTAATTTGGTATTTGTTACTATTCTTAAGTTGGCGCACATTAACGAACACTATATTTGTCAACATTTTATGTCTGTGAATGCAAATATTATATATTACTCTAATTTTACATATTAAAATTTTGAGTTATTCTTTCAACAATAAATTCATAGATATTTTAAATAAATGAGTTACATAAATAATATAGAATCATTGTTATTATTTTTCTTTTATTTTTTTATAAACGATGGAGCCTTTTAATGTTCAAGTTATGTTCGTTACTAAACAAATATAAATAAATATGTTTGAATGTGCGCTAAGTGAGCTCGAATGTAAACTTTTTATCGAACGTTCTTTTTGTTGGTTTTCTTAACTTCGTTGGTCACGTGACGAGTTAGTGAGTTCCGACGAGAAATGGACAACCACATAATTTCATTACCTGATGAGCATAAATTGTCACAATCAAATATAAAGGGTATAACAGTGTCACCCCTATACTTAATGTATAGTTTTTGCAATTTTTAGTTTAGTTTAGTTTATTGTTATACAACCTGTTATTTTAGAAAGTATTTAGTTAAAAAAATTTATTTGTATAAGAATATAGGAAAATATGTCTTATTTGATAGAGTACTGATCTTGAGCGTTACAAATAATTGCGCAACATGCACCACTGTTCTCATCTTTTCATTCTTTCATTTCTCTTTCTTTTTTCTTCCACAAAACAACCTACTTAATTCTTTCTTTTTTCTTTTGATTTTTGAACATCAGAACCCACATAAACTGTAAATTCATGAAGCATGAAATAAAACTATAGCCTAATAACGAAACTTAAATCCTAGGCGATAAATTTAAACCCGAACCATGAACTATGAACCATGGATTATGAACCAAGGCACTGAATCGTGAGTCTGAAATAAAATGTGGTAGCGCATGTAGCACAATTATTTGTAACGCCCATTAAATCCATTATTTGATATTCATGAAAAAAGTAACCAAATGTCACGAGCACAAATATTTACAAGCATGATCAAATACGTTCACAACCTCATTTACAGACAAAATCAAACACTCTCGAGCGCAACTCCACTCAAGTTCCATTAAAAATAAACGAACCAAACACAAATACCTACAAACTCGACTCGTCAGCAGGAAGGATCATTTGTCTGGCGGCGATTGTCATCCCCAATCGGCCATTAACGTTGACGAAGACTGTATGCACATAAAGTCTTCCAATGGCAAAAGATAAATCCCTAATTCTCACATTTCCTCCAATTCTCAATTTTTCTTCAGTTCCTTCTCACATTTTCTCCTCGGATCTAATCTGCGGCCATAACAAAAGCTTAATCGGATCGGATGTCGAAGAATTACGATAATTGGGGGAAATTAGTCGGAGCTGTGTTGAAGAGAGAGCAGTTGAAGCAACTCGCTCTGAGTCACTCAAGCAGCACCATTTCCTTCCGATCATCGTCATCGTCTTCGTCATCCGAATTCTTTGATCATCATCACTTGCTTGTTCATACGAGGCAGAGCATTCAACCTGATGTATACAGCTTCGATTCGTCGGATTTTGAGACAATTGTTCCTCAGTATCAACCAGATTCAGCAGTTACTATATCCAGATCTCCACCTGGGGTAAGCCATTATCTTTCTTTATCTACGGTAAAATCTCCTGTGCACCAGGTGCGATATAATTCGAGTTAGGTCGGATATTACTATTTATTTTTACATGTCAAATACTTTCTTCGTTTCATATTTTCACGTTTTAGGACGTTCTTCTCAATTTATCAATTTTTTCTCAGGACTAAATTCTAAAAAATCTTTACTTTTCAATTTATTAGATATATTTTTATTTGGTCAAATCTTTAATCCCCTAAACTATTATTCTACCAGTTTTCTTTCTAGACTAAATTATAAAAAATCTCTACTTTTCAATCTATCATATATATTTTTATTTGGTAAAAAAATTATTCCCTGAACTATTCCGGTCATTCCCGCGTCTTCTTATCTCTCTCTCCTTCCTTCCACCCCTTTATTCTTTATTCCATAGTTTAAATTGAATAAAAAAAAATCCCTTCTTTTTTATCGAGTATCGTAGGTTTAAATTGAATAAAAAAATCCCTTCTTTTTTATCGAGTATCGTAGTGGCAAAGAGTGCTGACTCGAATTTAATAATGAATACCATGATCTTGAAAGAGAAGACTGAAATCTTGAGAGAGAAGACGGAAGATAATTATTTAAAAGATGTTATGATTCATAGGAGAGATAATTAATTAGGCGAGACTATATCTGTCAAAAAATTTCACTTAATTCTTTCCTTTCATTCTAAAACGTCAATTAATAAATATTTTTTAGGAGCTTATAAGTTTAGCCAAACACTTTCTTACTTTCTCTACGTCTAATGAAGAAACTGGTTTTCGTTCCGGTGGAAGCAAGAGAACTTACAATTTGTACCGAAGATTTCCCAGAGAGGCAACTTCCATATTCAACTACTTATTACGATTGCAGATCTTCAGAGGCTGTGGAGGTTAATTCCGTCTTATCACTTGATATTCGAGGGAAGATCAAAACACGGTTGTTGTCAGCCAACACTGTATACGGAGCGTATCTGGTGTTTAAAGCAAATGATAAGCTCATTGGCTTTGAATCAGCAAAGAGCATGGTCAGATTCGGTCGAGCTGGCATCGATTTTGAGCCAATGCCAGTCGAGGAATTTAGATTTGGATCCGGTACAGTTACTGCAGTTGAAAAGAAGATGGTCCCCTTCTTTACATTTAATTTTCCCCCTTCTTTTTCAACTGCAATAGATGTCGGATCCAAATCCGAATTAAAGGGAGAGGCGGCAGTGAGGAGAGCAGATGGATGGTCGGAAGTTGGATTGGGAAGGTTTTACGTAGAGGACGAGGACGAGGACGAGGAGATGGTGGAAGTTCGTTTTATGGAGACAAGTAGTCGCGTGAAGACGGGTCTCCTTGTTGAGGGAATCGAGTTTCGGCCGCTTCTAAAAGTATAGGAGAATGAAAATGTTACGATTTTCCATTGCGCGCTTGTCCAGCTCCGATCTACTGAATAAGCTTATAAGCTTTTCAAAACATTTTATGTTTGAAAGCTTATAAATCGTTAAAATGTATTTGACAAAATAAGATGTTCAACGACTTATAAGATGTAAAAGTAAGCTCCTAAAGTTTATAATCTTAAAAAAAAAAAAAAAAATCCTTTAGTCATCTTATTTTTTAAGATCTTATAAACTATTCTCATATTTCACATGCTACTCACACATACGTACATTTTATCACACTGCGAAAATTCTTTTAAAAATGTACATCAAATTGAACGTGATTAATTATGAACGAGGGTTGTGAGATGTCAATGTCTTAATACGATGTTGGAGCTTGGCCTCGGGTGAATTTTGAAGAGCTTGTTGTTGTTCAAGCTCCGCAAGAATCTCCTCCATGGTCGGCCGATTTCTCGGGTCGACCGAGAGGCACCGGGATGCAAGCGCAGCCGCGGCCTGCGCTCCCTTTTTCGAGTACCCCCCTCTTAACCTTATGTCCATAATTCTCGAAAATTGCCTGCACCCATCACCAAGAAAGCGCTTTGCCCAATCCACTAAGCTACTTAACCCTCCTCCTATGCTCTCGTCTCCTAGAGCCCGTTTACCCGACATTAACTCTAGTAGAACTACTCCAAAACTGTATACGTCGCTCTTTGAGGTCAAGTGGCCCGATGCCACATACTCTGGGGCCGCGTACCCTCTTGTCCCTACCACTCTGGTTGAGACATGTGTCCCGTCGCCACTTGGGCCCTTCCTTGCAAGCCCGAAATCAGAAAGTCTTGCATGGAACTTCTGCAAAGTTCACGTGTGATTATTAGAGGTGGCAATATTAGTTTTATAGGTTGCAGTTCGGATGGTCCGCTTCGGCCCAATAGACCAATATTATATATCGAGTTGGAGTGACAAAAAATTTCATGCTAAAAAGCTATTGAACCCAGTCAGCTTATCATCTTTAAACATAACAAGATTTTTGGGCTGCCTTTGACCCATCTGATTGGTCTGGTGGGGCCAATGATACTTCAAATCTAGATTCATATGACCAACTTATCTAAAATGTCGAGCGTGTTGGGCTGGACCAATTTTGTCAGCTCTAATCATCCTGACCGCTCGCATTTTAGATGGGTTGAACCATATGATTATAGATCCGAATTACTAGCGGGGTCCACCAAGCCCAACTAAATAGACTAAAAGCCTGATGAGCCACGAATGACCCAATTTCTTTGTATATTTAAGGAGAGTAAGTAGGACTCAATAATTTCAGCCCATGAAATGGCCCGGCCCGACATACAATATTGGTTAGATGGGTTGGCTGGGCCGAATCACTCAAATCAAATAATTACAAAATGATAACCGAATAATTTATTATAATTAAAAAATCGAGTATCAAGTAATTTAACTTACGGAGTCGATAAGAATATTGGAGGCCTTTAAGTCACGATAGATGACATTGGCACTTAAACTATGTAAGAAGGCGAGTCCTCGTGCAATATCGATTGCAACTTGCATTCGTGTGGCCCAATCCATCGGTTGTATACTCTCTGCAGACAAAATTTGTGCTTCTGATTAAATTAAGCACTTTTTTTTTTGTTTTTTACAAAAAAGCACCTTTTTTGCAGTAAATTATATGAAGCTGTCTAAATTTTAGTAAATGTCTTAGTTGAGGCCTAAATTTTGGAGATTCTTAATTCAGACATGAATTTTGAGTTTTTTTCAATTAGAGGTCTCAAATTGGAGTTTATTTTGAATTCAAAGCTTACGTTTTGAAAATGAGACACATTATTCGATGTACAGAAGATTTAATACCAAGTAGATTAAAAATTTTAGTACAGAGTATTTAAATTATAGATGTATATATAGTATTGAATTTTCGGTACATAATTCGTTTTATTGATGTAAGCTAAAATTCAAAATCTAGATCACTAGTTGAGAAAAGACAAAATCTCATGTACATTAGTTACATGATGCAATTCGGATTGGGTATCACATTATGTTTAAATGTATTACTTTTGGGTAAAGATATTATAATATTTTTATCTAGAGCAAGTTATACATTTAAGCGTAAATATTAATACATTTTCATCTTGATACCTTTACCCAGAATATGTAATACCTTTAGACATAAATACTACTCCCTTCGTCCCGCTCAGTTTTGCACACTTTCTGTTTCTGTCCGTCCCATTCAGTTTTGCACACCCTTAAAACAGAAATTTCTCTTACAATCTTCACTTTCAAAATCTCCATCTTCAATCTCCATCTTTAAAAAAGTCAACCAAAAAATAAATAGTAGTTTTTTCTTAATATATGTATCCGTCCTTACGTGCAAAACTGAGCGGGACGGAGGAAGTAATACATTTTTGCTGATGACTTGAATCGCACGAATTTAAGATCCGTGCAACCAGTACACAAGGAACATTCTCTTAAGAAAAACTCAAAATTCAGATTTTTTAGTAAAAATTTTACGAGCAAAATATACTTTTGAATATTCTCTTAAAAAACTCAAAATTCAGGTCTTTTAGTGAAATTTTTACGAGCAAAACATACTTTTGAAGAGGTGATTCTCCAAGCTTCCTCTAGGCATGAATTCATAGACCAGCAACCTGTTTTCAGATTCTGAACAGTAACCAATTAGCTTCACCAAATTTTCGTGCCGAAGCTGCCCCAAGCATTTAACCTCCGTCTGAAAAGTAAGAAAAGTCCAACTTATATACGAAATAAGATACTTTTATTTTTAAAAAAATATATTTATATTTTATCATTTTAGTTGCTCAATTGTTAATATTAACATCCATAAGCCCCCTTTACCTTTTTTATCCAAACAATTCAACATCTTATTTTTAAAGTGAGATAACATATGCTCTCTTCGTTCCGAGATAATTTGCACATCCTTTTTGGCACGTGGAATAAAAAAGAGTTGTTTTTTGCTTTTTAATTGACTTTTTCAAAAGTAAAGATTGAGGGGTGGAGATTGTAAGATAAATTTCCTTTTTAAAAATGTGCAAATTATCTCAGAACACTCCGAAAAAAAAAGTGTGCAAATTATTTCGGCATGGAGGAAGTATTTATGTAAGAGCTTCTGTGGTATAAATAAGCTCAACCGAAATCCTAGAAGCTTGGAGGTTTTCGCTAGAATCACTACAAGAAATTTTCATTTTAAAATTAGTAACGAAAAATATCAATCAGTAAATAAACACGAATAGTGACGAAAAATGGTATAAAAACTTTATATATGTTTGTGTCCAATCTGTAATAAAATAGTAACTGAACATGGGAGGTGGATATAATTCGTTTCTATTTTTGTAAGTAATTTGGTCTCCAATTTTTTTAGAAACTGAAATTCCGTCACTAGATTTAGAAAAGAAGAAAAAACTGTCTCTAAATTTTAGCAGCAGCATTTTGGAGACCAAATATTTCATCTTAATAGTCACCTACTTTAGTTTAGAGCTCTACTGTAAAAATCTTCGACTAATTCCCGTCTAACCACTAGAATTCCATTGACCGTCTATAACTTTTTTGTCTAACCAAGTTTATACCCCAATCAGCCCCGACTAATAGCTAGGCACCAATCTATCACCTGGCGACTTCTTGAACTTTTATACCCCTCAGTCCCGTCCAGGTTCCGACTAATCGCTAGACATTAGACTACCATGACTAGCGCCTAGCACTTCTACAAGACTACAACCTTTATACTCCGTCTAAGCCCTGACTAGTCACTAAGTATCAGTCTACTGTCTAACTAGCGGTTAACGATTTGTACAACCTTATTTTAAAGATAGATATCATGTGATTAGAAACAGACTCCGTATAATATTGAAAGAAGAATGAATCAAGTGAAAGGTGATGAACTTACAAGCCATTCTCTGTGACCTTGAAAGCTTTGTGCCTTAAGTTTTTTGACAGCCACAACTGTGCCGGATCCCGGTCGGGTCGGAGCCAACGTGTTCTCGTTGATCCATCCTTTGTACACATACCCGAACCCTCCTTCTCCGATGAGATTGTCCGGCGAGAACCCCTTCGTCGCGTTGCTCAGATCGTTCAACGTAAATGATTTCAGGTTGCTCGAAACTAACAGATCATCAGGCATTGTCATATCTGTGTCCTGTTTCGATCCATGTTTTGGATTGCCAGAAGCTGCATTTGTTCCTGAAATATAAGATTACAACCGTGCGTACAACAAGAATATTCTAGAAAGATATCGTACAAATTTAGTCCTCATGAGTTAGGACAGGCATATTGTTGAATCTGTTTACTGGAAACAAGCATCGAATCAACTATGTAGAAAAGTGTTCGTTGTTCAAGAATTCTTGTTCGAGCAGTTCATACTATACATATATAGTGTCTAAGATTTAAATTCTTTCGTGTTTCGACAATAACATATTATTTCATGGAGCTAAGTTCGAAATATGAAAGAAAAAGTTTTTCCGCCACTCTATCACCCGGCAATTCTGTTCCACTTAATCCCTCTTTCATAGCTACATATCTTTCCGACTAAGGAATGGGAAATCGGTAAGAGTAGTCTCTTTTGTTAGGAAATTTAGAGAACTTTTTTTGGGGCTAATTTTGTTTTAAATTATGTGTTAGTTTGATCATAAGATAAAATACTTTCTTAAATCATTTTTATAGAAAATAAGAATATATTCAAACTCATGAGTTAATCCCAAATTATCAAGATAAAAACAGGAAGCAGTAGTGTCTCCTTGCTTTTAATACACGTCACATTTTAATTTGTAATACGAATTTAGATTCAGTGCAGTATTTCATGTTATCCCCCAATTCGACGTTAAATGACCAAATGACATCGTTTTGCATGCACAACATGAAATGTTATGCTGCCCCCAGTACAAAAATTAGATCCACTGTTGAAGGCAACACGGTATTTCGTGTTGTCCCGGATTTTAAACGTCGTTACAACACAAAATTTTGTGTTGTATTGTCCCCCGTTTCGACGCCGTTCGCCTCTTAAATGACTAAACAACGTCGTTTTGCAGGCACAACACGTAATATTGGTGCTGCCCCTACAAAACTGGATCCAAATCCCATTTATTACACGCGACATGCGGTGATTATTATGAAATAGAGAATATAAGTAACAAAGATACACATCATGCAAACATAAGTTAAAAACTCAAATTCAGGGCCAAGGTAGAACCCTGCAGCCCATGTCAGCGAGCTAAATCTCGACATTGGTACGATATTGTTAGTTTAGACCGTACGAATCGCAATCGAAATACGCAAATAACAGCAAATTAAGCATAAAAAATCGTACCAGAAACAAAATGATCCACTTTAGCAGAGCTTCCAAAGCAAATACCCATGGCTAAAGAATTAAATTCCCTGTTTAAAATTCAGCAAAAAAACAAGATTAATTAATATATAGTTGAAGAAATGAATGAAGCCAAAATCCAGTCAATAACTTTAGAAAAAGAAGTAAAATAATTGAAAGCGAAGTACACGGTTATAATAAGTGGTATAGTATTTGGACTTGACTGTAGTTGGTGTGTTTACATGTATTCAAAAGTGGTGGACTGGACTTTTCCAGTTACGTCTACGTTATCTTCATATTGGTATGATATAATCTATTTTGAAACTTGGTATGATATTGTCCGTTTTGAAATTTATTTTTGGGCGTACTTTCAAAAGACTCCATATCAATAAATAGAGGTGACAAAGTTCACGTTATCTCCATATTGGTATAATATTGTCCATTTTGGGACAAAATTCACGTTATCTTCGTGTTAGTATGATATTGTTCATTTTGGGACTTGACATGATATTGTCCGTTTTGAAATTTGTTTTTGGGCGTACTTTCAAAAGACTCCATATCAATAAATAGAGGTGACAAAATCGGCTCAGCGCGATATTTTAGATGGGCTGGGTAATAGAAATATTGGCCCGAAGTACTATTTGGCCCGACTGGACTGACTTGAAAATCTTAGTATATTATAGGAAAATATACCGGGCTGACTAATTGTAGGCCCGGCCAAATTTTGGTTCGCTCGACCTGGCCCGAAATATACCATTGGTCTGACGGACCGTCCGAATTGCCACCTCTACCAATAAATATGCATCTTTCATTATATGATCAGCATCTTTTCCTTGTATAGTTGATGTGGGACATTGTTTGACAATCCCAACATAAAACGTTATACGCCTAAAGATATTACAGTGGTGTTTGCAAACAGATGTGCTTTTAGAAAAGTGATTTAATTAATTTTTGTGGTAAAATCAGGATTTTGTAGTGTTCGAAACTAAAGTGATTTTTAAAATCAACTTCTCAAGATCTGGACCTTCTTAACTTCTCAAAATCAGCTTTTAATTACTTTTAATAGTACTTCCTCCGTCCCACCTTATCTTACATAGAGGAGGTTGATACAAGTATTAAGAAAAGTTGATTTTTGAGATTTTGTTGACTTTTCAAAGGTTGATTGAGGATAGAGATTGTGTTATAACTTTCTTTTTAGGGAATGTACAAATTTTTCTGGAACGGACAAAAACGAAAAGTGTACAAGATAAGGTGAAACGAAGAGAGTAATTTTAATGGTCAATTATAATATTGCAAACACCTTCTTAAAAATGATTTTAGTGACTTAATAGTGTTTGCAAACACTCCCCTATGTGGAATTTAGCAAGAATGGGTTTAATTTGTCTTTATGTGCCATTTGGATGCCAAGTAGAAGAAATTCAAGGAAAGACAAGAAGTTAGATGTAATCTAGTGACATAATCTCATTGGATGATAGTTAGAGTTCTTGTGCAATCTAATCTCGTCAAATTATTAGCGTTTTTCACATAAATTACTAAATTTTGTTTTTTGGCACTGACGCATATAAACTATACAGTTTTGACAGATAAACTACCAAACTTATTTTCCGATCATTTTTTGCGGGAATTCTGCACGTGACTTGTGCCTGATAAAATTTTAAGGGTTTTTTTGTCCAAACAACATTATTAATAGGCCAAAAGTGTAAAATTCCTTCACACTTATCTTTTCCGTAACGATTCCTTGAATCATCAACAGTTCTCTTCTCGAAAACGCTGATAGTTTGGGGATGAAGTAGTTATTTGGAGATAGTTTACTTCAAAGATCAAGTTTTAGTCATAATTCATGGTATATGATAAATATGGTGGGGCTTAGTGGAATTATATTGATCCTAGAGCAAAAGTGTTACCAAATAATAAGATTTTCGGGTCGATGAATTTATGGCCATTTTAAAAACAAAAAATATAAACATGGGACGGTTCAGACGCTTAGTCGGATGGAACTCTCCTCCTTCAGCAACAATGGTCATGGGCTCCACTTAGAATTTTAATAAGAAAACCGTAGGTTCTCTGTTTCTGACCCTGCAGGGAGACTACAAATTTAAATGTGAAAAGAATAAAGTATGATGGAGATTGTGACAGTGAACAGATTTGAACATTTGAATTCAAAGTTGGATTTATTTGAAATAGTGCTGAAGTAGTAATAACTAGGGATATCAGCGGGACGGGTCAGGTCGGATTTTTCATTTACCTGCCCTGCCCTTCGTATTGGACGCACTGCCCCACCTCGGGATTCATCACGGATAAGAATTTGTGCCCCATGTCATGCCCCGTGCGGGGCGGGTCTACCCCGTCATCAGCTTTTGTTTTTTGTTTTTAAAAAAATTGTCACAAATAACTCAACTTTTCCAGATAATTCCTCCATATATTTTTTTTTATGTGTATAATAATATATACACTTTTATATCTCTCTCTATATATAATGTATATATAAAATGTTATATCATATATATTATAAAATCTTATAATATATATTATACAGGCGGAACGGTTTACGAGACCCATGCTTGACCCGACCCGTAAACAAGGCAGAACTATTCTGTGCCATTCTTGAACGGGTCGATTTTTGTCCTGTCCCAAAGGTCTCGGGACGAAACAGGTCGGAACGAATCGGATCGATTTTGATATGCCTGGTAATAACTAATAAGGTAGGTAAAATGTCAATTTTACAGTATAAATTTTTTTTCTAAAAAATCGATCCTCAACCTTAAATTTGGTTGTCGTCTTCTTTCTTTAGATTCCTTAAGAGAATGGGGATAGACTCCATCTTTGATTTTCTTTTGTTTCTCACTTTCATCTCAAAAAATTTCAGTATCTCGAGTTTTCGTCTCCTCTTAATAAGTGGAGAGTTTTAGTCCTAAAAATAACGAGAGATTCATTTTTCGTGGTATCCAGTTTGACTTCAGTATCAATGAGCAGATGCGGATTCAGTCTTTAGTAATGGGTTAAATTAAGTGGACTTAGTTAAAATTTGGAGTAGTGAATAGCTACTAAAATGATGTTCTACAAATTTTGCACTCGATTAAAGCTCGGTATTAGCCGAGTGTAGATCCGCCCAGGAGTGAGCTTTTCAACTTTGATTTCTTCATTTCTTGGGACTTTCACCAGACTATCAGTGACAAATTCGAATTAAAATTTTCCGTACGATTTGCCTAGCTAATAGCGAATTGTATGACTCACTGGGGTTAGATTTGTACATATTTAGATCTAATAATTTTGTACTTCCATTATTTTATCTCTTTATGTTGGTTCGACTGATTTTTTTCATCAGTTAGTACTGACTGATTCTAACAATTTAATTATATTTTTATTATCCAAAAAAATTAAGGTAGGTAGAATCATATTTTTGCTGAGAAATCTAAAGTCGGTTATTTTTTTAATAAATAAATTGGAAACATATAATAAAGATAGTCAACCAAAGATTTGAATCATAATTTAACGTGAGACTGAAGAATAGAATGTTCCATTAAGAATAAACAATCAAAAAATTTATGTTGATCAGCAGCCGCTGATTTTGTACACGTAAGGGTGACGCACGCGTGATCTCGTGATCGACCCGAAAAAAGATTGAACTTCATCAAGTTCAAGCTGAGCTTGAGCCTCGAGTTCTGCGGACGAGCTCGAACTTGATAGTACGCAACTTAACTCGCTTCGTCTATAACCTAAATGTACTCATCTCCCGCATCTAAAATCGAAAAACTCTACGCTACTCTTAAGAGAAGTGTTTGTATTATCATAGGATATGTGACATGTGATACATCTTGAAAAGTCGTAGAATATGACCATTAACTTTTTAGACGTGGCATAGTTCACACGTCAATACGTCATGTGTGTGCAGTCACTACCCTTGTGTATAGTCGAATCACCTGTACTCCTTTACAAATCCCAACAATCAATTGGTCATTATCATTTAACTAATCATTACGTATATAATTTTTTTATAGTATAATAATGTAAATATTCTAATCTTAATAACTTTTTAATATACCTTTTAATTCCAACAACTTTTTAATTTATCATCATATTATACTTATTGATTTTAACATCTACAATTTACATTATATCTTACTTTATCTGAACTCAGATATTACTCTTGATATTTATTTGACGAATACGTCCTACATGTCCTCAATATTTTCGATTAGAATGAGGTGATTAATACTCAGTTTCTAGTGTAGGGAAGTAATTATAACTCAGTTGATTGAGCTATTTGTAATCTAGGTCAGTAATCAGGAAACAAATTCTATATAATTTTTCCCTGATCAAGATATATACTCAAAAAAATTACTCGGTACTACTATCTTGAGGCGGTAGTTTGTCACGGCTCATTGGGCCAAGACCAAAGTCGGGCCAGACCAAAATTTTATCGGGTCAACAATTATTGAGTTCAACTCATCTCACCTCTTAACTTTACAAAGATTTTCGAGTATGTCCGTGACCCATTAGACCTTTGGCCCATTAAATCGGACATGTTGGGCCCAATAATTCTGCGAACCTAAATTTATATGGCCCAATTCATTTAAATATCGGGTGGCTAATCCATCAAACCGGATCAATTTTATCGGCTCTACTAGTATCTTAAAAATTGTCAATAACTTTATTGGATCCCACTTGAATGTTGAATGTTTTGGGCTGGGCTTTCCTGCCATTAAGTCTTGTAGAGGAGATCCATTATACTAACTAGGCCCAATCTTTCACAGGCTTAGTGCATGTACTTGCAACTTTTCCACAAGTTTGACTCTACCTTCGGGGATAGCAATAAATCGGGTTGAAACTCGAATTCGTACTAAATCTGCTTTGTACGATCCGAATGCACCACAAACTTATTTTGTATGGGGTGGGTCAAAATTAAGTCAAACGGATTACATGGTGAGTAAAATTTCAATCGAACAGATTATAGGACGAATTCAAAACCCGGTCAAATGGATGCGTTGTCAGATTTAATTTGGATAGTGAATTATGCTAAATCATCCCTAAACCAACCAGCATATATTATTTATATTATTATTTTATTATTTATCATAGAAATATATTACACTTACTATTAATTTTTAGTATCGAAAGATTCACATTTTTTGTTTTGTTTTTGTGTTTGATTTAGTCTAAGCATTTATTAGTTATTATGGTGAATATATTTTTTTATTTAATATTGTATGTTTTATATTATTTCAATTCTAGATCATTATATTAAAAATAGGCAATAATAATGTACATATTGAAAAAAAGCAAAAAAAAAAACAATAGAGTGGGGGCAGGTAAATCCGCTTGGTTAGCAAAGTGAAATGGAATTGGTCGAGTTTTAAAATAAAGACGAAGCGAAACAAGTTACGAATCTGATTCTTTTTATACTAGGCAAATCTTATAACAATTTTTTCTCACAATCTCCACCCTTAATCTCCATCTTTAAAAGAGTTAAAGATTCCACAAAATCTGTTTTTTTTAATCTTCGTGTTCAATCAAAATAGGCAAATTAGGCCGGGACGGAGGAAGTAACATTCACGAGCAGAGAACTCATGCATAGCTGTCCTCATTAAGTAATTTATTGCATAATATTTTTTAAGATATGAAATTTATTAGTTACAGCAAGCATAGAAAATTCAACCAATATTTAATAATTTGACCATCTCCAACCATTAATACAAAAATTGGATGATTTTAATGCTAAATTTATAATTTTAGTGAAAACGATCTCAAATCCATTTTACATATAAATGAACATATTATTCTTAATTTACTTTTTAAAATAATTATCTAAAGTTTTATTTATTGTTAAAGTTATGATTTTTTTCCATTTAATTGAAAAAAATATAAATTTCATAATAATTAAACAAATTAAAGATTTCATAATATTCATATTAAAAAAGACAATACTTTGGAAATTATCAAAAATAAAAATTTCACAAAAGGAACAAAAATTTAGAATTTCAAATGTCAATGCCACAAATTGCATTATCTTGTGATCATGTGACGTGTGTGCCCGTTCGCTATGCATTCTTTTAGGCTCAATTAGATGATGAAATAGGTAACATTTGTATGTATAATTTGTTCTTTTGAATTAAATTGCATTATCTTATGATCATCTAACGCATATACTCCTTTTATATGGAAATATATGATTTTAGGGTAAAATAAGTAGTAGATATAACGGACGATCCCGACAACGACACCGGAAACTTGTTAGCTATTTTTAGACTCTAGCTATTCTACGGCGCAACATCAGATAACATCGAGCAAGTCCCATAGAGATCGGAGGTTTAATTCAAGCCTATTAAATACTGCAATCCTAATAACTTAATTTTATCTAGACAATCGAAACAAAGATGAATTTATTCTTACAACGCACCTCTATAGTGTGAGAAAATTAATGTTGGAGAGCTGATCTTAAAGTTTTAGTTAGTACAAACCTTCTATCACTAATTAGATCTTTAATAATACTTTCTTTTTATAGATTGTTTATCTTGTCTTTTTTAATTATAAAAATTCTTTCTTATTTTACTTCTTTTAGATGTTATCAGTGAATTATGTGCATTTGGCGGTACAGGGGACCTACAAAAGAAAAATGTCGCTTTTATAAGATAAAATTGTTCAAAAACGTGTTAATTTAGCGACCAAAAAAATCATAATTCTTCAAATTTTATCCAAACAACCTACTTATTTTTTTTAACTATATTTTCTTATTCCAGAAAACATACCCTAATTAAATAGATTGTATAAAGATATATTTGTCATTTTCACTTATCCTTAATTTTTTTTATAAAATGTTTATAGCGAAAATTGTTTTAGACAGAAGGGAGTAATAATTTTATATAGGGTTAATTACTAAAAAAATCATGACATTTGGTCCAAATTAATTTTAATTGTAACATGACCTTTAAAACTTAGCAATACAATCACCAACTTTAAAGTTCTTTCAATTACAATATGAGCTATATTTTTTGACATCTGATTGTATTGCCACCACTAGCATATTGACGTGACAATCATTTACCGGCCTCCATCAATTTTATAATACGTTACTTCCATTATCGTTAATTGGGAGCGAAAGGTGTGGCATAATAACTTCAATCATCGATTCATTATAATTATATCAATGAATGATAAAATATTCGACCGATGTAGTTAAAAAAAAATTATAGTTGATGATTAATATTCTTAGGTTTTAAAGGTCACGTTGCAATTAAAAAATTTGATCAAATGTCGTGATTTTTATTTTATTTTTTTATTTTTGGTAATGAACTCTTTTATATACTACTAACCTATTCACTTTTACTTAAAAAAATACTTAAAAAAATAAACCTGTTAGGAATTGTGTCTTGAATTTGATTTGATTTGGTTTGAATCGACCTTCGTATCAAGGTGGAGGCTTGGATTTGAGTATCGTTGGAATTGGGTGCGTCGGAGGACGCGGCCGCGACCACCGACCAATTGTAACGGGAAAGTGAGTTTTTGCACTGTGAAGTTGGTGCGGCCGCGACCAGAGCGAGAAGTGAACAAGTGAAGCAGTCGCGGTCGCGGACGCGAAGGCTAATCGCAGCCGTGACTAGTTAGGCGGAGCAGATTTTGAGTTTACGTGATTTAGGCCCAGTTCGGTTCCTTTTATGTATATGATTAAGTTTGGGGGCTTATAAATAAGTCCTATTGGAATCCTTTGAGATATTGTGATTAGAATTGTTTCGCTTGGTTATTCGATTGTTGAGAGATAGTTTGAGTCGAGAATCAATTGACTGATACTCGATTTTATCTTTGTTTGATAGGATACTATAGTCCTATTTTGTTTGAACTCTCATTGATATAAGAATTGGGATCCTCCCGTTAGGTTGTGGACGTAGCTAACAAGTTGTTAGCGAACCACGTTAATTTTCGATGTCTTTATTTCTTTTTTTCTTAACGCTTATCATTCGTTTGAGTATTAGTTCTGTTCGTTATTTCCCAACACAAACAAGGTAACAGGTCCGTAAATTTTTTCACGAGTACTGTGCTAATTTTAATACTAAAATGATTACTAAATAGTACAGAAAAGAGGAGGACGGATGAATTAATTAAAGCAGTAGGGGTGGGTGGGAGTTACATTTCCTTATCTTTTGAACCAACCCACTATTCATCATAATGTAGCAGGGACCATATATTTTATAAAACTTTTGTATCTAGTACCATATCTATCGGTCACGTAATTAATACTTTGGCAACTTCACTGTAGACGAAACGTGAGTCGAGACAACTTACGAGTTGTTTGGTGCAGTGGCGTATTTAGGATGTTAAGATTAAAGATGCGATATATAAAAAATTGTAAATAAGAGGTACGATATAATTAAAAATGTATGAAAATATTGTTTAATATTTAAAGTCGTAGAATCAAAATACGAAAAAAAATATTAAAAAATACACAATATTAAAATAGAAAATATTTTTCCAATTTGATTCGACGAGTCTTCATTCTTTGAAAGCGATCCATGACATCATTATAGAGAACTTGTAAAAACATCATTCTCAGTGAAAAAGTGAACAAACAATCATTTAACAATTGACCTCCCATGCTATTTCGCAACTAATATGGAATTAATTTTGTTTGGAGTTTATTTTAGGGGATACAATTCTAATTTTACGGGAGTACAATATTTTTTTAAGAAATACATAGTATTTTTTTATTTTTTTCTAAATTGAGGGTATAGTTGTACTCCCAGCGCCCTACATGCATCCGCCCCTGGTTTGATGACTTGTAAAAAGATCGCAATAAAGGAGACGTACTCAAGCTCAAGCTACTCGAACTTAAGTTTGTTCATTGATACTCGACTCGACAGACTAGCTAGCTTAATCGAACTTTTGTTAAATATTAGTTATACTTTATATAGTTGATATAATGGTGCATATATCCTAATTCTAAAATTAATAAGATAAAACATTAAAACTCCCGTTTCATTTTAAGTAGCCGGAAATTTTACTTTTAGTCCCAAGTTTTCTTTTTGTCACTTTTAGTCTAAAAAAGAAAATGTGACTAAAAGTGATGGAAATTGAAAGTATCTTTCATCAAAATAAAAAAATTGAGACTAAAGTGATAAAAGAGAAAACTTGGGACTACAAATGAAAAAAGTAGGCTAAAAAATATCAACCATATTCACGTGGGACCAAAAGTAAAACCTTCTCTCAGTATGACTTTAATATAAGTAACGTTTTTATTTTCTTTATGCTGAAAGGTTAAACTTGTTTTGGAAAAAAATTATATAAGTGCTTGTTCTAATATTTTTTTTTTAAATAAGTAATACCACAACGATTGACACGTCTCATGAAAAAAATGCACATGACCTGTGGATCCGCCCAAACACGAATTTCTGCGGATTTAAGATCATGCAATTGGGGTTTAAGTGAATAGAGCTAAAATTATTTTTGGCCATGTAACTTTTTGCTCGTACAATTTTGATTCCAAAATAGTTAAATTCAATTTAATCCCACATTTTTAGAATTTATCTGTATTCAGTCATTTTTTTGTCGCCGGCAATTAATTTAGCTAAAAAATTCCACATGCCGATCATGTGACCATTATCTCCCGCCGGTTTTTGAATACATAGCACCGGCCAATGACGACACGTGCAACGGGTCATACTATGAAAACAAAAAAGTTATACATCAATTTCATATATATTTTAAAAAACGACTTTTATTTGGATTGATATTGAGCAATCCGGATTGGAGATGACCTAATCCGTTTTTATTTTACATTATGGATTATGGATTATGAATCGGTCATCCGGATTGTCTATCCCTCCTCATCTACTTCCTATTATCTACATCACCTTTTACAATTTTCAATTCACTTTTTTATCATTACCTAACATCCTACATCATCTTTTACAATTTTCAATACACATTTTTATCATTACTCAATCAACCAATCGTTTGACATGACTTTTATGCCGCATGCCCTACCCTACTACACCCTTATACAAAAATACATTTATGAATGGACAAGCCGTCAGGGACAGACCCAGAACATAAGATTAAGGGGCCGACAAATAAAGAACCACCAACCAATATTAATATATACGTGATAATAAATATCAAATATATTATATTTATTATCCAAATAAAATTTCAACAATAATTATCATTAAAAGTGTCCAAATATAAAATTAGTTACCTATATTTAAAATTTAGAGTGTTTTATATTATAAAAATTATATAAATGTATCCTAGCTTTTATAATTTTGAGGAGTGAAAGACGCACATATAAAATAAATACACAATATTACATATTATACATATTTTAAGAATACAAATAGTGGAGTGGGGTCAGGCCAACAATGTAAATCCGCCCGTCTGTCGTGAATGTGCCCCAGCAAACGGGACACGTTGTACTACAATCCAAATATCCTTTGTCACATCAATATCTCCCCACTATGTGTCACTAAATCATGTTCCATCCAATTTTGATGATTAAACCGCCATTTTGTTATACATAAATTCCCTGATCTCTCAATTTTCGAATCAATCATGGCGGATGAGATTCACGACATAAAGTTGTCGACGGTGGTGCCGGCGACCATCACCGGCGACAACATGAACCACCACTTGAGCGGCGTGGATTTAGCTTTGAAGCTTCACTATATCACGACCGTTCATTTCTTCGGCGGCGACGCGGCGGAGGGACTGAGCATTCACGATTTCAAAAAACCGATGTTTGAATGGCTGCGTTTCTGCTACCCTATTTGCGGCAGACTTAGGCGGCACGACGGCGGCGGTAGGCCC
Source organism: Ajuga chamaepitys (assembly GCA_958295605.1). NCBI lineage: Eukaryota > Viridiplantae > Streptophyta > Magnoliopsida > Lamiales > Lamiaceae > Ajuga > Ajuga chamaepitys. The sequence continues at coordinate 865,036 of OY282505.1, read as the reverse complement.
TATGTTAAGTGCAACGACAGCGGCGTTCGGATTGTGGAGGCGACGTGCAACAAGACGGTGGCGGAGTGGATTGCCGCCGCAGACGGCGGCGATCATCACCGGTTACTGGTTTACCATCAGCCACTCCTTGCTCAGGATTTCGGATTTACACCACTTGTGTTTCTCCAGGTAAATATATATTATATGCACGATGGCAGTAAAAGTCATTAGACGCTAGTTATGCTGTGCACGTGACATAGCGATTAATTAGAGTTTAAATGGGGCTGATCAAAGCATAGACGTAGTTAGACGGGAAGGAACCGGAAAATAAACGTAGATGGCAAATAAAGCTTAACGTCTAGACAAAGCTGGTCCAATCTTTCGAATGGTTCGGTGCGAAAAAAATGGTCCATTCAATATTGAAGTCATTGTTTCGAAAAAAAATTCGACCAACTAAAAATAAAAATAAAATATATAAACAACTCACTTTTTAATCTCACCAAAATAAATACTGATAAACAATCATTCAGTAATCTGCTAATCACACTCTTTGTATATCGAACTCTATTCGAATAAGCGTCAAACCTTAAAATGCCCATCAAATAATTTAATCTACGGATTTTATCGAATGGGCTTCGAATCTTAATAGGTCTATCACCTTATTTAATATGTAAAAAAGAAAATATTTTTGTGCTAAAGAGGCAATGATCCCAACAGAACTTTTAAAAAATAAGGGGTCTCTTCGGCGGGAGACCAGGTGCGGCAGCGTCGCGTTGCCCAATACCGCCTCTGCACTTAAATGAGATTAAGCGGAGCTAGTCCGAATTTTCGCAATATATATACACATATGTTTCTTTAGTTAATCCTACTAGTAAAGACGGCAATTGGGGCAGCTGATCAGCTCATATGGTCAATCTCATATGTTAAGTTGGTCGAATCGGTCTAAAATTTCATCGACTAAATATTATTGAGCCGAGCCATCACATTCCCTTAAATATACAAAAGAATTGGGCTGGTCCGTAGCCCGTCGAATTTTTAGCCCATTGGGTTTGAAATGGGTTCTATGAGTTGGTAAAAACGAGACTGTTATACGATTTGACGAGAAAAAAATATTACTTTTTGTTGTAAAAGTATCACGTTTATTTGTAAAAGTATCATTTTTTTAACAAAAATAAAAAATAAAAAATACTCCCTCCATCATGGCATAACTTTTCTACTTTGACCGGGAAATTAAGAAAAAATAGAGTTTGTGGAATCTTTGACTTGTTTTAAAGGTGGAGATTTTGAGGGTGGACATTGTGAGAAAAATTTATCATTTATGGGCTGACAAGTTAAGTTGGGACAAACTGAAAAGAAAAGTAGGCAAGTTAGAACGGGACGGAAACAATATCACTTTTTATAACAAAAAGTATCACTTTTATTTGTAAAAATATCACTGTAGTACAAGTATCACTTTTTTTTATAAAAGTATATTTCGTCACGCGTGAAACCGTCACACACAAGACTCACGACTACCCCTGTGAGTTGGTACATTACTTGGGCTATTTAATTTGGATTTTCTATCATAATAATGGAGTATTTCGTTTGGTGGTGTGACATTATTGTATCTTGCGTATGCAAATAGTATTACTAATATAAAATTAAATAAAATAAAACATCCTAATGGTGGTTAATATGATATGGAAAAAGGCAATTTTGGATTTTCTATTTTGGGTTTTCTATGTTTCATGTTAAACTATAAACGTGTACCATTGATAATAATTCATGGATCGTGAATCATGAATCGTAAATTATGAAATAATAAAACATGAATAAAATATATACTTAAATTGGAACCTAAGTCATGAACTCTGAGCTTAAATTGTGAATCATATAATATCGTTTACTAAATAAAAATGAAATGGAAACAGAATAGTAACGGAAAGTGACAAAAAAACATTAGTATCCGATTAGTGAAGATATATCAACTGAATATTAGAAACGGTCATCCGTCTCCATTCTGTAAATAATTTGGTCTCTAATAGAGATTAAAATCCCGTCACTAAATCTAGAGATGGAATAGAGACTAGCATTGTGGAGATCAAACATTCTCAAGTTCGTCACTACCTTGATTTAAAGACAGATAACTTGTGATTAGAGATGGATTTTTCTGTCTCTAATTTTATTCTTTCTTGTAGCGAATTTCTACGACACAGACCTATTTAAAATCTCGGATGGACTAGACCGACCTATCAAATAGGACAAATTTTACTAGCTCTAGCTGCGGATTACTTTCTTCCAAGAATTATTATTATTATTAATCAGTTATTGTTCATAACATATTTTATATTAGTTTAATATGGTTAACAAAAAAATAAAATTTGATAATTTCAGCACGGGGGTGGGTGATCAAATTGTGCATAAACAAATACTCCATTCGTCTCGGTTCAATTTGCCTACTTTGACCGAGTACGAAAGTTAAGAAAAAATAGATTTTGTGGAATCTTGAACTTTTTCAAAGATGGAGATTGATGTGGAGATTTTGAGGGTGGAAATTGTGAGAGAAATTTATCATTTATAAACTGACAAATTAAATTGAAACAAACCAAAAAGAAAAATAGGTAAATTAGAGTAGGACAGGAACTATAAATTAATCGTAACTTCTTTTTTTTGTGCAGATATTTTTTATAATTTTCTAGGTAATATTCAAAAACACCAATTGATATAAACGAGGTAATAAAAAATATATTAACAATCACAACAAACAAGATGTCAAATTCAAAATTATTTTTAATGATTTTATATTCTATTTTTAGAAAATTAGAGATAATTTGTTAATATTAATTCACAATTTCCCAAAGTTAGTTTTTCAAATATTAAAAAAGACAATCAGGTCACTAGACGCATGACATAGCCTACATTAAGGTATACACTTCTCAAAGTTATTTTTAGCTTCTAACAATACTAGAATATTGTGTTATGGACATCATAAACTTCTCTTTAGAAGTTAGACATATTCAGTGGCTTTAAAACATCATCTTTAGCCAATAAAAGTATTAGTGGATGCACGAGCATCCACACGGAATCACTTAAACTTTTGCAAACGATGCTTATTCAATCGCGAATAATCTTCTACATGATCCTTTGAACCTTTACTTTAACTCTGAGTTGTAAGACAAGTCATCTCTCGATAGTCATAATACTCAATGTTTTTGCCCACTAAAAAAATTGATTTGATTGAAAGTTTTCCCATGGTGTGACAACTCTCAATGATATCTGTTCATCATGATGAAGTTGCATGAGATTATTACTTTCATGAAATATCATATAGCATTGACTTGAGCATTGACTAGACTACAAACTTGATATCTTGACTTTTGACCATAAACCTCTTTGGGTAAACCAATTCGTTTATTGATTAAGTTCTCCATTGAGAAATACAGTCTCTCAACCACCTTAAAAATGAAAATCTGATTCTAAGTTGGCTAGCAAAGGACGAATAGTGGTAAGCTTACAATTGGTAGGAAATGTCATCAAAGACAAGACTAACACACTAAGTGAAACTTTTCAACTAATTTGAGATCCATACCTTTAACAGTTTCAACACCCTTTAGGGAATTGTTTGTTTACAATTTCTTTATGTTTAGGAGAATATTAATCAGTTCTCATACCTGGTTTCAACTATACCAATTCGACAACTATTTTTTGGCTTTCATCCATCCATCCACCCCTCCAAGGATGATAAAGAATCCAACTCATCCTCAAATTCTGGAGATCCATAATCAAACATGCAGTGCAATCTAATGGATTCAAGTATCCATTTTCCAATATTGTTATAATGAAAAATTCAAATAGATCATATTGCCCCTGAAATTTGACCCTCACTAAAATCTTGTTTCAAGATATCTTTTTGAAGTGCTCATTGTTCAGTTGGACATAGGTCTCCATTGAACATTTCTAAGAAGGGATTTTACTCTAACTCAACCCCTACTAGGAAATATCTGAAAAATATTAGGTTTTGTCATTCTACTTCATTAACAAACTTATAAATTATTCAACTTTGACCACAGAACCTTTGGACTGACAGAGTTTCCATAAAAGATACATTTCCTCTTTTGGGGATTTAGCTTTCCAAACTTAATTGGAAAATGTCATTCGCATAAGCCATTGATCCCTAGAATTCCCATTGACCCCTAGAACCCTCATTTCCTTAGGTTGACTATCTATAAGTCCAAAATTTACGAGACATATAAGTTTACTTTGATTCAATACCCTTTCTAAGGTATGAGTCACAATCAACGTTCTTTTCCAATGAAATAAGCTAGTTGACTTGCACCATCATGGACCTAAATATTTATCTAGCAACATCTTCTCCCCCTCTTCACCTCTTCACCACACAATTTTGTCAAAAACATGTGTGGAGGACGGATAGTTGCTTGATAATATCCAACGTTGTTACATTGATCATATAAAGTGGTCATGAGATTTTTCACACCTGCAATTAGTCTTAGAGAACTTATTCCCTATTTATTTTATTTCTGTAAACCTTTTTACTTGTCTATTGCACTCCAGTGTCTGAAATTTTAGGAGATCAATTAAATTGACAAATACGTGTGAGCAATCCTCATATGTATCGGAAGATTAGGCTCCATGATTATTATTATGTCGTTGAATCATAAAATATCACAATGGATTAACTGCAACGGAAACATTGTCCTAGTTTGTCTATAAAATTTTCGAAGTATTGATGATGAAGCGAAACAAATCCGCCCTGAGATTAACATTCCTGAAACAATGACTCCTCGAGCATATCCCCTCAATAAGGGCATCATGTTATGCTTGATGTAAAATAGTAGTGCACATTCGCACTAATCAGTTCACTTTTAAAAGCATACACATTTGCTTGTCTCTTCCAACGACCCGAATCATTCACGTCATATCCATTTACAATATTGTCTTAATCTTTACCGACCAATCAGTCTCTCATTATCCTAGAACAACTCCAACTGAATAAAAAAGTTGTCCAATTTCAAGATTTTTAAGGATAACAAACAGGAAAACTTTAGGTCATCATGCAATTTCGAATTACAAGAGCTCAAGCCTATCAACTCTGTCATATTGCAAATCAAATTTGCAGTGTTAATGCCTAAGTTATCAATTATGAATAAAATTCATGTATTTGTGATGATTTATTTATTTTAGAATAGTTTGTGATATGTGTAGACTAAAATTATGTTGTTTGTTAAGAAAAATCTTTTTTTAGTCCCTTATGTTTGACATAGTTACACTTTTGGGACTCTCCGTTTGTTGTTTTGTAATTTCAATCCTCTAAAAATTAAATATATCGCGATTTCTGGACTTTTGTCACTAGAATCGTCCATATTTGTGCGCTGCACATGTGCATCTCCATTGTGGCCAACAAATTTCGGCGACAAAAGTCCTGACATTGCAATAATTTTTATAAGAAAATTGTAAAATGACAAACGCAGAGGCCTGAAAATGCAACTAGGCTAAATATATACTCCCTCCGTTTCATATAAATTGACATTTTAGGATGTTCTTTTCTTTTCCAATTAATTAACGTTTTACGTATTTTTCACCAATTCTACCAATTTTCTCTCTGAACTCAATCCTAAAATATCTCTGCTTTTCAATCTACCAGCGATATTTGATTTGGTCAAACTTTTAACTGAGGGTATATCTGTCAAAATATTCAATCTTTAATTCTTTACTTTCATCCTAAAACGTCAATTAATATCCCATGAGATCATCTGTTACACTTTGGTGTTACATCTTGTGTTTCACTCATTCACTAACCGACCCGTGTATGGTATGATGTCACAAATTAATATGTGTCACCTAATGAATTGCATGTAACAGAGGATGAAACACCTACTGTAACAAGGAATCCGAACTAAATTAATATGGAACGGAGGGAGTACGACTAAAATATCTTTTTCATGGATCCAATTATGTTTCCAAATTATAAGTTGCAAAATTGCTGGTTTGGTGCAGTTAACAAAGTTCAAATGTGGAGGATTGTGTGTGGGAATGAGATGGGCTCACATCCTTGGAGATGCCTATTCAGCTTCAGAATGCATCAACATGTGGGGAAAGATCATGGCCAATCAAACACTGCCACCTCAGCTCCTCGCCGCCGCGCCGACCACGCACCACCACCCGTTGAATCAAATCCCCCGGTCGGTAAAACAGTTGGAATCTCTAGGGGACAACTGGTTAGCTCCATGCAACTCCAAACTGAAAATGCACACTTTTCATGTCACTGAAAAATGGTTGAAAACATACAAGGTAGATCCTTTCGAGATCATTTCTGCAGTTATATGGAAATCTATGGCCAAATTAGATGGAACAAACATTGTCACTGTTTGCATGAAGAAACAACAGCATGATCATAGTTTTAAACTTGGAAATGGAGATCACATGATTGGCACAGTTGAAGCTAACATCAGTGATGTTGATGTACTTGAAATAGCTAAGCTGATGTCTGAAAAGTTCAAGGATGAATCGAACGCGATCGAGGAGTTGATGCAGGAAGGGCATGGGAATCTTGATTTGTTGGTTTATGGATCAAATCTTACATTTGTTAACTTGACAGAAGTGAGTTTGTATGAGTTGCAACTCATGGGACGACGGCCGATTTTCGCTGACTTGAGCGTCGGAGGCGTTGGTGAGAAAGGGACAGTGGTGGTGGTTCCAGATTCAAGTGGAGGAGGGAGGGTTGTGAATGTGGTTATGCCTGAGGATCAACTGCAACACTTGAAAAATGAGCTTAGGATGGAGTGGAACATTTTCTAGAACCTCATGGCAAACATATTTGGCCGAGCTAAAAACTTTTTTGTTCCCGTAACTTTTGACTTGTGCTATTTTGGTCACAAAAAATGTTATGAATTCAATTTAGTCCTACAACTCTTGAATTGGATCCCTTTTGGTTTGGCCGGCGGTGACTAATTTCGCCGGAAAAGAGCGACCGAACTTTTTTGGCACGTACATGTGCTGTTTTCCGGCGAAATTAGTCACCACCGGCCAAATTAGGACCAAAAGGGATCCAATCAAGAGTTGTGGGACTAAATTGAATTCATAACTTTTTCTAGGACCAAAATAGCATAAGCCAAAAGTTACGGGACAAAAAAAGTTTTAGTCCTAGCCTTAATCTTGTGGTGTGTTTTGTGCATGTGTTTGTATGGTTTTACATACATGTTGATTTATCTGTTTTCTGAATGTATTTCATCACATATTCTTAACATATGTTGGGTACAATGTCGGCTCAACGGTAAAATGTGTTACTTGATGAAATAATGTGTTACTTCGCGGGAAACTGATGTTGGGTACAATGTCGGCTCAACGGTAAAATCAATCATAGTGTATTCAACATATGTCTCTCCAAATGTTAAGACAGCCTTTAGAACAACATTTTTCGATCTGGGATTTTTTTTCTCTTTTTTGTTTTTTATGTTTTTCTATATAGTCTCGAGAGTACGTTCGTGGCACACTTAATTTTTTAACTTCCATTATATTTTGACAAGAGTACACAATTCCGAGTACCATGGCTCGAGCTACTTGATAATTTTGATCAAAAGAGCTCGTAAAAATAATTTTTCAACGTAGAGTACACTTCATTGCAATGTCATGCCCTAGTCCACTTCATTATTCAAACTCTTTCCATGCTTCTTTTTTTGGCAAGAGTACACGATATTATGAGTGTCATCCCCCGAGTTACTTCAACGAAGCATTATTCCTTATACCATTAATGTATTCTTTTGCTAACCCCAATTTTGTATTTTTTTTTTCTATCCTATAACTGAAATATGTTCATCTACCTACCATTTATCATCGAGGCCATTTACTCACACAAGTAACTGTATGCAACTAAACTAATCACTAAAAATGCATATATACAAACTGATGTTGCATTTGATGTTGGGGCAACATTTTGTACAACTTCTACTGAATTATACAAACAACAAGAGATTTCCGTAGACAGGAGAATCTCTTATGATCAAGAGCCTTAGTAAAGATGTTAGTCAACTGGTTTTCAGTATTAACATGCTCAATGCAAATGATTTGATTTTCAACAAAAAAATAGTTTTCACCATTAAAGTGCACAATGTGAGGTTGTTGTACAAAAATTCCCAAAACAATAATTACAGTAGAGTTATACCATAAAATCATATTATTATAAAAATTATACAGTTCAAGCATGTGCCTTGTCCACAAATTTTGCACAAAAAATCTGGTCAACCTTAAATTTATTTGAAAAGGATTCAAGAACATTTTTGGAGTTTAAAAGATATAACTAAAGAGCACATAGAAGAAAACAAACAAGATTTACCACGTTTCAATAATTTACCCTTTCTTTTCTCCTAGTTATTATAACTTCGGATATATCACCTATGATTTGCTAAATGGGGTGATTCTTCTGTATTCTACTTGGAGGACCTCGTCTTACATTTGTAAGTGAATCATTCACGTATGAATTTGTTTCAACTTCATGGAGATAATCTTATTCTGGTATTATGCCGCGGAGACAAATGTCTTGGAGCCGGTGTCCGTGAGGATGACGCGTCACTGGCCATTAAATCAAAGATTGTGTTCCAGAAAAAGGCCCTCCTAACGCAAAACTGTGGATGAGCGATTAGTAATCGATTATTAATGGATCGATAATCAAGGTGATGTGGTTGTATTTAAGATGTAATCACAATCCACAACCAAAATCCATATGTAAGAGAGCGTTAAGACTGTAAAAAACACAGGGCGAGCTCAAAACGAGTTGTATTTGTATTAACGAACTGCTTAAAGAAACAAGTTGTTTGATAAGCGAACTGCTTTATAAGCGAGCTGCTTTGATTACAATTCTCTCGGTAATTTCTCTATTTTTACTCTTGTTTCACAAAGTTGCAATAGGATATTATGGTGTGGGGTATTTTATAGAAGCGTGACCCTTGCATGATGGACACTTGGCAAACGCGCGTTACCAGTGTGGCTCATAGGTGGCGGACATGTGACCAACCATCCTTATCTGGAATGGACACGTGTCAGAAGAGTTTATTGCGGAGCTCGTTCATATGTGGAACAACATGTCATCCTTATTCGAAAAGGATAGGAGTCTATGCGAGGATATATTTCGGGTGATCTGTTCTACAGGCTAAACTTCGGTCTTCGAGTGGTTGGAGTTTTAATCTGATCAAATGATCTATTGATCTGTCCTGATGATCTTGGATAATTATCGCATAATATGATTGACGACGAAGTGACCATCCACAACCTCTTCGAATAGATTTTTCTATTTATCTCTCATTAAGAGACTTAAAACTGTAGAATTATGCTTGTCTAAAATGATTTTCAAAATTCATTTCGTAATTTGTCTATTTATATAATATTTTATTTGTCTTTATCTACACTTCTCACATTTTACACATGATATTCTATATTTCATATGTTAATTATAATTTCAATTAAGCTAAACATAAATTTTGAATGCACACAATAGAACTGTAAATAAATGTCAAAGATGAAATTAACCTGTATATTTTACAGGTTGAGCAAAAGATTCAACAAAAAAATGAGCGACCAATAGAATGTGCGTGTTATGATATATTACATTCGTCCCATTCTAACTTTTCTACTTTTCTTTTCGATTTGTCCCAACTTAACTTGTCAGTCCATAAATGACAATCTTCACCCTCAAAATCTCCACCTTTAAAAGAGTCAAAGATTTCATAAAATATGTTTTCTCTTAACCTTCATGCCCGATCAATGTAAACAAATTAGATCGGGGCGGAAGGAATAATCAGTAATTATTTAAATGTTGTATCAGCATTGTAAAAATGATTAAACTTTTGAATCAAATTGTACGTTCACCTAAAATTTAATAAATGCCCAGACGTGGCAATTTGAACTACCCAGCCCAGCGCATCGGACCAATATTATATGTTGGATTGGGTTAGACCAAATCATATTTTAGCAGCTCAAAAATTGATAAGTAAATCCTGGTCCATGCCCAAAACTGTATTATGATTTTCAAGCAGGTCCACGGCCCATCAGGTTGTGCTCGATGAACTTTGGGCCAAGAGTTCTATGTCCCAACCCATCTAAAATATCGGGCTGACTAAAGTGGCCATCAAACCGACTGGACCACTTTAGCCCCGTCTCTTTTCTTTTCAATTTTGTGCAAAAGAAAAGCGTTACAAAAGGATAGTGTATCATCTGTAATAAAGCTGTTAGGATTTACAACAAACAGGATTGAATACCAATGCATAGGAAACAAATCAAGTCAAAAAAATAAAAATACAACAATAAAATAAATGAAGGACACTAAGAATAAGGCAAGTGAAAAAAAGGCCTAGCAACTGAACATTAAATCAAGGAACTTCATAATCACTGAGAAAAAAATAAAAATAAAAATAAAAATTCCTAGAGGGCTGTGATTACGGTACCAGGTTTAGCAATTTCCTGCTGCAGATCTGTCGTCTGGGCCAGCAAGCGTAATCTGTCGAAACAACCATCCCGATTTATTTTGGTTTTCCAGTATACTTTTAACACTAATTCTCATGTACACCAGGTGAACTAATCTTAAATTCGTGCAATCCAGGTGAAAGGGCAGATAAATGAACAGCATAATATCTTTCAACATAAAGACTTATACCTTTTCAGACCTTACCATCTTAGCATGATACATTTTTTCGGAACTAGTGATATCTTTCAGCATAAACATTAAACACGAATACCTTTTCATGAAAACTAACTATAACTCGGATTGCATGACGCACAACTGGTATACAAGAGAACTACTTAAATAAAAGATATTTAACTATAAATAGCTCTCTTTCAAGAATTTGGAACTTACATTACAATCGAAGGCAAACCTTCTTGCCAGCATGATTGCAGCATTTCTTTCACGTTCGGATTCAAACGCTAACACAAAGGACATTTCCGACTTTGCTTGCCAGTACATTGCCTGAGCTGCAGCATTTCCGCCACCTCTAATTCCACAAACCTGTGGGAAATAGTATATTCTTAGGCAGCGTTTACTTTAGCAGTGCTATCTTAACATTTCCAGAATTTACTTTGCTAGAGGTCTTTTTCCGGGTTATCTTTTTCAAGTGCACATACCTGCATTGAGTTGGAATAATACTCTTTGACGATTGTTGTTTTTCCTTTACGGAGTTTTATTCTCATCTTTCCTATATGTAGGACATGGATCGACTCCGAAGGATGATCTACTCCGTTCATCTGGATAAGGACCACCTGCAAAGCTTTTCTTTTATCATAATTGTGCACTACAAGAGAAAATCAAATTACACACAAAAGTTCATCTCTAACCACATCATATTCGTCTCTAAACTAAAACAGTGACGCATTTAATGACCGTAATTCTGTCCCTAATATAGTAATATCCGGTTGCTAATTTGTCACAAAATGGACACTAGTGATATAAAAAAAAAAATTATATCACTCTTCATCACTAATTTCTTTCTATTTCGTCCTTTTGAGACCAGCATGATAAACACTAATTTCTATCTCTAATATGAGAGAACAAAAACCTTCACATGAGGAAAAAACTACCATGTTTATTAACTTTGACCCCAATACAACATATATATGGAAGGCATAAATTTTGCTTAAAAATAAAAAATACATACAGTGAATTCAGTGTCATGCCTTCGCACCAATGCTTCGACATAGTTACCCAATCCAGGAGCTGTATAGGAAAATCTAAATTAGTTGTAAGAAATATAAAATCAAATATGAGTAAGAAGAAGTTATGCATACATGGATCTATTGGTGCAGAGGTTGTTACAGTTATAGTCTGATCATCGGTTGAAATATCTGCTTGCAGAAAACGTCCAACATCAACAGGCTCTGGAGCATATACAGATTTTGTTGCCCCTGGAATGGTGTAAAATCCAGTCAATACACCCATTAAGAATTTTGACGAAGAAAATCAATTTACATGAACATCATAAATCTGCTATTTTGGGTATGAGCATATGGAGAACATTCGATTCAATGGGTCGAACATAGCACAAGAACAGGAGAAATGAGAAAAAAGTGTACAGAAACGCAGATACCTGATATAAGCTCCTTCTTGCCACCCTCAGATGTTGACCGATACCACTGAATGGAGCATTCTGAAAGACATGGAGCACTATCCGAACAAGGATATATACGTAGATATGAACCCAAGGCCTCATTACCATCTATGTCGTACATGTAAAGCATGTTTTTGTCACCCTTCTTGCTTATTGCTAACTGAAATATTCATGGAATGAATATATCAATACTAAATTATACTTTTAACTTAAAAAAAGAAATCTACGAGCATCTTAAGACTATAATACCAACAAATAGAAACAGCAAAAAGAATGCCATACATGTACTATAGCAGATGATGCAATAACTTATAATAGCTTGTGAAATTCATAGGTTATGCACCTTGGAAGTATAGGGGATGTTTGGTTATGTTTTCATTTCCAATTTTCAGTTTTTAGTGTTTCCATTGTTGTTTACGAGATTATATTTGATATGCTTTGATAAAAATGATTGATGTTTAAATAGATGTGACTAATTATTAAATAATATGTTTGGATAATGATATTTTATTAGAATAGTAGTAAATAGTAGGTGCGAGGTACTTCATACTCGGTAGGAGTGAAACCTACATCCTCTTTCTCGTACAATTTCCATTGTCATATCTATTTCTCAAAAGTAATCTATCCTACAAAAGGGTCTTAAGTTGCTTTCCAAAGAAAAAAGGAAGGGGGTCCTAAGTTTGGTGCAAGTCCACATTCTGAATACTGAACACTCGAGCACAAAATGTTTTCAAGGATCTCGCGAGATAAAACATAAAACAGATGTTGGTTGGGTATCTCCCAGGCCAACTAGTTTTTTACTCTTTCAATATCATGCCTTCAGAAAATCTTGAGACGGGCATCCTAGGAACATATATGGATTGATGATTTACACGCACTGCCTTAAGCTACAAATGTGAATCATGGGTTGGCTTTTGAATCTTTGTTTCACAGTATTCTTGATACAATAAGTTTTGCTAGAAAACATAGTCAAAGGGACCGACAAGACATACTCAACACAACCCCAGTAAGTGAAATGGGCCACAAAGATTGCTTAAAGAGAAGAAACAGAACAGAGACGACAAGCCGGAAATAGATTCAGAACAAGAGAAACCTCTTTCTGGAGCTGCAGTGAACGCTTTGACTTTTCTGCAAATTGAATCCTTAATGCACGAAGCTCATGATCCATGTCCATAACCTGTAAATCAATGTCTCTTTCAATAGAAGTGGCACGTGGAATATGACAAAGTGGCTTGTGAAAACCATACGATGCTCAGTATTAGGCAGAGATTTTGGAAGATTTAAATTCCAACTTTCTTTAACACACACACACACAGAGTGACACACACACATATATATATAAAATACTAATATGTTACTATCAAGTAGGGAAGCTGGTATGCATATTACTTTTAACTTCCACTTGTTAACTAAATACAATCAAACATATTGCACGAAGCAGATAAAACATAGTGCCATGCTTCAATATAAGATGTAGATATAATTACCCTACTAGGCTGATGCAGCATCTTGATTCGTCTAGCCTCTTGAACTTCCTTCATCAATTCATCCAAGTCCTGATAATGAAACAGAAAGACCACATATCATACAACAGGACAGACTAGAGGTAGAACTCAAAAAGAACGGGTGCTGGATTACAAAATTTGTATATAATGTACACAAGAAATACGAGCCTGGTGGCATACTTGACATGTAAACAATGACCTCAAGACAATCATTGACGAAAACAAACAATAAATTCCCATCCACTTAATACAATTACATAGGTTAAACATTTTACATCTATGCACTACTATGGCCGTATAATCGCATTGGTCATCGCTAAAGTAATATAAATTCATGAATCACAGTAAACACAAGTTATAAGTTATATACTGAAAGCTCTTTCCATCTTAAACTCAAGCACATAAAAGCCAACAAGGTAATGCCATCAAATTCAAGAAGAATCTTACAGGTGTGACTAGAGATCTTATGGAAATTAGTTGGGAATTACGATATCTTTCTCAATGGATGCTCAAGGAAGACCTTAGAGCAGAAAAAAAAAAAATGAAAAGCACAAGCACTTTCGGCACATAAGTTTCCCCTAATATCATAAATGAGAATAGATGAATTTTAACCCGACCTGTTTGCCCAAAGCTCTAGACATTTGTTCATGCTCCTGAAGAGCCTCTTCAACTCTCTGCACTGCTGCTCTCGCATTCTCAATTTCAGATCGTGCAAAAGCTCTTTCTTCATCAACAAACTTTTTAGCATCTTCAGAAGCCTGCAGGAGAGGGTAGTTCAGTAAAGAGGGCAGAAAAGGGGGAAGAAGAAAGAATATTTTTTATGCAGAAGTCCATGTCCAGTAATTAAACATATGTTTGTAAATTCAGAGATAAAACAATAACTTAGATATAACAGTTCCCAAATCTGCATCAGTTTCTCATCCTGTAATACTTTTCAGACAAAGTGAGAGAAAATGACTTACCTCGAAGAGATCAGTGATGCAAAATGAATTTCTTCAGGAAAGAGATTGAATAAAAGAAGACTAGGATAAGAAAACAATGGAAAGATATATTATACTAATGACTAATGACAGTTAAACTGCCACATGCACTAGTTTAGTATGGTTCTAGGAAAATAAAAGTTCAAAAGCCCATGACTGTAAACATGTAAGAAATTAATATTTCAAGTTTTCTGATATTGTGATGCAGAAAAGACAATACAATAGTAACAGAAAAAATCACAAACTATAAATCAGGTGCACATAATCATCAAATGAGAGAGTATCCAGGCTATTAACTAGTCCTGATGGCATCAACATTAGCATGTTATATTGACTGTTCCCTTTCCAGGATGTGCACTTGGTGAAAGAAGGAAATAAAAACATCACAAAATAAAGCATATACAGTAGTTCTACCTCCTTCAGAAAATTTGCAAGCTTTTTCACTTCTGCCTTTTCTTGAATTAGCTCTCCTTCCCTCTGAGTTAACTTAACTGCTAGAGATTCAACCTGTAAATATTAAAAAATGAAAGATGGGACAAGTGGGAACCTAAGTGAAAGCATATAACAAAGAGCTAGATATCGATAAATTCAAATTTAACTTTTTGAAGTACCAAAGCAAAAAGCCACAGTGATCATGATTGGGCAGTTTTTACATAATCCAAAATAAGATGTTTAGGACAATCACACCTAATATTAGCCAAACAATATATTCCTTACGGGAAAGCATAGTAATATTTCATGACCAGATTCCAGACAAGAGTTGTATATATTGATATTCGCAACCAGACTAATGCTTCAGCAGTGCTTCTGTTGTGTATATGCTCTTCAAGCTCTCCTGTAATGACAAGGTTCTTCTTCTAAGGATGACACTGAAATAATATAATGATTCTATCTCTATGGTGTAACGTACCCAACACCCGGTGCATTTGATAGAGATAATCAAGCCCATTCCTTTTGGGTTTAGGAGGAAAATATGGGGAAATCAATAAGGCATAATTTCAGCATATTAGTTGGGACATAGTATTAGAATAGGGTAAAATATCAGCATATTAATTGGGCCTTAATATTAGGAATAGTACTATATAAATAAGGGTGTAGACAAGAGGTTGGGCAGGCAGAAAAATAGTGTTTGAAATTGGCCTTCAGATGGGCAGCATTCGCTGAAGGGAATCATCACGAGTACATTTTCTTTTCCATCCATATCGATCCTCTATCTTTTGTATTTGTTTTCCTGCTCTTTACTCTATCCTAAACGGAACCATTCTGAAGAAGCTCATTCATTAATCTTGTGTTCATAGAACAATCGACTTCAAGTTTTCAGCTAATCGTTAATCAATAGTTCATACACCTTATGTTTACACCTTTCCTTTATATGAAATGATACAAAGAGTTGAAACAGTTTAACTGTTACACACAAGGATGGCAGCATAACGACGCAAAATATAGGAAGTAAGATGGCTTGGGGGAAGGCTGCATATCAGAAAGCCATTATTGGCAGCTAACAGAATACTATACAAGAATTTCACACCACATATCTCACCAGAGCTGAAACTTGATCTATTTCTGTAAAACTAGCAAGAGCTCAAGGTGAAGACAGTCATCTTGCATGAGTTGATCACAACTTACAAGTAAATCGGCAATTGAAAGTTGAAAGCCAGCATATTACTATATAGATTTGTCACATGTCATATGTCAATTTCCTGAGGAATTGGTGGTGAACTTTGTCCCTTGATAAATATTATGCAACTTGTTTCATGCAATATTCTTATTTATAGAAATGAGAGTAAAGACGACTGGAACATTCATAATCACCTTTAGTAAACAAAATGAAGCTTTTACATTGAAGAACATTAAACAACAAACTAAATGGTGTATAAAAGTAAGAAAAACCAGAATTCTCATCGAAGACAATTCCTTGCCAGTTGTTTATAGACGTAGAGAACTTCACCTTCCCTAACCCGGTCTATATAGCATCAACATCTTAGTTTGAGACTGATTTATTAATCTAAAGTGAATTGTGTAGCATTGAGTAGTCCATTTTGAAGACAGTGTACTTTAAATTCAGCTGCAACTCCTAGGCTTTGTTTGGGAACGCTTATTTTAAGTGTATTTCAGCCTCTTGCATTATTCAAACTAAATGTAGGTGTTTGGGATATCTGTTTCTGCTTCCACGCCTCCAAAATAAAGCAGCAAATAGTGAAAATCCTAAAGCAGCCAACCCTCTGCGTTTTTTCCTGCTTCTCATATTTTTTAAACTTTCTACTTCTTATTTCAAACACTACCTACTTCTGCTATAGGTAATTTTTCTACAATCCAAAAATTTAATTACTTCTTCCAAAATAAAAGCAATCTCAAACGCTCCCCTAGTATAAGATTTCACAAGGTCCTAATATATTCTTATAGTCTTCTTTAATTTTTCAGTATATTTTCCTTTTTCCCTCTCTCCTCTTCCTTTCTTTTTTTTTTTTTTCTTTCCTTTTTTTTGTGCGAGGGGTGTTGTACAGGAGGGGGAGAGTATTGTTTAAGTGAGATATTGAATACTTAAGGTTAAGGAGTTGGAGATAACTTACGATAGCTATAGCATCCCCCACATCATCTTTGCTCTTGGAAGCTACTCGACCTTTGAGAGCTTCAAGTGCATCCCTGAGTTTCTTCAGAAGCACGTGTTTCTCCAATGACGCTGCCTCCTTAAGTTTTGCCTGGTATCACAATAAAAGAAATGCCACTTAAATGGTGTGGCCTCTCTAAACAGATACATATATCACTACCTTTCAGCAGAAAACAGCATTCATAGAGAGACTAAACCTTACAAAAAACACTGATTATTTTCTTTAAAATCCACAGAAGATACTTCATACCAACACTAGATCATAAAGGGACACCAGGAGAAGCAAATTTCAAACCTCATCTGATAGCTTCGCAGCAGCTGCCAGACCCTTCTCGAATTTGCTAGCAAGATCACGTACTGAAACGCGTTGCTGCTTCTCCACCAACAAAGCAGTTTCTCGTGCAACCATTTCTTTCGTAGGCATCACATTTGAATCCTCTTTGACCTCCACAATCTGATTGTTTGCCCCAATTCTATATCTTGGGAAACGGCTAGAGGCAAATATCACATCAGTCGACACCGGTGATACTGCATCCTTTTGCACCGTGTAACTAAAACCGCGGCCTAATCTCGTCATATTGCAATCACCTAAATGTGGAACAAAACTGTTTTCAGTAACATGTTTATATATCAAAGCTCATGGTTACCTTCAATCACCTAGACTAAAGCAATATTTGGCCAAGAAACATACATTACATATAAATTTCCACATCTCTAGGCAAATTAAAAGGAAGGGCAAAAAAAATTAAAAAAAATTGCAATATTGGTAATTGTGCACCTAACAAACTGCATAGGCTGAACTTTACTCAACCAAAATATAAATAAACTAAGCAAATAAGAAAAAATTTGCCAGTAAAATTGCAATATAGCGGAAACACAGAAATAACTATCATCCGAAAATAACCTAAATATTTGCAGTACCAAAATCAAGCAATTATCAGGAAATTTGGCAGTACTGTAGCTACATTAACGAAAAATTTCACGGTAATTAAAAAATAATGATCAAAGCGACCAAATAATGAGAAAACACAATTGGTAGAGAGGTAACAGCAAAAGCAAATTACTTACTCGCAGATCATGAAATGTAGGAAACTGGTTGGAGCTCTGAAGTAAACAATGGATCACCAACGACCGCGCTGCTCAATGTAGAGAGAGAGAGAGAATGTCTGTGTGTGTGTGTGTGTGAGAGAGAGAGAGAGAGAGAGGTGTAAAAAGGGGAAATGGAAGATGTCTGTGTGAACGGGGCTCACTGAATCATTATAAGATGTGTAGTGTTTGCTTCCACTTCAAAATTTCTATCTTTCATTTTTTTTTTTTTTTTTTCAAACGATAGAGATTTCATTCAAACTGACCAAAGGGCCAAACTGTCCGATTGAACTACCGAAGTAATTCAAACGGATCGAGGGAACCCAGACGACAATCCCAAAAGGGTGCTGGGTTCCAAAATCCTCCAATAAAATGGAGAAAGGGCACTCCAATGGGGGAGACAATACATTCCCCTAAAGGGAAACTCTGCTCAAAATCAAAGATAAAGACGATAGATATAATATAAAAACCTATTTAACCAGCACTGTTGCAAAAACAACCTACCGTGAAACACTGTTTCTATCTCGAATCAATCTTTATCAAAGAAAATGAAAAAAGCTGTCAAACAAAGTAGGAGAACCAGAGACGCAAGAATATAAAAAAAACAGAAAAGAAAAACGAAAAATAAATACTGAATCCTTCCCCCTGTCACCGTGAACAACCACCGTCTTCCAAACTCCTCCGTCCCTTTCCCCACACCGAATCCATGTTCCAAACTATCTTTCATTTCATTTCACTAGTTTGGGATAAAGTCATTTGGGCCCATAACTTTGGCTCGTACAATTTTGATTCGGAAAAGAAATAAAAATTAATTTAGTTTGTAGATTTATAATTTATCTGTATTTAATTCTTTTTTCATGTAATTAATTTGGCCGAATAATCGCATATGTTGGTACGTGATCATTTATTTTTGACTGATTTTTAAATTGTTTTTGCCTTTATTATTTCCACGTAAGCTTCCAGTGCCGCATATATAAAAAGGTTTTAAGTTTAAGCTAAAGTCATTTAGATCCCGTAACTTTTCACTCGTATAATTTTGCTTTCGGGAAAAGTAAAAAATTAATTTAGTCCTGTAGATTTATAATTTGTCTGTATCTAGTCCTTTTATCATCGTCGGTAATTAATTTGACCGAAAAATCGCACATGCTGGTACATGACCATATTTTCCGACTCATTTTTAAATTGTTTTTGTCTTTATTATTTTCCATGTAAGCTCCAGTGTCGCATATATAAAAATCGGCTGGAAAATATGGTCACATAATCGGTACTTGTGATTATTTTGTCAAATTAATCATCGACGACGAAAAAAGACTAAATACGAACAAATTCTAAAGTTATGGAATAAATTGAATTTTTACCTTTTTTTCTACCAAAATTGCAAGAGTGACCTTTTAAAGAAAAGCAAAAAGTTACGTAATCAAAAATGATTTTAACTCCACTAGTTTCTCTTCTTTTTTCCTTTTTCATTTTTTCACTTGAATGGGTCGGGTTTCGGACGAGTTTGGCTAAATTTATAATTCGTCCCCTAAAAAAACATAAATTCATAACCCGCTTCGTCCTATCACGTTTATCCGCTAGATTACTGCCTTTCTCGAAGTGCAACAAAATTAAATAAAATATTAAATATTTTAAAGATGACTCATAAATCAAATATGAATAAACAACTTAGTTTATGAATAGACGCGTATTGTTGAATAACATAATTCAACGGAAAAATAAGCACATATAAAGGGTGCATAAATCCATTAATATCACGCGAATAATATAAAATATACTTAAAAGAATTAATATTAAACAAAATATCATCAGCGAGATGGGACGGATGTAGATTATTTTAATATAGCTTGTATTGTGTTATAAATATATAAATTTATAAAATATTTATATTTTTAGTATATACAAATCAGGTTAGATGCGAGTTTAGCAAAACTCTTTACTTGCTTTAAATCCACTAAAATCCTTTTATTGGATTTTTATTGAATTTAACCGAAGTAGGTTTCATGTGGATTTGAATTTAAACTCACCCCGTTGTTGTCCCTACATGAATGGTACGAATCAATCTTTTTACAACAAATGACGAATACAAACCGACAAAAATTAGCTAAGACGTACAATGTTCATATCCTTAAATTGTACATTACTCGATGTTTTATTCCTCGACTCGCAAGTTTCTAAGTGGATTTGGTAAAATTATTTAGTGAATTAGGATTTCATATTTTTTGTATATAAATGAAGATTTCAAGTAAATTTAAAAAGTTCAAAATGAGAATATTGAATTTTCATCACTTAATCGAAGTAAAATTAAATTTTATCCAAATCATTTAAATTTAAAAAGTTCAAAATGAGAATAATGATTGTTTCATTTATTTTGTAAAAGAGTAAGAATTAATAAATCTATTGCAGTAGTGACTTTTATCATTGCTGCCAACTCTCTCCATTATTTCCTCTCTGGAAATAATTATGAGAAAATTGGTGATGGTCAACTCCTGACGTGGCACTCGTTCGGTCGGTTCGGTTCGATTCAGTTCATCAGGTCAAGATTATAAAGTCAATCGAGTCTGTTGAGGCGGATGGTCCTATGAGCCAACAATTATTGAGTCAAATTCAGTCCGTCTTTCTTAAATATACAAAGATGTTTGAGTCAGTATGTTGCATGTCGAACTTATTAGGCCTAATGATCTTGCATATCTAGATTTTTGTAGCGCATCTCATCTAAAATACCGGGTGAACCGATTTTGCCGGTTCTAGTCAACCCACATCCACTTGAGAAAATATTCCTTCCGTCTCACCTTATTTTACACACTTTCCTAAAGCGATCGTCCACTTGCACAGTCTAAAAAAAGAATTTTATAACATAATCTTCATCCTCAATTTTCACTCTCAATTCACCTTTGAAAAATCAACAGACAACTAAAAAAAACTTTTCTTAATATTCGTGTCGACCTCTGTAAAAGATAAGTCGGGACGGGGGAGTAATAAATAACACAACTCTAGGCTTGCTTTTTGAAATAATCAATGTAATTTATGAGGCTTATTTTATTGTTAAGATATGAGTATCAATAAATTAATTTATTTAAAGGCTTTTAATAGTCTTGGACCCAACTTTAATTAATATACATTAGCATTTCGTGACTACACGTAGGGTTGTAATCTCTAATCCAACCAACTCGACACAAATTTATTGTGAAAAATCTGTAATTAATTCGACATGAATCGATTGATTCAATTTTAACCCGAATAATTTATCTTAAACTTGAATAATTATATATTGCAAATTATTTTTAATTTATAACCCGGATCGATCCGAAAATCAAATACGAAATATGTAAATTAAATATTGTAATGATTCACACAGAAATATGTAAATTAAATAAAATATCCATTCCAATTCTAAAGATTAAAAATGAAATAAAACTAAAAGGTTAAATAAAATAAATTAAAATAAAACATATGGGTTATATTGTGTACGAATAGGAATATTCTAAAGTTCTCGTCTACTTTTCATTAGATCCCGTATAAACACTAGAGCGTCATTATTCGTTTATATTTTTTTCTTAGACTTCTTCCCGCTTTATTTTGACTAGATTTTATTTAGCTTCATCTATTTGCCGATTTACACTTGATCATAATCTATCGCTAGACTAGTGTCTTTTAGAATATTGATGTCAAGGATACATGTTTCATCTCATAATTAAAGAAGTCGCTCATATTTGGACCAATATCCTTCGTTGATGAGCTAATCGTCCTGAAAAATGCACGTGAAATCACTTTTTGTTCCGTAACTTTTCGCGTTCGGTTTTCGCCCAAAACAATACGTTAGCGCCGGGCACTAAAATCAGCCTGAAGTTGGTGTCGTGTGTGCTTTTTCAACCGATTTGCTCATTGACTGAAAAAAATTATTCCAAATACAAACAATTTTCTTAATTATGAAACGAAAATCGAATGTGCAAAAAGTGATTTTAGCCCGACTCAGTATCGTAGAACAAAGAATATACGAAAATGTTTAAGCAGCAATAGCATTATACAAAGATGGATCAAATCTTTGTCCAGCAATAAAACCATGAATTTGATCTTCACTCTGCACCCAACTGCAACCCGGATTCTTCTTCACTCTTCTCACATTCATCACTCTCCGAACCCGATCCGCCTCGTCCCACCGCCCAGCTTCCGCGTACAAATTCGACAGCACTGCGTAATACCCCGGATTATCGGGCCGCAGCTCAAGAAGATGCTCGGCGGCCCAACACCCTAGCTCCACATTGCCATGAAGCCTACTTGCCCCAAGCAAAGCCCCCCAAATATTCGGCCCCGGTTTCGCCAGGCTTTTGATTAGCCGCACCGCCTCTTCCATAAGCCCCGACCGCCCCAAAAGATCCACCATGCACGCGTAGTGCATCTCCGAGGGCTCTATATTCCGGGCCAACATATCATCAAAGTATGCTTCTCCTTTCCGTACTAATCCGCCATGACTACAAGCCGACAACACAGCTATATACGAAACTGCATCGTAGTTAACATTGTCCTCTTTCATAGCGTCGAAGAGATCAATGGCGGTGGTTAGTTCCCCGATCATTCCATACCCCAAAATCATCGTGTTCCATGACGCTGTATCTCTCTTAGGCATTGTATCGAACAACTTTTGGGCGATATCAATCCTTCCGCATTTAGTATACATGTCGAGAAGCGAGTTTGTCACAAACAGATGTTCGTGAAAAGACCTTCTAACGGCAAGTGCGTGGATCTGCTTTCCTTCCTTGAGCGCCGATATATTTGTGCACGCAGACAAGACTCCCACGTACGAAACGGTGTCATGATTCAACCCGAGCATTTCCATTTCTCTAAACAAGCTGATGGATTTCGAGCACTTGCTCGTCTGAGAATAGCCCGAGATAAGTATGTTGTACGAAACCTCATCTTTGAGTGAGATATCAAACATAGTTTGAGCAAGATCCACACGGCCACATTTTGCATACATGTCCGTTACAGCGTTTGAGACGAACAGCTCAAACACTGACCCTAACCGGATGGATCTAGAGTGCGTCTCCTTTCCCAGACGAAGAGAACCCGCTCTAGCACAGGCAGGGAGAACATTCATCAAAGTAATAGAATTAGGAATTTCACCATGAGATTGCATTTGCCTAACGAGCTCTATAGCGTCTGATTCGCGCCCGTTTTGAGCGCAATTACCAACCAGCGTATTCCAAGAGACGAAGTTCCTCGTATCCATCTTATGAAATATATACGAAGCTTGAGAGAGACGTCCGTGTTTTCCATACATATCAATCAACGCATTGGCAACAAAAACATCGGAATCCATATCCATCTTTATACCGAAACAGTGAAGTTCTTTACCCTTACTGAATAAATCGAGCTCCAACAGCGTCGGTAACATGGTGGCAACAGTTACAGTGTCCAACTTCACGCACTCGGTTATCATTGCCCTAAAACAATCCAACGCATTTCTATTAAAACCCCGACTGGAGAAACTACCGATAACTGAATTCCAAGAAACCTCATCTCTCTCAACCATTTCATCGAACACTCCTTCCAAAGCCGGAATATTTCCACACTTGCCATATGCGTCAATCAACGCATTGCCGACCTTTATTGCTTCAACCAAACCGACCTTGAAAACGTAACTGTGAATCGAACTAACCAACCGCTCACTCTCAAGCGCTGCACATACAGGTAGAACACTGACAACACTAATCACATTAGGCATAACCCCACTCGAAATCATATCTTTAAACAACCCCACAGATTCCAAACAATTGTTGTTATCAGAGAAAACCCGAATACCAGTATTCCACGTGATCAAGTCTCTCTCCGGCATTTCATCAAACACCTTTTCGACACTCCATAAATCCTTACAACTGCCGTAAAACAACATGAGAGTATTATTCACAAACACATCGTCATGAAGACCAGCCTTAATCAACCTCGCGTGCACTTCCATACCTTTCGATACATACAAAAAATCCGCACAGAGTTTGAGCACAAAAGGGAAGGTATAATCATCGGGCCTAAAAGTAGTCAGCAAATCATTATACACCAAAAGGCCAAGATCAACAACACATTTGTGATCCGGCCTAGTCGATACGATGGTAGAAGCACGGATGAGGGTGTTATGGAGGAAAGCGGAGCGAGAGAACGAAATTGTCTGGGTGAAAAGGGATTTGAGGGTAGAGGGATGACAGCAGTAGCTGGCATATGAAAGAATGAGGGCTGCAGAGATGGATATGCTGGAAGGTACACGACCAAGGACGACGGCGAGGGCATGGGCTTTCTGGGTGGCGGAAAAGGATTGGGCGGTGGCACAGAGAGAGAGGATATCGTGCATCGGCGGACATGGAGCAGTAGAAAGAAAAGAGAGGGACCGGGGACGTAAGTGAGTGGAAAGAGCTTTAGGGTGAAAACGGGCATGGTGAAACATAACATTTCGATACGAGTAATCACACTCTAACCGAGTTTTAATCCGTAATGCACGATGTTCATGATCCACGTCCATAACCTGCAAAATCATAAGAATGCTTTGCATTAGGAAAATTGGAAGATCAGAGGTTCAAATTCCAATCTCCTCTATAAACACACACACACATACAATAATGTAGAAACTCCCACTTACTATTCAAATACCAATACCATAGTGAAAGCTTGAATACAGAATGCAGATTTAATTACCCTACTAGGATGATGCAACATTTTGATTCGTCTAGCGTCTCGAACCTCCTTCAACAACCCATCCAAGTCCTGATCACGAAACAGAAAGAGTCGAAGAACACATATCAGACGTTAGGATCGACTGGAGGTAATGCCTTCAAATTCAAGAAGAATCTTACAATGTGTGAATACAGATCTTATGGAAGTTTGTTGTAATAAAGAAACTTTACTCAATGGATGCTCAAGGAGCTTCACCACATAATTTTTCCCCCTAATATCATATATGAAATTAGAAGAATCTTTTTATCGCACAAGTGATCACAATTTCGTAAATCCGTAAATCGGGGTACTGTAATCGTTTCAAGTTTTCTGATATTGCAATGAGGAAACACAATATAGTAAAATGAAAAATGACAAGAAGAAGAAATCAGTTGCAGAAAATCATCAAATGCGAATATCCAGGCATTTATTAGAGCTTTCAAAATGGGCTTTACCCGTGAGTTAGCATGTCCCGCCCTACATAATAGGTGGGTTGGGCCAAGGTTTTAGTGCCCGCCTCGCCAACCCGCTGACAACTCTATATGTTATCTTTTAAGTTGTATACTATGTATTTATGTTTGATGAAAGTTGAAAAATGGAGAAACTGCAGGAACTAATTCGATTTATACTATTAGCAAATGATGAATAAGATTATAGTGGTCTAATTGTTAAATTAATTAATAAATTGGTAGCGTACATTAATTATAGTCTATCTTCTTAGGGAAATATATCTATAGAGAGAGAGTGATTGAGAGGGTAGGTTAGCCCGCCCAACCCGTGGCCGTGGTGGGTTGAGCTGGGCCGAGGTCTTAGTAGCCTGCCTCGCACAGCCACGTCCTGCTAGCCTGTTATGACAGCTCTACTACTGATGGCATCAACATGAGCATGAAATATTCACTTTTCATTTCTAGCATGTCCATTTGGCTATAGAAGGAAACAGAAACATCGTAAAATAAGCATATACAGTAGTTCTACCTCCTTTAGAAAAGTTGCAAGCATTTTTACTTCAGACCAGAGACGGAGCCAAGGGAGGGCTGGCGGCAGCGGCCGCCCCCCTCAAATTTCCCCACCAACATATTGTATATATACATATACGGTGTAATTGAAGTGATTTAGCTATAATTTGGGTCGAGCTCCCAACAATCTTTGTTAGGAAGATCCGTTGATTCTTGGCTCGACAGTTTCTTTGCCGGAATCTGATGAGAAAGTAATCTAACATCTTTTGGTCCTATACATAAAACATCATTGGCCCCAACTCCCCTTCTCTTGTACACTGTCCTAAATCCCAATACATTCTCGAATTAACCGAAATTCAACCCATCTATATCGCTATATTTACTTAAGCATACGACTATATTGGTCCCTTTTTGGACCAGTATTTTGTATATTGCCCAAACAGTCCCTTCGGGATATATTCTGTACATGTCGTTAGTTTCTATTTCACAGTCCAATATGTGAGAAAAGAGATGCAGGGTCTTAAATGTGACTTTCTTAGAACGCTGAAAGATCCCACGCGGAACATGGCACATAGTATTAGCCAACTCAGTCATTTGTCATATTTATTGCTTTGAAATCTTAGCTAGATTAATTTCACCCAAAAAGGATTTAGAGACTTAGTTTTAACAATCAGTCCATGGTGCCTCGGCATTCCGTCGTCGTCATCATATACTACCCACACTTGTCCCTCCGTAAAGCACCTCGCCAAAATCATATAAGTGCCGATCCTCCAAGGTGTTTTAAGGAGGGATAAGTGTCGGCAATATATGATGATGATGGCGAAATGCCGATGCACTATGAGTTTATTGTTAAAATTAAGCCTCAAAATTTTTTGGGTGAAATTAATCTGATTAAGATTTCAGAGCAACAAAAATGACAAATTACTGAGTTGGCCGAATACAGGGTGCCATGTTTCGTGTGGGATATGTGAAATAGAAGCTAACATGTACATAAAATATCCCAAAGAACGGACTGCTTGGGTAATGAACAAAAATATTGGTCCACAAAGGGACTCTGATATAGTCTTTATCTTAAGTAGTTATAGCAATATACATGGCTTGCGTTTCGGTTACCTCGAGAATGTACCGGGATTTAGGACAGTATACAAGAGAAGGGGAGTTGGGGCCAATGATGTTTTATGTATAGGACCAAAAGATGTTAGATTACTTTCTCATCAGATTCCGACAAAGAAACTGTCCGACGAAGAATCAACGGACCTTCCCAACAAAGATTGTTGGTGCTCCACCCAAATTATAGCCAAATCACTCCATAAGCTCGTTCATCCAAACACTTTATTACCTTATAAGCTCTTAAGAAATTATATCTTATAAACTCTTTAAACAATTTATAAGATGTTGGAACTTATAAGATGTTTGTAATAAACTTACCCAAAACACCCTCTTAGTCATAATTATTTATAGCCATAGAGAACTTCCCAATTCCTAACCTGACCTACACAGCATCAACATATGTGTTTCACTTCTATAACATCAACTTAACAACAAAATTACAGATAAATAATACTACCTTCGTCCCGCTCAGATTTGCACGTAGGAACGGGCACGGAGGTTAAGAAAAAACTATTTTTTGCTTTTTGGTTAACTTTTTCAAAGGTGGAGATTGAAGATAAAGATTTTGAAGGTGGAGATTATTTGGGAAATTTTCTTTTTAAGGGTGTGCAAATCTGATTGGGACGGACCGAAAAGAAAAGAGTGCAAATCTAAGCGGGACGGAGGGAGTATTACTCAAGAAACTTCATAACACTAGATCATAAACTTGTGCATTGGGTAAAAACCATGCTAAGCAAACTTGAAATAAGCTAGCTTAACAAGATCACACCTCATTTAAAAGCTTTCCAACAGCTGCCAAACCCGTGCGAAATTTGTTACCAAGATCAGGTACTGAAACGCATTGCTGCTTCCCCGCGACCAAAGCAATTTCTCGCGCAACCATTTCTGTGATACGAATCACGTTTGAATCCTCCACAATCTGATTATCTGCTCCAATTCTATGTCTTGCGTATCGACTAGGGGCAAAACCCACATCAGCTGATACCCGTGCATCCTTTGGCACTGCGTAATGAAATTCGCGGCCTGATCTCGTTGTATTGCAATTGCCTAAAGGGACAAAGAATAACTGGTTTGAGTATATTCCACACATATATACATTTTTTAACATCTCTAAGCTTATTAGGAGAAACAAAAAGTGCTAAATTTCGCATTGGTGATTGTGCAACAAACCAACATCGTTGCTGAACTTAACTCAATCAAAATATAACTACAGCAACTAAAAGAAGATATGACAGTAACAATGCAAATGGGTGGCAATCCCTAACCCGATTCCTTGAACCCGACGATTCCCACCCAACTCAACACAAATTTACTGAAGGAAACCGGCAGCCAACATGACACGCCGATTAACACAATTTTGATCCGAATCGACTTGAAATCAATAATATAACTTATAATATAATTATTAGTATATGTTGCAAATAAACCGAAACAACCCGAAATCAAACTTGAAGCCGACCCAATGACCCAAGACTAGAAGAGAAACAGGGAACAATTTATTCACCCCCAAACTTTAATCATGCCTTGTACTCAGCTGTATATGACTTATATATATTTGCAATTATCAGAAATTTGGCAGTCTATTGCTACCCACTCTACTCCTAGGGCTGAAAATCAAACCAAGATACACAATACTTTAAGCAAGATCGTTCGTTGAAAGCTCGTTTGAAGGATACTCGATCAACGATATCAAACAAGGTTGGACATACTTTTTTATGTTTGATAAAATCTAAAGCTTGACTCGAGCTCGTCTGCTCGATAAGTAAAGAATGTTAAAACAATTGTAAAAATATCAAACTTGAGCTCGACTCATATTCGGCTTGATTAAAGCTCGTTCGAGCTCAATTAGTAAAAAATGTTAAAACACGTGTAAAAATACCAAACTACTTAAGCTCAACTTCTATTCGGCTCAATTAAAGCTCGTTCGACCTCAATTCAGTTAATAATCAAAGAAACTCAAACGTAATTTTAGAAGCTCAATAATATTTCTGAACAGTACTTTCGACTCGACTTGACTCATTTACAATCCTACCCACACCCCCATTTCCAAACCTCCCACACAGAGAGAGAGAGGGCCCTCATACACCAAAATATGATTCTTGCCCTACTGCACTGTGTAAATCTTAATGAATTACTTGTATGCGGTAAAAATTCATAAATTATCATCGAAGTGACCAAATAAACTAAGGCTAACAAAAATTATCTGTTGCAAAGATCCCCACTAGCTCCGATTAATCTCCTCCTACGCCTATGTTTGTTTCCTGATTCCTCCTCGTTTAACCATGTCTATGCTCCGACTAAGCCCGAATAATCGCTAGGCCCCTAGTCCACCGCCTAACTAGTGCCTAGCGACTTCTACGACCATGCAAAAATCACAAGAAAATCAGTACCAATATCGAAATTCATTCTAGCCCAGGAATCCTTTACATGATAAGGTAAATAACTGCAAACAAAAACTATCAGAAAGTTTCTTAGCATTAAAACATTGCAAAAAATCAAACAGAAACAATGAGAAATCACTATTTGTATTGAGGTAACAAAAAAACTAAACTTACCTACGACTATCGCTGATTAGGCAATTTAACAAACAGGTTGTGAGCGCCTGAATGTGGGGCATTTAGTTCTGCGCTGCTCAAAGAGGGAAGAGGGGTGACGAAAGACCTGTGATCAGAATCTTCTATTTTGAATTTCCAAATTTTGTGCAATATATAGATGCTAGTAAAAAATTCTTGTTCTTTTTCTTTTTGAGTACTAAAAAAATTTGTTCTCCTTTCCCTCACAACGACAGTTTATTTTTTCTTTGTAGTGTCTCAGAAAAAATGTGGAAAAGATCCATTTTCAGTCGGGTTATGACTTGTTCAGAAAAAGTCATGTACATATCGAAATTTTAATTTTAGTCCATTATATTTTAGAAAATGTCTAATTTAAGGATATTAGAGATCGACGACCAATAATTGTACCGCATGCAACCCAATAAATTGGAGTTTTTTTTGGTAAATAGCTTATGTGTATGAATCAAGTCTACATGCAAGTAATTTAATAAACCAGGAAAAAACGAGTTATTTCCCTTCAGGAAGTCTAACGCTGACGTGGATTTAAATTTTGTATGTTTTGACTAGTGCATTGATTTAATTACTTGGAATGTTATAACTGTAACATTAGTTTCTTTTACCTGAAATCTCCAATTTATTAGGTCGTGTGTGCATATACGGTACAATTAGTGATCGCGGACATCTGATGTCCTTAAATTGGACATTTTTCAATACATGATGTGCTAAAAATTAAATTTGAAAATATAAACTCTAACATACATAACTAAAAATAAAGTTTCCCCCTCCTTTTACTTGAGGTGTATTAAATGTGTTTTTTCTTTTTTCTTTTTTTAAATGTACAATAATGAATAATTCACTAAAATACTATTTATATGTGGAAAGGGGTGGGCTTCTGCCTGGCGGGGTCTGGTACCTGATCGATCTCGCGCAGATTTTACCTAATCGAATTTTTTTAGTTCATCGGGTATATAGTTCAGGTCACATTTTTCACGAGGATTTTTTTAACAAAATCAATCATAATTCTACACATATTTCAACAATTTTAAAGAAGCAAAAGAAAATATTAGGGAAATTGATAAAAATGCCCCTTAAGTTTGTCATAAAAAATGTCCTTTAAGTATAACACGTTTTGAAATTATTCCCTAAATTATAAAAAATTATGAAAATGCTCCGTCACCGGCTATTACCTGTAACCCAACCGGTGACGGGTTTAGATGGACTCTTCTTTTTTATGTGGCAGCATATTTAACACGTTTTTTGCCTCATAAAATTATTTTGATTAAATAAAATCACCAAATTGCCAAGTCAACATCTTTTTGGAGGGAAAAACAGATCAAATTGCTTTTTCCTAACAAGCAAAACACCACATTATCCACGTCACTTGAAAAAAATCATGCGCACCATCTAAATGGTATACGTGCCTCACACACATGATAAGCTAGCGATTAGAACCCAAGATCAGATATGGAACACCGCATATTTAAGATTAGAGTATGAAACACCACTATAACCTAGCAACGTAAAATTAAGATCAGAGTATGGAATATCACGTAATATTATACCAACCATATCACATACCACAAACACAACACAAAACTATCTACATCACTTTCAAGACATTATCACACTATTAGAGGTGGCCATTCGAGCAGTCCAGCTCGATCTAGCCTAGTCTGTCGGGCGAACGTCATATTTCGGATCGAACGGGGCCGAACCAAAATTTTGTCGGGCCTAAAATTCATCAGTCTGGTCTAGCCTATCCTCCTATAATAAAATAAGATTATTTGGGCGACCCGTTGAACCTGTCAGGCCAAATAGTACTTTGGTCCAATATTTTTATGACCCAACCCACCTAAAATATCACGCTAGCTAGGTTGTACTGCTTGTGTATCTAAGCATATAAGCGTGGATAGAGCTGTTTAAAGCATAACCAAACCGACTAAACCAATCAAATCCAATTCGAGAAGCGTGGTTCATACTAATTTATGGGTTGTACCGCCTGTGTCACCTCTAAGCATATACAAATGATATTACTTTTTTTATTCAAAAGAAAAGATATAGACTTTGATTATGCTAAAATTATGTTCTTTATTTAATTCCAAATATTAATTAAGTTATTATTCATGATTTAATATTGATCCCTAGTTGATGCGGCATCTTGGGTCTCCATTCTTACAAAAGAATCTACGTTGTTAATATGCATTTTGTTCTTTATTTTGTCATTCAGCTGCAATCATGAATTAATTGTCTATGTTTGAATTATTTTTTTTTGGTTCCGATTAATTAATTGAAGAATATTTGCATGACTTTTGTATTATCAATTATTATTATTTATTTATTTATTTATTAGTCAAATTGACCCAATCCAAATCGAATCCGATGGCTTTGATTTTGATTTTTCTTTTTGTTTTTAGTTGGTTTGGTTAAAGTTTGAAATATTTAGAAATCGATTTTGTTGGTTTCGCTATTGAATTTTAGTCAAAACCGATCAAACCGTATCATGAACACCTCTAAGACTGGAATATAAGATCAGAGTAACACCACACAAATTAAAAAACAAAAGTATGGAAGACCATACTCTATAAGCTAGCAGTGTGAAATTTAATATTAGAGTGTAAAACACCACACACGTAATTCTACACTTTCCATATCACTATATCACAAACCTAAAACGGCACTATCTAATCATTTTCGAAGTATTATACAGATAATATAAACATTCATACACTATAAGCTAGTGATTACGGCTAAATCATTTTCGAAGTATTATACAAATCGTTCGCATACACTATAAGCTAGCGATTATGGATTCAAGGCAAGAGCATAAAATATCACAAACGCAACACCATACTAGTCTCATAATAGATTTTTATTACAAAAATAACATGCACGTTCAAATATCAGATGGGTTCGAGAAAGAAATATATACCAACCTAATAAAGTATAGGATTGGGGAAAATATAGAAATGTCAAAATACTAGATAAATCGTACTAAAAAATAACCGAAAAAAAAGAAAGAAAGAAAATTGTATATTTAGTACGTAACAATACGATAATTACAATTTTATATATTCGGATATATACCCAAAGAATTTTGGTATTTTAGACTACGTTGGTATACCGAAAAATGTAAATATCCGGTAGTATATAAAAAACTTAAATATTCGGTGGTATATAAAATACTTGGTACGATAATAATATGGATTTTTGATATATTGAAATTTTAATACAGTAGTACTTAGAGCTGGTAAAATCGGTCCAATTTTGCCTGTCCGATATTTTAGATGAACTCAACTGAACCATAAAAAAGTAAATTCGAAGTACTATCGGGCCCAACAAGTCCGACGAGCTCCGAACCAACCCCAAAATCTTAGTATATCTAAAGAAAATGGATTGAGCCGAACTCCATAAATTTTTGTTCCAAGAAATTTTGGCCCGATCTGACATATAGTGTTGGCCCAAACCTAATGAAGTGTGACTGGGCCCGACCCGAATTGCCACCTCTAGTAGCACCGAACCACCCCAAAAGAATTCAGTTTGTCAAAATTTGACCGGAAGTTTTTTGAAGCCGGTTTTCATTTGTCTCATAAACCAGTTCCCTTCTTTCTTCATCAATGGAGAAAGGAGAAGAAGATGATATGGTTTGCTTGGATCAATCTTTCTTCATCAATGACAAGTAATCTTTTTTTCTGTCTCTACATTCACAACTAAATAAATCCTTTTCTTGTTTTTTTTTTTTTTAATTTTTAATTTTTAAAGATTGTTTTTTTGCTGATATTTACAGCTACGAACTGACGAGGTTTACATTTGGGTCGCAAGTTCTTGATCTCTATTGCCTCCAATCCGCCTCAAGTAAGAACTTTAACGAATGATGAATTGGAAGTTCGGTTGCAAAAATCTCCGACTAATTTCTGTCAAGGCGTTAGGTTCTCAGTGGCTGTTCATGTTTTTTTTCCTGCCTAGTCACTCATATGCTCCACTCAGCCTTATCTAGGCCCAATTAGTCGCTAGGGCTCTGATATACCGCTTGAGCAGCGTCTAACGCCTTTTATAATCTTGATTGAATGGAACAAGTATTGAAAGAAACAACCATATGAATTGATAAAATGTAGGTTAGGGTTGCTGTAATTTGATGATCTTGAATGTGTTGTCAAATGCAAAATGGTTGTGGGTAGGGGGGAAACGGATCCCTGCTGGGCAGTTGTCCGAGCACATAGTGCTGGACCACGGAACGAGGCGTCGTTTCTGTCCAGATTAAAACGACATCGTTTTGTGTTGCACCCAAAACAATGTCGTTTTGACGCTAGTGTGCTGGGGGCGCCTGAGAAGAGGGAAATGAATCCTCTGATGGGCAGTTGCCCCAGCACACAATGTTGGACCAGGAAACGACATCATTTTGGTCAAAACGACGTTTTGTGGTCCAGCAATGTCCAGCAGGGGATCCTGATCCGGGGATACGGTGGGGGGTTTATGTACTATTTGCTGCAGAATATCGCTGTACAATATTGGGTACGTGCTATTTTGTTGCTCAAATGAATTTGAAAAATTTAAGGATGATAGTAGACCATGTATAGATTTGTATGAAGTTGACACCCTTATTGCTGTTATGGTAGTTGCATTAGTCCGAATGCAGAAGTTAAAACTGGGTGCACCATACTTTCTTCCCCTTCTCGTTCATCCCATTTCGAGACATATGATTGATTCAATGCACCGTACTTTCTTCCCCTTCTCGTTCATCCCATTTCGAGACATATGATTGATTCAATGCAGTTTGTTCATCGTGTAAACTAATATTGAAAAAGTTAGAGTTGATATGCTACTCTCTTTCTGTGTGTGTGTGTGAGAGTATGTTATTGCACTAAATCTTGCAACTAGGCTTTGACTATCCACGTGGCAGCTGATTTTGATCTGACGGGGCAGTTGGTGTGGCCCGGAGCGGAGCTTTTGAATGATTATCTGTCAAAAAATGCTGACATGCTTCGAGGATGTTCTGTTATCGAGCTCGGCTCTGGTGTCGGTTAGTGTCAGTCTTGAACCTCCTTACACCGTGGTGATTCTCCTGTAAGACGGTGTTATGGTAAGATCGATTGTCAAATATCCAAATGTAGGTTAAAGGCGACTTATTTAACTATCTGTCTTACCTGAGACCGTCTTACCTGAGTTTTTTCCGCGTACACCACATCCGTCTAATTTACAACGTTCCAAATTTTATACGTTCGAAAAAAACTTTTTTTGCTGAATTCGCAATGCAGGGCTTACCGGGATACTTTGTAGCCGATTTTGTAGTGAAGTAGTTATGACGGACCATAACGACGAGGTTCTTAAGGCAAGGTCATACTTATACGTAACACTAATGCTCGAAATTTCGTTCTGTATTCTTCTTCGTTTTGACATGGTTGCATTTATGGACATATACAGATCCTAACAAAGAATACAGAGCTGCATGATCCTTCACAAAATTCGACTTGTTCAGCTTGTATGAACGAACACCTTGAGAATTAGATCTTACTTTCGAAAATCATATATGCTTCTTTTAATTCTTAGTTAATTGCAGTATTGAAATCGGAGAAGCTAGAATGGGGGAACACGGAGCAGCTTGACTCTATACTCGAACGACATCCAGACGGATTTGACCTTGTTCTTGGAGCTGATATCTATATCCTAATCTGTTCGATTTTCTCTATTACTTGCTGCAGATTCGTGTTTATGAATCTGTGTATATACTTTTATCATGGCTTAGTACTTTCGATTTTAATCTAAGCTCCTATGAGGTTAAGAACTTGCAAAATTCACGCGATGTTCGTATCCTCTCTTTCTGCATCTGTTGTATATTCATGCCAGACTATTCTACTGCTCTTGCTATATCAAAATGCTACATTATTTACGCCACTACGAAGGTTTATTTTTTAAGCTCGTAATAACATATTATCTAGCTCGACTTCGTTGATACGCCTTAACAGGTTTTGCAAGTTTTCAGCAGTGTAGTGTTCCGTTGCTCTTTGATACCGTCGGAAGGCTTCTCCAAGTCAGCCGCGCAAGAAATTGCCGGTTCATATTGGCCTACGTATCCAGAACAAAAGTGTAAGTATACATATTTTAGAATACGAGTGCAATAACTATGTCACGATTAGGATCTTGATTTTCTTGCCAGCATATTCAAGAATACGCTCGATTTGTGGCTTGTAATTACTTTTATCGTTGCGCAGAATGGATGATATGGTGATCAGGGAAGCGATCGGGCATGGATTGGTCGTAAAAGAAGTCGAAGGAACGCGCGCTACGATACGAAACCTTGGAGGAGTTATATATGAGGTCACCTCTGCATGAAATTACTGCTGGCTATCTGATGCAGGCTACAATCTGATTCAATTTAGTGCTTTTCTTTACTCTTTATTGTGTCCTCAACATTGCAATTTTAATAAGGTTAATGCAGTTTAGACTTAGGGATAAGTACGAAAAATGGCCACCAAACGATTAACACTTTTTCACTTCGGCATATAAACTAGGGATAAGGGGCAAATAAACACTCGAACTCTACCCTTAGGTATAAATAGACACCTCAACTTTTTTTGTGTCCAATTATACACTTTTTATTTTAAAAGTGGACAAATAAACACTTTAATTTTTGGATTTGGAGCAAATACACATTTTCGTTAATTTTTTGCAAATGCCGTTTATCTTCCTGCTGACTTGGTAGTGTGGGTCATTCACGTACACCAGCTGGTTGCTCACTTGGCCTTTTCATTATTTCAATGTAACAAGAAAAGGGAACATGTATAAAACCCTCTGCCAACCCTCGTTTCTTCTAAAAAATTAAGTATAAACCCTAATTTCACATAGTATACTTCCACAAATCAGGCAAAGTCAGTCCAAACAAAATTCATCTTTTCTCAGAGATGGCTTCATCTTCGTCAAACTCCAAACCGCGCTTCGTAAATCTCCCAGAAGGTAAGAGAATTTGTGATTATGGTGAACTAGAGGTGTTATGGACTTCACTGATTCGTATGTGTTGTACGTGAATGACCCCCACTGCCAAGTCAGCAGGAAGATAAATGGCGTTTGCAAAAAATTAACGAAAATGTGTATTTGCTCCAAATCCAAAAGTTAAAGTGTTTATTTGTCCACTTTTAAAATAAAAAGCGTGTAATTGGACACAAAAAAAGTTGAAGTGTCTATTTGTACCAAGGGTAGAGTTCGAGTGTTTATTTGTCCCTTATCCCTATAAACTATTAACATTGACTAAACAGCGCCCAACCTATTTCAATATTACTACTCAAAAACTGTCAGCTACAATACGACTCAAAAGGTTGTTTTGCAAAATCGGGTGTCATTTCGGGTGGGTCATAGCCATAGTTAACAGTCAGGGTGGATCCCGAGTCTGGGGCACTACCAGGGCGTGGGAACAAGGGCTAGCCTCTCTTGATACCCAAGCGCAAAGTGGTGTCTACGTCTGTTATGTACATAATGACAAAATTGCTCGGATCGCGCGTAATTTGATGTTCGGGTTTGTACGAGTTTGATGCTTCATTATGCTACGAGTGGCGGCGATGACATAAGGCGAAGGCCGAGAGGCAACATGATCGAGGTACGAAAAAAGCCGGTGAGAAAAGCCTGACTGAAGAAGAATTGCCCGCTCACGACCGGTATTATGGAGTACGGACTCGACGTTTCGGGAACTGACTGCTCTTAGTTGTAATCATAATATTTCATTAAATCAGGTCAGGCGCAAGAGTGAAGCTGATGATTTCAATGGGTAGAAGAAACTAAAACATTCCTCTTATCAAATGTTATCTAAACTTTTCCTCCCAAAATGATGGATTGAAATTGTCTATAACGTTCATACTTTTCCATTTAATAAAAAATTAGGAAAAAATGGTTTAAATCAGCCGTATGTATTCCATAATTAGTTACATGTCCTCTATGTTTTAACATTTTTTAAAATGTCCTTCATATTATAAAAAAATTGATTAAAATGCCCTAAAACCTAACCGACTACAGGCGGACCCGTTTCTAACTTGTTATTCACCATAAAACAGCAGTTTTGATGCCATGACATAACTTTTTTTGACCAAACGGCTATTTTTGGTGAATAGCAGGTCAAAAACAGATCCACATCATCAAGTTACCAACCACATCAGTGTTTATCTGCTGATCTACAGGTTGTGGTCGGTTTTAGGGCATTTTAAACATTCTTTTGTAATGTGGAAGTCATTTTTAAAATGCTAAACATTGAGGACATGTAACTAATTACGAAAAATATACGGAGCATTTAAAACCAATTTTCCCAAAAACTTAAAGAGGGCAAAGTCATGATATCTTACGGAAACAAAAAAAAGAAACAGCAGTAAATGCCAAGAAGTGCAGTCAATCTCCAATCCGAAAACTAATACCAGCAACAGACTAGCTTTCGACCAACTAAAGTTAAGAAGATCTGCAAAAATAGCTCTGGGATGAAACCCGATCCAATTCTAGAGCCGGGAGGCCTCAACGTTGTTGCTACTTTACTTTAAATAACAGACACCGTGATCAATGAAAAACGAAAACAAACAAATAAGCATGGAACACTAGAGTGCGCGTGAAATTACTCACGCCCATGGAGATTTAGTCTCTTTAGCAACATCACCCTTGATCAACTTCTGAATCGGTTTGATGACAAGAAAGTACTGTCATAGGAGAGGAGAAGAGGTCAGATTCTGCTCTTGAAATTCTTATGCATTACATAGGGTCGGGACGGAGCCAGGATTCCATAATGAGGGGTGCGAAATAATTTTTGAGATATATATCAAAGTTTTTGAAATTTGAGGATGGCGAAATCCATTCTTTCATTACAATTACACTGTTTATGTATTTATACAGTAGTTTGGTCAGAATATTTGAGGGAGGCGGCGGCGCTCGACTCCGTCCCTGACATAGAGGAATAGTGGAGATATACAAACAGAAAAACTTACTTGGAATAATAGAATTAAAGGGATCAACTTCTTTCCCCTGTCATTAGCATTGGGCCCTTCAATTAACTTTTTGTCAACCAGAATACCCTGTTTTCCGTTCAGGGTGACGTCGGTGATGGTTTGCACCAAATTAGGAATCCATGGAGTACCAGTCGGAAGGATCTGAAAGGTCGTCTCAGGAATTCAATCATTTGTCTTAAGACTAACTATATATACATATATAGTTATATATATGAGCATATGAACTCAAAGTCGAAAATTTACCTTCTCATCTTGGTCATTCTTGTTACACCTCCCACTGTTCTCAACCAAAGCAACAGGAATAGGAAAGCTCTAAGAAAAAGCAATAGACCCATGGTTAGAGGAAGAGCATTGATAGGCCAAGAATGGTCTTTATGTATGTTGATGCAAAAGACGAACACAGAACCGCCAGAGGAAGAGAGGCGAAACCAGGGTGGATCATAAAAAATTAAGAGAAGATAGGCAGACAGTTCTCCTATAGGCCATTCAAGCACATGCATCATACTATTTTCACAACCAGAATAAGCTCAAATACTCATTTTCATACTGAAATCTGCACATTGTTGATGAAAATTCATTATTAAATTAAAAAAGCATTTCTCTACAGTTTCAATCATAACAATTTTCACATCAAACCAAAAAACGGCCTTCAACTTTTGTTTCATCAAGATCATTACACCTTTATCCTAGAGTTGGATCACTGCTCTTCGTATGACTTCAAGTACTGGACTGGACCTTGCCGTACTATGATAGTTCACAGGTCATACACCCTAGTGGCTAAAGACTGACTCAGCTTCAGGACATGTGCAATGGCTTGCTCAATTCCTCGCGCTTTTGGCGACGTGCTCACATCAATAAAACTAAGAAAATACAGCTCAGTTGATAGAAGATGAACCACTGGGCTAGGGACACAACAATGTGTCTTTAAGTTGCATTTTGAACAAATTATGCAGTTACTGTCAGGTTTGGGAGACGAACCACCAATTTTACGAAAGCACAAGGAAACAAATCCGGATAAAAATCATGAAAGGAAAACAAATCACTAATTTCAAAAATCAATTAGAGGAGGAACTTTTGTCCTCAACAAATACTTTGTTGTCCTATCGGAACCCATCCCCAACACCTTACAGCAAATACGCATTTATGACCGAACTAAACGGGTTATCCCAATAAATCTATTCCAGTTGCTTCAGACCGAAGTCACCCTTGTGAGTTGATGGACAAGTTTGTGCATTAAATCTGTGCTACAGTCACAAAAAAGGGTACTTCCGTCTGAGAAAACTAACCCTGATTAAGGTACATGAGTGTACCCCAAATTGATTATGGCGGTGAAGCTGTAATGAAACTATTTTCCCCACGTTGACCCTCACCAATGTACTTAAATAAATCTGAACCAGAAAAGAACTGCCACAACTAACTCAACTATATTAACCAAGTAAACGGACAATATTCTTTTCCTTGTTGCAGCCCCTAACCCACCCTCCCCGGTTCCCCAATCACCATAGTTTTCTCTAGGAGATCATAATTGAAGTTAGGTTTTAACTGATGACTTTAAGGTGCTGTAACAGTAAATTAGTATAATAACAAAATCATTGAACCATAGCCTTAACAAGAGAAAATGAAAATGATATAAAATCGGAGCATACCTGCACTTCCTTATTGCTAATCCGAGCTCCTAGGCGAACACACTTCAAAAGAGACTCCGATCTCTTGGAAAAGAAATCCTCATAACTCAATGCATCTGGAGGTGAGAGTTGGGCATGAGTAAGAACAACCATTGCCTTGTGCCATATTTCTTTGCCAAAACTATCAGTAATGGCTTTCACAATCTGTTTGTCCAAATTATCCACTCTATATGCATCCAAACGGTCCACATACAGCAAGACATCTATAGTCTTTGTCATTAAGAACCTGCCCAGGAAACTACCCGAGAAAAATGTTAGTAACAAATAGGTATCATCAGTCTGGAATAATTCAGGATGATAGAGAAGGTTCTGAACCACAAGTCTTAATTGCAATAATAAAATCAACGATGAGCTCCTGCCCACCTTTTAATGGTATCCAGAACTTGGTCACTGACATATCCTCCTTCAATGAGTCCTGGGGTATCAATGATATTCAGCGTAAAACCTGATCGTGACCGTGAAACCATCACTGGCCTTGGGGTTTCTGACTGAAATAAAGCACAAAATTTATTCCTTAAAAATCACATGCAACATAATCTCGATTCTATACTCTATACAGAATAAATTTTCAGTCTAGTACTCCAACCAGAGGATATATACCTGAAAAGCACTGACAGTGACAACTCGTTCCCCTATGATAGAATTAATGGTCGAAGATTTACCAACACCACCTTTCCCCATCACAAGAATTGTTAATGTGTTAACATCCTACAAAAAGTAAAGACTACATAAACATCAATAAAGCCAAGTAGCACAAAGCTATAAGAATAACCCTTGAAAAATATACAGTGACAATACTGTATTTACTCCCATTTTTAACAAAAGTTTAAGTTTCGACAAATATTTATCTTCTTCCCTGAATGTCATGCAATATCAATAAGTTAAGATCAGGGCAGAATTTTTTAACCTGGTTCTTTAATTTTGCCAACAAATCAACCAATTTCTCCTGAGTGGCTGGGGGGAACTGCTGAATTGCTGCCCATTCTTTAATCACCTGTGACGCCATTTCTGCCTATCATCGAAATACAAACTTCAACATAAATTTTCGGAAAGAAAAGGACCTTCTAAGGAGAAAAACATAAAAATATAAAATTTCATAAATTCTAAACCAAATTTCTTACCTAATCCTAACTGAAACAAAAAATGATAAATAACTTCTACGCCAAAACAGTCGTAATTGACGTTGAGAAACCCAACTCAGGGAGACAAAAACCTTAAAAGTGAAAAGTACCGTGAGAACGTACAATGAAGCCCAGAAAATAATCAAAAGATAAAATCAGTCTACACTCAAGCAAAAAAAAAGGAATCAACGGTAGAAAGTGATGAAGCTGATATAAGCATTTACTGAACGAAGAAAAGAAATAGGAAAATTGACAAATCTTAATAAGATGGTGGTTGATACCCTTCACCGGCCTTTACTTGTGGAATAAGTGCAATGCCGGAGATCGAGAGATGGAGGGAAGAACAAACAAGAAAAGAGAAGGGTTTTGAGAGAACCCTCAGGCTGCGATTGGTTGCATTGATTAGTTGAGCAATGTCAATTTTAAGCCTGGTTTGTGGCTGTGTTGCGGTTATATACAAATATATAATAATCAGTTTGCTTCAACTTTTCACCATTGATGGCATGTTCCGGTTCGACTTATTCATTGTTTGGTTGGAAATTTGGCTATCATGTGCAGCCATAAATTGACCACTTCACCCCAGCTAACTCAAATAAAAAAATGAATATTAAAATAAAACAGCACTTAATTAATCAAGAATAAAGAAACAGATCTGCTATTTTCAAAGTAGCAGCAAACATCGAAGGACCTCTCCCAGCGCCGCTCCCACCGCCGCCTTCGACAACGATAAATTGTCGCAACTCAGCAGTGCCAAAATCACCACGTACATTATCCAGCGCACCTGCTCTATAAGTTTGTATTTCTTCCTATTTCCTATTTTCCTCTGTATTAAACATCTATTTCCCATTTGATGACCTGCAATTCATTTTTAATTGTAGAGATTTTTCCTGCACGTCTTTCGACTTAATCCTGTTCTGTTGTGTGAATGATTAAATTTCTTCTCGTCACTGAATTTGGAAAGCATATGAATTGCAGCAGCCTATCTTGTAATTTAAGTATGTTATCATTGGTCTTCTTAGTTTGCCGGTTTGTACATGTTACGAAACATTCATTTCCGCAATTGTTGCTGCTTCTTACAAACATTGAATTATCAGTAGAATTTGATCAATCAATACAATAACATAAACTATACGTTTTAATATGTCAATTATGAAACATCTGAAAGACAGTCCCAAAACTAGACCTCTATTAAAAACACAGCATACATTCAAAAAGGTAACTGATAAAAGAAGGTTGGTCACAAACACGGGGAATTGAATTAAAACCAACTTGAGCTTCTAATCATGTGTTCCACATATGAGTCGAGGAAAGACCAGCAACTACGACCATCCACGTGCAAAGAAAATACAAAAGATGGATGTAAAAGACAGTTTTATGGATTGACAGACAGTCGTGTAGAAGGAATCATACAGCTCCCTCTTCCTACCCAGTTCAAGCAAAATTGTATCACGACGCGAGTTATGTAACAGCCATGTGAACTTTTCCAGTTACTAAACTATACCATGGTTTATGATTAACTCAGCACTATGAATAGAGCTAATAGCTCTCATGCAAAGCCAGAAAATGGGGATCAGAATTGGATTTCACATCAAAAAAGTAAAGTTAGAGGTTGAGACGCAGTATGGTGAATTGAATTTTTGGAGCTCCTAATGTATGGACCCACAAGAATGTGGCAATTCAAGTATCAATTCAAACCTGAGAGCACATTTCAGACAACGACCAAAATTACCAAACGCAAAGGCAACGACTTCGTTAGGGTAACTATAGACAGATACACCAGACTACAATTTGGGAATTGGAATGGAACAGATACCACACTACGGACAATTAAACCCCCTCAACCATGAAATTGAGAATAGTATAGACATTAACACACCTCGAAACGCTGCTAATACCTTAGCAAAGGAGAGTAATTGAGAAGATAGAGCGGAACCGATACACACATAAAAAATGGGGGGAAAGGCAGAGTAAATTAAATTAAACAGATAAACTAGGGATTACCTTGAGAATGAGGTCCGGATTGAACCAAACTTGATTTAGAGTGGGGAGAAATGGGTGAACAAAGTTAGGTCGCAAGTAAATAAGGGTATTAGCAGCTATAAGCGCCGCCGTGACCGGCGGTTTCCGGTCCCGTCGAGCATAGATATGAAAAATAGAAGGTTACCTTCGCAGAAGATGTTGAAGCTGGTGAGATGATGTCTTCCAATGGCGGCAGCGGAGAAGAGATGGACTCTTATCCCCTAATGTGGGCGGCAAATAACAGTAGGTGCTATTGGGGAAAACGGGGCGGGTCCTGTCGGGTATCTCACTAATTGCCCAGATAACTCGTCTAAACATGTGTATGTTAATGGGACGGGTTATGTCGGGTATTTGGCAAACCCTCCCATACATACATATGTTTATTTAAGACTGTGTTCAATAAATTTAGAATAATAAAAGGAAAGTAAAGTTTAATTTAGTTTAATAATTTCGATATTTTATTTAGTTATTAGAAACTAAAAATTTGAATTATATTTTTATATATATTAATCAAGAATGAGGGTGGCGGGTCAATTCATAGAACCCGTACTCAGCCCGCCTCATTATAGTACAGGTTGGATTTTGTCCTGCCTCAAATGTTTCAGGGCAGGATCGGATTAATATTGACATCTCTACTTAGACAAAAAAGAAAATGACTAAAATTGTATTTGTCATTAAATTATGTCGGTAAAACACTGCCTAACTACTCATCAACCACTATACTATCACAGTTAGTCGGTGATTTTTGCAACACCTAATATTGTGTTGTTTCGAGTCTCAACGTTGCAATTTAATCAAATATTAAGGTTAATGCAATTTTGACTTATATCTATATTTGTTCCCACTAATTTT
Organism: Ajuga chamaepitys; assembly: GCA_958295605.1. NCBI lineage: Eukaryota > Viridiplantae > Streptophyta > Magnoliopsida > Lamiales > Lamiaceae > Ajuga > Ajuga chamaepitys. The sequence goes on along the minus strand of OY282505.1, from coordinate 820,826 downwards.
GCTGAAGACACGACCAGGGAGGGGTTTTTTTGGGGGGATTGGTGGCTGCTGGTTAGGCGTGGGCAATTTAACATCGAGTTCCTGACCCGCGCGGTTCGTTGGGTTTTTTTAATCTATCGGATATTAGATTAATGTCAGGTCGGGTTTTCGTAGGATCGGATTTTCGGGTATCCTATTTTAGCGAAATCAACAATAACCCCTACACCTCTTTCAACCACCATAAAGAAACAAAAAAGTAATTTTGAAAAGACTCAACCCGATCCGACAATTACCCGCAAGATCGGGTTGGAAAATGAGTTTCTTATCGATACCCGACCCAAAAAATCCAAAACCCGATGCAATCCCACCTGTTGTACTTCAAATAAAAATATTCTACACCATTGACTCAAAAATTTCGTCTATATTCTATATAACATAGTAATAAAATTCATGAGGATGAAATTCTAGATTTGCCCCTACCTCCAACCCCACCCTCATTCAGAACCAGTTATATTCCCTTCTCCAAATCGTTCATTTAACTTATTCAACCATATGTATCTTATTTATGAAATTAAAACTTTTGACTTTCTTTTAAAATAAAACGAGACGTAAAGTTTCAAAACCAAACTATTTTCTTGGAAAATGATAATTCTTGTTATGAAACGAAGAGAGTAATTTATGTCAAAATCTTTTTTCGAATAAAAACATGCAATTACTTTCTTTAAAAAAGAAAGCAATTGGAGGCTATTTAACCTCACCCTATAATAAGCTGCAAATCAATTTCTACTGCCTAAAATAACAACATGACATGGATAAACAAAAGGTTTTACTTCGACATTTTTTTTTTTTCTCAGAAGATAAAATAAGATACTTTTTTCTTGTATGTTACATACAGGAATGCTCTCTGTCTATCGATTAATCTCATACAACACGATCGCGATCATCAAAACTACAGAAACTACTACTGCTGAAGGCGTCGTCATTTCAGGGTACAAAGTAGAACAGTTGCTCGAAAGGATCATCGCTGTTCAACTCAACGCATTTTTGCTCTTGCGAAAAGTACTAATTCAGGGTACAAAGTAGAACAGTTGCTCGAAAGGATAATCGCTGTTCAACTCAACGCATTTTTGCTCTTGCGAAAAGTACGCCGGCCAACAAACCTACAAAAATGAAAGGCATTATAATGCTAAGATCTCTATGTATATCCGAAATGAATAGCCCCTAAAATTCTTGTGATTTTCGAAAAGATTATCGCTGTTCAACTCAACGCATTTTTGCTCTTGCGAAAAGCACGCCGGCCAACAAACCTACGAAAAGAAAGGCATTATAATGCTAGGATCTCTATGTATATCTGAAATGAATAGACCCCTAAAATTCTTGTGATTTGAAATCCAACAAGCTGATTTTTGTCCACAGTTCCTCTATTGATTCTTCAGTTCTCGAAAATTCTTTTATTCCTCTCAAGCCGTTTAAGGTTTGAAAAGGGAGTGTTTTCCATTGCTTTTGCTTTTAAAGAAGTGATTAAAATTAGTATTTATGTAAAAATCACTTATGCTTAAAAGTTAGTGTGAGAATGAAGAGATTTGGATCAAAACTTTACAATTGAAGTGTTTGATGACTAAGTACTTCTAGCCTTGAGAAAATAAAAGATAATCAGAAGTAGGGTTGTAGCTGTTTACGGCTTATGACTAAAAACTGATTTATTTAAGCAGGAGCTATGAATTGCACACTCAAAATTTACTTAAATTTTGGGAGAAGCTGAAAAGTGATTAAGTAAAGCAATGGAAAACACTCCCTAAGATTACCTTTGTTACTATTCCCACAAATCACTACTTTATAAGTTAGCATATGTAACTATATGGAAGAGAGATGAGAAGAAAAGAGAATATAAACTTTGACCAAACAACAAGAACAAAAAAATATGTAGTAAAAGCAATGTCATAAAAGTTGACAGACGCTAGTTGGGCAATAGACTGGTTAGTCGGGGTTTAGGCGGGGATGGGTGGCGCATAAACATTGTTAGGGGAGGAAGAATTGGGAAAAAGACATAGGCAGTTAGTAAGAGTCTAGCGTCTAGGCGGGGACTAGTCGAGGATATTTGAACATAGAGTAAAAGAGAGAATATGCTCCTAAATTTAGCAAACTTGTTGGAAACTTACCAAAGAATATACTAGCAGAATTTTCCAAGCTTGTCGGGACGTTGAAAAGGAGGATCCCAGCAACAGAAAGAGGTATCTTGTTTAGTGACCCCACTAGGCTGCAAAATCGTAAGCAAGAAAGAAACTTAATAATATCAAGCGAAAACCGAATAATTGATGAATCAGAAGAAAGAACACACGGAAAAAGAAAAAAAAACGAGCTACCAAACACCGTAGGCCTGCGTACACACGGTGTCATGGTGGCCACACCTTCATTCATATTGTGTTTCCCAAAGTGAAAGTTTTACTAACTAATAAATGATTGGGATTTGATTAACACAACGATGGTCATCATGACCGACATTAGAACACAGAGACGGGAAGTAGAAATGTATACCTGTAGGTAGTAGCTCCAGTTTGATGAAGAAACCACATGGAAGTGAAGCTGATTGCAAGGCCCAAGAATCCACTAAATGTCATCACCAGCCAGAAGCTGGGCAATCGCAATAATGGTCTGTCATTGGAAACAAACCGAAACAAGGTAAGGGTGGAGGATCACCGGTTTTTTTTCATCTCTATCTTTAAACTAATGGCAGATAAACAATGGATTTTGTAATTCATGACAGAAAGATTGGTATTGTGTTTCTATATTTCTGAAGAATCTCAGAAGGAAAAAAGAATATGTTTACAAGAACATGACTCATTGACAGATTCAACGAAACTAGATACGAAAAAGCCTTACTTTGCCACTTACAATTTCTGTAAATACATCTCAAAATTCTTACGTTTGAGAAACACAGAAACTATTAGTATACACAAACGATATGTAATAAATCTGTACTTACGTTTGTAAAAGATAATCAACCTCATTGAACACAACAATAAGAAAAATTCCTAGAGGCAGTGAAAGGCTGTTGTTTAGCATGACCATTGAGAACTCGTTCAGCTCTCCAGATTTAGTGACTTGTTTGGCAGTATCCATGACCCTACGCAGAGTCAACTGCACCGGAAGAAGATTGTTATGTCAATGCGCATGGGTTATAAGTTTAAACAACGGTGAATTTTCATTAGCTAGAAGTTCCATGAAATTGTATCAGGCAAATATGGTGCTCATTAGCCAAAGACGTAATGACTAAATTACATGAAGTAACCTAAATTAGAACATCAGAGCAAGGTCAGGTCATTTTCCACTTTATAAATGTGAGTATCACTTTTCCACCTAAATTGACTCTTCAACTTAGACTACACTGTCGGTACATAATTTATCATCCACTTCACAGATTAAAAGAAGACAAAAGTTCTGATGGTGATACACGCAGAAAACATTCATACTTTGATTTTGGTGAAGATTCACAAAGTAAACCTAATATGTCCACCATATGAATAACTGGTTAGCATGGTTAAGTAAGATTAAAGAATCTTCTATTATTAGATTACTATACAAAAGTCACCGGCTAAGTCTCTCGTAATGGGCAGCATCAAAGTAGATACATAAAGAACTGATGGGGATATAAGAAGTATAAGATCACATAGATCAGCTCTACCATGACGAATTGACATATGAAAAATGACTACTTACGGAATATGATGCTGTCAAAAAACAATTGATAAATTGCCATGTGTATCCAATCGCATTAAATGAGAGATCTGTAAATCCTCCTGATATTGCTGAAATGATCTGCATAAATGAGTGAACAACTTCACAGCCGATTCAATTGAACACAAATTTATGAAGTAGTAAATAATATCTAAAATCCAGGGACCATTTCAGCTGGTAATGTCACTTGGAAATTCCAGCACACATAAGAGAAAAATAAAGTGTGTGTGTGTAGCATGGCTTGTTGATTTTTTGGGTGTTTTCGTCAGAAACCAACTCATAATTTGAGCTGTTGCAGCTGAATTAGAAAAAACCAAAATTACAGCGACATAATTGGCATGAGTATAGGGTGTATGATTCACAAAATATTGACTCCACAAGATATTCTTAATTAATTTAGGTAACACCAGCAAAAATGTAATTACTTGACTAAAGATATATTTGCCCCGACATACCATTAAGAAAAGGGCTGCCCAAACACTGTTATCATGATGCTTATTGAATAGATAAATTTCACCAACAGCCGTCATCACATTTGTTACATTCTTCAGAACTGTAACCATTGCAACGTTTATGTATCTTAGACTGCGATAAACATGGAAAACAAGTCAGGCAACAATTTTCTTTTCTCTGAGGAATTACAACCACTTTGGATGAGGTCCTGAGGACTTAGTTATGGTCCATAATTTTCTCTTGTTATTGGTTATATTGAAACTAGGCTACTATATGGATACAGAAATTGATCCACTAGCAACGAGGGAAATATTGATAAGAGAAGCAAAAAAGACATCTTAAATAGAGTGAGGAAGTTCTCCAGAAGAGTAATCAAATTATAAGAGCAAAAAAGCCTTTAAGAAATCTCCACAGTCCAGGCATACCAATTTTAAGCGAAGCAAAGTAAAGTTCTGCCAATAAGATACTCCACTCACTAGTATGAGCCTTTATTTCCCAAGCAAAACCTCTGAACCTAAAAGTATCATCCTACTTGTAGTCATGATGTGAGATTACTAACTATTGTCAATCTGTACTAGCTTTTGGGACAATATAACAACAGAATACTCAAGTCTCCCTTTTTTTCAACTCATATAAAACTCCATGCCATGCAACTAAGGACCTAATATTAGGATGGACGGAGTGAAGCGGTGCAGATGACCTGGTTTATGGTATAAATTGGTCTTTCATATAGACAGATGAGATATTCGGAAAGCCATGATGGATATGAAACTTGCAGAGACAAAGGCAGCTATCTACGACGACAACAGAAAATTAGATGAAGATTAAATCTAGTTTGAGGAGGGACTTAAGTGAGTAAAAATAGCAGGCCTAGAGTATATACATAAAATCTGGTGCTGCATTAAGCATATATGAAAGGAAGTCTCAAGGTCAAGGCAAGAAAATGCCAACGGATAATTCAATATCTGAGAAATTAACTACTTCTGATATTGAGATATAGAATTTACATAAAACTGAGATAACAAGATAAAGTAATTAGTACCTAAACATACTTGTGACCAGCATCCCGACAAATATAAAATTGACAGGCAACCAGACTTTGATTAATCTCCACGTGAGTGGCTCTGTTGTAATTATGCCAAGAAAACTCAAAGTGGATACAATAACTACTGACACAAAATTCTGCAAGCATGAAAAAGTATTGTCAGTCCATGGGACATGGAAATTGTTTAAATAAACTAAATGATAGCAAGGTTTCTGTGAATTGTGGATGAAAAATTATCATATTTAGTAAAATAAAGGAATTTATAGGGAAGGTAACCTGGTACAGCATCAAAGATATTCCAGCATTAAAGTCATAACTGGAGAGGACATACTTGTTAACCAGTATCATCCCGCAGGAAGAGAAACAGTATGAGAGACCAGATAACAAGGCTTGATTGTGTAATGTAAGTCCTCTTTTACTATGGACTGTCTTTTCTCTGTCCTTTTCAAACCTCCCACCTTCTATATCAGTCTCCTCGTAATTACCTGGAGCCTTCATTCCCAAATTAGTTCTGGTGACAAGCAGAATAAGAATCAGTAAGTATAATAAATTTCAGTTATAGAAAGGAAATTTTCCAGGAACCAAGGTAAAATTTAGACAAGTAGTCTTTCAAAATTAAGGAAAATTTGGAAATAATTATGTTTAGAAAAGCAATTAGAAGTAGAAAGAAGAATGATTCCTTATGTCGACAATCCAATCACTTGCTGCATAGCCATCTGACAGTATATGAGTAATGAAGCACAACAATGATTTCTTTGACTGTGGACACCAGTTTCTACACGAAGCAGTTCCCGTAAAATTTATTCTTTCCCAATTTCCTAAAGGACCTAAACACAGTGGTCTCCTTGTTATGAGTCAGAAGTCTTTAGCAAGCAAGGGAATAGTGATAAATAGGCTTTTTGGCAAACATAGTAGCCACCGTCATTTGTCTTTGGTAATAAACATCTTATTGGTAGATGAAGAGCAATTTAGGGCCTGCTTTTATACACTTTATTTGCCTAAATCATATTTGTAGAGTGTTTTTTATTTGGTTGGCCCATATGGGGTGTGCAGGTACAAGAACATTTTAGGATAATATTTTCTATTAGTAACATTTAAGTATCCCCTGAAATTTAGGGAAATTGCACAAGCTTTAAGGTTCAATAGTGCATTACCTGGTTCCATGGCCAATACACAGCAGTACAACTACAAGCTAAAGTTAGTCTCAGCCTTTCCTTTTATTTTTTATTATTTAATATCAACCCGTTTACAGTTTAGGATAATTGGGATTGGCAAGGATTGAACCCTAAACTCATCTCTAGAAGACAAGTACCAACACTCTTAATGAAAATTTGTTAGCCTTTTGCCCATAAAAGTTTCAGGTCACCAGGAATTCCACCAATTTTATTTTTTTGAATCATCGGAGCGAGAAAACTGACCAGAAGGTGATCAGTTCGGAAGTTGAGTCTCAAGTGTTTTGTGTTTGCATTTTAGTCACAGGGGCTGAATTTAAAGGAAAGAGGTGCAGTGAGTTTCTCAGAGCACTGGTTACATATTGTGGAGGAGTGTCTATGAGGCTGGCAAAATCACTTCAAGAGAACGCAGCAAATTCAGTATACTTTCTAGTTAAAGATAAAAGACAGAAAGAAAAATCTATTGATTCTATTACAGCCACTTATGTCCAACCCAAAAATTTTACACTTCTAGCTCTGATCTTCATATGTGATTAACAGCAGTCAATGAGGATACAGAAAAGAATTATGTGTATCCATCTGTGAACGTGAGATACCAAATGAAAAACTCGTTCAGAGGCAAGGAAACGGATATATCTTACCTGCTAGCTATCTCTCTCCTTACTGGACTTGACAGCGGTTCTACTGGGCCGTTAAACTGATGATTTATCACGGTTTTTTCTCCATTTGGCAATTCCATAACATAGTATCAGGCAAATCTAGACAAACACCTCCTGATAATGCTCTACCGTACAGAACAAACTGATATGGCATCAGCTGCAGATAGAAGTAAAAGATTAAAACGTTAGTGACATTAAAGTTGATTCACAAGGAGGAAAGTATAATCACAATTCAGAAACCAGTTCCATTAAGAACTTATGTATAGAAATATTGCAGAAAACTCCACCATAAAAATAAAACGAGGACATAAAATAGCTGTAGATCAACATTTTTGGCTATCATTAAACATGTATCAAAAACCAGGGTTAAGGGGGAAGTTCTTCTGTTTTTCGTTACCATCTCAATCCAGTCTCTCGACATTCTGTAGGACCCCATATTTTTCAGCAGAATACTTGAAACAGGTGAGTGGTTTCCAGTATGTTACTCATTTCCTGTATGTCTTTGCCACCATAAGCTACAATGCCACCTTCCACCCCAAATCACAAACCACTAGATATTTTTCATTTTTTCCAGCTACATTTCCTTTAAGACTGTAATTATTACTTCAACTGAACATTACTTAAGAGCATCACATATTTTCCTCGATGTCACTCTTACACAAGATGTTTTTTCTTAATAAACTCAAGCAAGAAAGCAAGATTTCTTGTAGTGATTGTCAAAGAATATAAGCAGCATGACAAGTAGAAAAGAAACCCTAGAAGAATTATCAACTAATATCATCAAATATCAACACAATATCCTAAATTCCTAATGCCTATTAAGCATTAATTCAAATAACCAGTTCTTCAAGTCATGATCCACAGTTTGAACTCCTAATCATGAATATGCAGCTCCATCAGCACGATTTGAGACCATAATAAGTAAATAACTCAGTTTTCTGTTCAAATAATTCAAATATCAACACAGTGTTCTAATACCTATTAAGCATTTATTCAAATAACCACTAAATATGTGTCAAATTATGATCCAGAGAGTTTGAACTTCTAATCGTGAATATGCTGCTCCATCAGCACCATTTGAGACCAAAATTAAGTAAAACAACTCAGTTTTCCATTCAAATAATCAAAACGAGCCGATGAATTTTTACTCACAATACAGCCGCGAAGCACAAGTGACACAGAGTTCTCAATCAATAACTTGAATATAATCAAACAGAACAATCGCATACCAATTTAAGGAAAGATAGTTCACATCATCAAATATCAACACAGTATCCTAAATTCCTAAAGCCTATCAAGCATCAATTCAAATAACCAGTTCTTCAAGTTATGATCCACAATTTGAACTCCTAATCGTGAATATGCAGCTCCATCAGCACGATTTGAGACCAAAATTAAGTAAACAACTTCAAATAATTAAAACGACAATGAATTTTTACTCACAATACAGCCGCGAAGCACAAGTAACGCAGAGTTTTCAAATAATCAAACAGAACAATAGCATACCAATTTAAGGGAAAAATACAGTTACCTTTACGATATGAATACACACATAAACACACAACAGTGAGTGTATTTTCTTTGCATCGAATCTTCCGCTGACAAGCTACTTTGTGTGAAATGGACGTTGAGTAGAGATATCAAACAGTGACGAAAAGCGAATCAAAGTCAAACTGTATAAACAAATGAAGAAAACTTTAATGGCGTTTCAGTACTTCTGGTATTAAACCAATAGCTAACTTCCAATCCTAAATCTTCTTTCATTTACGACGTCGTTTCATTGTTTTGAATTTCCAATTTCCAACTTCCAAGTAGGTCAACTAGTTTGTGTGGTTCATGGGTTTTCGTAATTGTTTTTCTCAGTGCTTTTCGATTTATAATTTGATAAAAATTGTTTTAAAGTGTTTGGGAAAACAATTTCATTTTCTGTAAAAGTTATTTTAGGCAAAAAATATTAAAAATAGAAGACCGTTGTTTTTTTCCAACTTATTGGTATTTTGATAAATAAATAGAAGTTTTTCTCACTAATAAGCTAAAAAACTGTTTATGCATCAAACACTCTAGTTTTTATACTTGACCAAAAGCAATTCTATTCCCAACCTACTTTTTATTTTAAGCAATTTTTTCATAATCTCTATTTTTAATCACTTCTTCAATCGTTAAAGCAAAGGAAAACACCCCTAAGAAAATACTAACTCCGTCTCGACTTAATTTGTCTACTCTGACAGGGCACAGAGATCAAGACAAAGCATATTTTATGGAATCTTTGATTTTTTTAAGGGTGGAAATTTTGAAGGTAGAGTAAGAAAAAATTCTTTTTTTCGGCTGATAAAATTATTGGGACAAACAAAAAAGACAAGCAAAAAAATTAAGCGAGACGGAGGGAATATAGTTTTTTTAGGGTCCCCTGAGAAAATATAGTTAATATAGTTAAAATTTGAAACATTAAATTTTAACTCTGTTTTCCTTTTATACCCACATTTCATTTATTGCTTATAAATATATGATCTGTGTGGAGAATATCAAGAGCTTTAATTAGGAGCAGACGAAAATAAATAATTAATGGTTTGCTTATTATAATAAGTATTCTATACGTGTGAGATGGATCAAAATAAAAAATAAATCTATACAGGATCGGGTTACTAAAAAAACAACACTAAACATTCATCACTTTAGGGAATTTCGTCAAAAAAATTAGAGCACGATATATGAAGATAAGAATGCTATAAGAAGTAGCGTTTTTAGGCAAGGATAGATGAGTTGAAAACATTAAAGAAAAAATTCAAGTTTAAACCTTAAAAATAACACTAATTCTCATATTCTAGATTTTAGCTTCGTGTAATTTAGATTAAAGAACGAATTTATAAAAATGTATCATTATCTATACTGAAATGTGTTACTTGTTTTAAAGAAATGTATTACATTTCTTCAATATATTTCAGCATAAATATTAATATATTTATATTTTCTCAGACAAGTAATACGTTTCAGCATAAACACTAATACATTTTCAGCATGATACTTTCTTCAGAGCAAGTGATATCTTTCAACACAAATGTTAATATCTTTTCATGAAAAACTGCCATAACCTAGGTTGGATTCGTGCAACTGATGTACGAAAAAATCGATCTAAAAATAAAAACAGTGAGCCTAACAAGAAAGGATTTGACTACTTAACAAGGAGCTTGGATGAAGAGAACAATGAAAATAGTCAAAGTCTGCTTAACTATTGGAATTTTTTTAAGGTATGATAGCACTATTATATGGAAGTGGTAATTCGGACGGTTTGGATCGGTCGGATCTAGTCCATCGAGCCAACACTATATATTGAGTTGGGTAGAACTGAAATTTTATCGGGTAAGAAATTATCGAGCTCGATCTAACCTATTTTCCTTAAATATAATAAAATTTCCGAGTTGGTCCGAAGCCCGTCAGACTTTTAGCCTATCAGGTCGGATTTGTTGGGACCGATGGTACTTCGGGTCTATATTTACATGATTCGACCAATCTAAAATGTCGAGCGAACTGGACTGATCCGACCCGATTTTGCCAGCTCTACGATTACATTTGATAAAATGGGAATCATCTCATATATTTTTTTTTCTTTTTATTTTTTTTGGAAACTAAATTTATGAGGTCTGATAAAATGGGAATCATCTCATATATTTTTTATTCTTTTTATCTTTTTTGGAAACTAAATTTATGAGGTCTTCTATTGATTCGTGATTCAGTCCCAATGGATACCAATTTAATTCATGAAGTTACCCAAAAACCTAAACTTTCTATATATTCTTCTTTAATTGAAAAAGATTTATCCCTGAATTTGGATCACTTTCATCATAAATAGAAGAAAATGATGTGCTCCAATAAAGATCGATGAAATACTATGATTATCGGTAATATATCACCGAGAATAAGATAATAAATACAATCATTACGGAGAGAAGTGGTACTTTATTATCTTGGTAGGAAATTATCAAGTAGACGGGAAGGATATTTATAGGTACAATTAGTGGGTTTAACAGTAGTTAATAATACATAAAACTCCATAATCATCATTATCATATTCTAGGGCTTCTCTTTATTTCATAGGATAAGCATGAATAAGGACAAATTATTTAGGCTAATTCGATGTTTACTTGGTTGGAATGAAAAAGCCAAATAATCCCGATAATCCCGGATATTCGGGATACCAAATGAACCAAGACAAATTGCCCCATAATAAATCCCACCTCTTGGGGTGGGTTTAGCTATCCGAATGTGGGATTGCATTAAATTACACACTTACTCAACATAATCTTTCCTAATAAATGTTGGATAAAATAGGATAGGCATTATCCTTTATAAGTAATTGAACATAATCATTCCTCGTAGATACTGGAAAGTATAAGACATATACTCTCAATCTCCGACTCTAATACACACTAGCTCGTTTACTTCATGTTGTTTATAATTGGGTGGATAAGACTATGGTGCATTAAAATGAGGGATTGAGAAAAACCAGATTATCTTATCCAATGTTTACTCGGGTTGATTAGAACATAGAACAATCTCTATCCAATATTATCCCATGTTTACCTTGTATATTTAAGTTGCTTTTTTTAAATAGGATTTCCCATATTTTTTATTTGCTTGGATGTGTTATACTCCTTCATTTAAGTTTTCTGGTTTTCTTAAGTTAAAAGAAAACGAAAAACACATTCTCAACCCCTAAAATCAACCTCTCTCGCTCATCCAAACGTTTTGCCGGCTAAGAACACCTCCAACCCCGGTCAAGCTACCTTTTTTCTTCATAAAAATTTACCGAGGGAAAACGATCCTACTTATACCCACTGAGCATCTACACCGAAATTTTTTTTAATCTTCGACAGGATTTGATGAACTCCGATTTGAGTATGTCAAAAAATGGCGTTCAGAAGGTAAGCCAATGTCCCCAAATTCCACATTCGACATTCCAATCCAAGAAGCAGGATTATTAAACCCACCTATTGAGGTGGGATGGGTTATGAGTGTTAACATGCATCGAAAATTGTGTTATTCCGGGTCTCCGGGATAAGCCACCAATTAACAACCCATGAAGTAAACACCGGATTAACCTGAATATTTAGTCCTTATTCAACCTAATCACCCGAAGTAAACGGGCAACTTGTATGCTCTATTATTTACAATCCAAAGTAAATGGACCATAAGTAAAAAAATGGGAACACGGACCATACAAAACAATATTAGATCCATTGTACCTATTTTCGTAAAAGCATGCTCATTACGAAGACTAAACCCAAAATTGAACATACACATTACTATTCCTCCCACTTTCAATATAGTTAGTTAGTAGAATCTTGATAGTAGTAGAATTAATAAATCGAGTTAATAGGATATCGGGTCCACAAGGTGCGAGTTGCAACTTGGAAACTGAGCCTTCAAATAAATTCGGCTAGGTAATTTCACCATCAATTTTAATAGCGAACAAAGATCAAATAAAGATTAACCATTAATCTTATTTTACTTTTTAAATGAATGATTGGATCCTAATCGAATACCACCCGACTTTGTACGAACGAAAAGTTAAGGAACCAAAAAATAATTTTAACCCCTGTTGAATGAGTATATAACATGGCATTATACACTATTGCTACAAACATTTTCCTTTGCTTTGTGCTTGTAATCTGCAACCCTAAGCTAAGAAGTGATGTTCATCACAACTTCAACTTCTCGGGTCCGGTCGGGTATGTTGGGTCGGGTTAAGCCCGAATAATGACCCGGGCCTATTCCAATACTTGAGCAGGCCACAGCTTTCTCCACATGGAGATCTCTTCGTTGCTACAAAGTTTCCGGATCCCCCCATAAAACCCGTCCGCCTCGTTTCCTTCTTCGCGGTGGTCTTTCCGACTAACCATTGTTTGCCTCCAGCGCGACCCGCGCGCGTACTGATTGAACTCCAGGACCACGGTCTCTGCAGCCCGTTTTCAGTGTTAGCAAATCTCAGACATTTAAACTTAGCGCGCGGGTTATATAGCCACTATCTAAGTTCATACAGGTTTTATAGCAACCTTTTTTATATGCATGTTTTTTAGTCACTTTTAGGGGTAAAATATTAAAGGCAGAATTTTAATTGAAGACCTAAATTTTTTAAAATAACTCAGTTTGGGGCCTGAATTTTATTTTTCTAAATTTAGAATTTTATTCTCAATTTAGGACTTACGTCTTGAAAAATAAGAAATATTATTCAATGTACGAAAGGTTCATTATAGAGTAGATTGAAATTTTCTATACAAAGTACATAGAAATTTTCTTAGTGTAATAAATCTTTTGTACATTAAATTGTGTCTTACTTTTCAATACGTAAGCATTAAATTAAGAGTAAAATTCTCTAATCAAGAAAAACTTAAAATTCTGACTCCAACTAAAATGTTTTATAAAAAATTTAGGTCTTCTAGTGGAATTTTCCCCGAATTTATCTCATGATATGTCCATTTCTTTTTTTTTTTTTTATGGAAATATAATCAACGAATACATGATCAAAAGCATAAATTGGACTCCAATAGCAACATTTTGAAGAAGCAAGAATGATCTTGATATCCAGAACCAAACAATTGGGGACAAAGTCTCATGTGCACAAGTTGTACGATACAATTTAAGATAGGTATCACGATTCATGTTTAAAGGTATCACATATTTTGGAAGTAAAGGTATTATAATACTTTTATTCAAAACATGTGATACCTTTAAGCATAATTCATGATACATCTACCTACATTATGTGATATTTTTAAGAAAAGTTGTTTTTTGAGATTTTGTTGACTTTTCAAATGTGGATTAAGTGTGGAAATTGTGTTAAGTTTATTTGGGACGGACGAAAACGAAAAGTGTACAAGTTTATTCAGGACGAAAGAAGTAATATCTTTTGACTCATGATCCAAAATGCACGGTTCTAAAATTCGTACAACTGATACATAAAATACCTCTCCATAATTGGGGAGGGTGAAAAGTAGGTCTCTTTCATATTTGCTGGCCACAAGCTTGTCTTTGAGACATCACTCATGGCTATGTTGGAAGAGAACATGACAATCTAGCTATCCATTTTGTAGGGTCCCACATGGTGCTCAAAAAAGGGCATAACAATATATTTAAGTCTATAATTTGATTATGACTAGACCACCTTCTAAAGATTTCGAATCTTCTGTTATATATAGTGCTACATCTCCTACTACAGTGATAAAAATATAATAGACATGATCATTCATAATGTATTGACGATATTACTATGTATATACGTCAACAAATTATGTAATCGCAGCAGGAAATGTAGCACCGTTTATAATAGAAAATCGAATCCGCCTTCTAAAACACACTTAAAGACAAAGTAAGAACTCACCACTATCATGGCAGCGGCAGTAGGCGGCGTTTCCGTCGCATGTTTCCAAGTGGCCTACAACACCATACCACCAACCTGTGCACATTAAACGTTAGTTTAACCAGAAATGTAAACGGGTCGAATAGGACACCGACATGCCTTCCCTATACTCTATTTTATTTGATTTAGGTAGGGTTCGGATAATATCCGTCGGGTAATTATGATTGTTTGCGGGTAATCGGGTAACCCGGTTAGTATATAAAACATAAATACTACCTTTGTTCTGTGAGAGTTTGCACGTTTGACTGAACACGTATATAAGAAAAAATTATTTTTTTGCTTTTTGATTGACTTTTTCAAATGTGGAGATTGAGGTAAAGATTGTGAGAGAATTTTTTTTTTTAAGAGTATGCAAATTAGTGTGGGACAAAAGTGTACAAATTCGAATGGGACAGAGGAAATGATATAAACTATATATAAATATCAATATTTAATATGATATAATAAATCATACATGGCATATCTAATAGAAAAATGTAATATTTAATGGTATTTTCTATATTAAATAACATGTAATAAACAAAATATTTAAGATATATTATTAATTATATAATACATAAGATATATGAAGAGATATTTGTATAATCAGGTAGGGTAAACGGATAATATGCAATACATGTACTCTACCCTATCCGATCACTAAATTATCGAATTTGAGTAATATCCAATCCTATTAACCGATTATCCGTCGGTAGAATACTCGTGAGTAAAATTGACATCCTAGCCTGTCAATGAAAACTTTGTTGCAGACAGAATAACTAAAAAAGGACTGAATTTTCAGTATTTAAATATGGTGGAATTAGATCCGCAAACAAGTCAATTAAGGCGGATTTAGTGCGTGTGGAAACTTTTTAAGAAGAAACTAGTATAATATGATTCATTTACGTCTCTTCTTTGCCAAATTTGGACAGAGAAGTGTTGTTTGTTGAAACCCCGAACATTATTGTAGCGGATGAATGATTTGTATCGACTAAATCCCGAACATTAAATCTAAGATTTTCACTTGTAATCCTAAAGATTACATTAAAAGAATAGAGAAATATCTGATGCGGAGAATTTGTTTTTCTAGTTTGCTTCGTGTTTCATTAATCTCGTGGGATAGTTTTTGAATAGACACATTCAAAATAAAGAACTGTTTCTTTTCGAAAGGTTGCAACTATTTATTTTCACACATATTCACTCATAACTCTAGAAATTGATAAAAACTTGTATTAGACCGTCACACCGTGTGACGGGAAAAAAATATCATTTTTATAAAACAAAAAAAAAAATCACTTTTTGTAGTAAAAGTATTACTTTTATTTGTAAAAATATCATTGTAACAAAATTATCGCTTTTATCTGTAAAAATGTATTCCTTCACACAAGACTCACTCATAGAAATTAGATCTCTTTCACACACTTTTTCATTTACTTTTATTATATTTATATTTCTCTCTGTCTCTCTAATATATCTAGCAACTAATTATTTCATTATAGTATCTCATTAAACGCTAATGTATGATATGAACTCTAATGTGACACCTAAAATGACAAGAAAAATACCGTATGGAAATTCTTTATTTCGTCTCCATTGAATTTCGATCTGATCACCAGGTTGCAGATCACCCAGACAATCGGAGATATGAAGATTGTGTGGACAAGTATCCACAGGGGCAGCTCTAACTCTATCCCATGTTACACCACTCTCTATTACACTTGCTCTTGTTCCATGTGCCGGATATCTGAAATCATCAACGATAGAATTTCAGTCGAAGGTCATAATTTTGAAAGTTTTTTCTCTCAATTACGGGTTAAATTTTGAATTTTATTCTCAATTCAAGACTTACGTCTTAAAAAATAGGAGTTACCTGGCTCGAAATGTGTCGGTTCGTCGATCATAACTGAGCATAGCATCATAACATGATAACATAAATCCAACATGACCATTCTGCACAACACACACAACTCACATTTTAATACCACTATATATGAAATCGAAACCGGAAATTTAATTTGTCTAATTACATACGTGTAATTGTAAAAATTATTTTAACTCCTAAATTAATATCACCAACATCGTTTTCTCAATAAAATAATCATTGAACACGATCGTTTTCATTTAAATAAAGATTTTAAAAATATTTTATAATTACACATTTGCAGCTAGGCTAATTAAAAGTCTAATTTTGAGCTTCACATCAGTTATTGGAGGGAAAAAAAAAAAAATTGTTTGAATGCATCGAATTGTAATTTTTTGTAAAGAAACCATTGATAAATAATTAAATAAAAAGGCCTGAATTTCAGAGAATGTCTTAATTTGAGACTTAAATTTAGGAGTTTTCAATTCGTAGCCGTGAATTTTGAGATTTTCTCAATTAGAGGTCATATTTTAAATTTTATTCTCAGACTTACGTCTTAAAAAATAAAATATATTATTCAATGTACAGAAGATTGGAAAATTTCACTATACTCCGTACTAAATACTCCTTCTTTCTCACCTTAATTTACACATTTTTTTTCCGTCACACACTAATTTGCACACTCTTAAAAAAGAAATTTCTCTTACAATTTCCACCCTCAATCTTCACCTTTGAAAAAGTCAACTAAAAAACAAAAAATATTTTTTCCTTAATATACTCGCCGGAGCATGATGCAAATCAAGACGGGTCGAAAGGAATATCTTAATAATATTTTTTATTTTTCAAGATGTAAGTCGAGAATAAAATTAAAATATAGACCTCTGATTAAGAAAACTCAAAATACAGATAGTGTAGTAAAAACCTCCAAAATTCAAGTCCCTGAATTAAGATATTTTCCAAAATCCAGTCCTCCAGCTAAAATTATACTCCCTCCGTCTCGCCCTAATTTGCACACTTTCCTTTTTCGGTCGTCCCACCCTATTTTGCACATCCCTAAAATGGAAAGGAATCTTACAATCTTCACCCTTAAAAATCTCTACCTTTAAAAAAGTTAAAGATTCCACAAAATCTACTTTTTCTTAATATACGCGCCGGAGCAGGTGTGCAAATTAAGCCGGGACGGAGGAAGTACTAATTTTAAGCTCCACATCACCAACTTAGATCAAAAAACCAAAAACAAAAAAACTTACTCGACTGCATCGAATTTCACACTTTATAAAGATAATACATTTTTACGTTACGTAAAACATCACAACTTTTCAAAGAGAGAACAAATACCTCACGATTATAAACCTGCGCCGGGAACCAGAAGCTTCCAGACTCCAGCGCAAGATAGCAAGAAACGATAGAATCAACCGGAGTACCAAAGCTCTTCTTCTTACCAGAATTGGGCCACAAATTACCAACAAAGCCCATTAAAAAGCCCAACAATCCCTTGGGCCTTCCTTTAGTGGGCTGAGAAAGCCCATCAACATAGCCCAGCCATTCCCTGTAACCCGCAGGGCCCATGACCCGACTCCATTTCTGGTTCATATGTTTCTCCCATAGATGATCACTTAAACAACGCACCCGAAATTCACTGCACACACTGGCCATTCGGCACAGCCCGTCGGGCGGAAGCTTCTCGAAGATGCATTCGAGAACGAGGTCGGGTAAATCTACGACGGACATTTGTGGATTGTGTTCGGGTTTGGGGGTTGGGGTTTTGTTTTGAGGGGACATTTTGAGGGTGAAGATTGAGAAATTTGATGTGGTGATGAAGGCGAGGAGAGAGAGGAAGGAGGAGAGAGAGAAAGTGAGGAAGAAGAGAAGCATTGGACTCACAAGAGTGGTTGGTCGTAGTAAGATGAATATATATATATATATAGAGAGGAATGATAATGAACCGTTCGAGTGACTCTAATAAGGTGTTTATATATATGGAAATGTATAGCGGTGATTGGTTTAAGTTTAAGTGGGTCGTGCGAAATTTTATTTTTAAAAATATAATAAAATTGTACTCTTTTCCTTTTGGTTAATTTTTTTTTATTTTTCATTTCGATTCGTCCCACTTAACTTTTAACACCTTAAAAATGAAATTCTCTCATAATCTACACACTCAATCTCCACCTTTAAAAAAATTAGAAAAAGCAAAATCTATTTTCTTTTAATCTATGTGTCCGCTCAACTGTGAAAAGTTAACCGGAACGGAGGGAGTATGTTATTGTAAATGTAAAATCAATGTTGAAAAAAGTTAATAGATTTAATATTATATTGTAGGTAATTATGCAATACCATACTACTTCCGTCCTGTTCAGATTTGCACGTCGGATACGTATATTAAGAAAAAAATATTTTTTTGTTTTTTTGTTGATTTTTTTAAAGATGGAGATTGGGGGTGGAGATTGTAAGAGAAATTTCCTTTTTAAGGGTATGCAAATTGGTGTGAGACGTACCAAAATTAAAGTATAAAAATTTGAGTGGGGCGAAGAGAAGGGTACGTTTTTTAGGACATGATTGTATTGAATTGGGAAATTTGAATTAAATCTCAAAACAAATAAAAATTTAGTATTTTAACATCCGAAATATATCTGTACTAAGTACAAAATAAACATCCCCTAAAAAACTTTTTCTACATGTTTTGTTATTCCATCCTTAATTATAGTAAATATAAATTGAAATTGTATTGCTCAATTTGGTTCGACATGTTTTGTCACCTTATCCTTAATTATAGTAAATTTAAGTTAAAGTTTTATTGCCCAATATATATAGGGGAATTATAAAGAACTTATTGCCCAATCTAATAAGATAACTATATATATAGGAATAATAAGGAACTTAATGCTTATAAATCCAATTAATTACATGTTTTTCCCCTAATTTTGATCAATTCTCTTGTACGCCTAAAGTCTCGTAATTCGGGTCATGAATAATTTTTAAGAAAAAATATCTGTATTTTATGCTTGAAAATATTATTTATTTTGAAACGTATTAATGTTAGTGTTGAAATATGTTATTCGTTCAGAACAAACGGAGACAAAATTATCCGAATTGCACCATACACATGGTGCTTAATTTTAAGGGATTTAAGTTAAAATTGTATTGCCCAATTTGAGATATCTACATTTCTTAAATTTAAGAATAATGTACCAAAATATATGTATCATCAATTGGGCTCGATAAAAAACTCAGGTATCATTATCATTTATTCTCTCTATGTATATATGGTGATAAAATTAAGGGGGAGATCAATAAAAGTTAGGCAATAATGGTACTATACCTATGAGAATAATAATAGATATTCCCTCCGTCCCGTTTTAATTTGTCTATTTTTTCTTTCGATTTGTTTCAATTTAATTTGTCAGTTCATAAGTGACAAAGATTCCAAAAAATCTGTATTTTTCTTAATCTCCGTATCCGACCAAGGTAAACAAATTAGGCCGGGACCTCTGTTGTAAAACTCTCCGACTAATCCTCGCCTAGGCGCTAGACTCTCATTGATCGCCTACGTTTATTTTCCGATTCCTCCCCGCTAACTACGTCTATGCCCCGATTAGTTCCGTCCAGATCCCGATTAGTCGTTAGGCTCCGGTCTCTTTCCACCTAACTACGTATATGTCTCGATTAGTCCAGTCCAAATTCCGACTAATTGTTAGGCACCAGTCCACGTCTAATTAGCGTCTACCGATTTTTGCAACATTGATTGGGACGGAGGGAGTAATAAATAAATAAATAACGGCAAATAGTGAAAAATTATTGGGTTTCTCGTCTGGTTGAAGATGAATAGATTTGATTGGCTAAGAGGATAACACGAAGCCCACCTAACCCAAAATGTGGGGCCCATCTAAAAAAGGTTTAAAATAGGATTATCTTTAGACACGCATCAAGATTCTTCAAACAAAGCTGGCAACAAATCTTGACTCAACAATTTTAATTCACAACTAATTAAATATTAGTCATAATAATGTTCGGGCAATCAAAGTCTCACATCGATTAAATCGAAAAAGATTATGGACATTTTAGGTTTGTCATGCTTCTTAATTGATATAAGGTTCAAGCCGACTTAATTTCGGCGCACATAAGTAGATTGCATCAACGCACATGGTGCAGTTGAGTGGAGTGGAGCTTCGAACATACAACGCAGTACAAAATATTGGGCAATGGGATGAGTTTGGTACAAGATGTACATAAGACTTGGGCAATCCGTGGCTGAGTCGCGGTCCTTTGTTTGAGGGAAGATTGTTAGGGCTTTTGTTGTCAATCGAAGTCCCACAACGGTTAAATTCGAGAAAGATCATGGGCATATTAGACTGGACGTGCTTCTTCATTAGTATGAGACATTTTAGGTCAAAACCAGGAATAAATATATGCAGACTTGGCTCAAAACGAACAATATCATACTAATTGTGGAGATTGGAGCCCACCAAGTCCTAACAAATAATAATAATAATAATAATAATAATAATAATAATAATAATAATAATAATATCACAAGGAAAATGTGGATTAAAGATTAAAGATGGACGGAGATATTATCTCTTAGGGGTGTTCTGTTTCGATACGGTAGGTATGGTATGGATTCATATCGATTCGGTTTACTAAATTTTGTGTCGGTGTAAATATATATCGTTGATTTTAGTATACAGATATACAAATTATCGAATTACTGAAATAACAAAAAAAAAAATATGTCAAGTATTGAATTACTAAAATATCGATTGATTTTTGTATATACTGAAATATTGAACTTTAATTTTCGAATTCTAATACCGTTATCGTACACTAAACCCTAAACAAAACTTTTGATATTTTTAGTAATTTTTCGATACGGTAAGTGCGATAATTCAACATTTTCGATATATTCTTTTACCCCCTAGTATCATTAGCTTGTGACACGTGAATTAATATTAAAAAGGAACATGAGAAAAGACGTTAAATGCTAATTTAGCGACATACAAGATTAATTAATGCTGAAAAGAAACATGAAAATTGTTGCTTTAAAAGTTGTTCAGCGTTAATAGTATGACTGACTAGGATTTAGCGTCTCGTTGCTTAAGCAAGGTTAAACAAAGTCTAGGAAAAATTAAGTAGAAAGGGATTAGGATGTAAGCAATCGACAATTGTTTAGTGTCTAGACGAGGTCCGATCAAAGATAAACAGAGTCATAAAATAGAGGTGCGCAATTGTCTGAGCCTTGATCTCAACCCAACCAAAAAATATAAAAAAAAAAAATTAAAATAAAAAAAATAAATTGAAGCAAATTAATAGTACGCATTTATTAGGAAGGAGAATGTGTGCGGCTGAAGGACGCAAAAATGGCAAGTGCCAGCCATGAAGGAACAGGGAAACATTAGTTTCCAGCGTCGAGTCGAGTTTTGAGTTGTTCAAATACTGTTTTCAAAATATTAAGCAGTTTGAGTTAAGTTTTGGATTACTCGAGTAATATTAACTAAATTTTACGCAACTCGAACTGAGCTTGTTTATTCAGTGTTAATGTTCGAACACTAAATTTGTAGACTTTGTGTTCATGAATGCGAATATTATATATTATTTAAATTTTGCACAAAAAACTCTTGAGTACTCTTTCAACAACAAATTTATGGATACTTTGATTTCATAATACCATAAATATATTATTATTATTTTATACGAACCTAAAACATGTTTACGAGCCGTTATAAACGAATTCTTCAATGTTCAAGTTTTATTCATTATTAATCAAACATTGAACGAGCACTAACTGAACTGGAGCTGGAGTTTTTTGTGAATGTTATGTTCACTAACTGCCCTAGATTGCATTCTCTCCTCACTCAATGATATGGGTGGCAATGGATGGGTTCGAGGTTGGAGCATCTCATCCACATCCGCGTTTTACATTCAAAATACCATTCCTACAAAATTCTCCACTTAAGAAATTTGGATAGGGATGAAAATTCATGTTCCAACCCATTTTATTTTATTTTCTTTAGCTCAAATTTTCTTATTTTTTGTACAATTTTATAATAAAATTTTAATTTCTGTTAACTTTATAAATTTATTGAATCAAGTAGTACGTATAAATTTCTAATAACTCAATAACACACACCTTATATGTTATTCCAATTTTTTAAAAAAACTAGAAATGTGCTTGGTTTTTATATAAAATTAGAGAAAAATTATTGTACATGCAAATTAGTTTGTTGTTGTTAGAAGAGGATCTAGAAACGCGCTAGCTAGATCTCCATATCCTTAAATATATATATATACATATTACAAAATGATAAATACCAAAATAAATAATTAAGAATTGAGAAATAAGAAATGAGAATTCTCATTTTAATTAAGTCAGGATGAGACAGGCGCGGAACAAGGCGAGATGCATAGATCTCGTCCTCGTACCATTCCTAATTAGAAGAAGTACGGATCTCCATCTCCACTTCCACCCCGCTATTATCGAAGAATTTCCTACAATAACCTCGGATCCCTGCGAACATGGGTCTCACGAAAATTTTATCATCCCTACCTCACAAAAGACGAAAAATTATATGCTACCCAGACAGGTAGTGTCCGATTGGATGATCTAACCGTAAATTAGTCATTGTTCTCAATTTACTTTTTAAGTGAACGATTGAATCACCTAATCGGGTACCACCCGACTGGATAGCATAAAATTAGCCTCAAAGGACCATCTCTTGTCTTTTTGAGATGCTCAATGCTGAAATCAAGAAAAAAGGACAGGTCCCCAAAAATAAAACAATAAAATACTCCCATTGGGGAGGAAATTATTTGGGCACCACAAAAAAAAAAAATATTCAAATCTTAGCTATATAATTCCATTTAATAATAATGCTACCTTAATTTACCAAATTCGCATTTATTTTGTAATTTATTTAAATATTATGGTTTCTAGATAAGTATGTAAATCGATATCATGGTAATCATAAAATATCAAGTGAGTGATGAAAAATACGATATTAAACTAATACTCCTTTCGTCTCGATTTATTTTGCACAGTTGATTAGACATGAATATTAAGAAAAAAACAAATTTTATTTTTTCTTTGACTTTTTAAAGGTGGAGATTGAGGTTTGAGATTTTGAGGGTGAAGATTGTGGAAATTAGTTTCTATTTTAAGGGTGTGCAATATAAGATGGGACGGACGAAAACGCAAAGTGTACAAAATAAGCCGGGACGAAAGGAGTACAAAATAATAACTAGCCTTCATGTAGTCAAATACTTCTCTTATAAAATGAGAAGGTGTAGAGTTCGACTATAAATGAATGCTTATAAATATGATTGTTTTATTATACTTTTTTAAAGGAGGTGGGTTCGATTAGTGTAGATATTCAATTACCCAAATAGAAAACCTACTAAAATATTAGTGGTAGTTTATTCTTTTCTTCGAGTCCGTCCGAAACTCATTTAAACTTACCGAAATCCTCTCAATGGATGGGCACTCTCTTAAACGTTGTTAAAATCCGCCCGGTTAGCATTCCTACATTCACCGTTCTAAAATAATTCTCATATTAAGAATTTGGTTCAAAATATTTATCATTTTAAGAATTCAAGATATAATTTCAACTAATTCCAACATTATTCATGTTGTAATGAGTCTTAAGAAT
This sequence comes from Ajuga chamaepitys, assembly GCA_958295605.1. NCBI lineage: Eukaryota > Viridiplantae > Streptophyta > Magnoliopsida > Lamiales > Lamiaceae > Ajuga > Ajuga chamaepitys. The sequence goes on along the minus strand of OY282505.1, from coordinate 796,889 downwards.
GAAATTATATGTCTAATATTGTTAATATATAAGATAGAGAAAGACACATTTTTTAGTATACGTTATAACAATTAAACCCAAAAGGGCATTTGAGTCATTCTAAGATGTTCGTTAATCCGTGTGAAAGTCTCCTTTGGGATGGAGGGAGTGTTATGCTATCGATAAATGTTATGCATGTATAATGTGTGCACAGTACAATATAGTTTGGGTATTAGGAAAATCTCGAAACCGTGTTAATGTTTGAACCAAAAAGTATAAATATTAGTATCGAATTGTTTGAAAATTCAGCACAGTTTGGTGCAATGTTTTGGACTTAACGAATCTAATGAGACGATTTGATACATAAGATTCAACTATTTCGGGATTTTTTGAGATTTTTCAAAAAATTACATCAATAATTAAAACTCGATATAAAAATTTAAGATCCAGTGCAAGATCAAAAAAATTTCAGCGAGCAAAACAAGTGAACACGAGAATCAAAAATTAATTGCATGGATTTTAGATCAGTGCAGCTGGGGTCGTAGGTAGTTTTCATGAATTTTTTTAGATTTTACGTTGAAAGGTATTAGTTGTTTCAAAGATGTGTTTACGCTGAAAATGTGTTAATATTTATGTTGAAAGGTATTAATTACTCTTAAGAAATGTGTGATGTTGAAAAATAATACATTTTTTAGAGAACACGCAATGTATTTCAGTATAAGTAGTGATACATTTTTTTATAAACCACTTACGATCCGAATTAAACGAGTCTAAAATCTGTACACCTAATGTACATGGTAATTAGTGAAAAAAAGAAAAGCTCTAAGGGCAATTCATATTTTTTATTTCTTCTTTTCTAAATACTACTTACTCTCCTTTTAAAACAAAATTGAAATTTTTACTACTTTTATTTGTAGTATTTTTTTTTCTTATCTATAAATATAATCACAAGTTTTTTTCGCAAATAGTTTGTGGATAGAGTAAGTCTTGTGTGTGATGGTCACACGGATCTCATTTCATACGAAGGAGCCTTATAAAGGTGATACTTTTTTTTGTTCAAAAAAGTGATACCTTTACAGATAAACGTGATACTTTTACCATAAAATGTGATACTTTTTTCCTGTCACACCGTGTAACGATCACACATGAATTTTTGTCTATTACCTAAATTAAGAAGAAGAAGATGGAGTTCTATTAATTCATTTTCTTTTTTCTATACTTAATTTAATCCAACATACCAAATATGTTTCGTGTGATCTGTCACCTACAAGTTTTTGTCATGTAGATAACCCTTTCTATTCTTTCTTAAATGTGATCAACTACCAATATATTCTTTCATTGAATTATAGGGATTTGATGCCTGCGTATTTTACCTAACTTCATTAATTTAATAATCTATGCCACCATACCAAACCTTTTTTTTTTTTTTTTTTTTGGATTCTTTTAAGATAGCAATCTATATTAAATTATTATACATTAATTTGGTGATTAATTTATTTAATGCAAAGTAATAAATTAATTACCTATAGATATGGAGACCCTCCTAAATCTTCTCATGTTAGATAAATACGTAATCCATGATCTGGTTGGTGAAAGTGACCAAGATATGTTTTGACACATGTGGTTATGGTGGACATGTATACACTTTTCTAGAGTCGGTAAAATCGGTCCGATTTAATGGGTCAATTCGATTCGCTCAATATTTTAAATAGGTGGGGTTACAGAAATCTAAACTTAAAGAATCATCGGACCAAACAGATTCGATTAAATGAGCTAAAAGTACGATGGGCTATGGATCAACACGACAATCTTATTACATTTACGAGGAAAGGGCTGGAACCAATACTTTTGTGTCCGATCACTGCCGTTATAACGGGATGCGAGAAAGATACAAAAACGAAAATAAACGAACACAGAATTTACGTGGTTCACTAATAATGTGTTAGCTACGTCCACGGACAGAAGAGAGAAAACGTATATTATGTGATCAAGATGTTTGCCGAGTACAGAATGAGTTTAGGATTTAAGATATTCCAACAGCTACAAAAAACCTCTTAAATTCTAATGAAACAAAAATAACTAGAATTTAGTGATTTTCCGTTGTATTGTCAGAAAAGTTGCCGTTAGAAATATAAAAATTTCAACATTTTTTTTCTAGTGGAAACACATTTCAATGACAATTTTCGTCGGATTGTCGTTGGAATATGTGTAGGTTGGATAATTTTTTAACGCTTATTTAAACGGATTCTTATTATGTTAAATTATTCTGCGAGAATTTGACAGTTTTAGATGGAATTTTAGACCGGCCCAACATATGATGTTGGTCCGATGATTTGAGCCATACCGTCTAAATTATTACCTCTAATTACTACTGCACGGTTCACTACCTACAATTGGCTAATTAATCTTTATTACAATTTACAACATGTATTTAAAAAAATTACGAATTTGACTAGCTGCAACCCAATTGCAACCAAAATATTTTTCTGGAAATTTTTTCTATGAAAATATTGATCAATAAATCTTACAACTATTAAATAAATTCCGACTTAAAGAACATGTAATTGAAAATTACAAAGAGTTTCAAGAAATTTACAAATAAATTGTTAAACTTAAAGCTAATTTTTTTATAATCAGAAAGCATGCATAAACCACGTTTATCATAAAATATCTAAATAATATTTTAAAAAATGAGATAATAATATATTGTTTCGGATTAAATCCACGTCCAATACATGTATTAATTACTAGTTCTTATATTAAGTGTGCATATTTACATATATAAATAAATGAGAATATTCATTCAATAAAATTCATTTATCGTAATTATTAAAACACAAAAGTGCGTTACAATTTGTGTCACTTTTAGGCTCTCTTGTAAAAATCTCCGACTAACTCCGATTAATTCTCGTCTAGGCGCTAAGTTTTCATTAGTCGTTCATGTTTATTTTTCGATTTCTCTCCGTCTAACTATATATATGCTCTAATTAATTCCGTCCAAACCCCAACTAATCGCTAGACCTTAGTCCATCGCCTAACTAACGTCTGGCATCTTGGAAACACCAAATTAAATGTTCTTATATGGCCAATAATGTTTGTTATGAATCTATGGAGATTTCATGTTTAGACAACACATCAAAGGTACATTTAGTCATAATTATTTTGTCCTTTAAATTTATGTGTCCTTATCGAGTTTTTTTATATAAATTTTCACCATTAAATTTATATAAAAGTACGCTATTTATAAACTTATAGTGATACTTAGTTATCTACGTTTAAATATTATTTTTTCCGTAAAAATATATTAATTGCTTGGAGTTGCTAATTTTAGGGGATACCCGTAAAATTAGGTGAAAGATCAAAATATTTTTATCGAGTACCCAATTTTAGCGAGTACCTGAACAATAACTCGAAACCTGCACACACACACACACACACACAAAAAAAAAAAAAAAAAATCGACCCCAACACATCCTAGTTACACTAGACTCGGCAAAATCAACCCGGTCTGACGGGCCGGCCTAGCCCGACCAACATTTTAAATGGGTTGGACCAAAAGATTATATGCTCAAAGTACCATTGGCCTTACAAGTCCGACCGATGAACTAAAAGCCCGACTGATCATAGATTAGCTCATAAATCTTAATATATTCAAGGGAAATAGGTTAGACAGTGCTTGATAATTTTTGCCCAATAAAAGCTTTGACTAACTCGGCTTGTTTATTTAAGGCTTGACTCAGTAGATTTAGGGGTCCAAAGTTCGATAAAGCACAATCATTAATTCGTTCAGTTAAGTTTAGTCCAACACTATTCAACCTTAAATAAACACACTCATAGTATTGGCTTGATGATCAGATCGATCGAGTCGGACCATCCGAATTGCCACTTGTTGGTACATGACATGTGCATTATCTTTTGATGGCATTGTCCCCTAAAGCAAAATCACATTGCTTTCATATTTCTATCATGGCCGTGTATTTGTCTACCACTTTCAACCTCTCCTTTTTGTCCTCACATACTCAATGTGTCAATTCATTATTTGATTTTAAATATTTTATTATATTGCATAAATTATTCATCTACACCTGTGTTTTTAGACATAATTAATGTGATTTTATCATTGCATATATTATGGATGTTTTTGCTTAAAGTCGGAGAATGATGAGTCGAATCTGAAGGAGTTAAAGAGTGATTTATTGAGATTTGGTGCTCTAAATTTACTGAGGAAAACCTTAATCATCTGCGTATACATCTTCACTATTTTTTGAAAAGAACAAATTAGTAGAAAATCTTAATTTTAGAAAATTTCTCAATTCGGAATCTAAAACATGGAAACTTTTTGTTTGGAACTTGAATTTAGAATTTTTTTCTTAATTAGGGATCTAAATTTTGAATTTTATTCTTAATTCAGGGTTTACGTCTTGAAAAAATAAGAGACATTAGACCGAAATTTTTTGTGCAAAAACGATTGAAATTCTCAGTACGGAGTACGGACCCTGATTCATTATTTGATTTTAATATTTATCATATTGCATAAATTATTCATCTACACCTGTGTTTTACACATGATTAATGTGATTTTATCATTCACATTATTCATCTGCATCTGCACTGTTTTTATAAAAAAAAGTTCAAGGTTTCAATTTAAAATACTTTACTTGAGGGTCTAAATTCTAGAAGTTTTTAATTTGGGACTCGAATTTTGAACTTTTTCTTGACGAGGGACCTAAATTTTAATTTTACTTTTAACTCAGGATCTATGTCTTGAAAATAAGAAGCATCTGATATACGAATAATTTAATACGGAGTAATTTGAAATTTTCAGATGGACTATGGAGTACATGCCCTGATTTTCGCAAGAATTTGGTAGGTCAGAAAAATATTTATTTTCTTACAATTATTATTATTTTTTATTGCGAATTACACTTATATTGAATTACTATTATGCTGTATTATTTTCAGAAAAAAAATTCAGATATTAACTATCATTTTAAATGACTATATCTTATTATCGACATTTTTAACACTTACACTAACATGTTTTTGTTCTTTTTTTCTTCTCCTTGTAGTAACTTAACATAATAGTAATTCAATATAAAGATAATTTGTAATTTAAAAAATACTTCTTCCGAAGTACTATTTGATTTGACCAGACTGTCCCGGTGGACCATGAGTCGGCCCGATAATTTTAATATATTATAGGAGAATACTACGGGTCGGACAAACTAATTCTAGGCCCGACCAAATTATGGCTCCGCTCAAAATATGACGTTGGTCCGACGGGACCGACCGCTCGAATTGCCATCTCTAATAAACATGCAATTGCAGTGATTTAACATGAATTTGGAGAACTAATTTGAAAACTACTGCAAAACATACATTTTAAGTTTTTAACTAATGTGGAAAGTGTCTGTATTATGTGTGGTGTGTGAAGTGTGTGTAATGTGTCTGTATATTATGTGTGTAGTGTGTATATTGCGTGCAAAGTGTGTAAAATTTAAATCATTAAGATCTTAAAAACAAGATGGACTAGATGGATTTATTTATTTTGGAGTTTATAAGCTCCGAGAGCTTATTTTTACATCTTATAATTTTTTTTTGGCCAAACACATTTAAAGAGATTATAAATCTTTGATATTTGGGAAAACTTATAAGCTTAGTCAAACACGTCGAAATATTACTATTTCAGCATGAACGATTAAAATTGGACTAGGTTTAAACTCACGTTGATTGCCTGATCCTCATCACATGTTTCCTGAGCTTTTCACATGATGCTCAAATAAATAATTTTTGAACCAATTTTTCAAAAATTAATTCAAGAATTTAAAATAAACTAATTATATACATGTCATAAAATATAGAAAAAGTTGAAATTAACGTAAAAACAAAATATTTACACTATTTTTTTAAATAACTTGATTACATTTTTTTTAGTATTTTCTTTCAATAAAAAAGTTCATACTTTAAAATTCCCGAAAACTCAGGGCCGACCTGCTGGAGATCATACACCACAATTACGTATTATCTCCGTTTTTTTCTAATTGTTCTTTGCAATACGATGAAAGAAGTAAGGGACATGGAGAATGAATAAATACGTCATCATCTAAATTTTATTACTCATCCTTTCTTTTCTTTATACTATTATTAGTGATATGGTAAATTAAAAAATTAGAGTTTTAGTGAAATAATATTAGAAATGATTAGTAGAAATATGAGAAAAAACTGAAAACCCAAATATTTTATAACAAACTACAAAATTTAAAAGAACAATTAAAAAAAACGGAGGTAGCAAATTCGGCCCACCACACGATTTTTTCCCTTATCTTTGGAACTCTTATTTGGGGCATTCCTTATTGGGCCTGTAACAGGAAAGTGGGCTAAAGAATGAAAAGGAAGTTTTAAGTGGGCCGGTTATTGGGCCTTTGCGGTATATACGTGTTCATCATTGATGTGTAATAATCTTATCAATTAATTTAGAATAAGATAATTTATTTTTACGTAGACGATATTGACACATTAGGCGGACACATTAACATAGGTTCATAGTAAGGGGGTGTTTTCAAACCATAATTTGTACAACTTAAAATTATTGATCGGGTAAAATAGTATCTCGAACCTACATTTTTATATTCAGCCCATCTAAAATATCGAGCCTATTAGGCCGGTCCATCGAACCGGACCGATTTTACCACCTCTATATCATATACTAAAATTTCCAGGTCGCAAGGACTTTTGGAGTCGGGTATGCCTGATTGGATGTCGGGTCTATATTTATATAGAGTAATAGTTTGTTTAAAATATCGGACGAATTGAATTGGCCCGACGAATCGGACACCTCTGTCTAGCGGACCTAAAATTCTTCATATCTTCTTCAAATTGAAATTTCATTCTGCAAGTACAGAAACTGTACTAGACTAGTACACAGTTCAACTACAATAATGTACAATTTCACAAAAGTACGAATTAGTAGTACAATTATATTTCTAATTTCCTATATAATGTGACAAATCCCCAATCCTGAAAAACACTGCATATTAGTGAAGATGTCCAACGGGGGCGTCCTGAGACCACACGAACATTAATTTTGCAAATTAATGTAAAATACTCGTGTGTTCTCAGGTCGCCCCTGTAGAACTTCTTTTCACTTAATTTGATTGATATTTATTCTATTGTGAAGTATTCAAGGTAGTTACTTATATTTGAGGTAAGTGTCCAACGGGGGTGTCATGAGACTACGATCATTACTAATTAGAACATCCGTGTGTTCTCAGGTCGATCCTGTAGAATTTATATTCACTTAATTTGATTAATATTTATAGTATTGTGGAGTATTCGAGATAATTATTTATATTTGATTGAAATTATTTTGTATAGTTTGGATTATTATATTCTATATGCAGGTGACTGACGATTTCATTTAATTTATCTTCTATTAAATGTTCGAAGTTACTTTTCTGTCCTTATGCAGCTATGGAGCCAAGGGGGCTGGGCCGGCCGTCGGCCCCTTAATTTTTTCGACTAAATTATTGTATATTTACATATACAGTATAATTGTAGTTAAAAAATGGATATTTTTACCCTTAAATTTCATTTTTTTTAATTTATATCTCAAAATTATTTCTCCCTCCTCATTATAAAATTCTGGCTCCGTCCTGCTCCTATAAGCTAGTACAAAGTTGTACAAGAGTTGGGTGAGTTTTCAAGAGGTGAGTTCGGGTATCTGGACCGACCGTGTGTGTTTTACCTAATTCCATCAGGTATTTTAAGTCCGACGGAGTTGGGGGAATTCTACAATAATTTGTGCAAGATAAACAGAAACTATGTAGCTAAATTAAATTTTAATAGACCGTTTGTTTAAAATTGAAAAGTATTGGACTAAATTTGAGTGAAAGAGTTAATGAGTGTGCTTTATTAGAATTCGATCCTCTAAATCTATTGAGTTCAATCTTAAACAAACGGACTCATACTTTTATTGATAATTTTGGCACGTAAATTGAGATGATATGGGCCCAACAAATATGGGCTTTTTCTAGGTAATGTAACGGCCCATTATGATTGTATGAATATATTATTTGCACAAAGAAGTATAGTTGTCTACACTCTATATGCGGATAAAATCATTTATTTCATTTTCTGTATTCGTAAAATTAAGAATTTATACATTGAATCGTGAAACTCGAACTTTATAATCCATTGTATTGAACTATGAAACTTAAATCGTGAATCATGAATTATGAATTCATAAATTATGAAATAAAATATAGCATAATTACAAAACTTAAACTCGTAAATGGTAAATTTGAACCTAAACTTCGTAAGCCATGAATATTTGACCATAAAACTAAATCATAAATTCTGCACCAAATTATCTGTATTTCTTTTATGAGACATGAGTGGGATAGGGAAAAACTGATTTTATGACTTCTATGAAATTTCTTTTTGAAAATTTGTTGGGTTAATTTCTTATTGAAAATTTATTATTGTTTCACCACACGAATAAAATCCGTATAGTTGTCACACAAGACTCACTTTAGAAAATTAAACCTTTATATTCCATTTTTGGAAGAGGAATATTATGCGCGCGCAGACACATAAATAAAAGTTGTATTGACTTATGAAACTTAAACCATTGAATTAAAGTAGTAAATATATTTAAGGGGATAAACTAATACTTTTTTTATCGACCTAAAATTGAACTTACACGATTCAACATATGATGTTAGCCTAATAGATTAGGTCGGACCCACTTTAAAAGGTTACACCTTCATATTCCATTTTTGGTAATATGTAAAGGGTACTATGCATATATATTAATTTTTTGATTTCAACTTTTTCAAAATACATTAGTCTGCTAAACGGGCAGAATTTGCCCGGGCAAGCAAACAAAATTTTGAGTATGTGTATTTTTTCCGATTATCTTCTACCTAGAATCACAAATATACTTGATAACTATCACAAGATGAAATTTAATATTAACTAGCAATCTAAAAACTGCCGTGTTTTCATTTACCCTCAGTCGAACATTAATGTTAAAATTTAATTACCGTCTTCGCAAATAATTTTTTATTTATACTTCTTAATACATTTAAAAAAAATGAATTTAACAAAAAAAATCTCTGCTCGAATTGATTCTGCCCAGACATCATTTCCCTTATTATAGATATATAAATAAAATTTGTATTGACTTTTCAAATTAAACCGTTGAAATTAAATGATAGTAAATAAATAAATAAATAAATTAGTGTTTGTTTCCTCCTAAAATTTCTCCCATGCAATGCCTTCCATCCTTCCTCCTCACTTTCTCTCTCTTCCCTTCCACCCTCTCTTAGCGTCCATGCACACTTTCCTCTCCCTCTTAACAACCTCCTCTACAAACCCCCAACTCTCCTCCGTCGTCGTCGTCGTCGTCTTTTCCTCCGGGCGCCCCTCCTCCTCCACCACTTTCCACCAATGGGCAACTGCTGCTCCCGGAGCGACGACGTCCCACCCGACCCCTCTCCCTCCGCATCCGCTTCAGAGAATGCGAATGATAAAGAACCTAATGTTGCAACCTCGCCCCCTCCCAATGCCTCCCCGAAGCCTTCCAAGGCCGCCCAGATGGGACCCGTCCTAGGGCGGCCTATGGAGGATATCAAAACAATGTACAATATGGGGAAGGAACTAGGCAGGGGGCAATTCGGGGTGACACATTTGATCACCCACAAGCAAACTGGCGAACAGTTTGCTTGTAAGACGATCGCGAAGCGTAAGCTCGCGAATAAGGAAGACATCGAGGATGTTAGAAGGGAGGTACAGATCATGCATCATTTGACTGGTCAACCAAATATCGTGGAGCTGAAGGGGGCCTACGAGGATAAACATTCGGTGCACCTTGTGCTGGAGTTGTGCGCCGGCGGAGAGCTGTTCGACCGGATCATCGCGAAGGGCCATTATACAGAACGCGCGGCGGCGTCGCTGATGAGGACGATCGTGCAGATCGTCCACACGTGTCATTCGATGGGGGTAATTCATAGGGACCTTAAGCCGGAGAATTTCTTGCTGTTGAATAAGGAGGAAAATGCGCCACTTAAGGCAACAGATTTTGGACTCTCTGTGTTCTACAAAGAAGGTAAAAATTTCTCTATTACGCTAGACGTTTCATTTTTTGTTATATTGAATCTAACATACGATACATGTTAAATAGTAACATCGTTTAATATATGCGTTGTTTGATAAATATAAAGAATTCGGTAATGTAATATACGATCTCACTGTGAATTATAATTTTCCATGGTACGATATTCTTTTACAAATGTCACTTTTTCATCTTTAATTGTTTATTTCAATTCAATATTGTTGATATTAGGATTTTTACCATGTTAAAGCATTGGAATAAGGTGCTAAAATTATTTTTGTCCCGTAATCCTATTCGACCCGACACGAATTTTTTGAGGAAACGATTTGATACAAATTGATTAACCCGATTTGACTTAAATTCATATTTTTTTAAATGTAATATGTTTCAAATCAATTTTAATATATCACCCTAATCGACTAGAAATCAAACATGAACCTAATATGATAATCCGATGATTTTGTACGTTTTTTGTTCTGAAAATAGTTGACTTTCCAATTTAGTCTCGTGACTGTTGAAATTGTCCGATATTGGTCTTAGTTTCACCGTTGTTAACCAAATTTAGCTGGAAAATGACCTGTTCTAAAAGTCACCTTATTTTCAAACACTACCCAATTCTGATTTTACGATAAAATCAATTTAAATATATTGCAGGAGAAGAATTCAAAGACATAGTGGGAAGTGCATATTACATAGCCCCAGAAGTCTTGAAGAGAAGATATGGACCAGAAGCTGATATATGGAGCATTGGTGTTATGCTCTACATCCTTCTTTCTGGTGTTCCTCCTTTCTGGGCTGAATCTGAAACTGGCATCTTCAACGCTATTCTCCGCGGCCATATCGACTTCTCGTCCGACCCGTGGCCATCGATTTCAAGCGGAGCAAAGGATCTCGTCAGAAAGATGCTCAACTCTGACCCCATGCAGCGCCTCACAGCTGCCCAAGTCCTCAGTACGTGTCTTATATGAATAATAAGGAACTCAATGTTGGATTTCATAACATGTCTTGTCACTTAAGGTGGCAAGACATGTTGATATTGGGTTTCTTTCGCTTATGTTTGTTTCCGATTTGCAGACCATCCATGGATTAAGGAAGACGGTGAGGCGCCAGATACGCCACTTGACAATGCTGTTCTGAATAGGCTCAAACAGTTCAGAGCTATGAACAAGTTCAAGAAAGTTGCACTACGCGTAAGGGAGTGTTTTCCTTTACTTTTTCTTTTGGAAAAACAACGTATGCAAAAATCACTTATGAGTAAAAAACGAGCGGTGTTTAAGAATAAAGTGATTTTAACCAAAAGTTTAGAAATGAAGTGTGATAAATAAGCACTTCTCATCTCTCAATTTACGATCAAAGCAGCATTCTTGCTGCTTTAAGCTTTTCACTTCTAAATGATTAATCGTAGCAGAAGCAATTTCTCGCAAACACTGCTTAAGTACGTTTTTTAATGAAAATCTGAAGATGGAACACAAGGCTAACACTGTCAAATTACTTGAAAACACAAGGTTATTGCTGGTTGCCTATCAGAGGAAGAGATCATGGGGCTCAAAGAAATGTTCAGAGGCATGGATACCGATAACAGCGGTACGATTACGCTTGAAGAGCTGAAGCAAGGATTGTCCAAGCAGGGAACAAAGCTAACTGAAAATGAAGTCAAACAGTTGATGGAAGCTGTAAGTTCTCTGCCCCTTCCGAGATTTTGAATTTACTAAATTTAAGGATGATATGACAAGATATATGGGTTCCTTATCATTCCTCTTACTTAGTTATATCAACATTGTATCTAAAATCATACGTTTCTCGATTAACACTTTCTCTGCATACCTGGAAACAGGCTGATGCTGATGGAAATGGCACCATAGACTACGAAGAATTCATTACAGCAACAATGCACATGAACAGAATGGACAGAGAAGAGCATCTTTACACAGCATTCCAGTACTTCGACAAAGACAATAGCGGGTAATAAATCTAGCCCGTCTAAAATATTTACGCGCACCTTCCTTTTTGCCTCTATAACCAAAGGATTTTTTGTCGTAACACAGGTACATTACGATAGAAGAACTAGAGCAAGCGCTTAGAGACTACGGAATGGCTGATGACAGGGACATAAAAGAAATCATCTCTGAAGTTGATGCTGATAATGTAAGATTATTTCACCACTGCAATTCTATTCTATAGGTAATCACCTCGGAAAATGATGTTACCTTCGCTAAATATGCAGGACGGAAGGATCAACTACGATGAATTCGTCGCAATGATGAGGAAAGGTAACCCGGATTTGGTCACAAATACGAAGAAAAGAAGAAGTGGTGTCTTCGGTACCTAGTTTGCCGAGGACTGAGCATCAAGCAGACGAGGAAAACACTACGCATTTGGAACATCCATCGCTATACGTATGAAATATAACATAATTTTTTCATGGAGGGAAGGCAAATTGTTACTGCAGATTTGGGGAGATACTGATGATATAAGTTTTATGTAAAAGAAAAAAAGTTTGTAGCTTTATATATTGAACATTTTGTACATCATTAATATTTATTTAAGTGATAAAATTTTAAGGAGATTCGAGTCTTTGTTTTGATACTCAAACGCCTATAGTACGAACTGATTTATGTAACGTAGATATACATTATTATTTATTTATATTCAGAATATTATCATTTTTCATTATATATATATACTCATTGTTGATCAGGCAAAATTATGTGCATTATTCCAATTATTTCTACATAAAAACAAATGGCTAGGGATATAACTAAACCAAAATATTCACGAACTATTCGGGTTTCGATTCAGAAAAATATTCATTTGATATCGTTCTCTAATTTAAAAGCACAAGCCGAACTTGAACTCATTAGTATTTGGTTCTTTACTCACGAGGAACCAGCTGGAATTACATATAGTTTTGAACTTTTGAATCAAGTTGTCCTACTCATTTTGATGTTACTAAAAGATTTTTTACATTTTCTTAATTAACATGTTATGTCCTTATAAATTGATAAATATTATGTTCTTATAATTTTGTTAGCCATATTTATGTTGTCATAGAATGGGTTTGACGTGCTCCTGATCACAAGCTCGAACTTAAATGTGCATGTAACGAACTGAAGCTCGAACTATGCTAAGTTTCATTTGTTGTATTATTTTTGCCGAACAGAGCTCTAACTATTCGCTGGCTAAGTATTTGCAAGACAACTTAACATAACCATAGAAGCTTGAGCACAACCCGAGCCTATTGAAAAGTCAAACGAGCAAAACTCGAGCTCTATACAGTTCCACTCAATTCGGTTTGTTTATATCCCTACAAATGGTAATCCATAAGAAGGCACAAGCAGATGTATGGTTGAATCTTGTTCTCTCCAAACTAAAACAGTTTTGAGGTGATATGATACTTTTCATATCCTCCATTGGGACTCATATCCCCCTTGGATATTACTTGCTACCATAGCTGTCCAAGGCGCGAGGCCCAAGGTGCATTCTGGTGCCCGCGGCGCGAGTAGCGCGTCTTGAACACAGGTGCAAAAACCCAAAACAAGGACCAATAGCTAAATAAAATGAATCTCAGTAATTATCAAGCTCAAATAAACATTGAACAAGTTGAAAATTGCACACCCACAAAAAGAAAGAGCATAAAACATGAATGATAAGATTCAAACAAGTTCTTAGTTCAACATAACATGCAAGTCTAACATAACTATAACTGTAACCCTTAGTTACTTAAGCCCTACAGAAATATGTGTGTGTTGTATTTTCTTAAATTTTCTTTGAAAGTGAAACCCGAAGTTACTTAGTGCTGGAACACTAAAAACTAAAAGAAGTGTCGACATTTCAGATAATAAAACGTGTTTTAAAGTAAAATGGCTGTGGAACAAGAGGCGCGCCCTCTCCAAGACCCCATGAGGCGAGGAGCATCCCCTAAAAACCAATGTGCCTCGTGCATCAGGGCGCCTTTGACAGCTATGCTTGCTACCTATTGACATTCCACAAGTTGGTATTTGGATGGATATAGAGAGAAGGAATCGAAGTTCATAGTAGCAATACATTGTTATTGTTTCGATTGTCATGGATTTGAAATTCATCAATTTCATTTTGACATAAGTTTCACGGGATTTGGGTAGATTTGTAATCCTTTCCTTTCAAATGCCTTCGTCTCAGATCTTCGTAACTAAATGCAACTCAAGTGTTTTTACCTTAAGATTAACTAATGTATGATTGCGAAAACGCAAATCTCATCACAGAAGAGGCAGCAGACAGCACTATTAGAAGCTAACTAACGAACACCGAAGAAAGATAAATGGATTAACTCATGATTGCGAGAGGACAAATCTCATCATAGAAGAGGAAGCAGAAAGTACTACTAGTAACTAACTAATCAACACTGAAGGGAGATAAATGGCTAAGATGAGAGTGACCAACAAGAGCAATCGTGCAGATTGCAGAGGCAGCTCCTACGACACCAACACATACGAGTCCACAACAAAATGCAGCAAGTAACGTGGAAGTTAAAAATTATATGAATTCGTCGACTCCCCCTTTTGTTGTATAACTGTTCGAAACTTTACAGCAACATTGGCAAGAATTGTAACTCAAAAGCAACTGAAGATCCAAAAGATTAGTACATGTCATGTTGAATCTCATCCTCTCAGTATTACAACATAATTCGAATCGAAATTCAACAGCTTGAAGCTAATATGCAGAGAAACAAATGCAACAACTAAGATACTGCAGTAATTTAATCAAACACTTAAAAAACAGCAATAAGAAATTTTCTATATTAACATGAAAGTTCATAGCAAGTACAATAACAGATAACAAATGCAAAAACTCATATTGCATTCATTCATCAAGTTTCCAAAACCTAATACAGTAAAACCTCTCCTTTTCGAATTCTCAAACCTGTTCATAATCCGCGCATCACTTATCTTTCGCCGCCGGAGTACCAATCCCGTACTTCTCCTGTAGCTTCTGAATCTCCTCTTCCTTCTTCCTCTGGTCAAACTTCTTCCCCATCTTCGCCTGCTGGTAATACAAAACAATCAAGTACCTATTCGCCACGTTGAAACCGGACAAATGATCGACGGCGGTCTTGGCGTCGTAGATATCCTCGTACACTACGAAAGCAGTGCCCCTTGTATCCTTGTTCGTCCCGATTCGAATCTGCCGTATAGCGCCGTACTTCCCGAATATGTCGTACATCTCCTCGCTCGTTATGTTGAACGGCAAATTGCGGACGTACAGGACGCGGTTCACCTCCGGCGGGAGACGGGTGTTGCCTTTCCGAAGGCTGATTGCTGCCATTGTTGGAGAATTTCGCGGAGTTTCTCAATTAGGGTTCTAGGGCCGAAGATTTTTCGTTTTACAATTTGGGGATTTGATTTTATTCTCGTTTCTTAGGCGGTGGGGTAACAAAACGTGGTTACTAATAAAGGCGTTTTCTTTAGATGGGCTCGTTTGGGTGACGATCTCTAACCCGACCCGGCGATCTACACTAACTCGATCCAATCAAACACAATTTACTAAGGAAAGTTCGTAGCCAACTCAACATGAATTGACCCGAAATTAATATATATATATATATACTTTTTTTTCTTTTTTTTTAAATGTATAATTATATGTTTCAAGACATTTTTAATATAGAACTCGAACCGACTCGAAATTGAACATGAACTCAACCCGATGATCCTAATTGCCACCCCTACAAGCTGAGCTATAAAAATTTCGCGCAAGTTATTATTTAGGCCTACAAACCCAACCAATTGACCAAATTCTCGACGAGCCACGAACTGATCCGAAAATTGTAGTATATTACAAAGAGATAAGATTGGCTAATTTGATTAATGGTAGGCCAAATAAATTTAGGACACAATACATGGTGTTGGTCATATCGGACTGGGCCGCTGAAATTGTAGTCATTGCATTTTTATTAACCTTAAATTGAAAACGGTATTAGTTTAGCTGGAAGTAATCTATATACGTATATAAATGTTAATATATATAAAGAGAATTAAGTTGGACTGACTAATTTTAGATCTGATAAAAGACTATGAACTGATCTGACCCGACTCAATTTATAATATTGACTCAAAAGTTAAAATCGGATCGGACCGTCCGAATTACTACCTCTAATAATAGGAATGTAGATTTTTGGGAAATATTTTTGTGGTGAAAGCTAGTAATCCTCCTCACCTCTCACTTCCACCAAAAAATTGAGTGGGTTAAAATTATTTTTCTCAGGAATTTTCTCATCCTATATATACCATTTTTTTATTAGTTGAATTGTTTTAAATTCATGTCTTGATTTTTCTTAGTTTCTCCTCTCCTTCCATGGAAGGCATCAAGAGGGTAAGTGATTATTATGAATTTATTTCATCGATGAAGTTGAATAGTTCAAATAACGAGAGTATTTACTACTTAGATTTTTAGCACTGAGTTCGAATCACCTTGAAAAAAAAGAGAGTATTTTTCTTTATTTTTAGATTAGAAGAAAAAAATTAAATATGAATTTATTTCATATTAATATGTTTAGGTCATTCGTGGTCCTAGGTTTAGGATTCATTTCAAATAGTGAGTATCTAATTTTATATGTTTGTGTGTTTTTAATCGTGTCTCGCTCATAATACTACGTCGTTTTAAGGCATCAATTAGGATATTATGGTTAGAATAAAGGATCCAAAGTTAATTATTATTGAGTACTGCTGATATTTGATGTTCCAGGATGCAGGGATTAGTGTGGGATCGGTCCTCAAACCTGATTCTAGTGAAATACGTAGTTGAGACGACTTTTTTTATTGTTGATTATAAATCTATTGTTCATACACACGGGAATGTTACCTACCCGTGTTACGTGGAAGGTAACATGCTGACAAGTTACAGATCAGCAAGTATTTACGGGTTACACGTGAAATATATATATGCATATTGAGAAAACATTAGTCAATGTGCTTCACTCGACCAAGGGGATGTTGACTAATGTTATCAATAGATATGGTAAAATTGGTCTGGCTCGATGTATTGACATCAATTCGTCCAGTGTTTCAGACGAATTGGGTCATATAAATATTAGCCTGACGTACCATCTCATCAGGCATGACCGATTCGATGAGCTAAAAGTCCGACGGACCTTGAATTCGTTCGAAAATCTTAGTATATTATACGCGCAGCTAGGTTGAATAATTTTAGTCAGACGAAAATTCAGACCGGCCCGATTATTGCATTGGCTCGATGGGCTAGGTTGGGTCAGCCCATGAAGCTAATACCATATATCGAGTTTGGGTTGGACTGGCCAGAATTCTATCAGCCTAAAAGTTATTAAGTCTAGCCCACCTTATCCCATGTACTAAGATTTTTTAAGTCGATCCGTGGTTCGTCGGAATTCTAGCCAGTCAGATCAGGTTTGTTGGACTACAAGGTACTCCAAATCCAGATTTCTACGACCGAACCTATCTAAGATGTCGGGATAGCTAAGTCGGCCTAACCAGCTCCGACCTCTAACTATCAACAGTGAATCAATACATATATGCATCATTAATGTACGATATATATTAATTAATGACATCATTTAATACATACGTGCAGAGAGGCCGTGTTCCGTCGTCGTCATCGGTGCCTCAATTTGGAGGATGGGATGGAAAGAACACAGATGAAACAAATTATTCAGTTGTGTTTCAAGAAGCACGTGCCAATAGGAAGAAGAACAAGAATCATCACGTGATTCCTGCCCATCATAGCCTTGGCAATGAACGTGAATTACTTGCTACCAAACCCCCACATCCTACTAATAACCATGATCAGCTCACTCCATCTCCTCAGGTAATTTCATATTTTTTACTTATTTAATTATTTAATTAATTAAGAAAATAATATAAATGAAGCATATATATAATAGATATAGACTATGATTTTGGGGTTTGGCACTGTTTTGATCCATATCCCCTTGGTCGAAATTCGGAGCACGTGGATCATAACATGTTAGACACTATAAAAAACTAATCTTTTGAGATATAAAGAATGGTGTTTGGCACTGTTTTGATCCATATCCCCTTGGTCGAAATTTGGAGCACATGGGTCATTGCATGCCAGACACCAAGAAAACTGATTTTTTGAGATATAAAAAGTGGTTGCTGGCATTGTTTTGATCCATATCCCCTTGGTCGAAATTTGGAGCACATGGATCATTACATGCCAGACACTACAAGAAAATTGGTCTTTTGAGATATAAAAAGTGGCTTCAGATAATAAGTAGTTATTAGAAACATCATCTCGTCACTAATTAGTCATCTTAATAAGTTGGTCACAAATAAAATATTTGAGACGACAATATTTTCTGCAACGTCTAGTTATCTTTAAACTTAAAATGAAAATAATCTCAAATAATTTGTAAAGAATTTTATGGTAAGTGATCACGAATAACTTACTATTAATGAGCACAATTAACCTTAGAAAATGTACTATAGAAGAACTTTTTTTGCAGTAGTGCATTATAGCAAAAACGTTTGCTATTGGATGGTCATGTGGATTATTTATTTAAGTTTTAAAGAAAATTGTGACAATTCGGATGGTTCAGTCCATCATGACAATACTATGTTTGCGGTTGGATCGGGTCGCCCAAAAAGTAAATCCGGCAAATATTATTAATCTCCGTTCGTCCCCTTAAATATACTTACAATTTTTGGATTGACCCGTGGCGGTCAAGCTTTAGCCCATTGGGTCAGGCCTTTTTGACCCGATGATATTTTGAGCCGAGATTTCTATGGTCGAACACATCTAAAATATCGAACGGGCTAGGTCGGATCGATTTTGCCAGCTCTAGGAGCCACCCAATTGTGCATCATAAGGAGAGTAAGTCTCTTATACACCGATTGCACGAATCTGAGATCCGTGCAATCCGGGTCATGGGCATTTTTCATGAAATTGTATTAGTGTTTATGCTTAAATATTTTACTTCCTCCGTCCTGAATGAACTTGCACACTTTCTATTTCGGTCTGTCTCAAGCAATTTGCACACTTTCTTAAAAAGTAAACAAATCTCACAAATTCTATCCCCCAATACGCATTTATTTACCAAATAAAGCAAAACGATATGTTTGAAAGTTAATATAACCCAAAAATTAACTTTTCCTTAATATGTGTGTTAACTTGCCAGTGCAAGTTCATTCGGGACGAAGGAAGTATTTTTTATGAAGAAGTATATCACGCTGAAAATATTAGGGGATACTTGGGTTGGTATGACACCAGCCGGATTGGGAATGACCCATCCCTATTGTATTTCCTATACAATCCAATTTTGAGGATTGACCCAATCATCCATGTCGACACTCTATTATATACATCATTATATACATCACATTTCCCAATTCAATTTTTTACCATTACACTAACACCATACACCACTTTTACAATTCTCAATACACTTTTTAATCATTCGCCAATCAACAAATCATCATAAAACTCATTGATGTGACATCTACAGTACAATACACATCATACCCTTGAACTAAAATACGTTTTTACTATTAAAATGGATGTACCGGCCATGCATGTATCCTAGCGGATGTGGCACATGTTATTACATCCCAAACCAAGCATCCCCTTAATGTTTATGCTAAAATGTATTACTTGTATAATACACTTACCCAAAATTAATAGTACAATTTTCAGGAAAACGAATAATACATTTCACTATAAAAAGATATCGGGCGACTTGGTTCGGTCTGGGTCAGTCTATCGGGTCAATATTGTATACAGGTCGAGGCAGTTCAAATTCTACTCGGCCAAAAATTATTAACCTTAGCCTGACCATTCCCTTAAATATATTAAGATCTCCGAACTGATATGTAGTCCGTCAAATTTTTAGTTCATTGGTTGAATCTGGGCCCGATGATAATTTTGGGCTAAAATTTATGTGTCAAGTCCATTTAAAATGTTCTCCTACTATTATAAAAGTATTGAAAGAGCAAATCGAATATTAATTCCAATAATAGTACGAGACTAGGAAGAGGGCAAAATCGATTCGGTTCGATGTGAGTCAATTTAGAGCCCTTTGACGTTTTAAATGGACTGGGTCATAAGAATTTAAGCTCAGAATACCATCGAACCTAACAGACCCGATCCAAGCATAAATATTCAACGGAACCACAGGTCTATCCGAAAATCTTAATATATTTAACTGATGGAATGTGTTGGACTCAATAATTTTGTCCCGGCAAACTTTTGAACCAGCCCAACCCAATCCATCCTGCAATTTGGTAACAGTTTCTTCAAATCATTTAATCGATTTTTTGAGTTCTAACATTATAATGAAATCATGAACATCTTATTGAATAACTTTAATTATTATAAATTGATGTGTGTCATTAAAGGCTCCTCATGACTTACATGTTATGATTTTAAATATTTTATCATGATGTAAAGATTATATAATACTCCTTCCGTCCCGTTCAGTTTTGCACTCTTTCTATTTCGATTCATCCCATTCATATTTGCACATTTTTAAAAATGAAATTTCTCTTACAATTTCTATCCTCAAAATCTCCATTTTCAATCTTCACCTTTAAAAAAGTCAATCAAAAAACAAAAATCAGTTTTTTCTTAATATATGTGCACGTCTCTACGTGCAAAACTGAGCGAGACGGAGGGAGTATGTGTTACTATTATTATGTGATTTAATTTTTTTGGCTTCATTGAAATTATGCCCACTTTTCTCATTTATAAATCAGTGATAATAAATGGGGTGCTTGCAATTGCTTTTCGTAAGTGTTTTTTAGCTTATAACTTGAAAAAAATTGTTTTAGAGTGTTTAAGAAAACAGGTTCAGCTTTGATAACGTGATTTTAGGCCAAAATCTAAAAGTAGAAAATAGTTGTTTTTCCAACTTTTTGATATTTTGGTAAATAAATAAAAGTTTTTTCGCACACTCATAAGTTAAAAAACTGATCAAGTATTAAATACTCCAGTCTTTTAT
Organism: Ajuga chamaepitys; assembly: GCA_958295605.1. Classification (NCBI taxonomy): domain Eukaryota; kingdom Viridiplantae; phylum Streptophyta; class Magnoliopsida; order Lamiales; family Lamiaceae; genus Ajuga; species Ajuga chamaepitys. Next base: position 775,833 of record OY282505.1, on the reverse strand, counting down.
ATTTGACCAACACCACTTTTATCCTCAGTCACTACTTACTTTTAAATTTAAGCAATTTTAACACAATCTATACTTTAATCATTTTTTCAAAAGTTAAGCAAAGAAAAATACCCCCGAAATCCAAAATGGATAAAAATATTTCCAGCTTCAGTAATAATACAAATATTTGGTATTAAATTTCAAAATTGATAAAATATTTAAGATTTGTTTCTAATATTTTTATATATTTGTGATGCAGAAAAATAAAAGAGAAGTGAAGAAGAAGAAGAAGGGGACGGTAACATGCTTTAGTTGTTTTTTCGGGGCTTGATATCCATTTTGGTTGTCGCCCTTTCACAACTGAGAGTTATTGCTCGATGAGTCGACGCATGTTAATTAATGACATTATTTAAATACAATATGCTATTTAATGAATATGGTGACGTATAATTATGTTATAGATAATCTCGTATGATCTTTCGGTGAATGTTTGCTCTAGTATATGAGTAGACTTAAAACGGTATTGTAACCGTTCAATATTTCACTAATTATATCAAATACGATGATTTTTTTATAGTAACCTAAATTTTACCCGTGCAATTATTCTTTTAAATGAATTTTGTTAATAATTTGAATATTCTACAAAATTAAATACGTTTAATCCACAGGCACACATGGTAGCATCTTAGGACGAAAATATCGATTTTTATGGAATTATCGGTGTTTCAATTTTACGAAAATATGGGAGAAAAATTGACTTCGGTGGAAATATTGATGTAATTTTTTAAAAATGTTTGGAAATATATTCTCCTAAAAAAAAAAAAAGCAATTAAATTCACAAAGTGCTTAAATTGTGAATTTGATTAGAACAGTCGGGTAGTCCCAAAGATGTGGTACCCACAGAAATAAAAAGCAATTAAGTTGTACGGATTTTTAAAGGTGAAGAAGTCACTTTGAGGGGTGATTTGCTGAAATTTGAAGAGTAAGGTTGAGTGATTGTATTGAGGGGTAGTCGGGTTAGACGTAACTTGATTAGTCCAATAAATAGTCACTTATATCCAAATGTATCCCACCTTACCTTAAGCCCACATTACAACCAAAATAAAGACCTTTTTTATCCTTTGTCACGCATATCAAGTACGAGGTCTAGTTTAGACGATTGGCAAGCATATGGTAGACTTTGCATATAATTCAATATGAGTGAAAATTATTTGAGCCTAAACACTTGAGAGATGAGTGAAACACTTACCCGGTGAGGGTTGAATGATTCGAAAGTTCAAAGTCTCGAGATTAGTTGATTTACGCGTTATCACATATGCTCAAGTAAATTATGTTGCCTAGTTGTTTTAAGAAAAATCAGACTGAAACTGAATTCATCATCTAGTCGCCCTAAACAAATGCATAATCACTTGTATTCTTTGTGCCTTTTGTTATGTTGTTCGGGACGAACAACAGTTTAAGTTTGGGGGATTTTGATAACACGTTACTTATGCATGTATTTAGGTCGATTTAGGATCATATTTTATATCATTTACGTGCATATTTGACCGGCATTTATGTATATTAATAACATTTGGGTCATTTGATGTGTTTCGACTTGTTTTAAGGTATTTTTGAAGTCCATGACAACCATCGAAGAGAAAATATTCAACCTAGCAAGTGCCATCTAAGAGCTCACAAAAAATGTTCAAGCCGGAGACATTCTAATCACAAAGCTTATGAGCAAAGAAAATGATCTCGATACAAGTCATCCAGTGGAAAAATAAGTCGAGAGACATGATAAAATTGAGACGCTCATGATTCAATGCTCAAGTGAACAAGAAAAGTCTTCACCCCAAACGCTAAAAGTCTAGCCGGATGGAGTGATTCCTGTAGATTAGTTGAAGGAGCTCATCTTAGGGGCTATCACCCAAAGTTTGATGAAAGCTCCAATTTATAATAAGCCATACATCACAAGAATTGACAACTTGAAGATGTCTTCTAGCTACCAAACCCTAAAATTCCAACTCTTTGATGGCAAAGGCAACCCAAAGCAACATATAGCTCACTTCGTAGAAACCTGCAATGACTTTAGAACATATGAAGATCACTTGGTTCAGCAGTTTATTCCTTCCTTAAAAGCAATCCTTAGAAGGAAGTGTGTTTGACTGGTACACGAACTTAAGGCAAGCACAATCGACAATTAAGAGCAATTAGAAAAAAAAATTCTCAACTGCTTCTGTAGTACTCAAAGAACGGTCAGCTTGCTCGAGCTCGCAAATTCATGCTAACAAAACGAAGAGTGCCATAGATTACATCAATAGTCGGAGAAATTTTAAGTCTAAGTTATAAGGAGAAATTTTCTAAAGCCTCTGCCATTGAGATGTGCATTTAAGGGATGCAATGGGGTCTCTGTAATATCCTTCAAGCAATTCAGACGAAGTTGAACTTGTCTCGAAAAGTGCTCTAAATTATTACGATTTGAACACCTTTCTCAAACCACAAGCGTACGACTTGTGACAGAGGTACTGATAATTTATCATGATAACTTCAATACTAATATTTATGCTAAAATTTGAGTCAAATTGATGTAAATACACCTAATTGATAAATAATAAACAATAAAACGTTGTCCGGCAATACGGTTCACATTCTGAACTTTTTTCATACTACATTACTACTTACTAGTATCAAAATGACGCATATGAGTCTCTAATGAAACATATACTCTATTTTTTAGTTCGCAATGTTGGCACTAGTTTGTCACAAACTTATACCAAAATTATGGAAATATCTGAAATTTCACTGAATTCACAAAATTACAACAAATTGTACTTGGAGACAACTCAAATCGAAAATTTCAGAAATATTCAAAAAATTCGTCGAAATTTCCGCGAAATTATAGCAGAAATCTATTATATCCCAATTTTTTTGGAGTCGTGAAAAAAATTTAAAAACAAAATTTAAAGTAATAAAAAGTAATATCCTTAAATAAAAATGATAAAATTTAATGAAGTAAAAAAAAAAAAAAACTATTTACCCTAAATCTTCTATTTGTATTTCAATCTGGACCACTATGTACTGACAATGGGTACAACTCTTATTGCACAATAAAAAACACTTATGTCCATGCTTTAATGGTTGTACATTCCCTTTGACTCTGGCCTTTGGCGTTATTCTTCACATAGAAAATAAAAATTCCTTCTGTTAGTATTTTTTAATAGGGGTCACAATCAGCTACGACAATACAAATCTGACCCGACCTGTTCTAACTTGAAAATTTACGAGCTTCTGGTCAACTATCGTTTGCAGTATGTTTTTTTAGTCTTACATAAAAATATATTACTTTTATGATTTTTCCAATTCAATACACCTGAGTAAAGATTAGCTCCAATCGCTAATGTAAAACCCGAAATCAAGAATTTGACCATCGCATCTATATACGATATTTATAAACCCTTAAATAAATGAAACATTTAACTATTAGATTTAATAATAAAATAATATCGTTTTCATTTCATTAGGGGTTAAAATAATTCGTAATTTCACGTATGAAATTAGGTGAGGTCAAGATCTCAATTTCATCCTTCACGTCAATAATTGGAGCTGAACTTTTTTCGGGCGTATTGAGTTGAAAAATATAAAGATCATTTCTACATTACAATTAAAATATCGTGTTGCAAATGATAATTGATCAATAGTTCGTGAATTTTTACGTAATTAACCCTATTTAAAATTAATCTAATATGGATACGATTAATTTAATTCTAGCCTGAATTAATTTAAAATTAATAATTTATCTTATATGCCATCGAATAATTTTTAATTTATAACTTGAATCGATTCGAAAATGAACACGAACCCGACTTAATAATCCGAGTTGCCATTTGCCACCCCTGTTTTTAACCATATTTTACAAAAGTAGAAAAAAAGAATTACAAATCTCATTTAAGTGTAATTTATGTTTTTGTAATATTCTCAGAAAATTTAATTTATATTTCATTTTGAACTAATTTTTAAATGATTTTAGTGGATTTCAATTTTCTTTATCTCGAGTTAATTGGAAATTCATTAATTATAAATTCATAAATTTCAAATTCCTCTGTCTAAACGCAACGTAAGTTCATTTTCAGAATAGAAATATAAAGAAATCATGAGGGATAAGCTTGGATTGTTGGATGTTTGTTAAGAAAGATATTAGTTTAAAGCGGAAATGAATCCTCTACCGAACATGTATTCAGCATATAGTGCTGGACCAAATTAAAACGACATTGTTTTGGTTTTGATCAAAACAACATTGTTTTGTGTTAGAACCAAAGCGACGCCTGATGGTCCATCAATGTGTTGAGATGTTTGTCTAGCAGAGGATCCTGATCAGTTTAAAAAGCATCTTCATCCACAAATTCCAAACTATTTGTTGAATCAATCAATCGTCACATGAACTTTATTAAACATGATGCAACTCTATGGGCATGTTAGAATTGGACTCTGGGTGTTTGGAGCACATTCAGGATGCATACGATCATTTGAATAGTAAAAAAATGACACTTGGGGTGGATGCTACTCTCCCATTTACAACCCAAATCAAATATTTGTGAGGGATGGACCACTCCCATCCAGGGGTGGCAACTCGGGCGCCCCTATACCCTGTCGGACCAATGCCATATGACTGTTGCGATCGGTTCAGCCTAATATTCCATCGGGCCAACATTTATTAAACCTAGTTCAACCCGCCATCTTTAAGTATATTAAGATTTTTGGCCGACTTGTATCTCGTCAGACTTTTGTCCATTGAGTCGGGCATATTGAGCTTGATTGTACTATATGTCTATATTTCTATGACCCAACTCATCTAAAATATTTGACGGATTGGACTGACCATCGAACCTAACTAATTTTACCACCTCTACTGGCTGGTCACAAGCTGACCCAAACACCCCATACATAATAACATTAGTCACATCACATTGCATTCTCCTAATACAAACGTCAAAATCTCATGTGCATCAGCTGCACGATGCAATTCGAGATGGATATCGCAATTTATGCTTAAATGTATTACTTGTTCTAGGTAAATGTATTACCCAGAACAAGTGATACTTAAAGCATAAACATAAATACATTTTCACCATGATACTTTTACTTAGAACTTTAGACATAACTACTAATATTAAATTATACTCCCTCCGTTTCATAAAGAATGTCATTGTAGCTATTTTTTGAGAAATTAATAATTGATATTTAATTGATATATTTTGTGAAATAAGGAAATAATCAACTAAATTAAGTAGGTTGTTTAAGATAATATTGGAAGAATTGTAATTTTTTTTTTTTGGTAAAATGATATTTATTGTGAAAATTTTCAGAATGTCTAAAATGACATCCTTTATGAAACGAATGGAGTATGAACTTAAGATCCGTATAACTGGTGCATTAGAGACCTCCTCAATACAAATATACCAGTGACAAAATTTCCCTCTCATACATATTTTATATTTTATATATTAAAATGCTATCTTTGCTTGCAAGAAGCTAGCTAACTCTCCAACAATCCCCATTATGATGAAAGTGTTTTTCTAACAAATTATTACAAATAAAAAATAGAACTAATTATGAGTTCATAAAATTGGGAACATAGAACTCATTTCGAAATTCTCCAAAAAAGAAAAAACACATTTAATCTTGCAGAGAGACAGTCACGTGCCACGGTCCAAAAGTGGGTGAAAAGCACATGACAAATAGACAACTCCTAGAAACAAACAAAATCACTGTAACATTCTTGCAGGTAAAGCTGAAAATAAAAAATCCGAAAAGGTTAATTACATAAAAATTTACGACATTTTGATTGATTATCATTTCCAATATAATTTTACAAATATAGACTATGTTTACGACTTGGCTCAGTAGATTTAAGGACTCAAATCCCGATAAAGCACACTCATTAACTCCTTCAGTCAAATTTGGCCCAACACTCACCAGCCTTAAGTAAACATACCCATAATACATAGATACATCATTTTTGTGATTTTTCGTTACACCAAGTAAGTTTTTTGCTCCAATTACTGAAGTGGAGTCCGGAATTTGAATTTTGGCTATCTTAGCTAGAGACGAGTAATCACACATATTTATAAACCGCTCATTAAATGAAAAATGACAACGTTTAATGCTTAGGTGTAATGATAAAACAAAGCTTTCTTTCATCAAATCGGGGGCAAAAAAAAGAATTCGTACAGCAACACCTATGCAATTGAGCGGATTAAAATCTAATATTGAGTTCCACGTCAGCAATTAGAACGAAAAACTTGCTTGAATGTATTGAATTGAAAAGTTTATAAAGGTGATGCATTTATACGTTAATATTGAAAGACCACATTGCAAATGATATGACCATAAGTTCGAGAATTTTTATGTAACTAACTCTATCTTAAATACTCAAATTGTATTCGGTTCAATTAAAATTTGTCCAATTTATTTTTTATTTTGAATAATAGGCTAAGAAATATTTAGTAAAATTTTATCCCCACGTAAAACGAGGAGAGTGGTTGTGACTATCACATTTAGTCAATTTAATTTTTCATTTTATTCTCAATTTAGTGTTTACGTTTGAAAAATAAGATGCATTATCTCATGTACGAAGTGTTTACTATGATATCTATATACCTCGAATTTAAAATCTAAAATTATACTTAGAGCATAAAATTTCAACTTACCCCCTACTGAATTTTCCTTATAACAGATAATCTTTAATTTTTTAAAAATTTCATGACGTAATCCCTGAATTGAGAACAAAATTTAAAATTCGAACTCCTAATTGAAAAAACTCAAAATCCAAGCACTGAATCCAAAATCCAAGTCTCTAAATCTAAATTTCACGTCTTCAAACTCAAAGTTTCTCTAAGTATAATTCGTACGTTGAAAAAGTTTTCAACTAGTTCAGACTAGTCTCACTTACGTTAATCTCTCATTGGCTGTCATATATATATTTTTTATGATTCGTTCCACATCATGTCTATGCTACAATCAATTTTCTTCCTATATCTCAACTAGTCGCAAGGTTCCAATTAGAGTTGGAAATCAAACCAAACAACTCGATACTCGATTCGAGATAATTTGTTATAAGTTCGTTTGAACTATGTTCGGTTAAAGATATCAAACAAGTTCGAACATACTTTTACGTTTGATAAAATCCAAAGCTCGACTCGTACTAGAGCTCAATAAATTAAAGATGCTAAAACAAGAGTAAAATTGTCAAACTACTCCAACTCGACTTAATTAAAGCTCGTTCAAGCTCGATTTAATTAATAATCAAACAAGCTCAAACATTATAATAAAAACTTGATAATAATTCAAACAAGCTTAAATTACAGTACGTTCCACTCGACTCGACTCATTTACCGCCTCAGCTCCAACTCACGAATTGCACAACTTTCATACTTAGCTAAAAAAGTTGAAACAAAATAACCGCATTAAATTCAAATTCGTTTGAAAGCTACTAGTAATTTATTACCTCCACAACCACTATTACATTACCACCTCACCTAACCCCCCCCACCCCCACCCACCCCCCCTACCTTTAACCCCACTCCCAGCCAGCCCATTCACATAAACACAACGAAAAAAACAACAAAGTGAGGTCCTGTGTTGCTGCTGTTCTTCCTTCATCCATCCAATTTTTCAATTTTGTTTTCATAAATTTGAAGACTAAATCCAGTAGTGGTTGTTCAGCTACCTCCATTCTACAGATCTTCATCTCCCGATTTTGATCCGAGTCCACCCGGCGTTGAATCCTGCCGGAGATGATAACTCTACTCTGAAAAAGGGGAAATTGCGAAATGTCGGCTTCTTTGCCCGCATTTGAACGCCCTCGTATAGGCAACTCAAATACGGTACTAATGCTTGCGCTTAGCTTCTCTTTCTACGCATTTTTCCTATTCAATTTTCTGAAATTGAAGAGACGTGGTGTTTTACTAGTCAAATTTAGTCAAGGTGGAGTTGAACAGTTGCAATTGCAGCTGCCTTTGCTTCGAATTTGCGTTTTTTTATATTTTTAAATTTGGACCGTGGTTTGCTGTAATCTGTTCTTATTGATGAGATTGTGATTTGGCATCTGTCCACATTAACGATAATGCTGTTTCTGACGAGATTCTGTGTGATTTGTAGATATTCAAGAGCGGGCATCTGCTCATCTCTTCGAAAGGTTAGTGTCTTCGAGCTCGTTAGTTTGTTGAACAGTAAAATCTCTATAGATTAATAACGCAAAATGTATTAATAAAAGATGTATTAATTTATTGGTATTGATTTAGTCTATAAGCATGGAGTCGGGACAGAGAAAATTGTTATATTAATGACGTTACTGATTTATCGAGTATTAATTTAGAGATGTTATATTGTACTTCGAGATAGGACCATAGGAGTCTAAACATTAATTTCCAGTGTGCATTACCTGATATGCCTGTCGATTTGTCTTGCATTGTATTTGATGACTTACCGTTCAGCATTAGAGGACTATGAAAGTCTCGACCACTTGTTCATGCATTGCCCCTTTGCCCACCAGATTTGTTAGAGCGATGGGGGAAGTGGGTTGCACTGGGTTCCACCAGAAGCTGTTTCAGATCTGTTACAAATTAATATGGGAGGCCTAGTAAATAACAGAGCAAAATTTTCTGGAAAACTATTGTTGCAGGGAGATTCTTGTCAATATGGTTAGAAAGAAATGAGAGGATTTTTGAAATAAGGAGGAGTCTCTAGAGGATGTTTGGGGTGGGGTCAAGTATAGAGTGGATGAGAGGATTTTGGAAATAAGGAGGAGTCTCTAGAGGATGACGGGGTGGGGTCAAGTATAGAGTGGCCTTATGGTCATCGAGTCATATATTTTTTAGGGCTTGCTCTGTATCAGATTTGGTAAGGAGTTGGAGTTATGCTACGTAGTCTCATTGTAAGCCAATATACATTTGTTGGAACAAAAGCGTGTATGTTCTGCCATCTAGGCTTATCATAATTGTGGTTCAGTTCTGTTTTAAAGGATAATGTGGCATTTAGTGCTAGTAAGAGCGTTGAGTATTTACATGCACTCAATGAGTAGACAACTATGGCTTCCATTTTTCTATTTATTGACAAATGTGAAATATTGGATTACATTGTTTAGGGTATCAGCTAAACACTTAAATGTCTTGCAGGATTAGGGTGGAAATCTTGGAAGAAGCGATGGTTCATTCTTACACGCACTTCTTTGGTTTTCTTCAAAAATGACCCTGTTAGTCACATTCGTATCTCGATTTTTCTGTTTCTTTTACATATCATGTATTAAAATTGATTTCTCAAGCTGCTAATATATCATATCACCGAGAAATGGAGCTCCTACTGACCACTTCCATATTACTTTGATTTGCTCAGACTTCAGTTTCATATTATTATTGCCTTACATATCAATAATTCTCCTTTGTCTAGAGTGCACTTCCACAGCGTGGTGGTGAAGTAAATTTAACTTTGGGTGGCATTGATTTAAATAATTCAGGAAGGTATAAATAAATGTTCTCTCTTTCTTTTGTATCAGTTTCCATCTGTCTCCTGCATTCTTTTGACGTCTTGTCATGTGCAGTGTTGTCGTTAGAGAAGACAAGAAGCTGCTGACTGTCTTATTTCCTGATGGACGTGATGGGAGAGCTTTTACTCTTAAGGTTTACAAATGATCAAACAACATTTTCCTCTCTTTTCTTTTTCTTTATTATTATTTTTTTCTGGATGAGGCACATTTTTTTGTTATTTAAATGATGGGTTCTCTTTGTAGTTATCCTGTATATAGGTGTCATTTCACATTTGTTTGCCCTTCTCTGTTTCTAAACTCCAGGCAGAAACATCAGAGGACTTGTTTGAGTGGAAGACAGCCCTTGAACATGCACTTGCGCAAGCACCAAATGCTGCTTTGGTGATGGGACAAAATGGGATATTTAGAAGTGACACTAATGATACTATTGAGGGGTCTTTCCATCAATGTTTGTACCTTATTCTTATTTGCTTTGATGTTTATCTATAAATTACTGTATTAGAGCTTCTCTGCAAGATCCTTTCCCCACATTCCCAAATTTGAACACGTTTTTCTTATGTGCAAGTCCTGACGGGGAACCTTTTGATTCAGGGAGAGACAAACGACCAGTGAAGTCTTTGGTTGTTGGACGCCCTATTTTGCTTGCATTGGAGGATATAGATGGAGGGCCCTCCTTCCTAGAGAAAGCACTTCGGTTTCTTGAGAAGTATGGTAAGCTTTTGTTTTGATTTCCGCCAGTGACCCCTAAGATACTTCCTCATGAGATTGTGAAGCTGTTCTGATTTATTCCAGCCACTTTTGCAGTTTTACAGTTCTATACCTGTCGATGATTTGATCTGATCTATAAAAGAGATTGCAGGCCTGGAGTATTGTTATGGTGGAGCTTATTTTTGAAAAGAACAGATTTATGTAGTCGATTTTATATTTACTCAAATTCCAAATTTTATTTTAGGTCTTGATTTATTTTGTATCTTGTTCTGTCTCGTAAATGTCCAGCTATTGACCTTTTTGTACTCTTCTTTTTTATTTTGTGTTGAAGTGGTTCAGAGTGAAATTAATCAAACAGAAACTAGGACTTGAGAAGATGGAATTTGAAAAAGACCAGTAGCGGTTTCTTGTAGATTTTTAGAAAATTGAAATTGATCAATTTAAATCACATGGTCTGGTCGCAATAAATTCCACAAAAGCGCTTATGAGGGATTTCCTGGAACAAATCATTGCATATCTCTCCGATATATGCTAAGTTTTGCTTGTTATTAGAATGACATTAATCACCCAACTTATCGGAGACAAGTAAGATTTGGTGGCATAATAATTTCTGAATGTTTTTGTAGTCTTCGATTTGGGAAACCTCTTCCCATTGTATGACTTTTTTGTTTCCAATAAGTAATTTGTTTCTTATAAAAAAAAAAAAAAACAGATTTGGTGGCATAATAAAAAAATGAGCCGTGCTAAGTGACTCCATATTGTAATGTTTTGTGCACTTAAAGCAACGAAATAACCATAAATAAGGTTTTCATTTGCTGTCTCCAGTATATATTCTGAATTAGCTACGGTGCTAACAGGAATTAAAGTAGAAGGAATATTGCGGCAGTCTGCAGATGTTGAGGAAGTGGAGCGAAGAGTTCAAGAATATGAACAAGGTTTTATATTTTTGGCTTTATTTGATTGAATAGTGCTTGAGAGCGTTATTTTATTTGCTTCCTCATTGAAATTACTGCATTTTGCCTTTTGCTTTGTTTGTTCATGTTCCATGTTTAGGTTAAGTAGGTTGGACTCCATTATTTTGTCTTCATTTGTTAACTGTAGGACATGGTTGCCCTGGAACCCCAATTCATCCCCCCACCACCTAAAACAATGTTTGAGCTTGAATGTTTGACTTTGTTTTTTGGTGGATAGATGGCTAGCACAAAATGTGGCTTGTCTTTCCATCCCACCTCTTCCTCTGTCACATCTTTTATCTTGCTCCCCAAAAAAACCTGGAATCCTGACACCTCATTTTCTTCATGTCTATTTCTATATATTTATATAAATATAATATAACAATACAACAGATGCACGTTTTAGACATATTTATAGAGTAAATATGAAACTTATTATCTCAATGACTTCTCTCACAAAAGCTTTCGCCCCAAAATTCCCTAGGCCCCAAGTCCAAAATAATACAACAAATCATGATTCATAAAACAGTCAGTGGTTGTTTACTTTACATACGTCCACATTTTGTACAATTTTCCTTGTACCAAATTGAATGTCAATATTTTCAATGGACTGCGCATGACCGATATGAAACTTACTTGATCACAGGCAAGACTGAATTCGATCCTGATGAGGATGCTCATGTTATTGGTGACTGTGTTAAGGTTTGGTTTCCATCTGAGTACTTGGTTCTGGTGTTGTGATTATATTCTAAATGATACTCATAGGAGTTCCCTCTCCTTCAGCATGTTCTTCGAGAGCTACCTTCATCACCAGTTCCTGCATCATGCTGCACTGCGTTGTTGGAAGCCTACAGTAATTTCTGTTTCACCATTCAATTCAATTGTTCACTAACTTCCAAGCTGTTGTATTTATCTTTCCATAATTGGCCAATTGGCTGTCTATATAACTTGGTTTTTTTGGGGCTTTATTGAGTAGAAATTGACCGGAAGGAAGCTCGGGTGAATGTGATGCGATCTGCCATACAGGAAGCGTTTCCTGAACCCAATAGGCGTCTTTTACAGAGGTATGTGATCCTCTTATGCTTACATGCATCTGAGGGACCAGATATTTAAATGTCTGGTAGATATTTAGTACTCCATTCTTTTCTATTGGAGACGCAAGGGGTATGTAATGGACTTAGTTCCACTGTCATGCACATATTGCTGCTTGTTTACGATGAAATCCCATTTATTTTGGTCATACTATAAGAGCTCTAAAACTCAGATAGTAGTCAGACGTATGAATGCAAGGTCGTCTTGTTTTAAAAGTTGGTAGAGTATGAGGCATTGATCTTAAAAGTATTTTAGTCCTGCAATAAGAATGTGAAGCTACAATAAACGGTTTAAATATATGAACATGGATGTGACATTCAAGTGGTAGATGCAGGGGGTGTCCAAGTAAAAGTAGGGGATTAAGTTTGGTGATAAAATTGCAAGTAATCACGCCAACCAGCATGGACGCAATTGTAGTTTTAAGTTCTCACGCATGATTCCTATTCCAAGAAGCAGACTAGATGCAAGTACTACTTGAACTAGAGTAATTTGATGTTAATGCTTGCTTTAAAAAGATACTGCCTAATTTATGCTGGATAGGAGCTTTCAACATTTCTTCAAAGGACCTAAGAAAAACTAAGGCAACAATGGATAGACTCCACAGAATCATAATGATCACTAGCTGATTTAGAAATGAAAATTTCAGCAACCTTTGTTGTTGAATAATTAGACAATTACAACTGGAGAATATAGTGAGCCATATTGCTGTTTGATTCTGGAGCCCACTTGGCATGAAGCTTGCTGACTGCAGAATTAGAGTGCACAAGCCGATGACTAGATAAATGGTATAAATGTTACTAAAATGCTAGCGACGAGACTACATCAGGATGGGGATCTTAGCTGGGCATTGCATTTTGGTTTTGAGCTAAGAAGTAAATATCATACTCAATAAAGTCATACTTTGTTGTATCCTCGGAAAAGTGAATCTGCTTCCCCCTCATTTCTTATCATTAAAAATGTAAAAGAGGTTGCTTGTTTTCATTCTTGTAGAATTATATTGGTGAGACAATCATGGTTGGTAATATGATTCTTGACAAGATCAACAATTATGACTGATAGAAATAATCTTCTGAATCGCATGAGCTTCATTATTTGTTTTATCCTTCATGATATGAATAATTCTTCAATCTTATTAATCTCTGCTTCATTGTTTCTAGAATTCTCAAAATGATGCATACAATTTCTTCTCATGCTTCTGAGAATCGGATGACTCCGTCAGCAGTTGCTGCTTGCATGGCTCCATTGCTGTTGCGCCCTCTTTTAGCCGGTGAATGTGAATTAGAGGATGACTATGATATCAATGGAGACAATTCTGCTCAGCTTCTTGCTGCAGCCAATGCTGCCAACAATGCCCAAGCAATTATCACAATGCTCCTGGAGGAGTACGAAAATGTCTTTGACGTAAGCCAGCTTCTTTCTTAGTTTCTAATTTGGGAGGTTCCTGATTTTCTAGTCTTCTTTGTTAGCTTTTATGTTGTGACGTCCCTTGTTTTCCTTAAAAACCTATATATATTTTATTTTATTTTTGTGGCAAACCATACAGAGCCATCACCTTAATGTATCTGTTCTCTGCTTGTTCGTCTTGTCTTATCTGATGATAGTTTGCTGCATATATCTTCTACTTTCTAGCCAAATTAAATTTTCAACTGAAGCAAAAGAATGAGATCAGGTTCTCATCTGTTTAATGTAACAAGATTCTTTTTTTTTATTTAGCTGCTCAATTCTCAGAGAAATTCCAACATATCGTACTTCTGCTGAATGATGACTAATGCATAATATTGGTATTTTTCTGGATGGGCGCATATAAGTCCTGCAAGCTCTCTTTCATTGTTAGCGATCTATTTGCTAGATTTTACTCGCCATTCCGGGTTGACTTGTATTCAAAACTGCACAATGTTAGATTTTCACATCCTTGTTTTCGTTTTTGCTTTTATGGTCAACTGGTATGAGTATAATTGCCTGATGTTTTTCCGTTTATCAAATAATTGTTCTCATTTGTTTCAAGAATTCTGGGATTTGCAATGCTAACCACTATACTTCCTCTTCAGGATGATATTCTGCATAGATGCTCTATGTCTGTAGATTCTCAAACTGATAACAGTGGAAGTGAGGATACGAGTGATGATGAAAATCCGGACATTAAGGTAAATGGTTATCATGATGCTGAAAATGAGGCTGACCCTGAGACAGATATTGATTCGGATCGAAGACGTAGTGGGAAGTTAAGTGAAAGCAGTGGCTCTGCTGCTAGTGATCTTTATGAGTATAAGGTTTTCTCTCCCTCTTCCTCACCCTTGTGCATTCTTGCATATGCATGCACTCTTGGCATCTTGAACACTAATTTTTGGTAAATATGATGTAAAAACATTTTGCAGATATTTTCCATCACTTTTATGATCTTCCTAAATATGTTTTCAGTGCTTGGTTATGACTAGTGTATTTCAATTAGTCTACTCTCATAACTGAAGTCGGATCATTTTGTTTGGCAACAAGGATTGCCACATACAAAATACAACAGTGGGGGAATCACCTGCTATATGTATTGTTCTTCTACCGCTGAGTTATATGAGAGTAGCTTTTGTCGTAGTGAAAATAATAAAACAATGTTGAAAATTGTGAAAAGAGTAATAGTAATACTGTAAGGCACATTGAGAGTTCTTGTAGTTGCTACATTTGAATACTGCTTTTACATATCTATTCCTGATTACTTAAGAGAGTATTTATCTTGATTATCTGTTCATTTTCTGTTGTATGCCCTTGTAAATAGAGTTATATAACTATACCCTGTTTACCTTAACTATTATTTATTTCATGAAAAAATGGGACATTTTCAATGCAATTAGTAGACAACTCCAGGTTTAAATTAGAATCATGGATTAGGTAGCTCTAGACTGTGAATAATTTTTATGATTGGGTTCCCGGACAATTTAAAATCATCTTAATCTTGCTACTTAAGGTTATCTTGCAACAGAATTAGGTGAATCAGTATGTTAGCATTTGCCCTCTAGTACCAATTTGGTATATCATTGATGTGGATTCCTGTTACCTAGGTGCTTTGTGTTTTTCTTTAGAACTATTCACTGAAGTTTGCTTCTCGCGTTTTTGCTAATACCAGGCAGTTGGAAATGATGATTCGGATGATGCTGCACCCATGCAAAATCATACTATTGGAACAAATTCAAATCCTACATTAGAAGCTGGAGCTTGTAGAGAGTCTAACGTTTTAGTTAGTGACCAACGAGACCAACTGAAAGCTCGTGACCACATGGTAGATCGTTCTGGAGAAATAACTGGTAATGAGTCCCAGCGATCCGTTGGAGATATTTTGTCATCTATGAGTCAAGATCTGCATCAGTCTCTTCCGGGATCTGAACTACTGACTGAGAAGGCAATTCCCAGACTTACCAATACCAATAGTGGCAAGAAGTCAACATTTTGGGGAAAGAAAAGTGTGAGTCTTTTCATCCTTAGTTTCCCAGGGTGAATGAGAATTACTGCATGGAAAAAAATCATAGAAACCTTATCAGTGAGGAGGAAGAAATGTTTGGATGGAGGTTTTTCTTCTTTAAAAGAGAATTTAAACTTATTAGGAATCACTTAAGCCCAAGAATAAACAATTATTTGTCCAGAAATGAATTCAGAGTGATATTAATAGCATGTGGAGACTTCATTAAACTGATGTCTGAACTACTACTGTTTTGGCCCGACGGATGATAATCTGGTCTGGCATTGTTTCTGAACCATATACTTGTATGGATCAAAGGTATACTTGGTATCGTTCTTCTGGTTAATTCTTCTGACAGTTGCCTTGCTACCAATATGCTCACCTTACTGCACACAATCACCTAGGTGTGTTGGCTTAAAAGCTTTATCATGCAATGTTTATAACTGTTTCCTTTTCCGCGCCATTACTTGGGAGCTGTTTGATTGATTAGGAAGTGCTTTTTTTCATATGACTATAGGGGTTTCTTATATCAATCGATGGCTTCAGCTTGAATCCACTTAAATGCATATAATGGATTCTTAACTGCATTAGGCTAATTTTTTTTCTGAGTATTGCAGTTATGCCTGTCCCTAGTGTTGATAAAATTGGGATGTACTGATGTCTAAAAAAGAAATTACATGAATGCTTTGCTCAAATTTTAGATAGTGAACCTCAGATAGTAAATGCTAACCTTCTGATTATTAAGCGATTTAGTTTCTGATTTATATGAATTATTTGAACATTATGCATCTATATATCTTACATTTGGAAAAAAAAAAGCTGATTCTATTTTTTTTCGCTTTTCTTGTAGGTGAGGAAGACCCCTTCAACAGAATCAATCGATTCTTCTGGAGAGGAAGAGTACGATATCTTCTATTATATTTCAATTTTCTTTGTCTAGCCTACAAAATTGTTATATTTGTCTAAAACCTTGTGAAACTTAATACTACACTATTCCTATTATCTTGGGAATTATGCCATACATGAGATTCTTTGGTCACTGACTCTCTGTTTTTACAACGCTGAGAAGCTGTATAGATAGTACAAATAGTGGGACACAACGAAAGAATGTGTGGCACAACGAAAGAATGTATTTAGTGACCAAGTCTAATTGAATTAGATTAAAATTTCCTCATCTATTTTTAACAAAAATATTTGTTTTTATTAGAAAAAGTAACATTTACCATTTATTTGGGTCTAGAATGGCGGACTGAGCTTCGCTTCTTGGAGATAAATCGACCTAATTTTTTCTATATCATGTAATCGAGTTTCGTAATATTAATGTTTGGGTGAACTCCTTTTCACTACCTTTCTAAATGGAGACATGCTTTTTCATGAATAAATCCTTAGTGTACCCTTGAAAGAATGACTTCATCTATTGATAGCTAATGTTTGTGTTGCCTGATGGGATTCTTGTCCTTTTCACTTTCTTATTATATTCAATGGCTTCATTTACAGGCTTGCCATCCAAAGATTGGAGATTGCAAAGAATGATTTACGCCACAGGATCGCAAAGGAGGTGATTACTAAGAGTGTCGGAATAGTTATTATTTGTTGCGGTACTGGTTCGCCTTTGGTACTAATTTGGCCTCTCTCTATGTTAGGCAAGAGGTAATGCAATTCTGCAAGCTAGCTTGGAGAGAAGGAAGCAAGCTTTGCATGAACGTCGATTGGCGCTTGAACAAGATGTATGTGAAATTTTCATCACCCCCCCCCACCTCTTTCTCAGTTTTGACGAGGGCTCCCAGCCTAATCAAATAGGAGCCAGCAATATTCTCATTGATTTCATTTAACTTGAATTTTGATGTTCCATCAACTTGAGTAGAATCCCTGGAGACTAGGCCAATGCAACTCTATTTTCTTTGTGAGTAAATAATGAGCAGCCTTAGAAAGGGACATTGTTTTGTGACTAAAAATCAGTATAGACAATAGGGATATTAATGACGAATCTGTTGATAAGAATTTTTTGCAATCTCTGAGGGACCTATGGTGCAAGAATTGGTTGAGCTCGTTAAAGGGGTCTTAGATCTCAGGACTCACTAGAAAGAGACTCAAATCTCATTGAGCAAGGATAGTTCAGCTTGCTTTTATTTACTGCTCATGCCCTAGATATTAACAACATAAACATAAGCTAGAGTAAGGATAGCTAAAACTAAAGATGCTGCCTGAATTATTAACAATAATTTATTAGACACAAATAAATCTGCTAAAAGTTAAGGTAAAATCATGTTCTAAGCTACCAGAAAGCAGGCTGAATACACAGCTGCTTCCTGCAATTAGGATGAAATCATGTGCAATCAAGCTCAACTCCATATTCATCTGTAACACATTGGAGATTCTCCTAGCAAGGGATCTTGTCTCTCACTATTCCAAAATCTTATGCGCAACCGATCCTTGGGAGTAGCTTTTCCTTTTGTACTTCTTCAACAATCAGTAGCCCATGTCAGCCTCTTAGATATCTGAAGGGCTTTTCTGCCATCTGAAACAACTATCTACACATTTCCCCATTCATTACATTCTTTCAGCTCCGCCTTTTTAATTTCTACTTCCTTAACAGGTCGCAAGGCTGCAAGAACAACTGCAAGCTGAGAGAGATTTACGAGCTGCTCTTGAAGTTGGTTTGAGTATGTCTTCTGGGCAGTTTTCTGGCTCGCGAGGCATGGATTCCAAGGTTTGATATATATTCTTTTAATTTCCTAAATCAATCAGAAATTCTTTCAAATGCTGAAATGTTGTATTTACTACAAAGACAAGGGCTGAGCTTGAGGAGATAGCTCTTGCTGAAGCAGATGTGGCCAGACTGAAACAAAAAGTTGCGGAACTTCACCATCAGTTAAATCAGCAACGTCAGCATCACTATGGCTCTCTTTCTGATGCATGTGATAGATATCATGTGACGAATCAAAGTTCACAGCAGTGAGTCAAACTCCTTCCAGTCATTTCCACATTATTTCTTCTTATCTTCTGCGCTTCTTTTTTACTTTTGACATAAAATTACCTTCTTATCTTATCCTATTGAAAAACCCGACACTAGTTTTAAAGCAAAACAATTGAGTAACTCAACAAGGTAAACTATATGGAGCTTCGAGCTAATTATTACTTATGCAAGGAATAACGTTCAGTTTAGAATATGATCTGCTTTCCCCATGAAATTGTTTGCATTTTCTTGTAGTTCTTATGTCTAACAGAAGGCATGGATTAAGCAGAAACCTGCTCTGAATCTTGATAGAACAAAATGCTACAGAATGTAGAGTTTTTTTTCCAAAACTAATTTTCCTGCAGAGAATATTTATATCACGGAGAATGTGGATAGCTAGTTATCTCTCACAGCTTTATATCTTTTATTTTACTAATTTTTGTTTTTATTTACCTTGAAGTTTTTCAGAGGTTCAATGTAAATCTCCTTGTACAGTTGACAGTTTTCTTTAATATTTCATATTTCAGCACTATTCAAAGTATTACTAGTAGCTAAGCATCACAAAGGGTTGTTTCTTAGGTTACAATGTTGTGCTGCACTGTATGCCTAGATTCTGAGACTTGCTTTCTAGTTGGTTTAAGAAAACATTTGGAACAATATTTGAACTTATTTGTGCCTCTATTATGATTTAACTGCTGTCGCTTGGTCCTGCATGCAGGAAACATTTCCAGCAAGATTTTGATTCAACTCTTGCTGTTTGTAACCATGAAAGACGACAGAGGACAGAGGTGATTGCCCTCTCTTATGTTTATTTTGACACTAGATTGATGATTACATATCATGTCAGATACTGTGTTGCTGAAAGTGATAAATTTCATTGATGTCTTCCCTATGCACATACACAATTATACGTACAACTATCCTTGCACTAAAAATAGAAAAAAAGTATCTAAAATATCCCTCAGATTAAGGGATTGCTATCATACAACTCCAGTGAGATACCCAATCAAATTGTCTCCATGATTTCAGCCATGACATGCTAACATAGCTTGATTTGTTGTACCACATTTTTTCACTATCATCTTTGTTCTAGAATATCTATTGCAAGTTATTATAATTTAGTATCATTTCTATCTCACTCACATGGCAATGTGCCATTTAGTGCAACCATAATGATATAGGGGGCATTTCGTAAAAGATTATTCAATGGGAATGACAATGGGTGTCATTGAGGGGTCGATCACATTAGCAATCATGATTGAAATATTAGTGCTTGATTATAGATTATGATAAATTTAAATCATTAATATATGTTTTGTTTACTTTCTCTTCATAAAAAATTAAATAAATGCATATTTGTGTAACTTAAAGTAAAATATATCATATATTAATATACGATACTAGTAATAAGTTATTCTGGATTTATTTCTTAATATATATATATATATATATATATATATTTTACTAATATTAACATAATATAAAAATTATATTTTGTTAAATTATTTTATAAAATTAAATCTATTAATATATATTGATGTATATTTTTGCCCATAAATATATAATATATATTACAAATAGAAAGTTAGTATATATGATACTTTTATGTTGCAATAACACTAGTAACCGGAATATCATTATAATTCTATAACTATATATTGTCTAAAATATATTTAATTGTTTTGAATGGTATGTCACTGGATTGTTATAGTGTTCTATTCATACTTGTTCATCTCGTATTGCTACTTTAAACCCTGTAAATCATGGTAGGAGTTGTTGGGAGCAGACCCAAGAAATAATAAAGCACAGTTATTGACATCTGGAAGCAGTAGTATGCTGCCTTCTCGTAAGCAGATTGGATCGACAAGCTTGAGTAATTCTAAAAGTACCGAGGCATCCACAAGTTTATCCATGGATGAATTTGGTGCTATTGATTCTGCAGCTTTACCTTCTACTTCTAAAATGGCCGAGGTACGACCCAAATTATTATTATGTGTTATTATTATGTAGTACTCATTTGATTTATCAATCTCCTAGTTGCTCTATTATGGACATTACTTTTTGAGCATGGAAATTTTAGTGCCGTTTTTCAGTTTTCATTTTTCAAAATATGGGCACCAGATGAGCTAAATTTGTTAACATCAGTGTCTAAAAAAGCGCGCCTAGGCGCTAGGCCAAGCGATTTAGCGTGCCTAGGTATGGAGAGGCGGAGGCGCTACAACGCAGCGGCTTATCTTGCTTGAGTATTGGTTTTTCTTTTTAATAGTATAAATCACCTAAGGCTCTAATTTTCAGAACTAGAACACAATTTTAAACACAACCTGCGCCCCCTTTCTACAGAAACACCTCCCTGGCGGCCACCACTGGCGACCAGAATATGTGCCTTATTGTGGATATATGCCCTAATATGTTTTGTATTATATTTTCATACTATTATTATGTTTTCTTATTGTGCAATGTTTTTATGGGGCTAAAATCATTTTTAATCCTGTAACTTTTCACTCTACAATTTTGATCCCAAAAAAGTAAAACTTAGTCCCGTATTTTTAGAACTTGTCTACATGTAGTCCTTTTTTTGCTGTCGCTGCTGGTGACCAATTTGGCCGGAAAATCACACGGTCATTGCCGGTGCCATGTATGTTAAAATCAGCTGGAAAAATGTTCACGTGACCGGCACATGCGATTTGCCGGCTAAATTGGTCACTGGGACTAAATACAGACAAATTTTAAAGATTCGGGACTAAATTGAATTTTTAACTTCTTTTTGGGGCTATAATTGTACAAGTGAGATGTTATGGGACCAAAAATGATTTTATAGCTTATCTATTTTTTTTAAAGTTTGCGCTTCGATGAGGCGCGCGCCTCGCTCCTAGGCAGTAAAACAGGTTTGCCGCCTTAGGGCGCCTTTCACATTTTTAGGCACTGGTTAACATGGATTAGATGTGCCAAATTACTGCTGAAATACCAGTGTTGAAACGAACATTTTACTTGACACGATTAGGAATGCGAGGCATTTCGTAGTTACATATTCAGAGTTGAATCTTGGAATTCTATCTTCACTATGAATTCATAACCAATATAGTCTTGGCAAAGCATTACCAAGATCATTATTTCTGCGACGAACCCGGCATATCTTTATTCGTTGTTTTGATTGAAATTATATGTCAAGCAAGATACATGCATACATATTGATAAAAGATTGCTGCATTTGGGCATAGGTGATGGACCATCCTCGTCATCCATCATCGACATTGGTTGAATTGACGACCCGTCTGGACTTTTTCAAGGAAAGACGGTCCCAGTTGATGGAACAACTCCACAGTCTGGATTTGAACTACGGATCCACTCCTCAGGACTTCGTGTATAAACCATCGTCACCGCCATTCTGACGAGATGATTCCCATGTACATATTCTCTGGTGAGTAGTATATAAATGTATTTGTATTTGCCATTTGCTTGGAGCAGTAAGCTGCTGCTCGTTTTTCTCGTATTTTTGAAGTATATGGAGGCTGTAATTAGTGCTAGCACAGTATGCCGTACGCAGAAGTAATAATCTATCATTGGATTCGTGCGCGGCTGCTGCCGGAGGGTTGATCGGAAAATGTATGTAGATTTTGATGACTATTGTTATGCTGTTGACTGCTATTATATTTGTCATGTCTGTTTCATGTGTTTGTTGGAGGTTTGTAGCTGTCTTCTGGGCCAAGTTGGCCCCGTCTGGCTCGTTCAGGAACGAGCCGGCCCATGTTCAGTAGCGGGCTAAATGGTCCGAATTTTGTGGGCTATTGGGGCATAGTGGGCTGAAAATCAGCCCAGTACTGCTGCATGCCTGAGCCAGTGAGAAGCCCAGCCCATATCAGCAACAGCCCAGGCCTGTAATGTGAGCCCAGGCCTGCGACTCATACACATATACATTTGTAATTGCTATTTTTCTTAAAACCACACATACATATTTAGATGCCATGATTTTCAACAAGATCTTGGTTAGGGTTAGGGCATTGGGTTCGGATGACGGTTGGTTTGATGTCTTGAGATTTTACGGTACATTTTGGAGAGAGTGACAATTTGTGGGTCCTGCATTTTTATATCTTATTCAGATATCAAATATGTAATTCTCTCTTAAAATGCACCGTAAAATATCTGGAACTTTAAATTGCCGAATTGCCTCCATTTCTGCTCATTCCAGTCAATCAGTGACTCAAGCTTTCCACCTGAAACAACCACCGAGGCTACGTTATCCGTAATGATAAAACCCGAGCTGGCCATACTCGACCCAAGCATCCGAATCAAGCTTAACACATTCATCAGGATGCGCCAGCCTTTGCCATTACATCCCAGAAATATATGCACCTCTTATTCCAGGTGAACCTTGCCTAGTACTAACATCTCTACTGTCTAGTGCAACATTGGTAGGGGTGGCAAATATCATATGTCGGGCTGGGCCTCCAAAATAGCATCGAGCCAACAGTTACTGAGCCTACCCCAGCCCATCTTCCTTAAATACCATTGAGTTCTTATTGGGCCTGATGGTCTTGTAGGCGTAAATTTCTATGGCCTAATTAACTCATCCCCTCAAATATACAATGATTTTTTGGCTAGCCTATGGTCAGCCAAGCTTTAGCCCTGTTGGGGTCTATTGAGCCCAATGGTCCTGCAAGCTTAGATTTCAGTGGTCTAGTCTATCTAAAATGTTGGACGTGCTAGGCCAGTCCATCGACCAATTTTGCAGGCTCCAGGCATGGGGGAGTGCTCTTAATCAAGAACAATTACGATATGCTTTGGAAGGATCGACAAGATCAAGAATATTAGTAGAAGGATCTTGTACCACTTTCAAAGTGGAGCTAATATTTGTTACAAGTGTTCAACAGAGTCTTTACGAAGTTAGTACCACGAATTTTGTGATAGGTTAAAGATGAACAATATAATTAAAAAAAACTCAAAAACACAAGACAAGTTCCCATTTTTTTTTTTAAGAAAAAGTACCAAATAAAAAACGGATGAATAATTTTTTAGTCCCATTAAGTATCATAATTTTTTATTAAGAATATTCTATGATGAGTTGAATTTCGGTCCTTTTAACTTTCGAAATTTAATCCATCAGTCAATTTTCAAATTCAATAAATTTGATAAATTAAATATTAGACCAATTTGTCGAATTACAAAAGTTAAAGGACCAAAATAAAAAGGACAAAAAATAATATTCTTAAATTAAAAATGCTAAACTTAATAGACTAAGAAACTATTTACTCTAAAATAAAGCTAAAACACAGACCAAACTAGACAGAATTCCCTAAACCGAACTCAATCTTCAACCTTATCTACCTACACAATACAAGAACAACCCAACCACAATAACCTTTCTTGACAATGTACCAACCATCTCTCCTTCAGAGAACTCAATCATTCCTTAACAGCAAAGACTATTGCCCTCCAACGAAAACCCAAAAAACCAGACTACACGGAAAAGGGTAAATGTTCGGAACGTCTGAAGTTATTTACAAAGAGAAACTCCTGTGAAAAAAATAGTGCAAACTGCTGAAAAAGGAGCACAAACAGTTCGCTGGAAATGCTCTTAGACCCAATAAAACGAAACACACTCGCACCAAAAACTTGTGCGTTGTCGTAGCCAGCATATACAACAGTTCGACATTGTATCAAACGCAAGCCCGATAAAGAAAGCAAATAAAGAGGAAGAATCTGAAATCTGAACTAGATTATGCCAACAAATTTACAGAGCTTAGGCAACAACTAAATCTAGGTGGGACAGCCGGGCCGGGCCCATATACATAATGTCAGTCGGCCCGTGTTTTCATCCCAGGTGTATATCCTTATTATTATTATTACGCAGAGATAGAGAAGTAGATACATACTGTACAGAGTGCCAGAGACCGGGCTTTGCTACGTTGTCTCGACTGCAAATCTGCAATCAGATCTTCATGCGGCCCAACCTCACCAGATGCTGCTCGTGCTTCTCCGCTGCAGCTTTGTTAGCAGCTTCCCGCTTCAAAGCCCGTTTTGCACGTCGGCCAACTGTTTCCTTCACAACAGTCTCCTTCTCAGGCCGATGAGACGGGCCTGCACCTGAATCCTGGCGATAAACAGGCCTCGCTTCTTGTCTTCCTCCCCTAACATACCCATTGTCTCCCCATCTACGGTTCCCAATGCGGAGACTCGAGGAACTACCCAAGTATACATCATCTAAATCTTCCTCTTCGTCTTCATCATCCTCATAATAGTACTCTTCGGGCTCCTCGATCACCACCTCTCTTTCCACCACGACCAGAGGCTTAAACCATGAGGCCCGCAGAAGAAGGCACACGCTCTCCTCGAACATGTAATCGTGAATGCTGCTCAGAGCGGTAGCGTGTAAGATATCGAGAAACAAATAACAAAAGCAACATATATAAGTTTATATATAGGTATAGTAAAACCTCTATAAATTAATAACCTTGGGGTCAGACAAAATCTATTATTAAAAGAGGTATTCGTTTACCAATATTAACTCAAACATCTAAGCCTCACGTCAAAACTCAAGAAACTACAACGAGGTTTTTAATTTATTGAGTTTTAACTCAAGACCATATCAGCTAGTGTTCATATGAGAATCGACGAATCAAAAACCTTATCTATAGATGGACATCAACAGCACTCTTGCGATCATTTATACGCTAGTCACATATCGGATCTTCATAACAAAATATAGCATACACTTAATAGAGAAGTACCTTCCGTCAAGTGCTCGATGAACATCAAGAAACTCGAATGGATTTTTACACTGAGGGCACGTCGGTTCCTTCTTGCACGAAGCCCATTTCAGGATGCAGGTCACACTAAACGAAAAGAACACAACACACAAATCAACTAGTAGATCATAACACCAAAAAGCAACATGGTTAATCATGTGTTACCATTATGGAACCGAAGTAACACAACCTAGAAACTCGTATGTAGACAACGAAAAACTAATAAAATAAATAAATAAATAAATAAATAAATAAATAGAGATTCAGACAAACCAGTAGGCATGGTCGCAACCTTTTACAAGAGCAGTCTCTTGAAGCATTATATTATTCAAACAAATGGCACAAACTCCGTGATGATTATTGCTGTTACTACTGTTAGTCTCGTTCCGGTTAATCTTTTCGGCTGCTGCTGTACAACTACCCATTCTATTCTGAAATTTAAGGATTCAACTCAGTTCATTAATAATTTACCAGAAAACGAAGACGCAGAAAAAAATTGGATAAATAGATCTATTCTGTTATATTATTCTGAAATTCAAGTTCATTCATAATTTTCGAGAAAAAAGAACACTGAAAAATTCGAGTAAGTAGATGCTAATTTCTACTCTGAAATATAAAGATTCAACTCAGTTCATTCATAATTTTCCAGGAAAAAAGACGCAGAAAAATTTGAATAAGTAGATGATAATCTCGATCTGTTATACTATCCTGAAATCTAAGGATTCAGCTCAGTTCATTCATAATTTTCCAGAAAAAAAAAAAATACGCAGAAAATTCAAATAAGTAGATGCTAATTTCTATCATGAAATTTAAGGATTCAACTCAGTTCATTCATACTTTTCCAGAAAAGATGCAGAAAAAATCGAATAAGTATATGCTAATTTCTATTCTGTTAGACTGTCCTGAAATTTAAGGATTCAACTCAGTTCATTCATAATTTTCCAGGAAAAAAGAGACGCTGAAAATTTTGAATAAGGAGATGCTAATTTCTACTCTGAAATAAATTTCAAGAAAAAGAAAGACGCAGAAAAAATCGAATAAGTAGATGCTAATTTCTACTCGGTTATATGATTGATTATGAAATTTAAAGATTCAACTCAGCTCATTCATAATTTTCCAGAAAAAAAAATCCGCTGATATTTTTGAATAAGTAGATGCTAATTTCTGTTCTCGAAACTAAGGATTCAACTCAGTTCATTCATAACTTTCCAGAAAATTAAAAAACCGCAGAAAATTCTAATAAGTAGATGCTTCCTGTTATTCTATCATGAAATTTAAGGATTCAACTCAGCTCATTCATAATTTTCCATAAAAAAAAAAAGACGCAGACAAATTCGATAAGTAGACGCTAGTTTCAATTTTGTGACGTCACAAGAAGATAGATCTATTTACGAAGAAACAAAAAAATTTACTTGTTCACATCAAATCTTCCATCGCAACACAGATCTCATCGAACTCAATTAACTTAATACGAATTTAGATCCATACACACAGATCTCAAACAAAAGAAAAATAACATTTGCATCATTTCCGTCGAACGGAAACCAAGGAAGAATTAAAAAATTCAAAATCAGTTGACAAACCTGGTCCTGTACTGCGAGATCTGAAACACCGTCGATCAGTTTCTGTTCCTGATCAACAATTTCAACAGCAGACATGGCGATTTTTACTTTTCTATACACGAAAACAGAAAAAGAACGAAAGAATGTGTAGAATTATATACAGATTATAAGGAAAAAATAAGAAAATGAAAAATAAAGGTTAGAAAGGGGGAGAGATTCTGGAGAATAATGCTGATTCCAGAAAGAGGAGAGGAAGAAACCAAAGTTTTGTGGCGGTGATATTAATCTCCACATAAATGTCTTCGTTTTTTCCGGTTTTAATAATAAATGATAATAATAATATAATAATGTTACGGAAAGTACGTCATGCTTTAGGGGCTGTACCGCTGTATAATATTTTTGAGCTTTTAGTATAATATTTGAACTTGTTTAATTATTAATCGAATCGAGTTTAAACGAGTTTTAATCGAGCCAAACACGAATCGAGCTCAAGTAATTTGACATTTTTACACTTGTTTTATCATCTTTGACTTATCGAGCTCGAGTTCGAGTCAAGCTTTAAATTTGATCGAATACTCCCTCCGTCACGCTTTAATTTGCCTACTTTTCTTTTCGGTTTGTCTCAATCTAATTTATCAGCTCATAAATGACAAATTTCTCTCATAATCTCCACATTCAATCTCCACATTTGGAAAAGTTAAAGATTCTACAAAATTTAATTTTTCTTAACTTTCGTGTCCAACCAAGATAGACAAATTGGATCACGAAGAAAATATTTTTAATCGAACGTAGTTCAAACGAGCTTATAATAAATAATCTCGAGTCAAATATTGAGTAATTTGGTTTGATTTTCAGTGGTATTTGGTTTGGTCAAAAAGAGCAGCTCAATGACGACACTACTTTACTTTCTTTCCAAGGTACAAATTTACCTTGTTTAAATTATTATTTTGTTTAGAATCTTTAGATAAGCACATAAACTTTGTAGATGAGTTAAATAAGCACCTAAATTTTTAAATCTGAGATAAATAAAATCTTTCTAAATATTAAATTATTAAATAAAATTGAAATATATTTAATAAATTTAAAGTAATGCACTGAATAAAAAATATATAAAAAATAAAGAAAATTATTTAAAATTATTTATAGTGTTCTAGGCAATTATTCAAATAATGTGAAGAAAAAACTTATATACCATATCCATATGTTATTAGAAAATTTCAGAATTAGTTAAGTTACTTAATACTTTCTCAATTTTATGTTGTTAATTTATAATTTTTTTAAATATGTTTTATTTACTTTGGTATTTTTTGTTTTATTAATATATATATATATATACACATATATATGAGATAACCAGAAGAGAGTAATTTGGTAAACACACTTTGTTAGTTATTCAGAACTAAAATTACACTAATTCTACAGTGAAG
Organism: Ajuga chamaepitys; assembly: GCA_958295605.1. Taxonomy (NCBI): domain Eukaryota; kingdom Viridiplantae; phylum Streptophyta; class Magnoliopsida; order Lamiales; family Lamiaceae; genus Ajuga; species Ajuga chamaepitys. The sequence continues at coordinate 747,445 of OY282505.1, read as the reverse complement.
TTAGGGGATGTTTGCAAATGATTGTGCTTCTAGAGAAGTGGATTGAATTAATTTTTATAGAAAAATTAATTTGATAGTATTTGGAAATAAAGTGATTCTAAAGCCAAAAGCTGATAAGAGCTGAGTGATAACAATTTTTCATAGTCAGATTTTAATTGATTTTAAAATCAGTTGTAAGAGATCCTAAACGCTCCAAAATCATTTTTGAATTGTCAATAGTGATTTCGAGTTGGTGTGTCGGGTTTGCAAATACCCCCCTTGTATTATAAGTCTGTGGAAAAGCTATTTCCACCACTTTTCATGAATGGCATTACAACTAATAAAAGTTACATCAGATTTCAGATCAAATCCCAACTAAGGAGTTGAATTCAAGCTCAAGAAGCCATATCTGAAACCAAAATAAATAAATAAACAGACCTCCTCCAATTCTCAGCTCATCAAACACATCGGTTTCCATCGACTCCGGATAGCGTATCATTGACTACGGCCACTCTGCAACTAACTCACCTGCGTTTCACACTCTCTCCCAGGTCGAACTGTGTCTAAATTTTGGCACGGTAAAGCTTCCTATAGGCTCCGGTCCTCTGCGGCGCCTCTTGACTCATCCTCTGTTATAATTGTGAGTTTGTGAATTGATATAGTACATGTCCTCAAGCCTCATCAGATTCTGGAAGGAAAAAACATGAATGAGAAATACCATAACATAGAAATTGAAAAAAATGCGTAGAAATAAACATACAGAAGGTAGCAAATCGCAGCATCAACTGCAGCTGCTAACGACACAGAAAGAGACAACATCGAAGATTGAAGAACTAGCAACCTGTCAAGAATGGTGCCAAGGCTATTTATACGAAAGTGTTGGCTATAGACTGAAAAGGAGAACGGGATGATAATGCTTCGCTGTAGCCGCGCCTCCTGCTCTCAGTTTTGCAAGAACGAGATGGTCTGTGGATTTTTATTTTTATTTTATTTCTTTTGTGAAACGCTCTAATTGACATATTAAAAGCAGACTCAATAGACTGCTATATAATAACTTTTCAGCCATACTAATAAGAAACTTTCGTCCCGTTAACAGGAATACTGCCAACAACTACTCAAGCAACTATAACAACAGCATTTCCGTCTTCACTTAAACTAAATTGCCACTTAATCAAGGGAGACTCATTTATCACTAAGGCTCAACACACACACACAAACACATGCATCATGGGACAGAGATAGGGTACCATCATTGGATGCAAGTGCAACATCTTCTGCCTCACAGTTGAATCGTAGATCCAATAATTCCTGAGCCCAACCAAAACTCGTCAGTAAGAAGTACGAAAACTTGTTTGTCATACTGTCTTTATTATCAAGCTTAAGCACCTTCCGGTTACACATAGTAGGAACATTCTCTAGCGCACACGCAAAATCAGTTGTGCAGAGAAGAGAAGCTCGTTTCTTAATACTTTATGCTCACCAAGTTTAGACCACGAGTATGCATAATATCAGTCTCCACCTTCACTACTCGATCAACATTCGACACAATTATAACAGCTCCAACATCCAATCTAAAACTTATCATCAGGCTTGAAACCCCTTTGCAGCATTTCATCATGGAGGTGAAAAGCTTCCTTTAGATTTTCCTGTGAGACATAACCGTTTATTAATGATATATACGTCGACCGATCAGGATTAATGCCGTGTTTAATCATCTTTCTGTATATTGTATTGGCTTCTTGCATTCTACCAAGCCTGCAAAACTGATCCAAAATGACATTATAGGTAACCGAATCAGGTGCAAGACTTTCTTTCTCCATTTGATTTACCAACTCAAAAGCTGCGTCAACGTTTTCCTCTTTCATAAATCCATGTATGAGAGTGTTATACGTAACGCAGTCAGGAAAAATCCCCCTCGACTTCATCTTCTTCAGAAACTCAAGCGCCTTTACCACATCACCATGCCAGCAATAGCCCTTTACAAGAGAATTACAAATAACGATGTTGGGCTCCATACCTTTATCACCCATCTCATCCCACAATTTAAACGCTTCAGACAGATAACCACCTTCACAGAATCCATTCATTAGAGTGCCGTATGTGATATAGCTGGGTTGTATCTTTTCAGAAATCATGTCGTCTCTCAATGCCATGGCTCTTTCCATATCACCAGCCTTGCAAAATCCATCAATCAAGGTATTGTACGTAACCACATCCGGTTTCAATTTCCTTTGGAGCATCGAATCAAATAAGTTCAACGCCTTATCCATATTCCGAATCTTGCAATATCCGTTTATCAGAGTCGTGTAAGTGCAAAAATCAGGAAATACTCCCCTTTCCACCATCTCATTGAAAAGCGCATCTGCCTCGGAAAGCATCTTTTCTTTGCACAAGCCATTCAAAATCGTATTGTACGTCATCACATCCAGATGGCAACCCGATTTCATCATTTCATCTCGCACTTTCATAGCATCCGACACAGATCCATGCCTACAGAAGCCACCAATCAGAATAGTATAAACAATCTTGTCAGGTACAAGACGTTTAACTTGCAAATCCCTATAATAAGCCATCATTCGATCAAGATCCCCAGTTCTTGCAAAATACCCAATCATCGAACTGTAACTAACCAAATCCGGAACAACACCACTACACAACATTTCACGGTAAACACCTTCAGCTTCCACCAGATTACACTTCCTACAACATTCAACTAGCAAACAGTTGTACGTAACAATGTCAGGCGACACCCCATTCTGCTTCATCTCATTTAAAACCTCTCTCGCTTTCTCATACTCACCGTTTTTACACAAACCATTGATCATAGAATTATACGTCAACACACTCGGCTCCAAACCCTTATCCCTCATCACCTTCATCACCTCACGACCTCTTTCAACGCTCCCTTCCCGACAATAAGCATTTATCAAAGTATTGTACGTCACAATATCCGCAAACACCCCTCTGCCCTCCATTTCCTTCAAAAACTCATTCGCTTTCTCTATCTTACAATCTTTACAGAACACATTTACCATAATGTTGAGAGTGTAAGCATTCAAATCACTTCTATCCCTCACCATTTCGTCGTAAACTTCTATCGCCAAATCCACCCACCCGATTTTACCAAGTCCACCAAGAAGACTATTACAAGCATTGATAGAAACACCAACATTCCTCAATTTCAACAGACGAAACGCCTGAACAGCCTCGTTAAACTTCCTAGCTTGCACGTAGGTCCTAATAAGCAAATCGAAAACACCCAAACTCGACCCACATTTCAACATTGAGTCAACAATCTCAACCCTAGATGCTCCACTCCTCCTAATCATCCTCAGAATCAAAACCTGTGCATCAGATATTCTTCGACTACTTACTAACACATGTACAGCAGCGCTTAATGACAGCGATGAATGCTTAAAATTAGGGCATTTCGTAGCAATGAAATCAATAAACTTTTGACCAATTTGCAAATTATCACCACATTTGTGAAGAACTTGTGCGTAGGTTGATGGATTTAGCTGATAACATGATTGGATGTTGATCGACTGACCTCTTCTGAGAGTCCACAATATCTTTTCGGGCAAAAATGAATCCGAAGAAATTTTTTGAGGAGAATGAGGCGGAGAGTTCGTCGAGCCCTGTGTAGAAAAATTACGAGCTTGTTTGGTGAATATATGGCCGCGGAAAAGTGGCCGCCTTGCCGCCATTGACGAGCGAAGAGAGGTCTGTCAAAAAAACTGTTAATCGGTATAATCATTTACCGTTTCATCGTAATGTTTTTTCTTTTAAACTCCATTGTATTATCTAGATGATGGTGGGTTTAGAACTCGCAAAATTAGTCTGGTCCGATTTCAGCTTGTTCGATATTTTAGATATTCTAAATTAAAAACTATCCAGTTTTATCCGAAGAGCTAGAAATTTTATGGATCATGAATCGGCTAATTCTTTTTAATAGATTTAAGGATGTTGAATTTGATTGAACTCAATAATATTTGGGCAAACACGATTATAAATCGATTCGACTCGACTTATGATGACAACACTGGTTCGTCCGAACTGCTATTTATGGGTTTCCCATTTAATTGGACTCTTCCGGTCATTCCAATGATCCTTTTCTTTTCATTATATTGTTTGTGTTAAAATTAGCTATAAGATTTTTTAAATTATCTTGTTAAATTTTCATATTCATTATAAAATTTCCACCATTTTTTTAAATGTTTCTTGATATTTCTATCAATGTATCTTGTGATATTTTCGTAAAATTAAAGTACTTATTTTCCTCAAAATAAAAAATTTCATCTTGAGTAGTACACATGGATTTATTGTATCCACATCAATCTCCATCGATGGAAAGGTCCCCATTAACGGGTCACGTAAGTGCATCATGTTATAATTTTCGGTAAGTTAAGTCACCACCAATGTGATTTGTTCTTAATTTGGACAATTGAGATGGGGTTAGGTGTTTAAACATAATGACAATCAGTTGATCACAATGCATTCTCAGAAGCTGGTGGAAAAGAGCTTAAAATAAGCTGATGGAAGAAATCACATGAAAAGAAGTTTTTATATCAGAAGCAACATATAACGGTTTAAACTAACCTAACTGTCAAAACCACTGTCAAATTGTTGTCGTTTTAAGAGAAAACCGTTGTTGTTTTCAGGTCTGTTTATGCACCAGTTAATTTAGTGGCAACTTTGTGATTTTTAGCTTGTTTTGTATCCTATTTCTAATTCAAGATGGATTAGTAGTTTAGTAGTTAGTTTTCCAGATTAATTCCATCCAATATACTCGAGAGAGAGAGAGAGATCAAGAGGGGGAAGAAGAGTCATTGTATGTTTGAGCTCAAACTCTTGATTTTTGTACTTGTAATTCGAATTATGTGGTAGTGAAATCTTCTCCTGGCTCGTGGATGTAGGCATCTTGCCGAACCACGTAAGATTGGTTTAAACATAATTCTTTCGTCAGATGCCTACATCCACGGGACAAAATACGGTGAAAAATTTTAAAGGTCTTTTTACACTAATTCAGATGCTAATGTGCTAAAGATGTATCGGGAAGAAAGAGACTCAATTGAATGAATGAAAACATTCTTAGAATTTTGTCACATGCAGAAATACGGTGAAAAATGACCGGAAAATTAGTGGTTTATTTATCAACCTCATTTTGTTTGTATATATCGACAAAAGAATTTTTTTTTTTTGAAAAACGTTAATAGTTTGATGGACTGTTCCAGCAAACACTAGATAAAATAACTTATATATTACGAAAGAATTATGTCACACAAGTGACTGACTTCATACATTTAAATTTAAAATAAGGTAAAAGAAAGTATTGTCTTAACACTTTGGCTTTTTAATTAAAATATAGTAATTTTAAATTTCTTTTGTCAAAATATGGCAACTTTTCAACCTTTTACCAAAATATGGTTGTTTTCTTATGACATGCATTCATACATGTAAAAATGTCCATTTTGTCCTTATAATCTATTAAAAACATATATCTAGTTATATTTTGTTTATTTTAAGCAATCAAGCTTTCTATCTTCTTTTGTTTTTCTTTCATACAGTTTTTGTATTTAATTATTATTTGGTTTCTAGTAATAATCTTTTCACCAATTCTTGCATAATCATTATGTCCATAGTTCATTAAAAGAATATATTCTAGATCGTTTTGATCTTGAATTATTTCTCTTGTTAATTCATTGATTATTTTGATAAGAACTGTCATTCTTATTAGCTTCTAGTTATCTTTTTTCCCAAACTATTTTATTTGCTTGAAATCTGAGCCATATATTATGAGCTTTTATTCTTTCTTGTAGAACTTTAATTTTTCCTAGGGCCTTTTCAATCCTAAGTTCTTTTTCAAGTTCTATAGTTTGTTCAAGATTACACTGAACATAATATTTTAGCAAAGATTGTTCCTGTTTTGTAGATTTATTCATCTAATGAATACCTTTTGCCTTTACAGATCTACTGTTCAGGCTCTGATACCATTTTTCTTGGCTCTCTTGACCCAAGAGACAAGATGAGTTAGAACCAGTTTCCTGATTCATGTTTGTGTTCTTTTAAGATAGTAAAAGAATTAAAACTATTGTTTAATGTCTGATTTGTCTTAATTCTTCTAAGACCTTCAGAGTTTTCTCATATCTATTGACAAAAATATAGTGAATATCACTATGCCAATTGTCCTTAGTACAAGATTTTTCATTTTCGTCCATTTCTAAACGATAAATTCTTAAGAGTTTCTCAAGTTCTTGTACAACTAGAACTTCTTGAGTCCTAACTATACTTAGACTAAGCCTTTCAAGCTTGTCTATTTGTTTGAAGTCAAGAGGTAGCTCTTGAGCTTCGATGCATTTTTGGAAGATATCTTCCATATAGATTTATTCTAGTTAAGTCTTTTGAAAAGATTCAACTATCTTTAAAGTTTTCTCGTATCTTTCTTTTACTGACCAAAGATTATCATTATAATGATTATCTTTAGTAGCAAATCTTTGATGTTCATCAAGATCTACCTTATAAATAGTAACAAGCTGTTTTAGTTTAACTAGAATACTAGTTTCTAGTTCATTTTTAACTAAATAACCTAAATGGTTATAGTTATGTTGTATGTCTGACCTTATAGGTAGATTATTTGCTAAAGATTTAGCTTTACTATATATCAAATCCATAATCTAGACTCGATTATTATCAGATATCAAGGATGTATGGCTCATTTTTACTAAAATTTATCCAGTTTAGAGTTTATACCTTCTCTTGTGGGTTGATGGGTCCACTTTGCTTCCGTTTTGATTTTGAGTAGAGTGATCCTACGTCTTAATCCTGTCCGGACTAGCCTTCTTCTGCTTCAGTTCGTCTTACTGCCCCTCCTGGGTCTTACTACGAACAACAGAGTCACTGCTGCCTTCATGATCAAGTATCAAATGGATACTAGTCTACTTCTTTTATTTTGGTTGTAATCCTAAAGGATTTTTCTTTACTCCAGGATGGAGTTTTAGTACCGGAGTACTATGTTTGATTCGTAAGAACCTTTGTAAGAGATACTAGAGAATTGTCCCAAAGGACTTTTTATAACTTGAAAGATTACAATGCTAATTCTATTACAAGAGAGGAGATGGGGGAGAGAGATATCCTACAAATGAAAGATACAAGGCCTTTTATAGAGGTTGCCAGGCTCTATCAACTATCCTAGATCTACATCTGGACGGTTGATTTTTGGATCTAAGTTTGAGCCCTTAGATCTTCTTTTTCACTGTCTCCCACTTTCTTTATGGGACCATTCAGTACACATCCAGTGGATTGGAGCGGATACTGGTGGCTGAGTCATTACTCACTTCGTCTTCTTCTGCTGACAGGGAATCTTCCTTTTTGTTAGTGGGTTTTTTTCCACTTTCTTCTGTCGGCAGTGTTTCTTTGTTGCTGCATCCTTCATCACTGTCGTATGCATCTTTGGTTGATTCTTTGATAGGTGTCTCAGTTTCAACTGGTTCCTCTTTACCAATTTTTTCACTTTGGTATTCTATTCTTTTCTTTGTGAGCTTGCTCACATCTATTTTTCCATCATCGAACTTGTTACACCATTTTTTGATGATTTGCTTGTCATAGGAGTTTAATTCCCTGTTGTAGTGGCTAACCATTAGTACTCTTTCTGTACTGTAATTAACTTTAATTTTGGGTTCTGTGATGATCTCGAATATTTCATTTTGTACATCACATAGTCCTTGGATTCGTAATGCCACAGTTTCTTCTTCAGTGGGGAGAGTTTGGGGCATTTTTGCATCTTTGGGAATTGGTACTTTGGGATTGCAAATTCCTAATTTGACAAAAGTGTATCCTGGGATATACTTTCCTTTTTCTTGTTCCCAATCAGGTACTGAACTGGTGATTTTTAGGAACATCTTCTTGTCTTTCCCAAGCTTAACCTTCTGTTGGAAGTTTGAGACTGATTTCTGGAGCTTTGGCATCCTGTTTAGATTACAAAGTTCTCTATCTGTATAGATTAGGCATACTAATCCTGCTTCTACTGTCTTCCTGACTAGTTCAGGATTAGCAGTTTCTAAGATGATCAATTTTGGAAGATTATAGTAATTAGTAATTACATAGTCTTCTTTTGGGATTTTGATTTGATTTTGCAAATTCACCCATTCCTCAAAATCAAGGCCTTCTTTGATGAGAGCTTCACTAGAATGCCTTAGGCTTCTGAGCTTCAGAATGCTTTGCTTTACACCATTCCTTTTTTGCTCTTCTTGTTGCCATATGAGCTTTGCTTCATAGTCAGACTGTGCCTGGACATAGCTGTCTGGTGGTAAGTCTGCGACTGTGGTAAAGGATTTGTGAATCCCTTGTCTGATGCCTTTAAGAACTACGTATCTGTATGTTCTTCTGTCATCTTCTTCTTTTATTGACTTTGTCTGGATAGTTTTTACAGACTGTTCAACTTGCTGGCCAACCTGTACTTCATTGTTTTGCTGCAAGGATGAATTTTCTTCAGCTTTTAGTATTTCAATCTCCTTCTGGAGGATTTCTTCTTTGAGCTTCATAAGTTCAAGCTCTTTTTTCATTATTTCAACACTTGTCATGGTGCGAATTCTCTTGTCAGACAATCTGCCAGACTGTTCTTCGTTCCTGCAATGTGTTCCACATCAAAGTCATAATAATTGAACCATTGTTGCCAACGGATCATCCTTCCTTGTTTATAATCACCTGTTATTTTAGTTCTTAGGAAATAAGTGAAATTTTTATTGTCAGTTCTTACTAAGAATCTTTTACTTAATAAGTAAATCCTAAACTTAGTAATTCCTCTTTTTATTGCCGAGATTTCTTTCTCGTTAGAGTGATATCTTGTTTCGGCTTCTTGAAAAGTACCAGATGAGTATCGACATAGTTTTACAACTTGGTCAGTACTATCTCTAGCTTTTAAAACTGCACCCCAATATAGATTAGATGCATCTGTTTCTAAGATCATTAAGTCTTCATCTTTAGGATGATAGAGTTCTGGTAGATCCTTATATTTCTTTTTTAGCTTAGATACATAATCAGTATCAGCTTTCGTCCAGTTCCAAGGAACTTCTTTCTTTAATTTAGCTTGTAAAGGTTTCCTGATTTCTGCTAAATTATTAATGTATCCTTCCAGATAGTTGAGAATCCCTAAAAACCTTTGGAGTTGTGTTTTGTCACTGATTTCACTAGGGAATTCAGAGAGTTTTACGAGAACATGTTCTTGCATTTTTATCTTTCCATTGGATATTTCTAATCCTAGGAATTTTATTTCTTTTTGAGCTATTATAGCCTTTTCTTTTGAAAGGATTATTCCTTCCTCAGTACATTTCTTTAGAAGCATAAATACTTCTTTGTAATGTTGTCTTTCAGTTTCTGAGAAGATAATGATATCATCTACATATACTGTACAACATTTGCTTAGTGGAGATTGTGGATTTTTCAAGTCTAATGCTTGGTCTATCCTTCTTTGGAAAATACCAGGGGCTTGTTTAAGGCCAAATGGTACTACGTTCCATTCATATTGACCGTTAGGACAGCTAAAAGCTGTTAATGGTCTGCTTTCTTCTTTTAATGGTACTTGCCAGAATCCTGATTTACAATCAAAGGTGCTAAACCAGTTTTTTCCTCTTATCATGTGAAAGAGTTCTTCTTTTTTAGGGAGAAAATACCCATCATCAATTGTGTGTTTATTTAACTCCTTATAGTTTATAACCATTCTTTTCTTTCCTCGCTTCTTTTCTGAGTGTTTTTCAACTAGAAACGCAGGGGAACTATGAGGACTATTACTTCTTTTAATTACTTTGAGTTTAAGTAACTCTTCTATTTGTTGTCTAAATATACTCCTATCACTAGGGGTATAATTCATTGGTTTGACTCTTATGACTTTATTAGGGTCTTTGAGTCTTATTTCTGCATGTGTTTCCTTATTGTCTAAGGATTTATTAATCTTAGGATCTAAGGGGTTGTCACTTGTTATTTTATCAAGTTCACTTAGAATGTCATCAATTACTGATTTCATTTTTGTGAGTTTTTGATATTCTTTCATTTCTTTCAAAAATTCAGGGGAATCTTCTTCTTTAGTTTCTGCAATATTTCTTTTTGGTATTATCTCACCACATTTCCGCGGTTTTGACAAGTCTGTCATTAGATTTGGTGAAGCAATTGAAAATGCTTTCATTACTTTAGGTATGTAGACTCTATCCTTGTTTTGACCAATATGTAAAACAATGTGGTCTATGTCTTGTATGAAGGGTCCATATAGATTTAAGAAATTGTTTCCAATTATTAAATCTACTCCAGACTCTTGTTGGTATATAGTTGGTACAAGAAATTGTTCTCCACTTATAATGAATATTATTTCTCTAGCAACTAAATCTAATGTTTTTATGGATCCATCTGCAATTTGAACCCTTGTAGGATTTATTGCCTTGGTCCATTTTTCTTGTGGTATTATCCACTTGTTTGCAACACAAATACTTGCACCTGTATCTACATATCCATGAATATGGTAATGTCGATATCCTTTAAATTTCATTTGTATTTTAATATATGTACTGTTTGGATTAGTTATGTTACATAACTTTTCCAAACCTTTTATAGGTAATGGTTGTTTAAACCAATTACTCATTCAATTCCCAGTCACTTCCAGGATTGGAGGTGAACTCTTCCTCTTCTTCTGTAAATAGAATTTCATATTCTGATTCTTCAGAAGAATCTTCATTCTCAATGGGTTCTAGATTCAATTTTAAAATTGATTCTAGTTTTTTATTATTGACCTTATGCTTTTGTTTGTTAGGGCATTCATTAGCATAATGACCTTCTTCTTTGCATAACCAACATTTACATGTAGGTTTGCCTTTTGGACAATACTTCTTATTATTTTCTGTTTTTCGTCTATACCTGGGTTTAGACTTTCTCTCTTCTTTCCTAAATCTCCTTTTTTGGTATTTAGGTTTCCATCTTTTATATCTGTATTTCTTTTTGAAATATTTTTTATATGGTTTGACTTTCCTAGGTAATGGATCACATCCCCATTTTATAGGTATGTCAATTAGATCAGGATCACAACAAGGTTTGTTGTTCATTCTTTTGACTTCCTTTTGGATTGCAGTTTTAGTGCATTCTTCTTCAATAAGTTCTTTTATAAATCTCATCCTTCCTGCTAGATTATCAGTAAGGTGTGTTGGTTTATTCTTCCATCCATTAGTTGCTTTATCAGCCCATAATGGTGGTAGTTTGTGAAAGAATCTATCATTCCAAGCTTCTTGTTCTTCAAAGGGAAGCTTGTAATACCAGTATTCATATTCACAGCTAAAGTTTTTAAACAAACGTATATCACATACTTTTATATTTTCCATGATATATCTTGCTTTTTTGGCTTCAGCTTCTATGACTGCCTGAATGTTATTTAATTCAGTTAAACCAACAAATTCGTTGATTAACAATTTTTCAATTAGTTGGACATATATTTGCATAGGATGTCCTGATCTATTAGCCTCAGCTTTTATATGTTCCTTAAAAAGTGTTGCTCTGGTTCTCCACCAGTTCTTTGTATTTCCTTTCATTTTAAAGTTAAGGAAAGTTTCTACTGCGTCAACTGTTTCAAAGTTGTTTGTAACAACAATAAGTTGCATGACCTTAGACCAATTTTCAATATTAGTACTAGGGTCTTTTGAGCAGTCTATATCCAGTATTTCACTATCTGGATCATTTTCTTCTTTTGGAGTATACTTAGTTGGTATTTTTCCAAATCTCTTTTTCTTATTTTGACTACTCTTTCTGGTAGGATTTAATCTTGGAAAGGTAGGCATTTGTGGCATTTCACCTGGATAATATTCACCATCGGATGTTCCGAAGTAAATATCTGCTGTTGGATTTTCTCCAGGGTCATTTCTTGGAGAGATGACTTGATCTGACATTTCATCATCAGACTTAGTTCCACTTACTTCTTCTTTTTCCATATGATTTTTATCATATGTTTCTTCTGATGAAGAATAGTTTCCTATATATTCATCTTCTTGTATAGTCATGAACTTCTTAAACTTTTTATCTAAGATATTCATTTCTTTATTAGAGGAAGTGTTTGTTTATCCTTATAAATATTAATATTTTTATCTTGATATTCATCATAATCAGTTGAATTTGGAGGTGGTAATGGCTTTATCAGACCTGACCAATTCCTTTTACTGGTTTCTTTTTTAGTTATTCTTTTTATTTCATTACAACATTCATGTTGTATTTTTAGTAAATTTGCAATATCATCTTGTATTTCTGATATTTTCTTCTTTTGTTCATCTAAGACTTGTGTGTAGTCTTTAGATTTTTCGTTTATTTCTTGACATTCTTTAATCAGTATTTGTACATGACTGATTAGGTCGTCAGTTCTTTCAATAACAGACATTGTCTATTATCCTATTCTTTTTTGTAGTGATTGGATTCCTTTTTCAATACTACCTACTTGTCTATCAATTTGATCCAATTTTAGATCAGTTTCTGATTTCCCTTTTATTAACCTAGGTGGGTTAATACTGAAACTGAATCTTGAGCTTCCACATTTTTCAAGATGTGTGGTTTCCTTTAACACTTTTAATTTTGTACTTGTTTCTCTAAAGAGATCATCTATAGAGATTTTATCTTTATATTTATACTCAATGCTATGATGTGAGTTACTAAGAGCATATCCAATAGCATAAGTTATACTAAAAGGCATATCACCTTTTTCCATCAATTCTTTTCTCTTAAACTGGTAGCTTATTCCTATTGAGTTACTAATATTTTTAGTAGCTAATGGAATAGCATATTGTAAGGAGACATCAAATTTGACAACTGAGTATCCTAAGTTGCCTTCAATCATTCCAATTATCCTATCTGTAGGATGTTGGATTCTATTATCAATAACTACTATTTTGATTGGAGAATCTATCCCCTTCAAATAAGTAGACCTGATTAAAATTTGTATAGTGCTTATATGAATATAAGCAATATTTTTTCTATCAGTGGATTTTATTCTACTGATTTTTTCTTGGATTTGTTTCTCATCTATCAGACTTAATGAAACATTTCCTGTTACTGTTTCTATACTCATGGGTACTTCACAAACGAATCTTCCAGTATATAGAATATTTTTCCTAGTAATTTGGTCTATTAATTTTACTAGGGTTCCTTTTTTCTTGATATCCTGTCCTTCTTTGAGGGTCAGGTTACCATGTTTTTCTAACTCAAGGATTTTGGATCTTTCGATCAAATGATCCGCAGAGTAGAATTCTTGTGTTTCTGTTTGATCAATAAATTCAAACAAGTCTGTTTTATCCATGTTTCAGGACTTCTGAATTAGTTTTATCCCTGAAAATCAAAATTCATATGATGGAGGGCATAACTGTCTTTTATGACATTAATGAATGGTATGTATGGATGTATGTCCATGGAATTGCCATAGAAAGGTAAAAGCTTAAAAAGCTACCTTATTTTGTTAAATGATTTTTTATTTTGCATTATTTTAACAAAAGAGCCAAAATTTCTATTACATTTTCTCCGGAACAGCCCAAATAAAAAAACAAAAATCACAAGAAACCAAAAATAATAGAAAGATTAGACGTTAAGATGTCCCATATTGAAGGTAGTGTTTATCATTGCTCGTACTTTAGAATAATTAATTAAATTTAGAGATTATGAAAAAATTACTTATAAAATAAAGTAGTGAGTATTTGTAATAATAAGTGATTTAAACAAAAAGTAGATGTTAGATTGTTTGGGAAAAAAGTAATTTTAAATATAAATTGCATGTATAAGAAGAAAAAAGCATGTGATATTCTGCTTTCGGCTTCTGCTTAAAATAAGTTATTTTAAACCACCGTTAAAACAGATCAAATACTTAAAAACACTCAGTTTTTTTTTTTTTTTTTTTTTGTGTTTTTTTAAGCCAAAAATGCAAAAGTACTTATTTTAAGCTTTTGCAAAACATTGCATGAGGGAGTGTGCACGGGGGAGTGTTTGCTATTGCTTCTACTTTAGAGTAATTGATTAAATTTAGAGATTATGAAAAAATTGCCTTTAAGAAAAAGTACGGAGTGTTTGCAATAATAAGTGATTTATACAAAATTAGAAGTTGTATTATTTGGAAGAAAAAAAGTGAATCTAAATAGAAGTTGTATGTATAAGCAGAAAAAAAATATGTAATGACCTACTTCAAATTTCTCCTTGAAATATGTTATTTTAAACCATTGTTAAAATCGAAAAAGTTATTTAAAGACACTTAAATTTACTTTTTTAAGCTAAAGATACAACCGTACTTATTCTAAACTTTTGCAAACACGGCCTCAATACATTTGTTTGATCTTAGCCCATTGAATATGGAAAAAGACATAAAGTTTGTCCCACACACATTCTAATAACTCGAAATAAGCATTCCTCCATGCCTTCTTCAACACCAATGTAGTGCAGAAAACCGATAATCCGACGCAGTATCCCAACGATATAAACACATAAACCCACTCTATCTTCGATTCACCATCTTCGTCTTCCTCTTTCTCCTCTGGTTGTGGATCGGAGCTGCAATTACTCGTTAATGGCGGACCGCAGAGCTCGTTCCCGATAAAGCTCGATTCATTCATTCCACGAATTTGCGTGCTTTCCGGTATCCTACCGATTAGGTTATTGTACGACACATTCAGATAATTCAGCGAAGACATAGCCGCGAAGCTATTAGGCATTTCTCCGAGCAGAGAGTTTCTGGAAAGATCTAGACATTCTAATTGCTTCATTTCTCCGATGCTCTCAGGGATCCGACCCATCAAGTGGTTACCGGATAAGTTCAACGATCTCAGCTCGATTAACTTCGTCAACTCCGTCGGAATTTCTCCGGACAAATTGTTGCCGGAAAGGTCCATGTTTGTAACCAGTGACAGAATTATATCGTATTCGAATTCGTTTCCTTTTGTAACAACTGATGCACTCTCTACAAAGAAGCCAATATCGTCGTCTACGAATTCGTCCAAGCTTCTCTTCGTCGCCATTGCTGTGAAATTGCTGATGCATTTTGGAATTTCTCCGGAAACTTCGTTATCAGAAAGATCGAGAATTTGGAGAGCGGTGAGGTGGCAAATACTCGAAGGAATTTCACCGCCAAAATTGTTGGAACGCAGAATGAGGAACTGCAAAAGGTTTAGGCTTTTGATCCACGTCGGTATGTGTCCGTCCAGCTCGTTATCAGCAACGTCGATCATGAGTAGATTCGTGCAGTTAGACATGGTGGGAGGCATTCGCCCTGAAAATCTGTTGTTTCGCAGTTTTAAAGAGACCAAATCAGCCAGAGAACCAACAGAATTAGGGATACTTCCGGACATGTTATTGTTGCCAAGGTTCAGCACTGTGAGTGACGGCCATCTCATAAAGCAATCTGGCAATTCTCCGGTTAGACGATTTCCCTCCAGAAGAAGAATAATCAAGCTGTATGTTTCATTCACACTGTCACAGAGTAAACGCGATAAACCTCCGGAAAACGAGTTGTTGGAAAGATCCAGCTCTGCCACTGCATTCCCAACTCGGGGTAACGAGCCACTGAATCGGTTAGAACTCAGGTACAGAAATTCCGGCCCTGTTATATCCGGAACCTTACCGTAGAGATGGTTATGGGAGATGTTCAAAAACCAGATCTCCCATAACCAGGTAGGAACATGGCCAGTGATGCCAGTGTTGGATAAATCAAGTAGCGTAACATTTTTCTGTGTTTCAAGCCATGACGGAATGGATGAGCCTGCACCGAGATCCCATGAGCCCAATTTGAGGATGCCAAGAGTGAAGGGTGGAATCCAATCAGGGCGAATTTTCAAGATCAAGAAGTTTCTAGAAGCATATAAAGACGACAAATTTGTGAGATTGGAAAAGTGGCTTTCAGTAACAACCCCTTGTAGCATGTTATCTTCAACATCAAGTGAAGATAAGTCAACTAGTTGCCCCATGCTTTCTGGAAGATTTCCACTCAGTTTGTTTCCACCGAGCCATAAGCTTTCTAGGCGCGACGAATTCCCTATATTCGCCGGAATTGCACCGGATAATGAGTTATGCTCAAGCTCCAGTGTTTCAAGACTTTCAAACTCACCAAACTGGTTTGTGAGTTGTCCAGAAATTTGATTCTCTGCAAGTTGTAAAGACTCCAAAGCTCGTAAAAAGCAGTCGGACATATTTCCAAATGAATCCGATATATCTCCCTGCAACTTGTTTTCAGATAAGTCAAGTACACGCATCTTGCACAAAGTAGCAATCTCTCTTGGAATTACTCCAGAGAGCTCGTTCGAAGATAAATCGAGCGTGTTGAGAGAGGTCAGATTGGCTATGGCATTCGAGATTGAGTTCTGAAGGAAGCAATCGTTCATAACGACAATCTTGAGGTCGTTGCAGAAGTATAGCCAATCTGGAATGGAGGAATTGATTTTGTTTCCTGAGAGATGTATGTATTCAAGTTTGGTGATTTTGCTAATTTTAGGTAATGGACCATTAAAACCGCTGAAACTGAGATCAAGAAAAGTAAGATTGCTTAGCTGGAAGATCCAACCTGGGATCGGAATAGACTCGAACAGGTTTCCGGAAAGATCTAAAACGGCTAGAGAGATATTAACACTGACATCAAAGAAACTAAGGCTGCAAGAACCGAAACGAAGCTCTACCAAAGAAGGGAGTTTGTTGATTACCTGTCCCCAGTTTGGTGCTCTACTGAGGTTCACATTGTTCATGTTTAAGCTTTCGAGTTTCGATAAACCTGATAGCCATTCAAGACTATCGACGAATCTCAGAGTGTAATCTTCCAAGCTCAAAACGCGTAAACTCGAGAGATTTCCGATGCTATGAGGAATCCTGCCATGGAAACCAGCGTAGGACAAATTCAAATAGTGGAGATTCGGAAGTGATCCGATGAAGGAAGGGAGTGATTGGCCGAAGGAGTTTTGGCTCAAGTCGAGATGTCTCAGGTGTTTGAGGTTGAGCAAAGAAGGGTTTATTCGGCCTTGTAGCCAAGAAGGGATAATTCGGCTATCGAACCATGAGAACCAGCCATCGCCCTGAAGGTGGAGTTGGAGAACGTTTCCGGTTTGGTTGCTACAAACGACGCGGTTCCATTTGCAGCAATTGGCTTCCTGGGTGGTGTTCCAGGAAACCAGTAGATCGGAGCGATCTATTAGTGATTGCTTTAAGGTTGTAAGTGCATTTCTTTCAATTTTGGAGCAGAAAATGATGTTTTTCTGTCCGATCGAATAGCTCGATTTGAAGGAAGTGGTTATGCACAGAATTAAGAGACATAGAATTGGGAAATAGGTAGGATTTGTGGCACTCACCATCATTCTGTTGGAACTATCAAGTGATTTTCAATTGGTTTGTGGGTGATATATATATACACATATATATGTGGTGTATGTTCACTTATGAACATGAAAACGTATAAAATGGGTGTATATAAAAAGACAGATTTTGACTTGCACCAGTCAATGGGAAAAGACTGAAAGAAGACCATAATTTAGTTGTTCTGGTCCGATTTTGGGTTATTGGGTACCCGAACACAGTTCGGGTACCCAAACCCGTCTCTTGAAAGCCCACCTCCTTCAACTGTGGTTGTGGATATTAAAGTGTAAAAGAGGAAGTTTACATATACTGTGGTTGTAATGAGGTTAAAAATAGAATTACTCAACCTTAGGTTGCATTTGAATGGAAGGATTTGAAATTCATAGTTTCAAATTCATTGATGTTGTTTTCGATTATCACGGATTTAGAAATTCATCATTTTCATTGTGAACTATTTTTTTTATTTATGGATTTAAAATCTATGAATTTCAAACTCACTTAAAATAGAGTGGATTTGAAATCCATTCAAATCCTTCAAAATAAATCAAAATGAATCATGGATTTTCAAATCCGTTATAATCTAAAAAACACCATTCATTCTCAAATCCTTCCACCATCCAAATGCAACCTTAGTGAATACGAAAAATTTATATATCACAAGTAAAATTTAGTGGTGCTTTGACAGTTGTCCCCAATTGTACTTGGCCAGTTCCTTATCTATACTAATAGAAAAAGAGAATCTTCTGTAAATAGTAAAATTCCGCCAATTTTTTATTTCTAAATATAGAAATAATTCAGAGAATGTTCATCAGAACAATTTTTTTTTTTCAAGTTATAAGTTGGAAAACGCTTAACAAAAGCAATTCAAACACCCCTAAAATTGAAATTATGCAATATATCGAACTATTTTTTTACGGGCCTTAACATAAATGACTAGTTTCGACTTTTTTCCTTATTTTTAATGTATGAAAGGAAGATCTTCATATTTGAGTAAAACCAGCATCATCAGTTTATGCAAGCTTCTTCAGTATTTAAACCAGCATCGATAACTTTTGATCTATCGATGCAAGTAGTTTCGTCAGAAAATTTAAGGGAATCGACCGTTGTCGCCAGCCCCGCGCTCCGTCACTGTTTTGAATGTCCAAGCAAACAAAAGCAGTTACACGAAAGGATGAAAGTTTCGGTTTTGGCTTTGGATAATTTAATTTTAAGGAAATATTGATCGAAATTTCAATTTCGGTAATTTTTTAAAAATTAATAAAAAATGCATCTGGAAATCTAATATGATGTTTTACAAATTGTTATAATTAATTTAAGTACACATACTTATCTTAATTTTTTTACAAATTGACATGTTCACAACAAAATTATAAGTTTTTATACAAAATGCATTAAATTTGGAAACTAAATGCATGAAATGAAGTTTTTTCGTACAATATTATTACTACTAATACAAAATGATGACCTATCAAACTCAAATGGAACAAATGGAACAAATTGTACTCCGGTATTCAAAGAGGAATAGTGAAACACTGGTTATTGCCTTCATCCGTGGACGTAGATCTCCGGATCGAACCAAATTCTTGTGTCGTTCAAGTTCTTGCATGTTTGATTGTTTTGGATTATTATTTTGTTGGTGATTCGTTTGATATCCGGGTTTCGACTTTATCACACAGCGATAACTACATTGCTCAAACAACAATTAAGTATCATCAAATGTTCTGTAAATTAAGTATCAGAAATACGTTGGTTCTCTCTACTCAATTGTTTAAAATCAATTTTTTCTTTAAACACTATCAACTTTTTAAATAAATGATAAATGATGTTTTTAAATTTTTTAATATCAATCACTTTTATAAAAACAAAAACAATCGCAAACATTCCTTGTTTGCTTAGAATCACTTATTTTTTAAATAAAAGTGATTTTGAAGCGTCTGCAAGTCGAAAAAGGATTGGTTGAATCAAAACTGATCAGGAGCTCTATATTTCCTACTTCAAACTTATAACAAGTGATATTAACATTTTTTTTTTAAAAGTGATTATTTTTAAATGCTTAGCCGTTGAGATTCTAATCAAGATCAATTTTATTCCAAACACTACCAACTTTCGATTTATTTACAAAAATCAATTCAAATAACTTATTCAAAAGCACAATCATTTACAAATACTAAAACCTACAAATTATAATAACACCTAACAAGTAGTAGTGTAAAGTAAAATAACGAGTTAATGGCGAACTGCAGAGATCGTTTCCGATAAAGCTCGAACCGTTCATTCCACGAATTTGCGTGCTTTCCGGTATCCTACCGATTAGGTTATTGTACGAGACATTCAGATAATCTAGCGAAGACATAACCGGGAAGCCATTAGACATTTAAACAAGAGTGAGTCTTGTTTGTGACGGAATACATTTTTACAGGAAAAATTGATACGTTTACAAGAAATAGTGATACTTTTATAAATAAAAATTATACTTTTACTATACTTTTATAGATAAAATGTGATACTTTTGTTATAAAAAAAAGTGATACTTTTTACCACAAAAAAATGATACTTTTTTTCAGTCACATCGTGTGACGGCCATGTGACGGTCTCATATAAGTTTTTGCCTTTCAACAATAACTGTTATTTGATTTTTTTGATATTTTTACTTTCTAATTAAGATATCACGAATAAGTATGAATAAAATTATCAAAATATGAAAAATATGAATAGAAATCCACATAAATATTTAGTACTTATATTCTTGTAGCTTTAAAAAATTTATTGAATTTGATCATTATCTTGTATTTAACAAATTATGTGGATACTATAATTTTTTAAATAACACTAATTTTTTAGTTAAATAAAAATAGGAAAATTAATGTTATAAAATACCATAATAAAAAAGTATCATTTAACAAAACTACATTAATAATATAATATTCCGATAAAAACTACATAATATCATTTTTAAGTATTCTATTTCTTAATGATAATAATTTTAGCTCATGACCAAATATAATAAATTGTTGTAACTATATGTTCATGCAAAAGTTATATACAAAACTCTGACACAAAATGATAACATACAAGCAAAAAGTAATAAAAAGAAAAAGGGAAAACAAACAAGCCAGATTACAAGTAAAGGTCTGCCTCTTACACATAACTAAAAATTAGGAGTTACCAAATTAGTATAAGATTATTCTTTGAATAGACGAGGTCCTGAAGTTCCAAATGTTTCCTGAATTTGACAAACCTTCCCAGTTCCGAGTAGCGAATTCTAACTTGAAGGTTCTCGTTTCCAACACTCTCTTGCTCCTCCAATATTCTCGCTGCTGAAACACCAATAGAAAATATCTCGAAGGGTATCTATATCCCCTATATCCGATGGGATCTTCCTCAATTTGCTATTTCTAACAATACTGAGCTTCTCCAGAACTGGAAAATTGGACTTGTCTGCATTCCAAGAAACCAGATCTCTGCAAGACTCAATTACGAGAGATTTTAGGCTACAAAATTCTCCTTCAAGAGGTTTCCATTCACGTCCTCGGATGTTACTCAATTCGAGAACTTCAAGATTGGGCAACAAACCAATTATTGTCAAATCTTCCCACTGAAATGTGGGTGCCATTAGAGACAACTTCTTGAGTGAACTCGGAAATTTGAGGTTCTGCAACAAATCCGGGCTTGGCTCTTCAAAAATACGGTAATTTAACGATTCGAGTTTGCTTAAGTAGCTAAGATTGTAGTGATAAGAATATGATACTCCCCCATCCTTCTCCAAGACATCACGTATAGATACAGACAATTTCCTAATGTTTTGCATTCTCTTACGGACCTCCTCAGTACATTTGAAGTTCCTTACAGAGGTAAGTGTACACAGGTTCTGCATAACGACGCAATCTTGTTTGTTACTCAGAGGAGGATCAGGAAGAAACAGTTGGTTGCAACAAAAATGTCTGAGTTGCATCATCTCCCAAATTTCAGATGGCGCGACAACTTTTAAGTATTGGATCTTCAATGTTTGCAAATTCCAGAAGAGAGATATAATCGGAGGAAGCTCATAAATGACACTACGATCACTTTCCTTCCAAGAAGATATCTCAAGGAAGCGTAAGTTAAATTGTTTAAGAGTAGTGTCTAGGGAGGGAAAAATATCTGACAATACTCTCAATTTAGCTTGGCCTATTGCTAACAGGGTATAAGATTCTAATCTAGAGAATTTATAGCGTCTCCTGGCATTTTGAATTATAACGTGACGTTCCCTATTTATGCCTTGTAGATTGTCAAGTTCCCTCTCTTTTTCACCAAGGCTCCTCCTAACACAAAAAAACTTCTCTTTCTTAGCTACCTCTATACATAAGTCTCTTAGAAGATCATGAATGCCACAAGTTTTAGGTTTGCCATTTGAATGCAGACTACGAATAAAAACAAGATTCCTATCAACAAGATCCTTGATGTGATCCTCTGCAATCTCATCCAAGTTTTGCACCACGTTTGTTTTATTTGGTTTCACGAATCCCTCAGCAACCCAAATTTTGACTAGGTCAGGTATACGAATTTCCTGGTCTTCCTCAAATACCCCAAAGTACAAAAAACATGGTTTTAAATGGACAGGCAGGTGACTGTAACTCAAAAATAATATGTTCAGGCACTGATTGTTCTCTCTCGAATTCAGAACAGAGCTAAAATCTTTTTCCACTTTCTCCCAATATTCTAACATCCTAGAAGATTTTCGGAGAAGCCCCCCAATCACAACAAGTGCTAGAGGAAGTCCTTTGCACTTTTTAACAATCTTCTTTCCAATTTCCTCTAATTCAGGAGGACAAAGTTCTTGTCCAAATGCCTTGTCACAGAAAAGATCCCAACTTCTATCATCATCTAGAAAATTAACTTCAACTGCCACTAAACCAAGATTTAACACATCTGATTGCCTAGTAGTTACCATAATTCGACTTCTATTGTTATTTTCTGGAAAAAAACGGTTTATATGTTCCCAAGCTTCGGTGCTCCACATATCATCTAGCACAATTAAATATCTTCTACCGCATAAAATCTTGTAGACCGATTCACCTCACTACAAGAAAAAGGGGCATTTGCCACTAGCTTTTTGCAACTACAAAGTAGTTACTAAAAATAACCCCTTTTGTAACTACTAGTAGTTACATAAAGTATTTCATACAATTTTAATCAAATTTGCTAAAATATGACAAACTCTTTTGCAACTACTTGTAGTTACAAATATATTAGTAACTACAAAGTAGTTGCAAAAAATAGTTACAAATACATTAGTAACTACAAAGTAGTTGCAAAAAAACTTTTTGCATCTTATTATAAGTGACTACCCAATAGTAACTACTTTTAGATATTTAGTTACTAAAAATATTTTTGTAACTACTCTCCATCTTTTGCAACTACATTTTATAGTGGCAAAAGGCCTTGTTTCTTGTAGTGCCTAACTCCTCTTTAGTTCTCCTATCCTCGTTACTGGTTACTCCTCCTAAGCAAGAAAGAATTTGTGAAAGAATCTTTTTTACATCGAAGTCATAAGATACAGTAACCCAAGCACGAACATCAAAATGTTCCACAACAAGCGTATTTTCATAAGCAGATCTGGCTAGCGTTGTCTTACCTATGCCACCCATGCCCTCGACTGGGATGATTTGCCGATGAGATTGTTGTCGGGTCAGCCTGTCCAAAAGTTGAAGTAAGACATCATCAAATCCCACCAAAGTAGTATGTCCACTGGTAGCCACAGGCGGTCTTGATGTACTGGAGTTTGTTGGGTTCTGCTCTTTGGATCCGCTCTCGTCTTTAACCTTCCGAATGTTTTTCTTGATAGAATCCATCTCCAGAATAACCTTCTGCAGCCCGAACATGACACTGGGGTGCGAAAGATCGCAGGGGACTTTTTTTTTAATGAGACATGGATGATATAAGCAGCGTATCACAAACTTTTTCTTGTCATCTTTTATCACACTCCTTCTCTCTATACCACGAATCCGATCCAGCATGTGGGATTCGATTACATCTTCAGCCTCGTGAGCTGAAGATGCAATTTGGGTCTCGAAATCTTTAACTTTCTTTTTGCTTAATCCTGCATAAGAGTTGCAACTCTCTACAAAATCTAACAAGAAAACAATAGGATTTAAAATTGTGAATTTTTAAATATTGTATAAATTTAATTATCATTTATATCTAATTTTTAATATTATATTAATTTACATATATATATATTATTTTATTTTTAATTTCTTTACCATCCTAGTAAGTGACTAAGCAGGAAAAACACAAAAAAGTAAAAAAATTAAGTGCCTCATAAGCAAAAAAACAGCCAACTCATGGATGACCTGATGGGTAACCTATAGTAGCCGGTCACGGGGCAATTTTATCAATTTTTTGTAAGTTAGAAGACATTTTTAAAAAGTGCCAAACTTAAATGATATTTTCTTAATTAGGGCAAACTTACGGGACATTTTTACCAATTTTCCCCAAATAATTTGTAGAAGGATTTGTGACAACAAGTTGTCACAAATAACTTATTATTAGTGACCACAATTGTAGTGTCAAAAAGTCTTATATAAAAAACCTCTTTTGTTGTAGTGCGTCTCAATAACTGGGACGCAAATAATATATTTGTGACGACAATCTCAAATATATCTCAAATATGTTTTACAACAACTAGTTCTCTCTAAAAGTAGTATCTCAAATTATTTATAGAGAGACAATGATCACAAACAACTTATTATTAGTGACCACGATTGTAATCTCAAAAGTTTTTATACAAAAGATCTCGTTGAACCGAAGCAGCTCAAATATTAGAAAGATTCAAACTTTTATCAGGTCTATCTACTAAACAAAAGAGTGGTTGCAAGTTGCAAGTTGCAACTAACATATACAGAAAGAGAAGTTATTCATTTCTTAATAGGAATAAAATAGGTTTGGCGAAATGTCAAATTTTGTTGTCAATTAAGCACTATACAGAGAAAGAGAGGTTATTCATTTCTTAATAGGAATAAAACATCGCGAGATTTCGACGCAAAATCTCGTGAAAAATCATTAGCCGATACACACAAAGAGGGTAATAGGTTTCTGTCATTATGTCGCGAGATTATATCAGCGAGATCTTGTGTTTTTTTTTGTTTCGATCAGCCTCTTCCATATTCTGTTAGAATGTCTGATCTTGCGAGAATCTCGTCAAATTTCGTTTTTCTTTTTCTTTTTTGGGCAGGTATTTTGAGTTGAAATTTTTTGGATATTATTTTAAATTTGGACTTGGTTTTTAATATTTTTTTTTTGTTTATGACTCTCGCAACACAAAAGTAAATAAATCAACAAAATATTTGAATTGTTTATTATTTACCAATTGGTTATAAATATGTGAATTTGGCTCAAATTTTAGCTTAAATAATTGATTTTAAGTTAGTTTATAATAATCAATAAAATATCGTGATAAATTATACTCCCTCTATCCCGGTCTGATTGTCCAACTTGCCATATTTGTTTTTCCATAAATGACAAATTCTCCCATAATCTCCACCCTCAAAATATCTACTTTTAATCTCCACATTTAAAAAATCAAAGATTCTACAAAATCTATTTTTTCTTAATATCCGTGTCCGGCCAAGGTTGAACAATTAGGCCGGGACGGAGGGAGTATATTTTAATACATTTTTTTGCATTTTTTTTAAAATTACACCGATATTTCTATCGATATCGGAATCTATTTCTGTAGAAATCGATTTTTTCGTCCTGAGTTAAGTCAATTTAGAATAATTAGCAAAAATAACGCTAATTTAAGTCCTACAAATTAAAAGCCCCTCAAATCATCCCCCCTCGCGATACAAGTCCCTTCCCCATATACACGGCGACCTAACATCAGCGACAGTGACGACGACGACAGAGTGAAAGACGAACGAATGGCCTACGACAGTGCGATAATCAAGCTTCACGACACATTGCCAACAATCTTGTTTTCCATGAGTGAACCAAGCACGTCGAAATGGATTGTTACTTTGTCCGCGAAAGGATTGAGTCGCACGAAATCACACCATTCTACATTGACACCAAGAATCAAGTTGTTGACATCTTCACTAAACTTCTCGGGATTGAACGCTTCCGTTTTCTATTAAGCAACTTGGGCGTTCGTAATCTCCACGCTCCAAATTTAGGGGGAGTGAAGGAAACGATATGTTTCCACAATTAATTTATTCTATTCCTGTAATTAGCTTATGTATTATAGGAGTAGATTTTGCTAGTTTTCTTTTCTGTAGTTCATTTATTTTATAAAATTTTATTTCCATTGCGTACACTTAAGAATACATTAATTAATTATTATTAAATCATATTCAAGTCCAACAATATAATTATTTATTTTATTTAATTATGTTATATTAAAATCGACTAAAATACATCTATATAACAACACATTTCGATCGGGACCAGGGAGCCCATGTAAGTCCGTCAATGGACTGGGAACACACTTTTCAATCACAGGTTCCTTTGAATGTCCAAGCAAACAAAAGCACTTACACGCAAGGATGGAAGTTTCGGTTTTGGTATTCGGTGATTTAATTTTACGGAAATATCAATTGAAATTTCAATTTCGATTAAAATTTTAGTCATTTCTTAAAAATTACATCTGAAAAATTATCATGACTTTTATGGTACTTAAATACATATATTTATCTTAAAATTTTATACAAATTGACATATTTACAATTAAATTATAAAACTTTATACAAAATGCATTAAATTGGAAACTAAATGCATGAACCGAAGTTTTCTCATACAAAATTATTACTTCTAGTACAAAATGATGATATATCATACTCAAATCGAACAAATGAATCATTTTCATTTAAGCAATATTTTAACGAAATCTCACCAAATTTTAGCATGCTATAGCAAAATGTATAGCTATGTATCAAAATGTAATTTACCGAAATTTCACCAAAATTTTGACAAAAAATTTACGGAAAGACCTTGTAGTCATAATTTCGTTTCGGTAACTTAAAAAATAGAAATTTCGCCAATTTTTTCAAAATATTCATCCTTGGTTACAAGAAAGAAACATGTTTACCTTACGTGGACTATGAGTTTCTACAGGAAAATACTACCTCCGTTTTTTTTAGATGTTCTTTTAGGTTTGGATAAGAAAATTAAGGAATGTAGGAAATAGACAATTAAGCTCTTAATTATATTATATAGATATGGTAGATTAGATAATTAGAATTTTTTTAGGAGTAACTATAGGGGTACTATTGGAAAAAATGTAGAAAAAAGCTAAAAGAACAACTATTTATAAACAAAGTATAAAAACTAAAAGAACATCTAAAAAAAAACGGAGGTAGTACTTTTCAATCACAGGTTTGATCGCTTGTCGAATTTCCTCATCTGATGTGTAGCTCGTCGCTTCAACGGCTAGAGGTGTAAATGAATCGAGTCGAGCCGAGTACCGTGAGGCTCGAGCTCGATCATAAGGCTTCAGACCGACTCGAGCTCGACCGAGTACATTTTTCTCGAATTCGAATTCGACTTGATAGAAATTCGTTGATCTCGGGATCGACTAGACTCGACTTGATTCATGCAAAAATAAAATATAAAATAATATTTAATTAAAAAACACAAATGATACTATTAATGGGGATCTTATAGAATTTATAATATATCTATAATTATGTCAACTCTAAAGGGTAAAGTAGTAAGTTTACCATAAAAATATCAATGAGCTCAAACTCGAACCTGACACCTACTCGAGCTCGGTTTATTTTTCTCGAGTCGATTTCGAATTTTTTGCAAGTCGATTCCTAGTGACTTGCGAATTGTCTCGACTCACTTACATATATATAGAGATAACTATATTACTCAAACAGCAGTTACACATATCATCAAATGTTTTATAAATTAAGTAGCATAAATATGTTTGGTTCTCTCTACACAATTTTTTTAAATCAGTTTTTTCTTCAAACACTAACATCATTTTACATAAATGATGTTTCTAAAATTTCTAATTTTAATCACTTTTATAAAAACAAAAACAATCGTAAACACCACTTATTTGCTTAGAATCACTTATTTTTCAAATAAAAGTAATTTTGAAGCGTTTGCAACTCCTTAAGGGGATTGGTTGAATCAAACAAAAGATCTATATTCCTACTTCAAGCTAATCACAAGTGATATTAATAATTATTTTTAAAAAAGCGATTATTTTGCAAATGCTTAGCTATTGAGACTACTAACTTTCAAT
The DNA here is from genome assembly GCA_958295605.1 of Ajuga chamaepitys. Lineage (NCBI taxonomy): Eukaryota > Viridiplantae > Streptophyta > Magnoliopsida > Lamiales > Lamiaceae > Ajuga > Ajuga chamaepitys. The sequence goes on along the minus strand of OY282505.1, from coordinate 719,907 downwards.
TTATTTACATAAATCAATTCAAATAACTATTCAAAAGCAGAATCACTTGCAAACACCCCGTAATCTCCCAATTCCGCCAGCTCTCATCGATAAGCCTATCGACAGATTTCTGCTCCACCTTGCTCGACAAGTTTCCGATGGGTGCATCCGACTTCGTGCATTGTCGTTTTGCTGGTGGCTCCGGAGCTTCAGCTTCTTTATTGTCATGTTCCTTTGTTACTGCTTCTATCACCATCTGTTGCAATTACATTTTTGTCCTTGTCCTCCCCCGTCTGTACATCATTGTTATTCTTTGCATGATCAGTTTCTTCATCATCAGCGTCGTTTCCAGAAGAATCAGAGTATGTGAATTTGATAATTTTGTTTGAAGGCTTCTTAGGTAACTCTGTTTGCTCATATTTGACTTTTGCGGCCTCCACAAGTTCTTCGTAATACTGTCTTAAAGAAAAAATGAAAAAACATATTCAATTATTTATATTTTACTATTTACTACATTCTCAGTATGGTAAATTTGTCGATCTACCATACTGAGAAGCTAAAGAAATACCACTATCATTGACGATAACTTAAAATCTAAACTGAAATCCACCAGTCGAATTGTTAACAAATTTTTTCGAGGAATTTGGATAGATTGGTAATTAACTTCGTTTTTGGTGGATTTGAAATACAAATGCCTCCATCCATCCAGACGGAACCTTAGCATTTGCTATAAACTTTTATCTTTTATCACAAATGGGCAAATTCCTTCAAGGTTGCAAGTGCATTTGTTTCGATTTTCGAGCAGAAGATGATGAACTTCTGCCCAGTCGAATAGCTTGATTTAAAGGAAGTGGCTATGCACAGAATTAAGAGATAGAGAAAAGGTAAATGGGTAGGCTTTGTAGCACTCACCATCACTTTGTTGGATGTTGCGGGTATCCGGCCCGAGAGGTTGGGTCGAGTTTTCTTCAAAACTATTTTGTTGGGATTAAGAGCCCGTTTGATTGGGGTTTGGGGGGAGTTTAGGGGTAAGGAATGAGAATGAATGATGACTCGTTTTCACTCATACATAATAAATAAGTTAATCATTACTCTATTTTATTAACAATTCCTCCAATTTTAGTATGATTAACTCTTCATTCATACCCATTGATAATTTGCAACCAAGCGGACTCTAAATCTATTTTTACTTCTTTTAAGGTTTTTGAAAGATCCAAAAAATTATAGTTGAATTTGTTAAAATATAGTACCTGGAAAAAATCAGCCCGAACCCGAGAGCTATTTCTTGGATTATTGTCTCAAATCTTTCCGACTCAAACCCCCAAGAGCTAGTTTTCAAATCTGTAGTCTCAAATCCATTGATGTTGTTTGGATTATCATGTGTTTGGAAATTCATCTTTTCTTTTAGCTATTTCTTTGAACGATTTGAATGGATTTTAAATCTTCTTTATAAATAGATGTAAGAACTTATTCTATCAAAATCTAGAGAGATAAAAATAAAATATATTTTTACTAGATAAATATATGAAATATATTACGGAAAATAGGCGGGGAGTGCATTCCCCATCTCTGTCCAGTCTCCGTTAACGGGACAATTCCTCCCCAGTGTGGGGAATAAATCAAGAATTTCTAATTCGATCTATGTCCAAGGCTTCACTAACGAGGATAATTTCCGAGGACATTAAAGATTCCCCTTCCCGTTGCCAAGCCTAGAATGCACGAAATTGGAGGTTAAGTAATTATCTGGAGTGCATCACTTTTGGGCTTTCCGTAATATAACAAATATAACAAATCGGTGTAATAATTATTTTAAAGTGAAAATGGTTTAAATAATCATTTTTGTACTTTTATCATAATTTTGTTATCTTTGTAACTATAATATAATTTTATCATAATTTTAATCTTGCCATGATATAAACTTGTCACAATGTTCACTTGCCACGAATTTCTATAATTTTAGCCGCCAGATTATCGTGACAAGTGTGTCTCGGACAAATAATCTTTTTAGACTGTCGTGACAATGGTATATGTGGTGGCAAGTGAACATTGTGACGAGTGAATATCGTGGCAAGACTAAAATATGATATAGTTACAAGAAAGGTTAAGATTACGCTATTATTGGAGGATATGGAGAAGTCAAAACCAGCATTTAATGCAAGTCAAATAAGACAAGAAAACAGCTATATGAGCTGCTGCACATTGCCTATTCTGTTAAAGCATTTCTGTTGCTTTCTTTTGTACTTCTCTTGTATTAAATGCACCCTATTAGAACTAGACATGTGTAGTGTTCTAGTTGCTTCTATTAGCTCTATATATAGCAGCTCAAAGCACATCAGTAATCAATGTAATGAACAACACTCTACTCCATAATACAGCAACTGTTCCATTGCTTATTTTGCCTCCTTCATGCTTGTTTATAAATCTCAACATGGTATCAGAGCTGGGTAAAACCAGTTTCTGATACTCCTCTCCACGTTTTTCCTTTCTTCAAATGTTTCCAGCATGATGGCACAACAAGCTGCTGATGCAGCTCAGCCCCAACAAACCACTATCCTTCCTCTTCAACCCCTTAACTAACTTATTACTGTTAAACTCAATGACACCAACTTTCTGGTGTGGAAGCAGCAGATCCTGGCCACAGTGAGAGGCTACGGATTGGAAGGATTTCTAGATGGAACCAAGAAGCAACCTAGTGAGCATCTTCCAGCAGCTACAACAGATCAACTCCCGGTGGTTAATCCAGAGCACAATGCCTGGATGAGACAAGACCAGATGCTAGTCTCATGGCTGCTATCCTCACTGACAGAAAGTGTGCTAGTTCAAATCGTGGGTTTGGGCTCTTCAAACGAAATCTGGGAAAGCCTTGAGAACACCTTTGCCACACAGTCCAGGGCAAAGATTATGCAGTACAAGTTCCAGCTGCAAGCAATGAAGAAAGGCTCACTATCCATGAGAGAGTACCTGAACAAGGTAAAAACCTGTTGTGATCTATTGAGATCAGCTGGAAAGACAATGAATGATGATGATGAAATCCTCCATATCATCTCTGGTCTTGGAGCAGAGTACAATCCTGTCATGGTGTCTATTAACTCTAGAGCTGATCCACACACTATCAGAGAAGTCCACTCACTACTTCTCAGTTTTGAGAGCAGACTAGAAGGAGCTGAGGCAATGCAATTTAGCAGTGAAGGATCTGTTCCAAGTGCAAATCTAGCCACTCAAGGAAGAGGAAGGGGTTATAACTACTCAAGAGGAAGAGGTAGAGCTCCAAACCAATCTTTTAATGGAAACCAACAAGGCAGAGGTGGAAGGAGTGCCTTTAGAGGCAATACACAGCAAACAGGAAGAGACAGAAGCAATGTAAAGACTCCCTGTTACTGGTGTGGCTATACTAACCACACTAGTGATAAATGCTACTACAGGGATGAAGCATGTTACCCTCAAAAAGCACAGCAGGGTGGTACAAATAGCCCAAGTGCCAATATGGCAAGTTTTGGACAGGGTGACAACTATCAGGAAAATGCTTGGTTTCCTGATTCAGGAGCAACAAACCATTTGACATATGATTTTGGAAATCTGAATACTTCCACAGATTATCAAGGAAAAGAAAAGGTCCAAATGGGAAATGGTTCAGGTCTGTACATCTCTCATTTTGGTAATTCAGCTGTTAAATCATTAAATTCCTCACACTCACACACATTTCTTCTCAAAAATTTACTCCATGTCCCACAAATAACTAGAAACCTAATCAGTGTCTCACAATTTTGCAAAGACAATTCTGTTTTCTTTGAATTCTATGCTAATTCTTGTCTTGTGAAGGATCTCACCACAAGGGAAACACTACTACAAGGGAGTGTTGAGAAAGGGCTTTACAAATTCCAGAAACACCACCAACCTCACTCCTCAGAACCAGAAAGCTTATCATCAGCCAGTTTTTGTCAATTCTGCCGTTTTAGCAAATAAGTTAGGCTTGGATGTTTGGCACTCTAGATTAGGCCATCCATCATTAGATATTGTTGAAAATGTACTCAAAACCAGTAACATCCCCTTTTGTGCTCGTAAGGGAGAAAAACTATGTAATTCTTGCTTGCAAGGGAAAAGTCACAAATTGCCTTTTAGTGAATCAATTTCCTCTTATGGTTTATTTGATCTTTTCCATACTGATCTTTGGGGACCATCTCCTATAAAGTCTCACAATGGATATCAGTATTATGTTAGCTTCATTGACAACCATTCCAGATACACTTGGTTATACCTTTTGAAATTCAAATCTGACACCTATCAAGCCTTTGTCCATTTTCATTCCTTGATAAAAAACCAATACCATCTTAATGTAAAACAAGTACAAAGTGATGGAGGAACAAAATTTAAAGCCTTGACCAAATATTTCAATGACCATGGCATCCATCACAGAATATCCTGTCCATATACACCTGAACAGAACGGTCTAGTAGAAAGAAAACATAGACAAATTGTTGAGACTGGTTTAACGCTTCTTTCAAAATCTCATGTTCCCCTTAAATATTGGGACGATGCCTTTGTAACCAGTGTCTATCTCATAAATAGGTTACCTACCAAAGTCCTAAACCAAAAAACACCCCTGGAAATGTTAACTGGAGTAAAGCCTGACTACAGCAATCTCAAGATTTTTGGATGTTTGTGTTTCCCTCATTTGAGACCTTACAGAAAGCATAAGCTTGAATTCAGGTCAGAAAGTGGTGTGTTCCTTGGTTACAGTACCCAATACAAAGGCTACAAAGTTTTGCTTCCCAATAACAAAATCATTGTTACTAGAAATGTCTTGTTTGATGAAGCCCAATTTCCTTTCCAGCAGAAAAATCCCAATCAGTCTTGTCCTTCTTGCACACCTTGCACACACACCTCGCAAACTCTCAAAGTTGGAGAGTTGAAATACCAACTCTACTTCTGGTCCCCTTCCTGATGCCAACACTCCCAATACACCCTCATCTTCATCACACCATTCCAATACACCCAATGATAATACAGCTGAGTTGCAAAATGAGAGGGTACGGAATGAACCAAAGGGAGAAAGTAGTGATGGAGCTGAGGGATGTCAAGTAAACCAGGAGGGAGAAGGAAACAGTGAATTTGATAGACATCAAGCAAACCATGGTCATCACATGGTCACTAGATCCAAATCAGGTATCTTCAAGCCTAAGCTCTATCAAGCTATTGGACCATCATATGTTAGTGATGAACCGCACAATCATTTGGAAGCTTTTGAAGTTCCAGAGTGGAAAGCAGCCATGGAAAAGGAATATACAGCTTTGGTTAAAAACAGAGCATGGGAGTTATGTGAATGGCCCAAAGATAGAAAAGTGATTTGCTGCAGGTGGGTATTCAAAATAAAAAGAGATGCTGAAGGAAATATTGCTAGATATAAGGCCAGACTAGTTGCCAAGGGATATGCCCAACAACCAAGTTATGATTTCACAGACACATACAGTCCAGTGGTGAAACCTGTCAGTATCAGAATGATGTTTTCTGTGGCCGTGTCCAAAGGATGGAAAATAAGACAGCTTGATATTGACAATGCGTTCTTGAATGGAGATATTGAGAATGAAATCTATATGGAACAGGTTCCAGGCTTTGAATTAGGGAGTAATATGGTGTGCATGCTCAAGAAATCCTTGTATGGGCTTAAACAAGCCTCAAGGGCATGGTATTTGAAGCTTGAAATGGTCTTGAACAAGCTGGGTTTTTTGAGGTCACAAGCTGACAATTCTCTTTTCCATAGACACAAAAATCGTATGGATATTTTCATACTAGCATATGTTGATGATATGTTAGTAACTGGAAATGATGATGAAGAGATTCAAAGGGTGATTAATGATTTGAGAGAAGTCTTCTCCTTAAAGGATTTAGGACATGTGAGCTATTTTCTTGGGATAGAAATAAAGGAGACGTCCAATGGACTGTTCTTGGGGCAAAGAAAGTATATAGAAGAAATTATCAGAAAGGCTGGTATGGCAGGAGCTAAGGGAATCAGCACACCCATGGTGAGTAGTGAAGCCTTGTCCAAATTTGATGGAGTACCACTGCTTGATGGAAAGACTTACAGGAGCATAATTGGAAGCCTTCAATATGCTACTATCACAAGACCTGACATTGCTTACAGTGTTAACAAGGTCAGTCAATTTATGCAAAGTCCTCTTGACAAGCATTGGAAGAGTGTCAAGAGGATTCTGAGATATCTTGCAGGAACTTTGGATCATGGTCTTAGTTTTATGAAAGGAGATTGTAGCAAAATAACTGCTTATGCTGATGCGGATTGGGCTTCGGACATTGATGACAGAAGATCAACATCTGGATTCTGTGTTTATCTTGGGAGGAATTTAGTTGCATGGAGTGCGAAAAAGCAGAATGTGATTTCAAGATCCAGCACAGAAGCTGAATACAGGGCTTTGGTCAATGCATCTTGTGAAGTGATTTGGTTACAGTCCATCTTAAAGGAACTTAAGTTGGGACAGAATCTCAAATCTACCATATGGGTGGATAATCAGGGTGCCATATCTCTATCCTCTAATCCAGTTTACCACTCCAGAACGAAGCATTTAGAGTTGGATTTGCATTTCATAAGGGAAAAAGTTCTGCAGAAAGCGTTCACTGTCCATCATGTCCCCTCTATTGATCAAACTGCGGATATCTTTACCAAGCCGCTTCCAAAGCAATCCTTCACTCGGTTTCGAAACAAGCTCAACGTCGTCCCTCAAGCCTCGCTCGAATTGAGGGGGCATATTGGAGGATATGGAGAAGTCAAAACCAGCATTTAATGCAAGTCAAATAAGACAAGAAAACAACTATATGAGCTGCTGCACATTGCCTATTCTATTAAAGCATTTATGTTGCTTTCTTTTGTACTTCTCTTGTATTAAATGCACCCTATTAGAACTAGACATGTGTAGTGTTCTAGTTGCTTCTATTAGCTCTATATATAGCAGCTCAAAGCACACCAGTAATCAATGTAATGAATAGCACTCTACTCCATAATACAACAACTGTTCCATTGCTTATTTTGCCTCCTTCATGCTTGTTTATAAATCTCAACAGATATAATTATAAAAAAGGATAAGATTATAGTAAAAGTTACACAAAAGGCTATTTTATATTATCTCTCTATTTTGAAATCTCCATAACATATAAGACTTCGATATGTATTTCTATACTGAATTTTGTGTGTGGCGGTCACACGGATCTTATTTCGTATGGTAGTGCATTATTTATCTGAACCAAGGAAAAGAAAGTGGAGCTCCACTTACCCATTTTCTTTTTAATATACTTAAATTGACCCGTCACTTTGAAATGAGATCTGTCTAACCACTACATATAATTTTTTGTATTCAAGATCATGTATAGCGTAAACATAACTCATTGTGTATTTATTGTATTCGTCATGATTTTTTCCTTGTGGTTTCAATTTATTATTCGAAGATTATATCTGGGGCAAAAACTTATATATATATATATATATATATATATATATATATATTTATATATTATATGTATGAATTTTTTTTTATGTATAATAATGGGTTACATTAATTACATAATTATTACTTTTTTAGTAAAAAATACTACATTATTTAATTGGCTAAAAGTATATTATTTGAATAAAATTATCAATAAAGTGATACTTTTATAAAATAAAAAATGTCATATTTCTTGTCAATTGCGTGATACATTTTGCCACCTTAACCAATTGGACTTAAAAAAGTGCAAAAATCATTTGGAATCCTTTTCCAAGCGGTAAATCATTTTCAAGATTTTTTTTGAGAAAATGCTGTCTTTTTTCTATAAAAGGTAATATTCAGAAGTAGATGATGACATACTATTATAGAAATTATAAATTGTGTACTTGTATATAACTTTGATGGTAAAAACTTATACGAAACTTGATAAGAACACATAAAATTAATAAAACACAAGAATTATTAAATTTTATAAAAAAAATGTTACATTTTGTATGTATTGATAACAAAAAAAATTGATAAACGTTGATAGTTTGGTAAGTTGCTCCAATTAACACTGAATATATGTTTGGTTGAGGAAGTGAAATTACTTTTAAGAAAAAATAGGTAGTGTTTCCAATTATAAGTGATTTACACAAAAAATAGAAGTTGTATTGTTTGAAAAGAAATGACTTTAAACAGAAGTTGTATGTATAAAAAAAAAGAAAAAACACGTGAGAACTTTTTTTCTAACTTTTACTTGAAATAAATTAATTTAAATTATTATTAAACCAATAATAAATTTCTAAAAACACTTAAATATACTTTTCTTAAACTAAACGTACAACAGTACTTATTCTAAGTTTTTGCAACCTCAATACATTTGTTTGATCTTAGCCCATTGAATATGGAAAAAGACATAAAGTTTGTCCCACACACATTCTAATAACCCGAAATAAGCATTTCTCCATGACTTCTTCAACACCAATGCAGTGCAGAAAACCGATAATCCGACGCAGTATCCCAACGATATAAACACATAAACCCACTCTATCTCCGATTCACCATCTTCGTCTTCCTCTTTCTCCTCTGGTTGTTGATCGGAGCTGCATTTACTCGTTAATGGCGGACCGCAGAGATCGTTCCCGATAAAGCTCGATTCGTTCATTCCACGAATTTGCGTGCTTTCCGGTATCCTACCGATTAGGTTATTGTACGACACATTCAGATAATCCAGCGAAGACATAACCGCGAAGCTATTAGGCATTTCTCCGAGCAGAGAGTTTCTGGAAAGATCTAGTGATTCTAATTGTTTCATTTCTCCGATGCTCTCAGGGATCCGACCCGTCAAGTGGTTACCGGATAAGTTCAACGATCTCAGCTCGATTAACTTCGTCAACTCCGTCGGAATTTCTCCGGACAAATTGTTGCCGGAAAGGTCCATGTTTGTAACCAGTGACAGAATTCTATCGTATTCGAATTCGTTTCCTTTTGTAACAACTGATGCACTCTCTATAAAGACGTAACCATAATATACATACTCCATATCTCCGTTTTTGAAATCGGGCAAGCTTCTCTCTGTCGCCATTGCTGTGAAATTGCTGATGCATTTTGGAATTTCTCCGGAAACTTCGTTATCAGAAAGATCGAGAATTTGGAGAGCGGTGAGGTGGCAAATACTCGAAGGAATTTCACCGCGAAAATTGTTGGAACGCAGAATGAGGAAGCGCAAAACGGTCAGGCTTTTGATCCACGTCGGGATGTTTCCGTCCAGCTCGTTATCAGCAATGTCGATCATGAGTAGACTCGTGCAGTTAGACATGGAGGGAGGCATTCGCCCTGAAAATCTGTTGTTTTGCAGTTTTAAAGAGAACAAATTAGCCAGAAAACCAACAGAATTAGGGATACTTCCGGACATGTTATTGTTGCCAAGGTTCAGCACTGTGAGTGACGGCCATCTCATAAAGCAATCTGGCAATTCTCCGGTCAGACGATTTCCCTCCAGATGAAGAATCTTCAAGCTGTATGTTTCGTTCACATTGTCACAGAGTAAACGCGATAAACCTCCGGAAAACGAGTTGTTGGAAAGATCCAGCTCTATCACTGCATTCACAACTCGGGGTAACAAGCCACTGAATCGGTTGGAACTCAGGTACAGAAGGGGCCCTATTATATCCGGAACCTTACCGTAGAGATGGTTATGGGAGATGTTCAAAATCAGGATCTCCCATAACCAGGTAGGAACATGGCCAGTGATGCCAGTGTTGGATAAATCAAGTTCCTTAACATTTTTCTGTGTTTCGAGCCATGACGGAATGGATGAGCCTGCACCGAGATCCCATGAGCCCAATGTGAGTTATTCAAGAGTGAAGGGTGGAATCCAATCAGGGCGAATTTTCAAGATCAAGAAGTTTCTAGAAGCATGAAAATACCACAAATTTGTGAGATTGGAAAAGTGGCTTTCAGTAACAACCCCTTGTAGCATGTTATCTTGAATATCAAGATAAATTAAGTCCACAAGTTGCCCCATGCTTTCTGGAAGATTTCCACTCAGTTTGTTTCCACGGAGTCTTAAGGTGTTTAGACGCGACAAATTCCCTATATTCGCCGGAATTGCACCAGATAAAGAGTTCCGCTGAAGCTCCAGTATTCTAAGATTATCAAACTCACCAAACTGGTTTGTGAGCTGTCCTGATATTTGATTCTCTCCATGACGTAAAGATTCCAGAGCTCGTAAAAAGCAGGCCGACATATTTCTGAATGACTCCGATATATCTCCGTGCAACTTGTTTTCAGATAAGTCAAGTACACGCATCTTGCACAAAGTAGCAATCTCTCTTGGAATTTCTCCAGAGAGCTCGTTCGAAGATAAATCGAGCGTGTTGAGAGAGGTCAGATTGGCTATGGCATTCGAGATTGAGTTCTGAAGGAAGCAATCGTTCATAACGACAATCTTGAGGTCGTTGCAGAAGTATAGCCTATCTGGAATGGAGGAATTGATTATGATTCCTGAGAGATCTATGTATTCAAGTTTGGGTATTTTGCTAATTTTAGGTAATGGACTATAAAAACTGTAACCGAGATCAAGAAAAGTAAGATTGCTTAGCTGGAAAATCCAACCTGGGATCGGAATAGACTCGAACAGGTTTCCGGAAAGATCTAAAACGGCTAGAGAAATATTAACACTGACATCGAAGAAACTAAGGCTGCAATGATGGAAACGAAGCTCTATCAAAGAAGGGAGTTTGTTGATTACCTGTCCCCAGTTTGCTGCTCTACTAAGGTTCACATAGTTCATGTTTAAGCTTTCGAGTTTCGATAGGCCCGATAGCCATTCAAGACTATCAACGAATCTCTGGCCTGATAGCCTTTCAAGACTATCAACGAATCTCTGGCCTGATTGCCTTTCAAGACCATCAAGGAATCTCAGAGTGACGCCTTCCAAATTCAAAACGCGTAAACTCGAGAGATTTCCGATGCTATGAGGAATCCTGCCATAGAAACCGGCGTAGGACAAATTCAAATAGTGGAGATTCGGAAGTGATCCGATGAAGGAAGGGAGTGTTTGGTTGAAGGAGTTTTGGCTCAAGTCGAGATGTCTCAGGTGTTTGAGGTTGAGCAAAGAAGGGTTTAATCGGCCTTGTAGCCAAGAAGGGTGTATTCGGCTATCCAACCATGGGGGCCCGCGATCGCCCTGAAGGTGGAGTTGGACGACGTTTCCGGATAGGTTGCTGCAAACGACGCCGTACCATTTGCAGCAATTGGTTTCCTGGGTGGTGTTCCAGGAAGCGAGTCGATCGGAGGATTTACTAGAGATTGCTTCAAGGTTGTAAGTGCATTTCTTTCGATTTTCGGGCAGAAGATGATGCTCTTCTGCCTGGTCGAATAGCTTGATTTGAAGGAAGTGGTTATGCACAGAATTAAGAGACATAGAACTGGTAAATAGGTAGGCTTTGTGGCACTCACCATCATTTTGTTGGAACTATCAAGTGATTTTCAATTGGTTTGTGAGTGATATATATATACATATATATGGTGTATGTTAACTTATGAGCATGAAAGCGTATAAAATGGGTGATATATATATATATATATATATGAAAACAACTTATATGAAAAAATATTACTTTTTGTAGTAAAAGTATCACGTTATCTGTAAACGTATCAATTTTTTATAGCAAAAGTATCATATTTTTTTCTGTAAAAGTGTATTCCGTCACACGTGAAAATTGTCATGAACAAGACTCACCCTCTGTAATGATGTATGTTAACTTCTGAGCATGAAAGCGTATAAAATGGGGGTATATAGAAGACAGATTCGATTTGCACCACTCAATGGGAAAATAATGAAAGAAGACCATAATTTAGTTACGTTTTGGTCTACAAAGGCAAGACGTAGGGGAAGGGGCATGCAGTTACGGGCGAGTTCTGGTCGGGTTTTGGTTTGGTAGTAAAAAAATATCCGATTTTTCACTATATTTTGTAGGTATCCAAGTCGACATGACGGGTCAAACTTTTTTCAATACTACTGTTTTGCATTGAATCTATTTTTACTTCTTCAAAGTTATTGACAGTTCTGAAAAATTATACTCCCTCCGTCCCTATTATATAGGCTTGTATTCCTTTTTGGGGTGTCCCAAATATATAGGCCAGTTACTATATATGGTAGAATTTATTTAGGTCATTCATTAATATACCACTATTAAATAATCTTGAAAAGATAAATTATTCAACTTTTCTCCTACTAACTTCTCGAAAACTACATATTCATCATAGAATATTGTTAATTCTTGAGATAAATAAGGTACTCCATTAATTATTGCACATAAAAAAATCTGAAAACTAAACTCATTAAATGCGGACTTTAGGAGTAATTTGTTTTTTCATTCATTTTCTTAATCTCCGTGAAAAACTCAATCAGCCTATATAATTGGGACGGAGGGAGTAGTTGATTTTGTTAAATACAGTAACAAAAAAATGCGTTCCACTCGCAAATTATCATATGATAGAAATCTCAGTCGTTCATAACTAGACAATGGTTGGGATTTGGTGACAATTTGTAACAAAATAATTTGTATGACAAATTGTAAAAACGCCCAAAGATAAAATGATTCGTTGTAATAATCCCAAATTTATTCATCACAAGTCTATTTATCAAGGGCAGCAAGTGATTAACATGCAATGAAAGTTGAGTAACTAAGAGAAAACGAAAAACATTGTTATTTGATAGTTGTCTCAAATTGTACTTGCCCAGTTCCTTGTACTTCTCCACAACATATTAAAATTAATAACAATAATATTAATTAATAATATACTCCCTCCGTCTCAGTTATCTTTTCATAGTTGACTGGACACGGATATTACATAAAAAATAAATTTTGCTTTTCTTTGACTTTTTTAAAGATGGAGATTGAGTGTGGAGATTTTGAGGATAGAGAAATTTCTTTTTTAAGAATGTGAAAAGTTAAGTGAGACGGATCGAAATAAAAAGTAAGAAAAATTAGCCGGGACGGAGGGAGTATTACTTATATATATATATATATATATATATATATATATATATAAAAGAATTATTTTTACTGGAAAAAAATCAAAACTAGTCCTATATTTTAAGACCTGTACAAAACTAGTCATGTATATTCTATAGTTTCAATTTTAATTCTCTATGTATTAGGCTTTGTCCAATTTGAGGACAAAACCCTTCTCCGATCTAAAACTATTATGTGAGTCGCACATGACGAGCTAAATTATGATCTATATATTCCATAATTTCAAATTTAGCCCTCTGTGTATTGAGCTCGATCCAATTTGAGGACAAATAGCTTATAATATGGGCTCACGTGATGATTTCTGACTAAGGTGGCAATTTGACCCACCCGACCCAACCCATCCGGCTAAGACCATATGTAGGGCTAGACTGAAATTCTGCTAGGAACAATTATCAAGTCCAACCCATCCCCCAAGATATAAAAAGAATTTCGGGGCGGCCCTGGGGCGGTCGAGGCGGTGCCGCCTCTCCGGATCCCCCGCCGGCTAGGGCCCTCGAATTTAGTAGTATATATATATACACCTGTATAGAGAAGTTATATAACAATTATAGATGAATAATTATATTAATAGGTGATGTAGTTTATTTGGTTGGTCTTGGTAGAGGAAATTCTTGAATTTATATGAGGTCTCTAGTTCGATGTCTTTCTAGCACTACTTTTATACAACCAATATTTTAAGGGGCCTCATTTTATTTTTCGCACCGGGCCCCTTGAAACATTGGCCCGGCCCTGTAATAATCTATCGATATTAGTGACGGACCCAGAAATTTTATCGAGGGGGCTCATTTATAGACAAATCTAGTTATCCGTTTTATTGGGTAAATTTTTCTAATTATACTCTAAAATTTAAACAAATTTTATCGCAAGTAGGTGGCTCACTTTGAGAAGACTAGAACAAACTCTCATATATTATACTCTAAATTTAATATTTAGTTAAATTACATTTAAGACTAAAGTTTTCGAAAATCTAAAAATGACCGGGTGTCTCTAAATGAGTTTCTAAAATCTCCAATTTCAATCACTTTTATAAAAACAAAAGCAATCGCTTTTTTTCTTGTTTGCTTAGGGAGTGTTGGCGATGGCTTATACTTTAGAACAATTAATTAAATTTAGTGATTATGGAAAATTTGTTTTTAAGAAAAAGAGGGAGTGTTTGCAATAATAAGTAATTTATATAAAAAGTACAAGTTCTATTGTTTGAAAAAAAATGATTTTAAATAAAAGTTATATGTAAAAGCAAAAAAAAAACATGTGATGACCCGCTTCCAACTTCTACTTGAAATAAATTATTTTAAATCACTCTTAAAGCAGAAGCAGGTATTTAAAAATACTCAGATCTACTTTTTTGAAGTCAAAAGTGCAAAAGTGATTCTTCGGTCTTTATTAATAATTTTTTTTAAAAGTGATAATTTTGCAAATGCTTAGCTCTAACTAAGATCAATTCTATTCTAAACACTACAAACTTTTGATTTACTTATAAAAATCAATTCAAATAACTTATTCAAAGTATAATCATTTGCAAACACCCCGTAATCTCCCAGTTTCGCCAGCTCCTCGTCGATAAGCTTATCGACAAATTTCTGCTCCACCTTCCTCGACAAGTTTCCGATGGGTGCATCCGATCTGGTGCATTGTGTCTTTGTTGGTGGCTCCGAAGCTTCAACTTCTTTATTGTCATGTTCCTCGTTCTCTCCTTGCGGTACCTTACTGTTTCCCACTACAAGAAAACGTGTTTTTAGCGACAAAAGTTTTCGCCGCAAATCAGTTGGATTTCGCCGCTAAATTGAATTAGCGACCAAAAAGTTTCGCCTCCAGGGCCGTCGCTAATTTCATTTGCGACAAAAGAAATATTAGCGGCAAAACGAATAAATATGTCGCTGATAATAAAACTTATAAATAATATGAAAAAATATATATTAGCTGCAAATATTTTGTTTCACTGCCAATTTTGCGGTGCAATTATAATATTGTGTCGCTAATTAATAAAATTTTAAAATAATAATAATAAATACATTAGCCGTGAAAATTATATTTTTGTTGCTAATGTTGCGGCAAAAAAATAATATTTCGTTGCTAAATTATTATCTGCGAAATTATATTTCGAAGCCAAGTGTGCGGCGAAAATTTACACATTTGTCGCTATTTAATAAAATTTTAAAATAATAATAATAAATATGTTAGCCGCGAAAATTATATTTCTGTCGCTAATATTGCGAAAAAAATATAATATTTCGTCGCTAATTATTAGCTGCGAAATTATATTTCGAAGCAAGTGTAGCCCGGTTCTAACAAGAATTGACAGTCTGATGGAGGAGTTTGAGAGGCTGCATAAGACCAAGAAAATGAGTTCTTGGATTGAGGTTTTAGGGTTCAAGAAGGAAGTGACGCAGTTCTTGACGTGCTTACCTAAAACTACGTTTCGATTTTTTATGTTTCAGGTCAGTTCCTGTTCGGGGATTCCTTCAAATGAGGACGATGATGAAGATTAAAAATGATCGTAATGGTGATGAAGATGATGATCAGAATTCGAGGAGTGTGTTTTCGAAATAGATCATGAATTTGCTAACATAATCTAAAATCCAACCCATCTTATAATCCAAAATCTTAATCAAATACCAATATTCATCGCAACAAATCAATACCAATCAAGCAATTCATCAAACATCTTCAGAGCATAAAACTAGGAGAAACATAAACACACACTCACATGAGACACGTCCCTAATATAAGTATCTCTTTAACAATGATAGAAATGTGTACCTTAGTTTTTCAAAAAAATTGCGAAGATCAAACCGCCCGCACTGTTTCTGTCTTCCTCTTTCTCAGTTTTTCGCTTCCCTTGCCACTGTTCTTCGCTGTTGTAGTATCGTAGAAGGTTTTGAGAAGGAGAAAAATTAGATGTGATAATGATCAGGTTTTCTGCGCAAGTATCGCGCTCAAAATCAAAATCTAATATCTAATATTTAAGTAAAATCAAGAAAAAATTGCGAGGAAGCCTTTCGAATATGCCGCTAATTTCGACGAAAGCTACTCTTTTGCTACTGTACTTAAATTGTTGTAGCAAATATTGTAGATCCTATGTATTGTGGAGAGTAAGGAATAGATCAAAAGAAGGTAGGAGTAGTCATCCAAATCCCAAATAAGTTTCTAATTCATGATTTTTACATCGATCTCTTTTTATATCATAAGTCTAAAAACGATAACTATATCATAGATTTAAAAAAAAAAAAAAAAGGTCTTTAAAGGAGGTCAAATTTGAAGATTATATATTATTTTATAAGACTAGGATTATGGGATGTTTGCAATTGATTTTATGAAGTGTTTTTCAGCTTATAGTTTAACATAAGTTGTTTTGGAGTGTTTGAAAAAACAACTTTAACTTTAATAGAAGTGATTTTAGGTCAAAAGTTAAAAGTAGAATTCTTAATATTTGATAGTATTTATTCTCGTACTCAAATTCTTATATTTAAGAAATAAGTACGTGATGGGCCACGGAACATATTTCAATATATATGATTTATTTATGTATTATTATTATTATTATTATTATTATTATTATTATTATTATTATTATTATTATTATGATGATGATGATGATGATGATGAGATGGCGGCATATATTGGTGAAAGTTGAAACAAAGAACTAATTCTTGACTTCATCGTGTGGTCTTACTCGTTTATTGTGTTCTTGCTCGTTTACTGTTGGTTGAAACGTGGTCAAAATCCGATTTTAACTTTTCCTAGCCCATAGTACTATTTGGCCCTACAGGCTCGACCCGATAGGCCAAAATCTCGATTGACCACTGCTCGGCTCGATAACCTCAGTATATTATAGGGATATATGTTGGGTCGGGCTAATTAACTTTAGGCCAGCTACGACTGACCCAAAATATGGCGTTGACCAGACGGGTTGGGCCGAATTGGGCCGCCAGAATTACTACTTCTAGGTATATGAAACAACCAAGGAATAACATTTAACTTTGGTCATTCGCTTAACATATCATTTATGTTTATTACTTGTTAAATATATATTGTAACTTTACCAATATATTTTATCTTTTTTACCTAACACTATATGTACCTAGGCCAGTAATGACCGATTGTGTTACCGGCCAGTACAAGTAAAATGACTATTTATACATAGAACACTTGTAAAGTTACTAGATATTTTAAATAATTATCAATTTAAAATGATATTTTAAGCAAATGGTCAATGATAAATAATATTTTGTGCAATTTTACCAATAAATCCAAGAGAAACTAAAAAAAATTTGTTAACAGTTGTACATGTCCATCAAATAAACTATGGATTCATTACATGATCTTTTATTCATAAATATGGATAATATATTATATAAAAATCATGTATTGCATTTTAAAATAAAGCTAGAATTTTATAATATCATCGAAAATTTAGTGCAATAAATTTTTTGCATAAAATAGTTGTAAGTTATGATCATATTCTTAAAAAATAATTCCTACAGGCGTCGCTAATATTAGCAGCAAAGTGTGAACTTTCGCAGCAAATTATACGGTTAGCAATGAAATTTGCATTTGTCGCTAAAATTATCAGAATATTAAATATACCAAAAAAATATTTTTCATCTATTTAATTTTATATTTTAGTCATTTGAGATGAACAATAAGTTATGTGTCGCTAAATATTAGCAGTGAAAATGGACAATTAGTCGCAATTTGTTGTATAATTTAGAAAAATCAGAATTAACTATTTATTTCCTCAAAACAAATATATTTTGCTACAAACGGTAATATATTTGCAGCTGACTTTGCAGCGAACATTATATGTTCATCGCTAAAGTTAGCGACAAAATATAAAAATTTTGCAGCAAATTGCAATTAGTGGCGAAACGCCTGCAGTCGTCGCTAATATTAGCGGCAAATTCTGAACTTTCGCAGCAAGTTATACCGTTAGCAATGAAATATGCCTTCGTCGCAAAAATTATCAGAATTTAAATATACCAAGAAAATATTTTTCATCTATTTAATTGATATTTTAGTAATTTGCGACGAATATTAAGTTATGTGTCGCTAAATGTTAGCGGTGAAAATGGACAATTAGCCGCAATTTGTTATATAATTTAGTAAAATTAGAATTAACTATTTATTTCACCACAACAAATATATTTTGTGACAAATATAATTTTTTGCAGGAAATTGCAAATAGCGACAAAATGCCTATAGGCGTCGCTAATATTAGCGGTAAAGTGTGAACTTCTGCAGCAAATTATACCATTAGCGATGAAATATGACTTTGCCACTAAAATTATTAGAATTTAAATATACCAAGAAAATATTTTTTATTTATTTAATTTGATATTTTAGTAATTTGCAACGAACCTCATTATATTTGCCGCTAACTTTGCAGCGATTAATATATATTCATCGCTAAATTAAACGACAAAAAATGTTTATTCTAAGTTTGGTAAATATGGCGACGAAACTGTTCAAAACCTCGCTAAGTGTTAGCGGCAAAAATAGATATTTTGCCGTTAATTGGTATATAATTAATAGGAAATTAAATTTAACTATATATTTTTTTAAAAACACATGTTTTGCGATAAAGTATAATATATTTGTCGCTAACTTGGCTGCGAATTTTGTACTTGCATCGCTAAATTGGTGACGAAATATAGGTTTTCGTCGCGCAGTGAAAATAGCGCCAAAACAAGTCAAAATGTCGCTAAAGTTAGCGGCTTATGGATAAATTTCACCACAAACATTTTTTTCTTTTTGGCGGCTACACACTAAAATTATTAAATTTAAATGTACTAAAAAAATAATTTTATTTATTAATTTTGATATTTTAGTGATTCGCGACGACTTTCAAGTAATATGTCGCTAAGTGTTGGCAGCAAAAATAGATATTTTGCCGCTATTTGACATATAATTAATAGGAAATTAGATTTAACTATACATTTTTTTTTAAAAACACATGTTTTGCGACAAAAAATAATATATTTGCCAATAACTTTACTGCGAATAGTGTATTTTCATTGCTAAATTAGCGACAAACTGTAGGTTTTCGTTGCAAAGTAAAAATAACTACAAAACAGTTCCAAAGGTCGCTAAAGTTAGCGGCGAAGCATGAAATTTTTCAGCAAACATTTTTTTTTTGCCAGCTTCACACTAAAATCATTATAATTTAAATTACTAAGAAAATAATTTTATTTATTGCTTTTGATATTTTTGTGATTTGCGATGACTTTCAAGTGATATGTCGCTAAGTGTTGGCGGCAAAAATACATATTTTGCTGCTAATTGATATATAATTAATAGAAAATTAGATTTAACTATATATTTTTTTAAAAACACATGTTTTGCGACAAAGTAAAATATATTTGCTGCTAACTTTGCTGCGAATAGTGTATTTTCATCGCTAAATTAGCGACGAAATTTAGGTTTTCGTCGCGAAGTAAAAATAGCGACCAAACAGTTCCAAACGTTGCTAAAGTTAGGGGCGAAGCATGAAATTTTGCCATTATTTATAATTTTAGCGGCGAATATGAATTTTGCCGCTATTTACGCGTTTTCTTGTAGTGTCTGTCACCATCTGTGGCAATTACATTTTTGAAGGCTTCTTAGATAGCTCTATTTACTCAACTTTCTGACTCTACGCCCTGTACAAGTTCTTCGTAATAATGTCTTAAAGTAAAAAAGAAAATGAAAATACATATTTATACCTAACCTCGATTTTACTTCAATCTCAATATAGTAGATTTGTCGATCTACCATACTGAGAAGCTAAAGAAGTACCACTATCATTGGTGATAACTTAAAACCTAAATTGAACCACCGGTTGAATTATTAACAAAAAATTTAGAGGAATTTGGATAGATTGGTAATCCACGCCATTTTTGGTGGATTTGAAATACAAATGCTTCCCTCCATCCAGACGGAACCTTAACATTTGCTATAAACTTGTATCTTTTATCACAAATGGGCAATTTGCTTCAATGTTGCAAGTGCATTTCTTCGATTTTGGGGCAAAAGATGATGATCTTTTGCCCGTTCGAATAGCTTGATTTGAAGGAAGTGGCTATATCATCTTCTGCCCGTTCAAATAGCTTGATTTGAAGGAAGTGGCTATATCATCTTCTGCCCGGTCAAATAGCTTGATTTGAAGGAAGTGGCTATGCACAAAATTAAGAGATATAGAAAAAGTAAATGAGCAGGCTTTGTAGCACTCACCATCACTTTGTTGGATGTTGTGGGTATCCGGCTCGAGAGGTCGGTCGAATTTTCTTCAAAACTATTTTGTTAGGATTAAATCATTTTTACTTCTTGTAAGGTTGTTGAAAGATCCGAAAAAATTATGGTTGATTTTGTTAAAATATGGTAACCAAAAAAAAAATAAAAAATCAGCCCACCTCAAACTCGTGAGCTATTTTTCCAAATCGGTAGTCTCAAATTCATTGATGTTGTTTGGATTATCATGTGTTAATTCATCTTCTTTTTTTTTTTTTTGAGCTATTTTTTTGAAGGATTTGAATGAATTTCAAATCTCCTTTATCAGTAGATGTAAGAACTTATTCTATCAAAATCTAGAGAGAAATAAATATATTTTTACTAGATAAATATATGAAATATATTGCGGAAAATAGGACGGGAAGTGCATTCCCCATCTCTGTCCAGTCTCTGCTGATAGGACAATTCCTCCCCATCCACAATGTGGGGAATAAATCAAGAATTCCTAATTCGATCTATGTCCGGTCTCCGCTAACGAGGATAATTTCCGAGAAAATTAAAGATTTCCCTTTCCGTTGCCAAGCCTAGAATGCACAAATTGGAGGTTTAGTAATTATCTGGAGTGTGTCACTTTTGGGCTTTCGGATTTTATTAATTTTAGAGTTTTGTAGTCCAATGGGCTGATTAAGCCTTCTTGTTACTCCTTATATGTGACGGTTACACGAATCTTATTTTGTACAGTAGTGCATTATTTATCTAAATCAAGGGGGAAAAAAATGGAACTCCATTTACCCGTTTCCTTTTTAGTGTACTTAATTGACCCATCACACATAATATATCCGTCTGATGTATAGCGTAAGCATAAGTCAGTGTATGTAATGCATGAAGTATTTGTAGTGTGTGAAATGTGTGTAGTGTGTGGAATTTGTGTAGTGTGTGAAGTGTGTGTCGTGTGTGAAATGTGTGTAGTGTGTGAAATGTGTAGTGTGTATAGCGTGTGAAGTGTGTGTAGTGTGTAGTGTGTGTAAGTGTGATGTGTATGAAATTTGAGTGTAATAATTAAGATCTTAAAGTATAAGATGAAAATAAGATGGGGTATAACAACTTTTTTTTTTTAGATCTTATAAGCTCTCAGAGCTTATTTTTGTGTCTTATAAGCTCCTAAACATTTTTTTTTTGCCAAACACTTTGCAAGAGCTTATAAGCTCCTAAAAACATCTTATAAATAAAGTTGAATACAATTTATGAATTATAAATAGAGTAATAAATCATGACATTTGTTAAAAAGAAAATTCCAACTAACTCCGACTAATCCCCGCCTAGACACTAGACTTTCATTGACCACCTACGTTTTTTTCCGATTCTTCCCCACCTAAGAATATCAAAAATATTTATTATTAAATATGTTAAAATGTGTCATTAGTTATCTAAATTTTAGAACTTAGAGTGTTTTATTGTATATTACGAAATTATCTAAATATATCTTAGTATTTTAATTTTAAGGGGGCCAAAACAACATATTTTTCAAAATAAATACACAATATATATACTAAACTCATATTAGACATAAAAATGATGGGGGTGGGGGTGGGAGTTGGGGGGCCAGGACCAATCCAATCACAGGGGTAGGTCCACCTCTAAGCTTAATTAGCATCTATCGACCTCTGCAATATTGATCATGATATTGAAAACTTATATAAATTCGATAATAACACATAATTTATTTAAAAGTTTTTTTAAATAAGTATCATATTTTTCAGTAAAAGTATTATATATTTTCTGGAAAATACATCACTTAATCTATCCTTTTAGATGTCACATTTTTATTTTTTATAATTGAGCAAAAATTTAAAATTTGATTATATCTAGTCGGCCCGTCATATATAGGGAATATCCATAACCTAAGATCTCGACTTTTAAATCAATAATATTGTTTATTAGACGACACTTATGAAAATTCAATCCTTCTCCCGAAACGGTTAAACTGTTGATCAATTATGCTACTCACTCTTCCGAGTCGACAAATCATAAAGACTCCAAAGCGTAATTGCTAACTAATAACATAAAAATAAATAAATGACAATTTATAGTATAATAATTAAAGAAACCCTATTACATAGGAAAATTGTGTCGTCTCACAACGATACGTTGTCGTATCTGAAGTGGCGTAAGCTGATTGGGCAAATGCTACTCGCGGGACGTGGCAAATTGTGTGCTTCGATGGATTGTACGTTGAATAATATCTCGCTCTGGTCAAACGTACAAGTATGGAAGTCATACTAATTAAGGAAATCTTATACTGTAAATCTCAAAAATGGCGTTTTGTTGAAATTTCTGCTCCGTTTTCTCTCTGCTTCAAAATACTAAAACCCTCTCTCTCTCTCTGCATGTGCGTTGCAATTACACGCACTGAAGGTGTCCTCGATCTGTAACATTGAAGACTGGAACTGCGGCAGAGAGATAAAGAGGCACCGTCAATTTCAATTTTGTTTGGTGTGTTGATTTTTATATGTAATTATATGTGTATATATTTTTTATAGTTATATGTAAATATGTATGAGTTGTGTGTGCATATAGTTATCTTTGTCTCTTGATTTGTGCGAGTTCGTGACTTGGTGGAATTCGTGAAATAATTAATAGTTTATTGGGGGGAAATGGTTTTTCCAGTATTTTAGATGTTTCGTTAAATGATTTTGACATTTATCTGCTAATAATTCATTGGGGAAGATTTTGTTCTGACGCCGGATAAGGATAAACAGACTGAATCAAAGATTGGATTTTATGCCAAGATTCACGATAATTGCGTTTCAGAGTATATATTTCTTGACAATGGGAGAGTGCAGAAAGTTACTTGTGGTTTTTCACAATTCATGTCGCTTCATGTGAAAGATCTAGGAATACGACAACTTGAGTACTTGTTAATATTCAGTTTATTGTTCGTTTGACTGGGTTTCTTATGTTGTAGTTTCTTTGGAGAAAACTTGAGATCACAGAATATCCGAACATTAAGAATGAAGAACCATGAGAGGCTGGCTAATTTGGCTTTGGCAGGTATTGATTTCTTTATAGCATGGGTTCATTACATTTCAGGATGGGGATAGTAATTCTTCTCTCTCTGATGTAGTACTGTTAAATTGAAGCATTGAACTTCTTGTGGAATTTTGATAAGTAAACAATTGCCGATAATCGTGTTGGTAATTTTTGAGTGGCGTAATACAGAAACTTGTTTTAGACATATGGTTTGGAATATCAATTTGGCTGCTTCTCTATAATGTTTAGAAATGGATGCGGGCAAATGAATTTGGATATATGGTTTTCATCAGTGTCCACATCAGATTTGTTCTAGGTATTCATGCAGTAGATTGGTAGAATATAACCATCCCATTTGATATTGTAAATGCTTCCTCTACATTTAGTTATGAAATTGTCAAAAGTCAAATATCTGTCATTTCGTCTGTTTGTCCATACTTGCCTCTAGGCACTAATGTTTCTTCTAGAAGTCCTATCCTCATTTCTGGTTGAGTGACTTGTGAATAAAGGGTTGTGCAGAATATGGGGTCAGATACAGTTTATAATATATACTTCCTTTCCCATAAAAAAGTCCTGTTTTTCTCATCCCAAAATAAGAGTGAAAAGTATATTTCTTATTTTATTAGTGAAATAAGATTTTATTTCACGATATAAGTTGCATATAGCTGAATAAGTCAAATCAATAAATAAATAAGTTGTACAACCGAGAATTTATTGTATCTAGAAGGTTGTGCCTCTTCATCAAATTGACCAGAAAGTTTGGTTTGTGAAACATGGCTCATTTCTGGGATGGAGAAAGTATGATTATTTTCTATGCTTTGGTATTCTAGTGACATGCTCTATCATTACATTACAGGTTTGACCCTAGCCCCCCTTGCTGTGAAGGTCAACCCAAATATAAATGTAATCTTGACAGCTTGTCTAACTGTGTATGTTGGTTGCTATCGATCTGTTAAGCCAACTCCACCATCAGTAAGTTGAACTTCTAATGCATTTCCAACTTCTAAAATTTGCACCCGAGGGGACCTATTTTCACCTTCTCCTTAATCATTCTATTGCATTTTTCAGGAGACTATGTCCAACGAACATGCAATGCGGTTTCCATTGGTTGGGAGTGCCATGTTGCTATCCCTGTTTTTACTTTTCAAGTTTGTATCAAAGGACTTGGTTAATGCCGTATTAACGTGCTATTTTTTTGTACTTGGCATTGCTGCACTCTCGTAAGTTCTTATTGGCTATACTGATATCTCTTTAAGCCGAGTAATTTTCAAGGATTTATTGGGATATGATAGTTTTCTACTGATCTTTCCTCATGTTGACTTTGTAGGGCGACATTGCTGCCTGAAATTAAAAGATTCCTGCCCAAACCATGGAATGATAATGTCATTACATTGCGTTTCCCATATTTCAAGTGTATGGACTCATCAATACCTCTGTATATCTGATTCTTTTGGTTTATCATGTGTTGAAATAGTATGGTACTCTTGTATGCCTCGCATCTTCTAGTCTTACTTGGTCGAGCATGTCTCAAATTATTCTTGGGGACGGGGACAACACATCTAAATATTATAGGTCCTCCATCCCAAGACCATGGGTCTTATTTGCCTCAACATAGAGTTGCACCAAAGTAGGAATGTACGGGTGTCTCATATTGTTTTCCTCCATTGCCTTACGGCATCAGTGGTGAATGCTCATAGAGTTATTACATTACCACTTCAGTTGAGAGGATAATATGAAAGAGCCTTTAGTCCGGGATGTCCC
This sequence comes from Ajuga chamaepitys, assembly GCA_958295605.1. NCBI lineage: Eukaryota > Viridiplantae > Streptophyta > Magnoliopsida > Lamiales > Lamiaceae > Ajuga > Ajuga chamaepitys. Next base: position 694,913 of record OY282505.1, on the reverse strand, counting down.
GAAAGGAAATGAGAGCAATGAATAAGTTATGAGTTACTAGTATAACGGATATGGATTCTTAACTTTTTACTGGAGGGTGAAAAGGTTGCTGAATCTGCCCACACCCTGAACTTAAGAGCAAATAGATAAAGGGTCCCATTATTGACCATCATCTCATAGTGAAGGGGAAATCCTTCATCAAGTATTTAGAATGCGTAGCAGCTTCACTATGTGTTACTTTTTTGTCGAGTAAATTTGTTGATGAAAGTTTGATGATTAAATGACGAACCATGTTCAGAGGGGAACATTGAGTTGTTTCGTGGATGGTTTTTAATTAAAAACCACTCTTTTTTAATTTTTTTAACCCACTATGTGCTCACTGCACTCTTTCATTTCTGTGGTTTTTCTGAAACATTAATTTACTGTACAGTTGGACTTTTTCTACGTGATATGCATCGTTGTCTCCCTTTTGTTTTTCTCTCTGTGTATATGTGTATTATTAGTAATATAGACTGGAATATCACATTTCATATTCTGACCAGTATAAGCATCTGAAGATGGAAAAGGGCTTATCCACTAAATGTTGGATGGTTGACTAGGTTGATTGTATTATACTTGCGTATGAGTTTTAGACTGCTTGGCATTTGTGTATAGTGGTACTTAAATTCTCTGCTGCAAGTGCAGGTCCTCTTCTAATACTTGCTGTTTGATCTGCTTACCATTTTATTGATAGTAATATGCAGCATGACAGTGTTCATTGATGTATATTTGTTGCACAGCTTTAGAGGTCGAGTTTACAAAATCACAGATAGTTGCTGCAATCCCTGGAACCTTCTTTTGTGCGTGGTATGCTTCAAAGAAGCATTGGCTAGCTAACAATATATTGGGTCTTGCCTTCTCCATTCAGGTTTGATGACAGAATAATTTCTAGTTACTTACCTTTATCGGCATAACTTAAGAATATCTGTAGATTCAGCGTTGTGCTGCTACAACTTGAGATACAAAGCTTTCATAGCAGCGAATCCATTCACTTATATCTCTATGTTATAGTAAAGCTTTTATGGACTGTTTTCCTTATTTATTTTCTCTCTATTACAATTTTAGGGAATAGAAATGCTTTCACTTGGTTCATTCAAGACTGGTGCCATTCTCTTGGTAAGTATTAATTTTGATTATATGAAACTCATGTATCTATGTAGTTCTTAAAATGTTATTCATCAGCATGGATTTATGTTGTGATCATTACTGTTTTAAGCAACTTTGAATGGTTTTCAAGTTAACAGATACTGTTTTGCCAAATTTCAGGCTGGGCTTTTTGTATACGACATATTCTGGGTCTTTTTTACTCCAGTTATGGTTAGCGTTGCCAAATCTTTTGATGCTCCAATAAAGGTCAACTCTATAACCTTTCTTCCTGGCACGACACTGATGAATTCCTTGTCCCTTGTTATTTAAACTTATCCAAGACAATTTTGTTTCACTTATTGCAGCTTTTGTTCCCCACAGCAGATGCCGCGCGTCCATTTTCGATGTTAGGACTTGGTGATATAGTAATTCCTGGTAAATTCTTAACTGTAAATTTTGGATTTTATGGTTTGGGGTAAACTTCTGCTGCTTACCTGCTGCGTCCTTTTTATATATAGAAAGACATGTAGGACAACCTTTTTTGTCTATCTCTTTTGTATTCTTCATCTTGGTATTATGGAACATTTACCATCACTCTTCAATCACCAAGTAGCAGCCAATTTGATTATTCAACTTTTACTTTTCAGGAATATTTGTAGCATTGGCTCTAAGATTTGATGTATCCAGAGGGAAAGAGAGCCAATACTTTAAGAGTGCTTTTCTAGGATATACATTTGGTTTACTCGCAACAATCATTGTAATGAACTGGTTTCAAGCTGCTCAAGTGAGTTTTCTGCTCATCAAGATTGAACAACCTAAACGTGTTCTCATCTTTTGAATCTTAATGTCCTGATCTTGTGGATTATTGTTTCTTATAATTTTCCAGCCCGCACTGTTGTATATCGTCCCTGGTGTCATTGGATTTTTGGCTGCACACTGCGCATGGAATGGTGAAGTGAAACATGTAAGTCATCTCTCTTTTTTTTTTTTTACTGTTTACGCACACTCTGTTATTGTAAATGGTTCTATTTTAAGTATCTAGTCGGGCTTAGTTATATTTATTAGAGTATTATAGAAATCATTCAGAAACTTTAATATCTACCCCATTTTGCACCAGCCCTGCATATTATTTACCAAATGTGTTAGAGACATGTCTGAGGCTACTCGTAATATTGTATTTTGAGGGTGGGTGTAGTAATATATTTTCAATCTCTTGAACAACATAATAGTAATTTCTTTTAAAATATATTTATTTTGTTGCACAGACTTTCTTTATATTTTTCAAGATTTATATTTAATTACTAATTTGTTTAGTAATAGTTTGAGCGAATGTAAAGTTTTTCTCATATAAGCTAAGAATAGCATTTATTAAACCTAAAATATTGTAATAAAAAACTTAGGGTCCGTTTGCTTAAGATAGGGCTCTGTTGATTTAGAGGACCAAATCTCAATAAAGCACACTCATTAACTCTTTCGGCCAGATTTGGCTCACCACTCTCCAGTCTCACATATATATATGTAAATGAAAATAATTCGAAATTTGAGAAGACTTTGTGGCAAATAAAAAAGAAGTGTATGTATATGTAATCATTTTAGAAATGGTAAAACAAAATATTAGCATAAAAAAATAGAAGAAAAAGCTTGGGACCCCCCTCCCATTCACTAGGCCAGTCGCTACTCTTCTTCCAGATTCACCAAACTCTACGACCATCTATTTCCCCGTTCCCCACTCACTCACTGGCTGCCACCAGGGGCTGTTCCTCAGCTAGTCTATGGGGGCTTTACACCCCCGCTCGAAGCACTGCAGTAGTAGGTCTAGATCCGCTCCTGGGCTCCATCTTTCTCCTTCATCCTCTTCCACCATCTACCATGTCCACCCGCAGCCTCACGAATAGCTAGAATCCTTCTCCCCCAGAAGTTTCCAGTCTCCTTAACCTTCTCCCTTGATCAATGCATCTGTGATGTTCATATTGCGATATGGGGGCAACGTTGGCTTAATATTTTCAAATTTACAGTCGGCATCTTAGTGATCTGTGAGTGTGACCAGCCCCCACCACTAGCGGTTAATGTTCCATAATTAGTACTTAATAAACTGTTCATTTTGAGTAATCAAGAAATCCATGGCAAAAAAGGAACAAAATTAGAGCTTTTATGCTTTTGAGTTTGTAATGACATTGAAGTCATCAAGTTAGTCGAGTACTATTCTTAGCCGGAGCTTGGAATGCATGAATGTACGACTTTCATTTCTTTTTCTATGCATCATCTTTTTCTTTGATTTGTTTGTTCAATAGTTGATAAAAATGCTCAAGAGATCCATATCAGATTTTCTATTCAACTATGCATCAAGCATGCTGATTTCTTCTAGAAACTTCCCCATTAGATAGATGCAAAAGTTACAGAGTGGTAGATAGAGCTCCTTTAGAAAACACCCTTTCTGTCTGGTGTGGGGATTCTTGTTGTAACCTGAGGAGACTAGTCGTAAATTCTAGACTTTTTTAACATCATTTCTTTGGATGCAGTTATTGGCGTTTGATGAGTCGAAATCAGATAGCTCCAGTGAAACCGACGAAGACTCGAACAAGAAAGCCGACTGAGATTGATTGGTATGTTACGGTGCAACTCAGATAGAACATTGAGGCCATATGAAAAGGTGTTTTCGTAGTCGACTAACTTAAGCGCCACTGGTTGTCATTCCAGATTTTGAACATTAGCCAAACACAGTACCATAATTAAACCCAGTAAATGTTACTTTTGACAGTTTTAGATAATCTTTTTTGTTATGATGATAGCAGCACATATCTTGATTGACATTAATGTTTTGTATGAATATCTACCAACTGCTTCTTCCTGGGAATATATCAAATCTTGATGTTCTTCATCTACATTGTGTTTGGATGATGAAATACAACTTAATTCCTCTCTTTGTTCTTGATTTGTGTGTTTTCCAAAATATACGAGCATTTTGAAGGGAGCGTTTGCCATTGTTTTTTTTGTTAAGTGATTCAAACACAAATCATTATGAGTGAAATGCTGAAGAAGAAGTTGGAGTATTTAAAATTGACAGAAAAGAGTGTCCTTCAATACAACAGTAACGTTCAGCAAGACATCGGAGTTACTTCAAGTTGTTCGTTTCGTTCTTGTTGCTGCTTTATTTAGGTTGGAAGAAGGTTTATTTGGGGATTGATGATAAGGATATTGCAAGAAAGATAGTTCTATGAAGACCGTTTGAAGCAACCATTTTTTCAATAGCAGAAGACATCACTCTTTTTTGTTTGATGTGTGTATTTTTTTATTTTATTGATGGGGCTTCTATCCCTCTTGTTCTTCGATTGCTTCTTTTGCAATCTCGAGCCCCTCCTCATTAGATTGGGGCTTCGGTTTTCCGTCGTGAATTAGTCCTGTGATTGTGAAGATGCATAGTCAGTAGACTACAACTGTAATTATCCTCATTTGGAGTTATTTTATAATATCTTCTATCATTTCAGAAAAAACAAACAAGACATTGTTTCAACTTTCAAGTCACCTAAACCTAATTTTACCGGTTTTCGAGTTAAGCGGGTCACTATTGGCCTACAAGAACTTTCAAAATTATATATGTACTGAAATTTAACACTCTTAGCAATTTCAACATAAAACCAATTAAGACTCAAAATATCAAATATAATAATTATTCGTGTACGTACATGACAAAATGACATAATGTAGTCAAGAATAGATTTCATTCATGTCTATATACATGATAAAAAGTAGTTTAACATAGAAGTTATCATACTAGTGAAATGAAGCTATCATAACTATCAAGTGTAGAAGGAAATATGTGTTTCAAATTTCTAAAAATGAGATGAAGCATAAAAAACCTTTATATTATTAAGAAAATTAGAGTGTATAGATAAAAAATAAATACTTACAATAGAGATGTTAGTCGGGCTAGCGCTAACAGTTTTCGGACTTATAGTGTCTCAGACCTATTATACTATTTTTATCGAGCCAATAATATGGTGACTGTTACCTTTATATGTATAATCTTCCATCACAATCTTCAATTAGCCTTGTCATCCATCCTCCGTGAGTATCTTGATTTTCTACGTCACGGATATAACACGCAAAGAAATATTGGTCTTTGCTCTCACTCAATGTTTTGATTTCTTAGAACGAGTCCTCTAACCAGGGGCGGCCCTGGGGCGGTCGAGGTGGTGCCGCCGCACCGGGCCCTCCGCTGACCAGGGCCCCCGAAGGCCCGAATTTTTTTTAGTATTATATATATATACACCTGTATAGAAAAGTTATATAATAATTACAGATGAATAGTTATATCAATAGGTGATGTAGTTTATTTGGTTGGCCTTGGTAGGAGAAATTCTTGCATTTAAATGAGGTCTTTAGTTTGATGCCTCTCTGTCACTATTTTTTATTGTTTTTTTTTATACAATATTACCAACCAATATTTTAAGGGGCCTCATTTTATTTTTTACACCCGCCTCTCTAGCGGTACTTTTATAGTTTTTTTTATACAATATTACCAATTAATATTTTAAGAGGCCTTATTTTCTTTTCGCATTGGGCCCCTTAAAACATTGGCCCGGCCCTGCCTCTAACCTACATCATTTGCACTGCATCACTCATGAATACATATATCATCACCACACGTATGTGACACACTATTGCAGTCAGCGGTCCAAATACGATGAGTGGATGATATCGTTAGTGTCGATAACATTTTGCAGTGGTGAGGTTGTCATTTGCATGCATGCGTGAAATGCATATATACTTGAAATTTTCAAAACTTGAAGGTAAATGTACCTTGATATGGAGTGACGAAGCATAAGTCGCCGAGAAGCATATGACTTTTTCATGACAACTTACCGATTTTGGATGTCGTGTTAATTTCCTCCTGAAAACTAACTTTTTAATCTCTATGTTTCACATATCCTAAACTCGACAACAATCTTATATTTTAACTAAACCCTTACCTTTCTTTGAGTCGTAGATATAGATGAGTTCTGACAACGCAGTATCACTTTTTCGAAAAAAATTACAAAAATAATTTTGTTAGTAAAATATGATAAAAGAATATATTAGAGTATTTGAAAATGTAATTTTATTTTTTTATAATTTGAAGTAATTTCTGGCATAAAGTAGTCTCCATTAAAGACCTCTAAAGACCTTATGTAACAGAAAATGGGAAAATAATCACATCTGACGTGGCGTAAGGTGATTGGGCGAATTCTTCTCGCCGGACGTGGCGTATTGTCCCTACAGTATCTTCTCCTGCGGTTCCCAAACATGCTGCAAGTGATTGTACGTAAGTGTACAACCAGCAAGTTAATACTAATTACAGCTACGTTATAATGGAAAATGCCTATTTATTAAAATTTCTGGTTCATTTTTTTCTCTGCTTGAAAATTCTAAAACCCTTCGTCTCTTGTGCGTTGAATTTACACACACTGAAGGTGTCTCCGATCCGTGTTTGTAATTGAGAACCGGTTCTGAGGCAGGGCACCGTCAATTTCTTGTTTGGAGGTAATTTGATTGTTATATGTGTATATATATTTTGTATCTATTTGTAAACATGTATATGTGTGTGTTTTGTGTGTGTATTTGTCCCTTCATTGGTGCGGATAGTAACTGTGATTTTAAAATCAATCCGCAACTTGGTGGAATTCATGAAATGATTCGTAGTGGTATTTGAGATGATACCGTCATAAGTTTACTAAATGATCTGCTAATAATTAATTGGGGAAAATTTGGTTCTGACGCTGGATTAGGATAAACAAATTGAGTTGAAGATTGGATTTTACACCAAAAATCACGATAGTTTTGGTTCGGATTATATCTGCCAATGAGAAGAATGCAGAATGTTACTTGTGGTTTCGTACAATCCATGCTGCTTCATGTTGAGATCTAGGAATAGGACAACTTGAGTACTTGTTGATATTCATTGTATTGTAAATTTGACTGGGTTTTTTATGCTGTAGTTTCTTCAAAGAAAATTTGAGGAGATTTCAGAATATCCGAAGATTAAGAATGAAGAACCATGAGAGGCTGGCTAATTTGGCTTTGGCAGGTATTGACTTCTTTGTAGCAGTGGGTTCATGAGATTTTGGGATGGGGATATTAATTCTTCTTTTCTTGATGTTTGTACTGTTAAGTCGAAGTTGTGAACTTCTTGTGCAATTTTTATACGTAAGCACTTGCCACACAATCGCGTTGGTACTTTGTTGAGTTGTTTAATATTTTACGGAAACTCGTTTTAGACATATTGTGGGGAATATCAATTCGGCTGCTTCTCTATTATGTTTTAAATAAATCCGGGAAAATGAATTAGGGATATATGTTTTTCGTCACTATCCACATCAGATTTGTACTTGGTATTAATGCAGTGTATAGATAGAATATACCATCCCGTTTTATATGATAAACTCTACCTCGTCATTTAGTTATGAAATGGTCAAAAGGTCATTTATCTGTCATTTGGTCTTCTTGTTCATACTTGCCTCTAGGCTCTAATGTTTCTTCTAGAAGTCCTATGCCCATCTCTGCTTGAATGACTTGTGAATGAAGGGCTGTCCAGAATCTGGAGTTAGATGGAATTAAAATACATATTCCCTCTGTCCATAAAAAGAGTCCAATTTTTCTTGTCCCAAAAAACGAGTCATGTTTAAAAAAGTGAATGTCTCGTTTTATTAGTCAAATTAAAAATTTGTACATTTTAATTTCACGATATAAAAGTTGCATAATCATCAAATATAATAAGTCGAATGAACAAGAATTTATTGTTTTTAGAACCATTTACATTCATCTAGATGACAAAAAATAGAAGTTATATATTCGTGAAACTTGGCTCTTTATTGGGATGAAGAGAGTGTCATTATTGTTTATGTCTGGGTATTCTGATGACATGCTTTATCTCCATTACAGGTTTGACCCTAGCCCCACTTGCTGTGAAGGTAAACCCAAATATAAATGTAATCATGACAGCTTGTCTAACTGTGTATGTCGGTTGCTATCGCTCTGTTAAGCCAACTCCGCCATCAGTAAGTTGAACTTCTAATGCATTTCCAGCTTCTAAAAGTTGCGCCCCAGGGGCCCTGTTTCACCTTCTCTTAAATTTTTCAGGAGACGATGTCCAACGAACATGCGATGCGGTTTCCATTGGTTGGGAGTGCCATGTTGCTATCCCTCTTTTTACTTTTCAAGTTTGTATCAAAAGACTTGGTTAATGCCGTATTAACGTGCTATTTTTTTGTACTTGGGATTGCTGCACTTTCGTAAGTTCTTCCTGCTATACTAATATATTTTTAAGCTGAGTAATTTTCAAGGGTCTATTGGGAATACTAATCTTTCTTCACGTTGACTTTGTAGGGCGACATTGCTGCCTGAAATTAAAAGATTCCTGCCCAAACCATGGAATGATAATGTCATTACATTGCGTTTCCCATATTTCCGGTGTATGGACTCATCAATACCTCTGTATATCTGATTCTTTTGCTTTTATGTATTGAAATAGTATGGTACTTTTGTATGCCTCCCATCTACTAGTCTTACTTCTTCGAGCATGTTTCAAATTACTCTTGGGGATGGGCACAATTCATTTAAATATTATAGGTCCTCCATCCCAAGATATTGGGTTTAATCTGTCTTGGCATGGAATTGCACCGGAGTAAGAATTTGCGAGTTTCATATTTTTTCCCCTCTATTGCCTTGTAGAATCGGTGGTGAATGCTCATAGAGTAGTTATTACATCACTAACGTAGTTGTGGATAATCTGAAAGAGCCTAAGTTTATTTTGGGATGTCCCACAAGGAAATGAGAGCAATGAATTTTGGACAGTGGAATATTCTTCTTTCATAAGTTATGAGTTACTGCCCCCACTACATTCAAGAGTGAATAGATCAATAAAAGTCCTACTATTGACCATCATTTTATAATGAAGGGAGAATCCTTCATCAACAATCGAGAACGCATAGCTGCTTCACTAATGTGCTTTTCGTCAGTAACTTTATTTTATGAAAGACTGATGGATAGATCACAAAAGTCACAAAACGTGTTCGGAGGGCAACGCCAAGTTGTGGGGATGGCTTGTGAGCTTGTTATTCCCGGTTTGCATTTCCATGTGCAGGATTGATTGAAATAACAATGCGTGCACTGCACTCTTTGATTTTTGTTATTTTCTCGAAAACATTTATTTACTTTACTGTTGAACATTTTATACTTGAGATGTATAGTTGTCTCCCTTCTTCTCTATATGTATATATGTATATACGTATATGTGTATTACTATATAGTATGGAATATCACATTCCATATTCTGACCAATGAAGCATAAGCATTTGTAGAATGAAAAGGGGTTTATCCTCAAAATGTAGGATGATTAACTAAGTCGATTGTACAATACTTGGTTAACATGTCCACTAGAAGGGTGCATGAAGCTAACACTAGCATGCTTTGGTGTTTACCATCTGCAGTCCTTGACTACAAATTTTCAACATGGTTTCTAGACTGCTTGGCATTTTTGTATAATGTTACTTGAATTCTCTTTGATGGAAGTGCAGGTTCTATTTTGATACTTTATGTTTAATTCCATATTATTGCTTGTAATATGCAGAGTGATGTTGTTCATTTATGTATGTTTGTTGCACAGCTTTAGAGGTTGAGTTTACCAAATCACAGATAGTTGCCGCAATTCCTGGAACCTTCTTTTGTGCATGGTATGCTTCAAAGAAGCATTGGCTAGCTAACAATATCTTGGGTCTTGCATTTGCCATTCAGGTTTGATGACAGAATAATTCTAGTTACTTACCTTTATGGGCGTACCTTAAGCAATATTCTGCGAAGTCGTAGCATTGTGTTGCTAGAACTAGAGCTACAAAGCTTCCATAGCAGTGAATCAATTCACATACAATTCTATGTTTTGTATAGGCTTTTGTGGACTGTTCTTATTTATTTTCTTTCTCTAATACAATTTCAGGGAATAGAAATGCTTTCACTAGGCTCTTTCAAGACTGGTGCCATTCTCTTGGTAAGAAATGAATTTTGATTATATGAGACTCAATTATCTATGTAGTTCTTAAAAAGTTACTTCCTCCTTTTCATGATAATTAACGTTCTAGCAAGTTATTTTTTTTTTCAATTAATTGACGTTTTAGATACTTTTCATAAATTCTACCAATTTTCTCCCTGGGCTAATCCTAGAATATCTCTACTTTTTAACCTATCACAGATTTCGTCAAATCTTTATCCCTAAGATCTTCCCAGTTTTAGGAATTAATGGGAGTGAAATAGATGTTAGCCGAGGGTATATTTGTCAAGTTATTTTATTCGTAATTCTTCCCTTTATCCTAAAATGTCAATTATTATGGAACCGAGGGAATATTTATCAGCTGATGGTGTGAACTTATGGATTTATTTTGTAATTATTACTATTTCATGCAACTTTTAATGGTTTTCTAGTTAACGCATACTGTTTTGCCAAATTGCAGGCTGGGCTTTTTGTATATGACATATTCTGGGTCTTTTTTACTCCAGTTATGGTTAGCGTTGCTAAATCTTTTGATGCTCCAATAAAGGTTCAACTCTATAACCTTTCTACGCGACATGACACATGAATTCCTTGTTCCTTCTTGTTATCCAAATTTATCTGAGACAATTTTGTTTGCAGCTTTTGTTCCCCACAGCAGATGCTGCGCGTCCATTTTCGATGTTAGGACTTGGTGATATAGTAATTCCTGGTAAATTATTAACTGAATTTTAGCGGTTTGGGATAAACTTCTGCTGCTTGCCTGCCTGCTTCCATTTTTTATAGAGAAAGACGTGTAGGACAACCTTTTTTGTCTCTCTTCTGTATTCTTCATCTTGATAGGGTGCCGGTGCACTATGCACTACCACTATGTCAATTTGGAACATTCACGATCACATTCAATCACCAACTAGCCAGCCAAATTTGATTATTCACCTTTTACTTTTCAGGAATATTTGTAGCATTGGCTCTAAGATTTGATGTATCCAGAGGGAAAGAGAGACAATACTTTAAGAGTGCTTTTCTTGGATATACATTTGGTTTGGTCGTTACGATCATTGTAATGAACTGGTTTCAAGCTGCTCAAGTGAGTTATCTGCTCATCAAATTGGATAACCCAAATGTATTCTCGTTTTTTTTAATCTTAATATCCTGATCTTGTGGATTATTGTTTGTTATTATTTTCCAGCCCGCATTGTTGTATATTGTCCCTGGCGTTATTGGATTTTTGGCTGCGCACTGCGCATGGAATGGTGAAGTGAAACCTGTAAGTCAATTACTCATCTTATTTTCTACTTACTATTACGCGCACTCTGTTATTGTGAATATGTCTATTATAAGTATCTAGGCATGTTCGTTTATATTTATTAAAGAATAACAACAAAACTCTGCCTTGAGTTTCAATATGAAAAAACATTATTCACAAAATGTGTTATATGTCAGAGGCTACTTGTAATTATATACTATATTTTATGAGGATGTAGTACTAATTTTTCAATCTCTATAATAACATACGAATCATTTTTTTAAATATACTTATTTTGTTGCTCAGGCTTCCTTTTTTATTGTTCCAGATATATATTCCATTACTAATTCGTATAGTAATACTTAGAGCGAAGGCAAAGTTTTCTCATATGTAAATTATAATTTAACTAAGAATAAGCATTAGTTAAACCTAAATACTATAATAAAAAACTTATGTATAGACATATATATATATATATCTAAATGATTATTCAGTATTTATAAATATAGAAATGAAAATAATTCGGAATTTGCAAAAAAAATTTAGACATGGTAAAACAAAATATTGACATAAAAAAGTTGGAATAAAAAGAACCACCCCCCCCCCCTCCCCTCTTCCCCCTGAAGCCCCCAGTTCACCAGGCCAGTCGCCATCCTCTTATCCTAGATTCACCAAACTCCACGACCATCTAATTCCCCATTCGCTCACCCACAGGCTGCCACCAGGGGCTGTTCCTCAGCTAGTCTATGGGGGCTTTACACCCTCCCCTGCATAAGGCAGTAGTAGGTCTAGATCCAGTCCTTGGTACCATCTTTCTCCTTCATCCTCTTTCCACCATCTACCATGTCCACCTGCAGCATCGCAAATAACGGCAGCCTTCCTCTCCACAGGATTCCAGTCCCTTTAACCTTCTCCCTTGACCAACACATCTGTGATGTTTACGTTTCGATATGGGGACGAACATAACTTGTCTTAATATTTTATTTCTTCTCTGTAAGAAATCATTATATACATCTTAATAATCTGCGAATTGACCGCCGACCACTAGTCAGAGGGCGGTTACTGTTCTGCAATCAGTACATAATAAACTGTTTGTTTTGAGTAATCCAGAAATCCATGCCAAAAAGGAATAAAATTAGTCCCCTTATCCCTGTGTCTGGTCTGGGCTTGCCCTTTTGAATTTGTGTGCTTTTGACGTTGGACTCATCAAGTTAGTCGAGTATTATACTCTAGTCGGAGCTTGAAATGCACGACTTTCATACTTATTTTCTTTTTTTTTTATGCTTCATCTTTTTCTTTGATAGTTTTATTCAAGAGTTGATTAAAATTCCCAAGGTACCTGTATCATATTATCCTTTCAGCTATAGGGGCGTTTTCCCTTGCTTTTCTCAAGTGTTTTTTAGCTTTTAGCTTAAAAAAAGTTATTTTGAGTGTTTTTAAGGTACAACTTCTGCTGTAGTAGATAGACCAACCTTGTCTGTGGTCTGGTGATTCTTGTTGTGACCCGATGGAACTAGTCGTAAATTCTAGGCTTGCTTAACGCTGTTTCTTTGGGTTGCGACTTGATTATTATTTCTTGGGATGCAGTTGCTGGCGTTTGATGAGTCGAAATCAAATAGCTCGGAAGAAACTGATGCAGACTCGAACAAGAAAGCAGACTGAGATTGATTGGTAGGTTAAGGTGCAGCTCAAAGCGAAAACTGGGTTTTTTCATAGTCGACTAACTTAATTGTCATTCCAGATTTTGAATATTACCCAAACATAATAAAAAGAAAATGACAATATTAAGCCAGTTACCAGGCCAGTTCTAAGTTTTATGTGATCATATTAAATGTTACTTTGAAAATTACATCTCTTTTTTGGTCTGAAAATACAGCACAGAATGCTTTGTAAGAATATCTACCAACTTGATGTCCCTCAACGGTCAAAAGGTATTATTATTTATTTCTAAAAAGTATTACATGTGATGGATAAAAGTAACACGGTGAAAATGTATCACCATTTATGTTTAAAGGTATTACACGTTTTGGGTAAAAGTATTGTAATACATTTATTCAGAACGTGTAATACCTGTAAGCATAAATGGTGATACTCAACCTAGATTGCACCGTACAACTAGTACACATGAGACTTTGTCTTTGTAAATACATATATAGTATATCCAAGCGATGAACATAATCAGACCATGAATAATTTTTTGCCAAAATTTAAGCAGAATATATAACTTGATTGGTTGATTTATATATATATAAATTAGGCGAATGCATTCCATATTATGTGTTTAGTAATTGCAATGGCCCGGGAAATTATGACATTATTCTAGTTTTACACAAACAAATCTTGGATTTTATTCTTTGAACAACGAAATCATGGACATTTTAAATGTTCTACACAAGAAATGTTTATAAATTGTTAACAAATTTATGGACGTTTTAATTAAATGAGTTACGTAAGTAATATAAATATATATATTATTACTTTTATTAGTATTGTTATTTTTAGCCTTAAATATATTTACAAGTTGTTAGCATACGAGTTTTTTACTGTTCAAGCTCTATTCATTATCATGATAATTAAATTAACGAGCGCTAGCCGAATTGTACTCGTGCAGTGGTCATCGAATATTATACTAATGTTTGTCATTTTAACAAAACTACATAATAAAATCGTAGACATTAATAAATATATTAAACGTTTAATGTATATGTTTTTTGATGAATAGATTGACAATAACGGGCTGAGTACTAATACCTTCATTTTCTCTAATTACATTCTGAAAAACGATCATTAACCGAGTCGAATATATTTTGAGGTATTCAGTGAATGTGATCCAGACACTTAAAACTATATTTTTGCGATGTATTTAGAGAAATTGCAGGCGTCAACGACCCCATGATTATATTCAATACGATTAAGCTCAGCTAGGTTCGATTGCAGCCCCTACGTGTATCAACTATAGGGTCGCTAGCAAACAAAACGTTCAGTAAAATGTTCGTGTTTGGGTTCAATTTTTACACTTTGTCATATAAACTATTTTTTGTTACAAATATATTATCTGAACTTATGATTTAATTGCAAATTACCATCCGACAGAAATCTCAACCGTCAATAGTGGACATGTATACATCAATCAATAATTGAGATTTATTCGAAATGACAATTTACAACAAAATAAATTTATATAGTAAACTGCAAAAATACAAAAGGTCGGATGGTAAATTGCAATATTCCCTATATAATAATCGCGTTCACGAACACAAAATTTTAACAAATTTGGTGTTCGTTAATATATGCGCACAACAATGAACACCAAATTGATAGGCTGAGTTCGAAATCTGTACGCTTCAAATTTAATAAACATTACTCGAATAACTTAAAGCTCAGCTCGATTCGTTAACAACCTAATCAGCTAAAAGCATTTATGGCCTTCTTCAATTCTACATGCCATAAATTTGAAGTTAGAGACACTGAGCACATAGAAGAATGATTCTCACATTAGGCCATGACAAAATCATGATCATCCTGGGTAATCCTACAAGCACTTCATAATAATGTTACAATGCTAAATAAAACCTTAAACTGTACATAATTCCCAGCACTATACGAGTCGAAAAGCGTCGTATGGCATCCCATCCGTCTGTGTTTCTTAATCCACTGACGAACTTGTTCCTGCACTTTCATCGTCTTCACTAAAACTTGATGGCATCTCTCTTGCAGGCCTAAAGTGTACAAATGTTCGTCAGACATTAGGCAAACACGAAAAATGAAAAAAGCGAAGGCTTAGAATCTTGACTGTAATAAGAAAAATGTCAAGCGACAATAGAAGTTCGTGATAAGAGAGACAAAAAACGCGAATAGTACAGGTTTATTTACATCTTTAGGAAGCGAAAAAGAAGAGAGAGATAACATAAGAGATCCTGTTTACTAAAATTTGCAAACTTATTTTGCCTAATGCATAAAGAAATGTAAATAACTATGTTCATATTCCTCAACTTCATCTTATATTCAATGGTTGCATGTGTTCACACAATTTATACGAGCGTCGCCCCATGAAATTGAGGAAAAAAATTCTACTAGAAGGCCTGAATTTTGAAAAATATCCCAATTTAGGAGCCCAATTTTTTAAGTTTATTCTCAATTCAGGGTTTACATCTTGAAAAATAGAAAATATTATTCGATGTACGGAAGATTTAGTACGTAGTAGATTGAAATTTTCCGTGCAAAGTATATTAAATTTTTCGATATATTGTACTAAATCTTCCGTACATCGAATAATGTGTTTTATTTTTCAAGACGAAAGGCCTAATTGAAAATAAAATTCAAAATCTAGACCCCTAATTGAGAAAAAACTCAAACTTACTGCCCCGAATTGAGAACTCCCAAAATCAAGTCCTGAATAGAGACATTTCAAGTGAAATTTTCCTAATTTGAAAGTTATTTTGCCTAGTGCATAAAGAAATGTGAATAACTATGTTCATATTCCTCAACTTCATCTTATATTCAATAGTCGAATTTTCCATATGTTCACACAATTTATACTAGCGTCGCCCATAAAATTTATCAAGGCTCTCCTTCCACATGCATATTCGAAAACATATGATCGGTTCAGTTCAAAGTTATTCGTGTTAAGTGGTTAACAATAGTCATGTAGAAATCATAAGTGACACCATCTCCACTAGAGTGATGGTATTTGTTGACCTATATTTTCGATTCTCTCTCTTCAATATGTTTCTAGAATTCTAACACAACAGAAATAAGCAAGATTAGGAGTTAATACATTAGACCAAACCTTACGACTTGATAGGCACGTGGTAGGTTATCCACCACCGGTGATGCTTTCAGGTGTTGCTGCTGAGCAAATTCTTCCCTTATCCTTCGTGGACCCTACAAATAATAAACATAAGAGACTGATGAGTATGTCAAAGAGTACAATCCTGGAATACCATCAACATGTGCGCAAGAAACTTACAGTCGAATCATTATAGAACGGAACCTTAACTTGATTTTCAATAGCTATCCTCCTTTCAGGGCACATTTTGTTACCCTGCATGTATCATAATTGAAATCAGACCAAAAAAAGAGACAGATAACTGTAGGTGGAAAGACAAAAGCTCATGTTAGACCTTCATAATTTCTCTGGGCAGTCCTTTCTCCCCGATATTGTGGGGTTCAATTCTTTTCTTCGAATACTCAATTTCAGTATTTTCTCCGAGGGGAGCCCTTGTGCCCACACCATTATACTTACGAAAGGGAGGCTCTATTTGTTTCTCTCTCATTTTTCCACCATACGGTTGCAGGTTCGGACGGCCTGAAAGAGGATCCATCGTCTTAACTTCAGGACCCAGCCCATTCCTCGAACCATAGCCCTCTCTAGTCTCACCACCATGTATATCCATAGGTGAACCTTCATGCAATTCAAGTGCGGAGTAACTATGATACGCATCAGTGTTGGAGAGAGAAGTCTTTATTCTTGACTTTTGATGAATGTAGCTATCAGGAATATCAGATCCACGTCTTCTTTTGGAATTTGTGCCATCAATGTTAGAGTTACACAAAACCATGTTGGAATTGTAATCAGATCCCTGTAAGAATTTAGGTTAGAAAGAAAATATAATCAATCAAATCTGAAAACTTAATTCGAGTACTTCAATAAAGGGTAGGTCAGGATGATCAAATTATATTCGTAATATTCGGCTTTGTCCTTTCATTGATGAGGATCAAGGATGTGGACATAATTGTGTGACTTGTTTTCACATAACAGTTCATCAATAGATAACAAGAATGGTCGGTCATTACAAGTGAAAGAAAGAATGCTTATCACTGCTAATATTAGATTGATGACTAGTCCAGTCGCCAGGTAAAAGAAACTACAGAAAGAAACTGCTGACGTTTCCCAATTTGATAACACAAGTAACATGCATTTGGCTTGAGTCAATTGGCACAAAACTTAAAAGAATGAAATGAATAAACTATAAATGAGGTATCAATACACCACCCAAGCTCAGAAGACAGAACCATCACCGACTATTATGAACTTATGAAAAATTAGATAAATAATAATCTTTTCAGCACAGCATGCTTCAATACTCAAAATTCTATGGTACGAACTACGAAGATATTCTGGATTTAGCAAGGTGAGGTTTCATCAGAACAAAAGGTAACCTCACTGACGTTGTACCAGGTTCAATAATAATCCAGCAAAGTTTGTGGAGCTGAACAACATAAAGCAGCAACGCGGGACTTGGATACTATAAACAAGTTCCAAGTGTTGCACAATTGGAAGCCTCTTCTCATATTTTTATTTATGCAGATATTGCAAGCAACGTTTGAATTTAGATGCTTGGGATAGTAATTCACTACTTCTTAGAGTTTTTACATTTGATTGGACGGATTCTGAACAACTTTTTTTTCAAGGGGAGGAATCTGAGAAGGAGTACTAGCAAACTTACTCCTTACAAGGTAACCACCTAAAATATACTACCCTCCATCCCAAAATATAATAATAATAAAAAAAATGATAATAACAATAATAATAACAATAATAATATTAATAATAGAAGCCATGTTTCTTCAAAGAACACCTTTTTAATTACAGTCAACTAAATGAAGGTACGACCTTTCAAAATTCATCAATTCTCACTGCAGGTTTCCGCCACCTATTGGAGAGGGCTCCTTTTCCTGCTCGAGTGGTGAGGTTTAGACAGTGAGGGTTGTCTGGAGAAACCCTATGTTCTAGTTTTTCCTTAGTGTTGGGAGAGGGACTGCTGGATTCTGTTACCCGGTGGAAGCTGCGGACCATTGGCTGGTGGCAGGGGTGGAGGCAGCGGCGGTTCGGATGGACGAGGGTGAGAGGCATGTTTCGGTTTTTGTATTTTTACCTTTTTTAATGGCCAGCTCTTATTTCTTAGTTCTTATGGAAGTTTGAAGGGTGAAAAGTTTTCTAGGGGCGGTGAGCTCAGTGAAGACACCAGCCTTATATATATCTATGAGTGGGAATCATTGGTTTTCGTGTTCCCTTTTGGCGGTGAGTTTTATCTCCCCTTGTAGGAGTAGTTTTTCTCCATCTAGGGAGTCTATTTGAACCCCGACACCTTTTTTCAGTCTTCTTGATCAGGATTTCCAGTTTCCATTTGAATTATTTGGAGTGGGCTACGCGTTGTGCCTCTTTTTCAGATATAAATATATTAAGATATTTCTACATTTCGAAAAGAAAATATATATATATATACACATATATAATAACTTTGACTTTCTTCCGGCGCCACCCCAAGCTTCTTCTTGGGGTGAGAAAAGACGCAATGCCAACTGATCGCCTTACTTTGTTTACTATTATCTTGCGCGCTATTTAAATTGGGAAATTCATGCAATATACAAGTTCATTAAATTAAAAGGGAAGTATGTTAACAGAAACTTATCCAGCTCGACAATTCATAATGATTACACACACGAACTAACAGAGTTAATTCACCAGAAAACCAATTTCAGGACTTAATAGGAACATGAAATTCTGACCTCCTGAGGATAGTAACAACTTAGGAGTCCAATTACTGACTTACTGATTCAGATTTTGTGATAATGACATAAAGCCAAGAAGCAGCTCTATTTAATGGAAACCTTAAAATCCCTATGAGTATTCCAACATAAAGGTGAAATATAACATTCATAAAATACAAGCTTATGCTTGCTGATTCAATTATGAGAATGTAACCCTGTTTCTACCTTCACATCCTAACAATGGCAGACCGAAATGCATCATCTACCTAAAATGTTCTAAAATGAATATTGGAGATTTTACTCGATGTTTTAACAAAATTCAACAATAAGCAAGGCCTGAAATTCCAATTGGAATGATGAAAATTTGACTCACCTTGCGAAACTTGGGATTCTGGCTAAAATTGGAAGAATCAGGTGAGGCAGCACGAACAGCTTCTCCAGTACAATAATCTTTTGATATGGGTTCATTGAGAAAAGCAACAGTGAGTATAATGAACATCATCATAACTATCAGAATCTGAAGCTTAACAACTATTACCAAAGCCCTTGCATTCACAGGCCTTAACTTCATATTGATTTCAATCTGGAAACTGAACAATTTGAAATTGGTACTGAAATTGAGTACAAAACTACTAAGACTATTTGGGCATGAGTCAAAGTAGGACCAAGAAACTGCATTGCATCTAAAGGAAAAAAACATGAGCTATTGTAAAACTCACCTTCACCTGGATCCCGTGGTGAGGACTCAAATGCACCAGGAGGAAGGGCATCAAATTCAACACCAAGAGGAGGACCATCCTCCCGATAATGCTTCCCCAGCTGCCGCTTGACTGCAGTTATAGCAGCATTCTCAACTTGCCCCTTCACTTTCAAGTAACCTGATGGGCCAGGCCTAGTCTTTAAACCCTTTGAATCCGCTGGAAATTTTGGAATTAAGTACCTTGAAGAAGTGGCATCAGGACCCCCAATCTGGTGATTCGAAATATTCCGCAATGAAGAACTACTTCCTGAAGATGTATCATCTGTCCGGTTGTAGTTTCCAGCATAGTGACTGCCATGCTCATATGTGAGGTCAGCAGCAGAAATTTCTTTGGAAGTCAACCTTCCACTTTCAACTTCTCTGGTATCGAAATTCCTATCATCCCCCTGTTTTGTGCTACCACATGAGTCTTGCCTATAACCGCTGCCACGATCTTGTATGACTCCGCTTGACCGATCTTGTTTTCCAGTGGCATAGTTTTCCCCACTGATTATCTTCTTATCCTTTAACCTCCTGTGGCAAAACCAGCCAGAAACTTGCTTTTCTGTCAAACCTATAGACTCTGCAAGTTGTAACTTCATCGCCTCCGAAGGGTATTTATGTTCTGGGAAAACAGGAGCAACACATTTAATGCAACAGTAGTGTCAAATGAAGATCTTATGAATAATCAGCAATCCATCCAAAAAGAAAAGGCAGAAACAAGCTGAATACTCTACCATTATAAAACTTTTCCAGTGCGTCAACCTGGGCAGGCGTCTTCACAATCCTTTTCTTGTTCTTCTCCGAAAGGGCTTTATCATCTTCAGGATGCATCTCACTTGATCCTAAGTTTTTACCAGAAAGCAAGTGCGGTAAGTATCAAGAAGATTAGCTAAAAGGCGCAGCACTAATCAATTAACAAACCCAACTGCTGCTTGGAGCCACTGACATGGCTTCATATATAAGTAAACAAGCTGTAAAGGAGGCATAACTTTCAAGTTGAGTTCATTGCACCTACTAAACAAAATAATATAACTATCAACAACACTTAGAAATTTAATTATTTAATATATATTCAGTTGAAAACCTCGTCGTGGACTTTCTGAACTCAACTACCAAGTCATAAAAGGAGCTAAAATATATAATGTGAAAACAAAAATTCATCAACCAACTTCACTGCAGGACATATTAATTGTGAAAATCTTTAAAATAAGCATGCACATGCATCAGAAGAAAAACAAATTGATCGTCATCTAGGCATTTTGAGTTAAAACTAAAAGACAATTAAAGCTTAGGGTATTGACTTCCAGCAAGAACTTTCAAATATGAATCCATACAATGACATTTACCGAAATTCTTACTCACATGAATCGAGTATCATGTACTCGTTTGAATTTCAGTACCCCATGAATGAACGAAATCCAAACTTTCTTATCATTTTATTTGCTCACAGAGCCTCACACTACCTCTCAAAGACAAGGAAACGCAAGCTGACTAACTTTGTCATCAGCAGTCCTAAGAAATGAAGGCTCGCTAGAGAACGATAAAGGATGCAAGGTGAAACCTGCTATTTAACTTTTCAAACCAACATATTGACAAGAAAATCTCATATTATTGGGACAGTGGGAACACTTTGTGATGGAGACAAAGATTTATGAATATTCTAGACGACAGAGAATCCTCCATGGTACTGGGATTAATAGTATGCCTTCTTTTCAAGAATCATTCATCCAGTAACATTCAGCAAACATTTGGACTCCTCAAGTTCATCCATGAAGTATCCTTTCTGCTAAGCACAAATTAAGGGTTCAAAATTGTCTCTAGCTCACATATAGAGACTACCCAGCAATATTCAAGCACGTTTCTGTAACATTTTTAGACTACCCATGCTACACAAAATCAAGTTAAAAGCAATTCTGAAAAAGTAAAAAAGAAAACCAGATCTCAGTTTGACCCAAGAATAGCTGTAACATTAGGCACCAAAAACTGTCCGAAATGAACCTACAACAACACATAAAAGCCAAAATCCAGTATCTCTTTTCCTTAAAAGCAAAAACCAAAAAAAAATCTCCAGAAAGGGGGGAAATCAAAATACCTAATGCCAAAGCCAAATTGACCATGTTTTGAACAACAGCACAAGTTAATCACGATCTAATACAAATGAATTTGAAAACTATTAAGTTATTCTGTACCTTCTCCCATGATTCTTCTGTCGCAACTTATCTAGGGTTTTCGATTCTATTCCGTTCCAAATTTCACCCCTTTCTCCGTTTCCTCCTCTATCGAATTCGATCCATCAACGTTTCACCCCACTCAACTTGGCGGAGAATTCAAGGAATTTAAGGAAGAGAATGAAAGCGAATCTTTTGAGGGCTACATGAGACGTTGAGTTGATAGATATCTGAACACAAAAGAGGGTTTGAAGAGAGAGAAAAAAGTGAATTTTCAATTTTCTTCTTCCTAATTGTTGTCAATTCGGCAATCGTTTTGCTTCGATTTGCATATCTAATATTCTGGATTTAGTTTTGATTTCTTCTCATTCACCTATGATCTATCAATCCCTAATCGCTACTTTTTCCAGGTTTTGGCATTATTTACTGCAAAAATTGTTTGAATTTAATAACATCAAGCTAAATAGACTTTTCAACTTCTTTCCTGTACAAAAAATCAAGGTTTAATAACAAAATTAATGGGTTTTGCAGAAAGTTTTCAAGATTAAATCCGCTACTTAATAAAATATGAATGTCATTAACATCTGCAATAATTTATAATCGTTGTAACTTGTAAGGTGTAGGATGTCATTGAATGTGAGTTTAAACATCAAGCATGCAATAAAAACAATTTTTTTTTTTTACTTTTCTCAATAGTTTTATTTTATATTATTTTAATCAAAATTCAAAATACATCCGAAAATCGACTAAAAGATGCTAGACACTGATCAGACGGAAGACTAAGGTCTAGCGTGAAACTTAATGTTCTAAAATATGCTACACACTAGTCGGACGGCAGACTGAGGTCTAGCTAGAAACTTAATGTTCTAAAATATGTTAGACACTAGTCGGATGGCAGACTAGGGTCTAGCGCGTAATTGGAATTTAGAGAGGTAATCTAGTGCTTAATTGGAATTTAAACGGATAAGACAGGATCTAAGCGGGAAAAATTGAGGAGGAAATGTAGACGGTTGATGATAATTTAGCGCTTAAACGAAATTTAATCGAAGTTAGATTTAAATTTTAGAGCGAGAAAATACAAAATACAAAGAAACCATATATTTTGCCACATGAGTATATTTTTATTTGACAAAAATTTGTAGGTGACGGTTAAGGGTGACAATTCAGATCATCGGATCGCGTTCGTTCTTTATTTTGAGTTGATTTTAGTTATATGTCAAAATGATTTGAAATGCATAGTTATTATATTTTAAGAACAAATATTGATTTAGGGGTGATTTCGGGTCAAAATCGGATTAATTGGTTCGTGTCGAGTTGGTTGCAGCTTCCCTTCGTAAATTCGTGTCGATTTGTCCGGGTATGTCGGGTTAGGGATTGTCAGCCCAATGGCGATTACACGAATTCTATTACGTGTGACACACCTAATCTTGACCTAAATTAATGATCCAACGCCCATATCCAAGTTATCAT
This sequence comes from Ajuga chamaepitys, assembly GCA_958295605.1. Classification (NCBI taxonomy): domain Eukaryota; kingdom Viridiplantae; phylum Streptophyta; class Magnoliopsida; order Lamiales; family Lamiaceae; genus Ajuga; species Ajuga chamaepitys. The sequence goes on along the minus strand of OY282505.1, from coordinate 671,673 downwards.
CCTATTCAGAAAATAATATATGGAATTGTTCCGTGTAGCTGGCAAACACAATACTTGTTTACTTTTATTTCCTTAATTAATTATGTATTTTGGTTCATTACTTTTAGGATAATTATCTCTACACATATCACATCACATTTTATAATTAATAAATCACAACCCCAGCCATCCAACCAAACATTACTTTCTAACACCCCTAATCACTAACTTCAGTCATTTTCCCTAGCTTAGCCACCCCAGCCCCAACCAAACATTGTCTTATATAAAAAGTAGGTAATGTTGAAAAAAAAAAATTCCAACAATTGCGTAGAGAGAAATAGGGATGGGGAGAAATACTGAAACACCGAAATATCGTATCGAAAAATTACCAAAAATATTGAAATTTTTCGGTATGATATGATACCGTACTCAAAAATTTTCGATACGACAATGGTATGATATTCCAAAATTTTGATATATACCGATATTTTTTATAATTCGATATACGGATATAGGTATAAATTAATATTATACTGTACCGAAATTTTCGGTAAGGTTTGTGCTTGAAACTTTTGTTCTGGAAGCCCAATAATGAGCTGGGAATTGGGCCACAGGAACAGCCCAAAAGTTATTGGGCCTATTGTACGGAGAAAAAGCCTTGAAGTTCTTCCTCCCACATCGAAGAACTTCAGCTTCAACTGTTGCTTTATGAATGGAGGAAAGACAATACTAGTTCGTCCCTTCGGGGACATCCGATAAAATTGGAACGATACAGAGAAGATTAGCATGGCCCCTGCGCAAGGATGACACGCATAAATCGAGGAATGGTCCAAATTTTTTTTTCCCCCAAATTTACAAAAATTAGGGCTCACCATGCTCCTTCTGCCGCACATTCGTCTACGGCTAAGTCGTATTCGTTTTGGACGTGCATTCATCAAGGTTTCAATTATTTATGTGCTGAATATTGAGTTATAATCCGCTTTGCTGCATTGTTGTTATCGCCGGAATGATTAGTGTTGCTCTGGTATGCTCATAGCCTTTCTGTTCATCAATTTGTGTGCATATAATCCTGCTTTTTTCGTGATTTATTGTTGCAAACAGCAGATATGCCTGAATTCATAAACTTGGTACCTAGAATTATGCAAATCCAAGTTATAAAGTAAATAGGAAAAGATTGAGCAGAATTTGAGCTGATCCTCAACTAGTGGCAATAAAAACCCTAACAATCTGTGTCTTCTTTGTTATTTTTCTGCACCTAGTAGGCTTTCTTGTTTGTTCCTGCTTCATGTGATAGATTAAGCAAGTACGAACGATACCCTGTATCGACGCAACTAGTGTGTTCGTGTGTGTAAATTCGTACAGAAACTGCAACAAATTGGTTTGTGTATTACATAAATTTCAATAATTGTTCAATTGTACATCGATCGATTACTTTTTATTTAAGCAAATTGATGTGGTTATTCTTCAACATTCTCACCAGTGTCGGGGTTAAAGGATGAATGGTGCATATATGTTTTCTTGTTCAAAGTTTCGGCAATTAGTAATCCCCAATTGCAAAAAGAAATATTGGTTGAAGGATGAAAGAGTGCAATGCACGTATAACGATACTTCTCTTGAAGTATACACCATTTATTTGATGCGCACATTTACCGAGGGGTATTTTTCTTTAACTTTTGATGAAGTAGTTTAAAATATAGATTGTAGTAAAATTATTTATAATTAAAAATACGGTGTAATTGTTAGTAAAAGTATTTTTAGTTAAATCTAAGTGTTCTGATGTTTCGCATTTGAGTAGCACGACTTAAATATAACAAGAAAAAAATAAAAGATAAAGTTATCAAATCTAAGGAAAAAGTTAAAGATTTTCTTTTTTTAGTTTGTTAAGAGTTTTTTTAACATCCTTTTAAAGAAATAAAAATAAATCATTACAAATAATACTTATTATAAATTTCAAAGACAATAACTATCTGCAAGTTTAATGTTAAAGATGAATTTACTGTTGTAAGCTCTACCGGAAGAACCAACTTTCTGTAGCTGATAACAATCTATGTCTACTATATTTCGAAGAAAAAATAAAAAAATATAATTTTGTGAAAGAAATGCAATAGAGTCGGAAATATATAATACACGAAGGGGTGTTTTGTTTTTGTTTTTAAAAAGTGATTGAAATTAAAGATTTTAGAAAAACCACTTATATAAAAAGTAGGTAATGTCGAAAAAAAAAATTCCAAGAGAAATAGGGGTGGGAAAAATACCAAAATATCGAAATGTCATATCGAAAAATTATAAAAAATATCGAAATTTTTAGTATGATATGATACCATACCTGATTTTCTTTGATACTGTAACAGTATGATATTCCAAAATTTTCGATAATTTCGATATATATCGGTAGCTTTTGTAATTCGATATACTGAAATTAATGATATGAATCAATATACACCGATAGCGATCTAAAATTCGGTTATCGAAATTTTCGTACCAAGAAACTTTTGTTCTGAAGCCCAATAATTAGCTGGGAATTGGGCCCCAGGAATAGCCCAAAAGTTATTTGGGCCTATTGTACGGAGAAAAGCCTTGAAGTTCTTCCCACATCGAAGAACTTCAGCATCAACTATTGCTTTATCAATGGAGGAACGACAATACTGGTTCGTCCCTTCGGGGACATCCGATAAAATTGGAACGATACAGAGAAGATTAGCATGGCCCCTGCGCAAGGATGACACGCATAAATCGAGAAATGGTCCAAATTTTTTTTTCCACCAACTTTACAAAAATTAGGGCTCACCATGCTCCTTCTGCCGCACTTTCGTCTACGGCTAAGTCGTATTCGTTTTGGAATCTGTGGATTCTTCAAGGTTTCAATTATTTATGTGCTGAATATTGAGTTCTAATCCGCTTTGATGCATTGTTGTTATCGCCGGAATGATTAGTGTTGCTCTGGTATGTTCATAGCCTTTCTGTTCATTAATTTGTGTATGAATATAATCCTGCTTTTTTTGTGATTTATTGTTGCAAACAGCAGATATGCCTGAATTCATAAACTTGGTACTTAGAATTATGCAAATCCAAGTTATAAAGTAAATAGGAAAAGATTGAGCAGAATTTGAGCTGATCCTCAACTAGTGGCAACAAAAACCCTAACAATCTGTGTCTTCTTTGTTATTTTTCTGCACCTAGTAGGCTTTCTTGTTTGTTCCTGCTTCATGTGATAGATTATTTGGCCAAATTGAAAAGAATAAGCAATTGCGAACGAATAACCTGTATCTATGCAGCTAGTGTGTGTATGTGTGTAATTTCATATGGAAACTGCAACAAATTGGTCTGTTCAGTAGTTGGTACAGCCACATGACTGTCGCGACATACTGTGTGATGATAACTCTGAGCTGTATGCATTGGAATTTCTGCTTCACGTGATAGATTAATTGGCCAAATCGAATTTGTACACAATAAGCAAGTTAGAGGGAATACCCTGTATCTGCGCAGCTAGTGTGTCCGTGTTTGTAAATTCTTGCGGAAACTGCAACAAATTTGTTCGTTCAGCGTTGGTACAACCACATGACATTTCGTGTGATGATAACTCTTCACATGTGTGTGAGCTCTATGCATCAGAATTTCTGCTTCATGTGATAGATTATTTGGCCAATTTGCATTTGTAAAATAAGCAACTACGAACGAATACCCTGAATCTACGCAACTAGTGTTTTTGTGCATGTAAGTTCATACGGAAACTGCAACAAATTGGGCTGTTCATTAGTTGGTACAGCCACATGACATATCGTGTGATGACAACTCTTCACATGTTTGTGAGCTGTATGCATCGGAAATTTTAGTCTTTGATGGAGAATTCCATGTGATAAATAAGATATGGCATTACTTGCTTGAAATCTGACTTTGATTCAATTCGGCTTTGCTTTTTGTTTGGAATGCGGTATTCTGTGCTTAAGGACATAGTGATTCTAAAAAAAGTCGAAGTATTTTGAATTGTTTGTTGACACAGACTAAGTTAGTCGAACCACATTTTCCTTGGAGATCATGTTGTAGTTCTCTCAATAGTCCATCAGCTGGGACATCCTTTTCAACCCCGTGTAGCAATTTCTTAAACATTTTGTGCCCTTCTATGTCTAGTTCTTTCAAGAACCCGTAGCGTTTCATGTTCATCATCATTCATATATAGTTGTTTTCTTCTGATTCATGGGTTTTTGTCCAATTTTCTTCGAGTCTATCCAAATATTGATATGTTTCCATGTTTCAAAAGAAATTGATTCTGTTTGTTTTGATGATTTGATTAGCTGAAGAATGGGTTTGAAGTTCTTGTGGTATCGGTTGTATCATCGAAGGTTCCAGTTCTGAGCGGATAGATAGGCAGATACCCGGCCGGTTATAACTTCGATAGCGTGGATATGGCGCGCTTGGTTCATTTTTGCCATATATCTCCGGGTTCTTCGACCCGGTTAATGTGTGGACAGCGAAGACGTACACGATGGCAACAAGTGAACAACATCATTGACGGATGCCTCTGGTCCCGTGTCCTCAATAGAGCCGAGTTCTTGAGACAGACTAAGTTCCAATGACAGGACCTTCAAGATGATGTTAAATATTTGAAGTTTTTTCTTGCAGAAAAGTCTCAAGTTTAAACATTGTGTTATCCAAAGTTATCAATGCAGTTCTGGTAGCTATTTCAGATTTGTAACTGGAACGAGATATTTCGATATCGAGCATTTCGTTTTGTTTCTAAGATACATACATGTGTGCATATATGTATTATATCATATGCCTAAACATATTTTTTAACATATAGCTATAACTTAATGTATTTATTAAACATTATATATTTTTTATCAGATCACATGTTGATTTGTAATGTTTGTCAAATTACCATTGACGATTTTGATCTCTAAATTTAAGACTACGTTAAATTCAAAATAAAGAAAATTAGACAAATGGCACAAAAGAGCAGTTTATTTAAATACTTCAAACTTTCACTTAAAATACACACATTCGTATATAAAAAAATACAAAAAAAAATACGTCTTTCGACCATTCCGGACAGAAACGATCGAAACGAAATGAGTGGCAAACCGTTCTATTTTCATGATCGGAATGAAATGATTCGATCATTCCAGCTGGAACATAATCCATAACTATGATGTAATCTCTAGTCTCTCTAGGTATAATGATAATATCAAAATAAAACATTTCACACACTTTATACATTACACACACTTTTTTCTCCACACATTACACACATTTCACACGCACAACACACCACACGTGCTAATCAAAATGTGTGTTGATATTAACTTTCAAATTAATATATTATGCATGTAGATTTCATTGACATGTTTCTTTTTTCTTGTAAGACTCAATTATATCTCTGCATAATCCTTAACATTAAATTCATTTCCCACAGAATTCTTTAAAAAATTATACAATAGGCACAAGTTAATGTGTCATAAACGACCCGATAACATTGTATTTCATGATCAAGACAGTACGTACAAATAGAGTTTTAGATACAAAGTTCCATTTAGAAAACACAAATTAATGCAGAAGATGGAAATGAACAATTTTTACAGTATGACAGGATGGAAAATAGTAATGATCAAATCCTGGAAGGAATCAACGGTGTGGTGTTTTGTAAGAATGCGGCGGCCGCCGCCACGCCGCTGCCCAGCTTCACCGGATATCCGACGTCCTTCAGCACCATCTCCACGCCGGCGAGACACCCGAGCAGTTGCAACTGCACCATCAAAACAATTCTTTTGTTAAAAGGTGCCGTCTGTGAAACCTAAACCGAAACTAAAACTGAAACTAAAACCGAACATAAACAATTCATAATGTTCTCATCATTGGTGTCATTTTTATTTCATTTTTTAAGCATACAAATGCAAATAAGGCTTCATGATTTCCTAGATTATGATAAGGCAACGTTTACTTTAGCAGATATCTATGGATAGTGGGTTATTAGCCTAACATTTTCAGGGATTACTTTACTAGAGATATTTTTTCGACAATTTGGAATAACTCGTTAAAATGTAAGATAAATATGTTTTGATTAGTTATCTACCACTCAAAGAGAAAAGTGGATGAATTTTTACCTTGGGCATTTCGGCAAAAATTCCCCGCATCTCAACAAGTAAATATAAGTTATATGCAAGAACTATATTTATCCATCAATTATATCATAGATAGAGTAAACACGGGAAAAGAATTTTGTAAAATTTCACTATCCTACTTTTTTATCTTGACGAATTGGACAGTGAAATTATCCCACGCCCCAAAGTACACACTGTTTTCATCCTCAATTTTTTCTTAATCCATATAACCTTGGAGAATTAGCTTTCTAATATGATCTTTTACACTATATTGCTGCAGATAAACTTGTTCATTAAAATTTCTTTCTAAAGCGATGTTGTAAAAGAGCTAGACGCTAGTAAGCGGTATATTGGGGCTAGCAAATAGTCGGGCATAGTCATAATTAGGCGGGAAGGAGTCGAGAAAAACCTCATTGAGATTGCCAAGATGGCCTATCCTGAAAACCTTGCCAGCAACCTTGTTAAGGCCAAGTCCTAAGCTTAAGTTGTATCGCTTCCACGCCCGTCTAACGATCTCCGAGCTGTCGATGAACGACGGAACTATCACTGCAGTCACAGTATCACTAAACCACTCTTCCTTCTGAGTGCAGTTCTTCAAACCCCATGCCTCCACCGCCAGCCTGAAAGTATTTACATATAATTGAAGTCACATTAGAGTTCATATCATGCATTTATGCGTTAGAGTTTCATAATATATTAGAGAGACAAATAAAGAAAGTGAATTAAAGTGGTGCGCCAAAGAGATACGATCTCTAATTCATTGCAATCTTTTGTAAATAGACACCTCTTTCTTTTGAATATATCTATTCAAAACATCCCTACAAACGAGATTAAACAAACGAACTGAAGTGAATAATAATCAAATTTCTCCACACGAGTCGTCTCTCTGTTCTCTCATATTATTCATATTCAAATAGACCTTATGATTCTTGCTCCATATAGAGCACAACTTTCTAATTACAATGTATGCTGGAATGGCGTATAGAAATGTAAAACTGAGGTACAATATACACTTTATAAAAATATTATTTAAATTTGTCATAACAAAACATAAAACAGAAACAACTACCAACATGATTGAAACTCCGACTAATAAAAAGAGTGTTCACACGCGCTACTTTTACGCCAACATGACAATAACACCTAAAAGCACTACCTTCAAATGAAAAAATCTAAATATTTTGAGAGTACAGCTACGTGCTACCGCTGCACCAACAAGACAATAATGCCTAAAAATACTACCTACAAATGAAAAAATTAAATATTTTGGGGGTACAACTATACCCCTTGTTCTAGGCTGGATACGCCCTGCTGGAAGGTGAATTTTTCAAACCATTTGCATCATAGTGCCTTTAAAGATAGTTTCTTCTAAAATGTGTCTAACATATGCAAACGATAATCGAGCAAGAGGTCGATGAATGTGTACCTGGTGGCCTTGCCAAGGCGAGTATGCCTTGCAATGACATTGTCAAGACCTTCTTCGAAAAGAAGATCTAAGGCTGCTCTAAGACCATAGAGCAGCTGAATGGAGGGAGTGTAAGGCCAGTAAGTTCCCATTTTGTAGAACTTCAAGTAGTCGTTCCAGTCGAAGAACACTCGGACTGATTTCGCGGTCTTCGTGGCCTCGAGAGCCTTCGGGCTCGCGCACACGATCCCGATTCCAGTGGGGAGAGACAGCGCCTTCTGTGAACCAGTAAGAGCGACGTCTACTCCCCACTCGTCCATGCGGAAGTCTAGCGCGCAGATGGACGACACTCCGTCCACAAGAAACAGTGCTGGATGCTGGTAGTGATCTGCCAGTCATTTACAAAAAAACGAAACATTCACTTGTAATCAGACGAAGTTCCCAAATTCATAGTTAAATCATAAAAATACAAGTTTCTTGTGGATGATACTTCGTCCACAAGAAACAATGCTGGATCCTTTTTTGGTGGCTGCAATCGCTTTAAAATCACTTTTGTTTGAAAATTACACGATTTTTTAGGCAAATAGTATTGTTTGCAAACATCGCATTGAAGCTTTTGAATTCGGCCAAAAAAACTTGTATAAGCTCCAACGAAAATAAGTTCCTTTGAGTCATCTTCTTTTTAAGATTTTATAAGCTGCATTCAAATTTTACACACTACACACACATACACAATTTACACACACTACATACAGAATTAACATACACTATACACACTTCTTTCTCACGTATTACACACATTACACACACCATAAACATTTTCGATACTACTCAAAATGTTAAAATGTTTGATAGTAGCTTTAAAATTAGTTTCCAAATTCATAGTTAAATCACTTCATTCAGTTACAAGCTAATAATTTTTTTTATGTAAACACTTTATTAACTGATAAGTTCGTGTGAAATTACATCTTATAAGCTCTTCAAACAACTTATAAGATAATAAAGTTTAAAGATGTTTTAAACAAGTTTATCCAAACATTCTCCCAAACAATATCTTCTAATGATTCTAAGTAATTTTATCACAATCTCGACTCTTACCAAGGATCTTTCTTACAGTAGCCAAGTTGTTGGTAACTCCAGTAGCTGTCTCATTGTGCACAATGCATATGGCCTTAATAGTATGTGCTTTGTCTTCGGCTATCTTCGAAGCCAAAACATCAAGGTTCGCGCCTTGTCCCCACTCACTCTCGACCACATCAACGTTGAATTTGAGACGTTGCTGCTGATCAATCCACAGCAAACTGAACTGTCCGATCAGGAAAGACACGATTCTGTCACCCGGCGAAAGTGTGTTCGTCAGTGCACTTTCCCATGCACCAGTCCCTGCACTCCCATAAGTACACTTTCAGTTACTAAACGGACAGACAATATGATGAACCTGATATTTAACATTATTTTTTGGGCCTAGAAAATCGTACTAACGGCAAAAACCCGTTTAACATCTCTATATGAATATTCAATTCCTCCACTTAGTCATGTACAACTTTTTATTTTTGGTCTAAAAATTAAAAATTCTTGTTAATATGACTTGCTTTATGATGTATATGTCTAATATTGGGCTCTTGCTAATAGGCCTAGAGGTTCAATATTGTTTTGTAAGGGTCCATGAACCCGTTTTTCTATCTAGAATGATTATAGAATTTATGGACTACTAACTGTTGTTAAGCCCACTAATTGTACCTATAGATGACCCATCTGATTTATAATTTCCTACGCGAGATAATAAGGTCATAATTTCCTAAGCAAGATAATAAAGTACGACTTTATGTTTTATTTGACTTTTAAATTATATGTAACTTGTTCGTGAAATTAATGAGACGTACCTGTGGTGGGAATGAGGAAAGGAGTTCCAGAGGTGGTCTTGAAGATCTGCTTGACATCTTCGAGAAGGACTTTAGTAAGAGCTGGAATTGCCGGAGATCGGTAATCCTCGTTGTTTCTGTTCATGGCACGAAGCACCTGTTCTGGGATGTTCACGGGTCCCGGAACGAACAGGTGATTCCTGCCAGGTCCAGTTACATAGTCCATCTTCAGACCTGCAAACATCAATCAAATAGTCACAAATCTGACATAAACATAGATTTTCTATGCTCTTGGAATCAACTAGAGTTAGAGTGTTTGCAAATAAAATAAAACTTACAAATCACTTTTAGAACGGAAAAGTGGTTTTCAAAGTGTGTGAATCTAAATTCTGCTTTTGAGAATCAACTAAAATCACTTTTAAAAGTTGTTAACACTCAGCTTCTACTAGCTTTTTCAAACTCTACTAAATTCGTATTTTTTCACAAAAATCAATCAAATCACGTCTCTAAAAGTACAATTATTTGCAAACATATCCTTAGTTAAGAAGTGATTTGAATTGGCTTTTGCGGGACAATAATGAATTGTTTGGAAACTCTTGAGAACTCAAAATCACTTTTGTTTGATTTTGAAGTGTTAGTAAACCGTCAAAACTGATTATCAAAATCAAATAAGATTTTATTATGAAAAGTAATTATCACCCAACTTCAAGCAGATTTAAGTCGAAACCACTTTATTTTCAAACACTATGTAATTCTAAATTTTTTTTTAAGAAGCACAATCATTTGCAAACACCACATAAGAATTAGGTAGTGTTTGAGAATAAAAATAACTTTTGACTTAAAATCCACTTGAAGTTGGGTGATAATAGCTTCTAAGAATCAACTTTTAAGCGATTCTTATAATCTGTTTTAAGTGTTTACGAACACTTCAAGATCACGTTTGTTGCAAACAAAAGTGATTTTGAGTCCCTGCAAACTCCCCCTTATTCAACAAACACCAATGGCTAGCATATACAAATCTTGTACAGAAAGTAGGAGTGAACAGAGTATCCCGATAATTCAAAATACGTAACAAACTGAGCTACGATCAATTCCCGAGCAAAAAGAGTATCCAATGGTCAAAATGATCACTGATGCAAAATTATAACAGTTGATGGATTCCTTATCATTTCTCTGTATATGCATGCATGCTGCATCCTAATTTGAATTAATGAAAAAGGAAATGGAAATGAAGTTTGAGTTGAATTTACCTCTGTATGAGTAGCGTCGGAGAAACCGAAAAAGAAAGAATGAAAAGGCCAAAGAGACTATGTACAAAATTTTATAAGAGGCGGGAGGAAGACCAATCACAGCAGAGTGTGTGTGGGTCCCACGTTAGGCTGCATACGTGGCAGATAAGAGCCAATCTTGCGGCTGACAATCAATGACATCATCACTATCTATCTTGTTTAATTTAAACACACTCCATTAGTAAGAAAATTATGTTTTTTATAGTAATTTTTTTTTATTTTTAATCATGATAATGGAATATTACGTATTTTAGAACATGAGGATTAATGGATTTTGGAGTTATTCATTTGAATTAGTAAAAGAGTATTGCCTCCGTCCCGCTCTAACTTTCTTACTTTTTTTTTTTTCAGTTTGTCCCTACTTTAACTTTTCAGTCCATAAATGATAAATTTCTCTCACAATCTCCACCATCAATCTTCACCTTTAAAAAAACAAAGATTCCATAAAATCTGAGTTTTCTTAACCTCCGTGTCTGATCAAAGTAGGAAAGTTAAGCCGAGACGGAGAGAGTAAGTGTTATAAAAGTCGTTAGACACTAACTAAGGAGCTTAGCAATTAGTGAGAGTCTAAACAAGGTTAATTGGAGCGTATGGGTGTAATTAGGTAGGGAAAATCGAAAAATAAATATAAACAATTAATGAAAATTTAATACCTTAGCAGGATTAATAGGAGCTAGTGATTTTTTTTGCAATAAAAAGCAAAATAGTACGACGTTTCACGATGAAACGAATAGTTAAATAAGTAAAGTTTGGTTAATGTTATTTACTGTGTTGATCATATTTAACTATTTGGCCGTTTTACCATAAAATAAATCTTCTCTTCTTAAAAAATGCCAAAACAGTGTGCACCCTACCGAGGACAGAGTTACACCCGGTTAATATCGGGCTTCATCTCAGTACAAATTTTGTTGAATTTTTATTTTAGTAGTACAATTTATGTTATTTTAATTATTATTTACTTTAAATTTTATCTAAACTCACCTCCATGTCACTTTATTGTTCACGCTCTAGTCACTAACGCATATATAAATAAATGATTCATACTTAAATTTTGTCCAATTTATTTCGTTTCAAATTTATCTATTAATTTTTTTAGTAAAATTTCTTAAAATATAAAGGAAAAAAACTATTAAATACTCTATTATTAATGATTTTTTTAAAGCCTATAGTAGGCTAACATTTTATTGAACTTTAAAAAAAATTCAATGCATATGAATTTTATGTTCAGTCCACCTCATTAGTAAATTCTGAATTCGCCCTTGCACCCTACCCATTATGGACAAAAGTTAATGCGTTTAAAGTCCCACAAAATAAAGTCACACACACACACACACACACACATATATAGTCCTTTGTGAAATCAAATAAGTGTATTTGAACTATATTCGATCAAAGATATCAAACAAATTTGATTATACTTTGATATATGATAAAATCTGGAGCTCGAATCTGATAAGTTAAACATGTTAAAACAAGTGTACAAATGTCAAACTACTCAAGTTCAACTCAATTAAAGCTCGTTCAAACTTGATTTGATTAATATTTCAAACAAGCTTGAACAACAACATGTTCAGCTCGACTTGACTTACTTACAACCCTAGGTAGATCAAAATTGGCTTTAAAATCGACATGCTTAGGGGGCGTTTTCCTTTACTTTAAGTGAAAAATAGAAATTGTGGTAAAATTGCTTAAAAAAGAACTCTTTCTAACTTTTTATCTTTTTGCCTAAAATCGTTTTATCAAAACTGAAGTTAGATTTTTCAAACACTTCAAAACAACTTTTCACAAAAACCGTTTTAAAAAAACAATCGCAAACGCTCCCTTAATCTGCTAGTGCAAGCAAAAATGAGGTCCACATATATAATTAAAATTATAAGAAAAAAGAAAATCACAGAAAGTTAGAGAGAAATTTAAGATTGGAAAAATGTAGAGGTGGAGAACAATATGCAAAGGATAACGTGATAAAGGGCTTTGAACCACACCATTCTCAATGGGAACCAAACCACACAACAAATCTTTGTTTTTTTCTTGATTTCTTTTCAATACTATTTTGTTTCTATTATACACACAATTTCTACCACTACCAAAATTATCTGCCTTTTCTTCTACCTATTTAATTATATTAATAACTACCATTAAACAAAAAATTTCAGTTGAAGGTTTGATTTTAAAAAATATCTCAATTTAGGATTTGAATTTTGAATTTTATTATTAATTTAGAGCTCACGTCTTGAAAACTAGGAAACATTATCTGATGTGCGGAAAATTTAGTACCGGGTAGATTGAATTTTTTTTTATATATAGTACTAAAGATTCTGCGCTTGAGATAAAGTTTCCTATATTTCAAAATGTAAACCCCTGAATTCAAAATTTAGATGTCTAATTGAAAAAAATTCATGATTCGAATTAAAAAGTCTCAAAATTTAGACCCAGAATCAAGACATTTTTTAAAATTCAGACTTTCGAATGAAATTTTCCATTTCTCTTACAAATTGCTATAAATGCGTCTGTCATCTATTCGATCACACATAAATGTATTCTTATTTAGGCAAAATTTATGTGAAGGTCTTTTGACTATTAACATAAGTTTGTATAGGTGGTCCATTAATTATTAAAAATTTGTTTTAATACTTATAAACATTTTAATGAATTACAAATAATTTTACAGGCTCCTCAATTATTTGTTCAAGTCCTAAATTATTGAAAATTGTTATCTTATAGTCCCACGTGACATAAAAAAACAAGAGGTTGAATCCATTAATTATTTTTTGTGTCAAAAGAAAAATTAACCGTAAAACTTTATCAATGATTTGAGCGACAAAATAACCAGCACATATTAATAACGTGCCATATAACAACTTCAACATACTCGCACATATATAGATTGATATTTTTGAATTGTATTGTACTTAACACAAATAAATAATATTAAAAAAAGTATCCAAATATACGAAGAAATTTATAAAAGAAATATTCAAATTTCATAAAATAACCAGAAATAATTTACATCATTTTAATTTTTTAAAACACATAAATAGGTTAAGCCGGGACGGAGGGAGTATTAAACATAAATATACGCACGAACATCATCAACTATCAATCTATCACAATGCTCAATAACTACTTCAGTCATTCATCAATCACCGACTAATTACATCACATTTTACAATAAATTAATACAAATCAACCACAATCTACACAACCATACTCCAAAATAATTACCACTTTTTACTTGCTTGGAGGTTTTCACAATCATACAACCTCCTCCAATCCGGTCGAATTAAAAATAGGCAAAAGTACAAAAAAAACAGCAATCTAAATGAAATAAAGATGCTTTAGTGCGAGGTCTGGATCCGGTGCTGTAACTACACCGGATCCAGTGTTCTCACTCTCACACACACACACACGCTACACGCTCTTTCTTACACACCGCAGCACAAATCTTGCTAGGGCACTGAACATGGGAATAGCTTCAACCCAAAACATGATTCTTATTACATCCAGCATTTTAAGCACATAATTTCCTGTAAGAACTCATTTCAAAACAACTGACCTGCCAATGAGTGCTTCGACTTAACAGCACCGTAATAAGAAAAACACTAAACACGGAAACAACCCGAGCCTTGAGAACCTACTTTTGTTAGGCACGACCTATTCTGGAAAACAAATAAGCAGCAAAGGGCAGATAGATCCGGCAATGCAATTATAAATTTTAGTAATTTCTCGAGCAAAATTGTGTGATTTACATTTTAGCTAATCCATTATACATACAAAAAAAGAAGTCTTTTTCTGCGTGTTGTATCAAAAAGATCATCAAATCACGCATCCTTTCAGCTATTCTCTATATACGGAAAGAGATTTGAAACTAAATTAAAATTTAGAGTAAACAAAAGCAAAAAAGAATTGTCATAGGGGATTTCCGGGAGTATCCGTCCTTCATGTAGGTCTCTCCACATCGGGTGATCTTCAGAATTTTCTGGGGCACCTGTTTAAACAGATGCAATCTGATATCCAAGTCGAGATCAAAATCGGTATATCATGGGAAAGGGATCGCCAGATCAGCAATTATTGTTATCCCAAAAGTCAAGCAACTACTTGATACCAGATGAGAAACCCTGTTTTGATTGTTGTGTCCTGTACGGTCTCACGTTACTGAATTGTCTACCATCAGATGGGGGAGGGCCAAGTATCCCAGAAGAGCCAGAATCGGGTAACCATGACCCGTTATTTGAAGGTCTTTGATATGGATGCTGAATATGCAAAGGATCAGCTTCAGCTCTTTTTCTGCGTTTCCAAGCTTCGAATTTACCCACATCAAGATCCCTATGCATAAAAGGTGCAGTTTGGGTGGAACCATTAATGTGGGATGGTCCAACACCAGCAATCTGTTGCTCCTGTTTAAGTTTAGAATATATCTGCTGAAGTCTCTCACCCGACAAATTTGAAAACGTCGATACATAATTCCATAATCTTGTGGTCATCCCTGCAAAAAAGAAATATTTATTTTACATTATTTGGTTCGTCTTCCACTTAAAATAATCTCCCGTTGCTTTCCTTTATTTGGATCCACAATGTTTATGATTACAAGAATAGAGTAGGGGTGGACTTTCAACCCTGCGGGTTCGGGTACCCAACCCGACCCCATTGGGTAAAAGAATTTAGTCCGTCGGGTATAGGGTTTAGGTCGGATAGGGTATTTGCGGATCGGGTTTCTTCTGGTTGGGTTTTTTTACAAAATCAACCATACCCCTAAACATATTTTAACAATCTTTAAGAAGCAAAACAAAATTCATTCATAAAAAAGTAACTTCGAGAAAAACCTGACCCAATCCCACGGGTACCGAAAAATCTGGTTGAAGAAAGGGTTTTTTTTATCGGGTACCCGAAACCCAAAAAAGCCGACCCAATCCCACCCTTAAGAGGGTAAGCACAACTCTAAAAATTGGGTGATAGTATAAATGAGAACACATACTTTCTTGCCTATAAGACTCCTGATCATACTCTGAAACAATTTGATCAATCCTCCGACCAATAAGCTGCAAATAATTCCGAATTTTGGAAAGCACCTGACAAGGTAGCGATTTGAGAGCTATTGTTAAAAACTATGAAGAAGACAAAACCAACAGAGATGTGGTACGACCGAAGCTTACCTTTTCCTTTGGCAGATCTGCACTAGTAGACTGCAGTTTTTGAAGACGTTTTAAAGTCTTCTCCTCATCTATCATTACATCTTCACACCACTCCCTCCACTTTACTTCCTTGAATTGCTCGTAAACTTCTTCATTATCAGACATTTCACCCTCTTCTTTGACTAGAGGCTCAGTCTTCAGGGACTTTGCTCTTTTTCTGTTCGTTTGGACATTCATTCTAGGAGAACTAGGTTTCCCTTGTCTGGTTTTTCCACCTGCTGATACAAAAGCTTCTTTCTGTTTTTTTGCATTCTTACGGCCAGCTTTCGCATTAGAATTCTTCCCACCAACAGCTTCAACTTCCTGGGAACAGAGTATGCAGGCAACAAAATTGAAGTTAGCCGACAGAAAAAAAGAGAGAACTTCGGCAAAACATCACTCAAGACACAGGAAACACCAGCAAACCCCCAGCCTGCCCAAGATCACCCCCAAAATAGAAAAGGCAAAGAAATACAAAAGTAGAATGAAGAGAAGTTAATATACGAAGAAAAATAATCAGATATGGAATGGGCAATCAACAAAGTCGAGGCCTAGATTTCAGCCAAAGGACTCCAAACTAGATTATATCTATAGGCACAGCTAATATCTCTCGTGCATATAGAAGTATGCACAAGTGAAAACCAGTAACATAATCTAAAAAAGAGGGCACACATTCAAATCCAAATATGAAAAAGAGAAAAACGAAAACCAGCTAGTAGACACTTGAAACAAATGGATTACTTGAACTGATCTATATTCGAGGCAGGGAAATTCATATTTCACGCCGTCGAGCGCTCTGGAAATCATATTTGTAAGAAGATCCTACTTCAATATTCTTTATGGTAACATAATGACCTCTTGTAAATATGAAGCAACAAATTTAACGAATCAAGGTAGTGGGTTTATAATAGTAATCTGGCTACATCAGAATATATGTACTCCTTAACCAATTAAAGATCATTCCAACTTATAAAAGAGAGGAGCAGGAGCTTCATTATCAGTTTGAAGAGCTGTTGATGGCTTTTAGTCCTACCATTTCCAAAAGCTGTGTAGCTCGTTCTTTCAGTTGGGGTGCTCGAGGTAAGAAGGTTTCATGGTGTTGAAGTTCTGCAGGAGCAATCTTCTTAGTAAGGCCAAGTTGTTCGTCTAACCTAATCTGTTCCCAGTTGCCAAATCCATGATAGTGAATTCCAAGAAGCAGCCTTGCATCATCCTCTGATGAGATACCAAGAAGGAGTAGATTAGCATCCAATCATAGCAATATAAGCACAAAAACATTTGTCCCCACAACATGATGCATGCACAGCTGCTCACCACTCACCAGGGTAAAAAATATGTATTACGAAGACCTACTAGAAATAAATACCGGAGACAGAAAAGGCAATAGGTCAAATGTAAAAGCAAATCCCTACTTACTCTGGTTCCACCCACAACCTTTAGACCAAGTGGATGGTTTGAGATATGCTAGCGCTCTAAATTGAGAGACAGGATCTTCGTATCGGCTAATCCGCTTAGCAAGCAATTGAAGTTCTTCAACACGTCCCAAAATTTCATCAGCCTTCACAGGCACACCAAAAAAATCCAAAAGCGGACCCTAATGGACCAGCATAGCAAGTTTTAGCTGCAATTCGTGAGGAGGTTCCAACTGAATTTACAAGCATAATTTACAAAAAAAGGGGCAAACCTTTGGGTCCAGAATTTCCCCTCCTTTAACTGCTTCTCTACATCCATCAATTAAAGCATCATACAGCTCAATTTGAGCTTCGGTAGGAGCAGCTTCAACCGATCCACCAACTTCTGCTGCTATCAAGCTTATTTGACTATCATTTCCAAACTTCTTAACCTAATTTATGTGAGCATCGGTAAAGATAAAGGTCTGATTACAGATGCTGACAGTAAAAGTGAAATGAAAGAGGAAAAACTTGGAAACAAAAAGTTCTATATACTGATCAACACAAAAGAAAACAACCATATACACAATCCAGAAATAAGGCTTTCAAGTCGACCATTAAATGTCTTCCCACAGGTTAGGCCATGAAGATGAAGAATGTGCTGGCCGGAAATCTTAGGCTATAGATCATTAAAGTGCACGAATCTTGTGTTACCATGATTATCATCATTATATTTTTCTTTACTTAAAAAAGCTGTTATAACCTAAAATAGTTCTCCAACTCTTATTTTATCGAAAATGTTTCTTCAAGGAATTCACTTCTTTGACCAACCCTTGTTTTGTGTTTCATTAGACCCTTTTGCAGCGGAGGATTTCTTTTCCTTTTTCTAAAGATGCAGACAATAAAGAATAGGGAACGAGGAAAAATTTGAGAACAAAAAGTTTCTACAGATCAACACAGAAGACAACTATGTACATAATCCAGAGATAAGACTGCTTCAAGTTAATATATAATTTCTTCCCACAAGCCAGGCAACAAAGATGAAGAGTGCACTGCTGAAAATTTTCGTGGCTAGATTTAGAAGTCTATGAACCTTGTGTTAAGATTATTAGTATTATTGATTTTTTCTTCAATTGAACCTGTTTGTCTGAAATAATGTTTCAATTCTAATTTTCAATCAAAGATGTTTCTCAGAGTTGACTCTGTTAATCATGTGCAATCAATTAGCAATAGCAACTAACTCATTTCGTGATTCTAACAGAACTTTTTGCAGTCCAGGATCCCCCCCCCCCTTCCTTTTTGAGGAGAGGTGGGCAGATTGCAGGGTACGGATGTCTAAAATGTTAGATTTTTTCTTGCAGGCCTTCCTCCATTTTTGAAATATATCTACAACTCCCGAGTACTGAACGAACGCAGCCAAATATCTCAAGCACCATTCACATCCGAAAACATGATTACACATGATCTCCTGTTTATATAACATCAATACCAACATAGGTCTACTAGCAACTGGATATGAGTTGGGTAAGAGTTAGTTTCCTTAATTTCATGATAATTATACATTATCCAGGATACTGATCCAATTTATTGGCCATTTGAGTGCCAAAAGGAAGCATGCTTAGCCTGAATGAGTTGCAACGGTATCACAGCAAACCTAAAATAAATGCAACTGTAGTACACAAATAATAAAATCAACTCGTGCATTTCACCACTAAATGACGAGGACATTTCGTTTAGCCAGGATATATGTGACCCCTTTAGTTTGACACAATGATTCGGCAGAACATAATTATGATGATTAGGATCCGTTGATTAAATGTTTATAAGCAAGAAATCAAGAAGCAAGTAAGTTTCTCTTTCAGCATTTTTAATAGCTTACTTTCAAACATGCTGTAAAGACTAGGACATGAGAACATGCAAGAGGTAGAACATTTCTTTCACTAACCGCGAAAGCACAAACTTTTTCTTTAAGGTGAAAAAAAAGGTCAAAGAAAAACAGGTATTCAATAGTCATATAGGTTATGGTTCTATTGCCTTTTCTCTAATTAATGGAGCAGATTATGAAAAACACAAAAGGAATGTGACTTTACCGCACGAGAAAACCGAGTTGCATCCCTTTTAGGCAAGTTCCCATAAGACCATCCCCTCACTTGAGCAGTCGCACCTTCAAGCACAGGATGAGAGTATCCAGAATCTGCCCTCCGTCGCTTTGACACCCTTTCCGGAGCTTCGACTCCTTTCTTTTTCCTCTTATTAATCCTCTCGGGTGGTAGCGCCTCTGCATAACTTTTAATATTCCGTGCTGCTCGTGGAGCTAAAGCATCCTACAAAATAGAAGGAACACCAGAGGAACTTATCAGACTGAAATATTTCTAAGTTATGACACACATCTGCCAGGGTATGCATACTTCAGCATGTGCAACAGCTTCCGGCTTTATCATCCGGCTCCAGAAAGTCCCATCATCTTCAGCACCACAGAAATTTGCCACCTTCATATTGGGAAAAGATGAATTCAGTTCACACGTAAAAGTTTTATGTTAAAACCACAACCATCAGAGTGAAAAAATAAAAAATTTAAAATTTAAAAAATATATATATGATAATAATGATAAAACAGACTGAATTAATTAAAGAAGATATGCAAGGCTTTTAAGCTGGTGAAAGGCCTCTCACAAACACTTCACTATTGTAAAGAATAAAGCTACAAAGAGAACTGGAAATTATTCAGCAGAAGAATAATGACATGTCATATACTAACCTTAAAAGCACTCAACAATTCATTTCCTTCCTCTCCTTCAGTTACTTTGTCTTCGACCTTCTCTGCCCTTTCAAGAATCTCATCAATATCCATACTGAGAAGCCTTTTCTTGCTTTCCTCCTCATTTTTATCCTCCTTAAACAGTTCTTCCGCCCCAAACCTCAAAATTGCTGAAAGCTCATTCTGTATGGCAGATGCAGAGAAACTATAAAAACAGATGTCTGTATATATACACACAAAAACATAAATATAGGCATAATCTGTAAGACTTACTTTGTCAAAAGTACTTCCTTTCTTCGCTTCCTTTTTCTCCAGTCTGCCCTCTGCATTTAGTTTTTGAATAACCAAATGGTCTAGAACCTATAAACGAAACGTCATAAAGTAAGAACATAGTTAAACCATCTACAACCAACTGAAGAAAACCTCCCTAAAAAGCACAAGAAAGTGCACTATTCAAGCATAAATATCTAAACTATGAATGAAGAATTTTTAACATAAAAAGCAAATGACATAATAGTTTATATACACAATAAACCCCATGAAACAGTGCAAACGAATCATACCATCTTCTTTTTGGCCCGCTCCAAGATATCTTCCTCAACACTCTTGCTAGTAACAAACCGGTAAATATTAACCACTTCTTGCTGCCCAATTCTATGAGCTCGGCTCATTGCCTTATTAAAAAAATAGAGACACAATAAGACAACATACGATGATGTATATAATGGAAAAAAGAAATTTAAGGAACTACGACAAAGTATGCGGTAGAATCATCTGAGCGAACCTGTAAATCATTTTGTGGATTCCAATCTGAATCAAATATAATAACTGTGTCGGCAGTTGCAAGATTAATGCCCAAGCCACCAGCACGAGTGGAAAGAAGAAAACAGAAATCCTCACTTCCAGGAGCATTAAAATGTTCCATAGCCTGGTGGCGTAACTCAGCCTTTGTACTCCCATCGAGTCTTTGATATTGGAACCCTTTGAGAGAGAGATATTCAGCCAGCAAATCCAGCATCCTAACCATCTGTTTTTCATATAAGGTTGGTTCATTTTATGAAAAAGGAAAATTGAAGCCAGATCTCAAGAAAGTCCAGTTGTTAATAATTCAATGTTTTCTATCACGGTATCACCGAAAGGTTGACAAGGGGGAATCAGCTAAAACTGAAGCAATTGCAGAGGAAGAATCCCTGAAACTATCATAGAAGCCTGTAGAGAATTCTGCATACTGTTCAGTTCTCAAGCACGGCCACTTGACTGCCATTCTAAATAGTTACTATCAATGTTATTTATCAAGTTCACTTTTGAGAGGATGATACTTCACATCAAAAAGGATTTATGCTTATTGAGTAATGAAGCCAGTGCAGAACTAAGTGCCATGCCAGGAAATGTTAGAACCTGTTTGGAGGCACCTGAAGAGCCCACATGAAACGGAAATAATGCAGTATCATTTGGCCTTGGAATGACAACAACGAGATGGGGGGAGATTGCATACGGTTAATGTCTAGTGGCAACACGATAAATGACCCTAAAATTAGAACTGAGAGCTCAAGGTCTAGAAGCCAAGCAGTTGGATGTAATAACTGGAGAATGATATCAGCCCCGACTTGCATTTGGGGCAAAGCACCAATTACCAACCATAACGATAAAAAAGAGTTGACTCTTATTCTCAAGGCCACACCAAACCTTTGGGCAGTCCAAGAACGTTTTCTAACTTGCCATAAGTAATACAAGACAGATGACATGCCACAACAAAATGATGAGTGAATTGTTACAAACCTGAGAAAATATCAGAACCCGATGTTTGGTCTCATGCAATCTATTGAGCAGCTTGTCTAGTATGACCAGCTTTCCACTACTCAGAATAATTCGTTCCAGTTTAGAACTACCTACGAAGTTAGTATCCCCTCCATAACCATGGTCTGCACTTTCAAACAAAAATGGATGATTGCAGCACTTCTTCAACTCCACAACAATATTCAGAAGTGAGACCTGCAATAGTTATTCACTTATTCAGGATGGCATTCAAAGGTTTAATCAATTTCTTTTTTTTCCCACACATGGGACCTCCAAAATAAGCAGCCACAACATTACCTTATATAATAACACGATCTATTTGCTGGCATGTATACTCATATTAATGGCAAGTTTTTACTAATTGAACAGTAGTAGTTTCCTATCATGATCGGCGAAGATGAAACTAAGTGATGCAAAGTAATGGGGCAGGGGGAATTGTAGTAGTGATACACCAAGTGAAAACTTAAAAACAGAGTATCAACGACCAAGTAATATAGTGTTCCTTCTAAATTCGGTAGAAAAATTCTGCAATAATCTACCTATAGTAAGGCTTTGGAAGAGCGATAATACAGACCTGATTCCCCCGAACTCCCTTATTCAGATCCTGGAAATTACGTTCCAAAATCCATTTGTAATACCTGATAAGAAGAGGTAGAGAAAGATTTAAAAATATATATTACACAAAGAAAAACAAAAGGAAGTGATATTAACAATCACCCAAGCTGATAACTAGTTCTTAGTTCCAAGAAAAACTCACTGCTTCTGAAGTGGTGACATCTCAACCCTAAGGATGCGTTCAATCTTAGGGGGTAAAGACTTCTCCACGTCTTTTATGACTCTTCTAAGAATGTGAGGTCTCAATTCCATGTGAAGATTAGTAAGCTGCCGAAAATTTAGGAACATAAGTTCACTCCTAAATACAAAATGAATCTTTAATGAAGGTGGAGACTAGAGACCATGAAAAATATATACCTCTGTTTCATTAAACGAACTAAGATTCTTGTACTTCTGCACAAAGTCATCCTTACTCCTAAACTTGTCAGGATCAAGAAAATGAAGCAAAGCCCTGCAATTTTCCAGTAAATAAATTCAGGTGTCGCAATGTTTACCAAACAAAAGCACAATATAGGCATATCAAAAATAATTTTGCATTAAATGAACACAAGCAATCAAAACGTAAAGAACAACAAACCAAAATAGTTAACAGGCCAAACATATTCTTAAGGCTCAGAAGAAACACCACATAACTAGTGAAGGAAGAAATAAAAAAGGAGTTGGAACGCATATCTTTCAAATGATGGCTATAATTGTTACAAGCAACCACGAAACAATCAAATTTTATTTTGGAAACAAGTCCCTGAACTGGGTGAAGGATAAGATTCTGCTTAGTGGTAAAATTCAGAAACATAAGATGCATAAATAGAAAATAATCAATTCCTATCCAGGAGCACATCATGCACCAGAATACTGAATGGAAGGCATAAAATAAATTACCATAGCTCTTCAACACTGTTTTGAAGAGGAGTGCCAGTAATTAGCAACTTGTTCTTCGTGCTAAATTCCTGAAAGTATAAATCCATGACTCAAAGTCCATGCAACTAAAATACATACTTAAACAGAACAATTGACTGTCGTACAGATAATGTCGTATACAAAGACGCCTCGCTGTTCTTTAACCTATGTGCTTCGTCAACCATAAGATAGTTCCACTTAATTTTCGAGAGAACAGCTTTATCCTTTAATAGTACTTCATACGTAGTCAAAAGAGCATCAAACTTTATACTCCTGCCTGCTTTTTTGTCATTGTAAAACTCATATTGCTGGCAGACCTGCAAAGTTACAGATAAAAAAGAAAAGATGGAAGCCAATTAATGTTTTGTAGATTAAACCCTGAATATTTTCGACCAGTTACTCAAAGACAATACCATCACTATGCAGATGAAGACACAATAAAAATCAAATAGATCTGAACCCTATAGAGAACATTCAAATAAAATATAAAGGTGATGGCATGTATCAGTTTTTTCCCAATGTACAAATGGCAACAATCTGCCACGTAACTAATACCGTAATGACTAGAAGTACCAGAATGGGGTGAAATATTCCTTTGCAAACTCAGAGTCTAAGCACACCCACACTTTGGATTGATTGTGCCTTGCCAAAGAAACGAAAGAGATAAAAGAAATATAGAGAAAACCCACAACCTATCCAAACAGAAAGTGGATTTGCACTCTGGATTTTGAAGCCAAAGTTCAAATCCGTGACGCAAGGGAAAAACAAGTCAAGCAGATATAACAAAACTATTAATGTCCGTTGTCATACTAGTAGAAAACAACTGAGCTACCGCAGATGTAGAACTACTAAAGAAAACTTGCACCCACCTCACGGCTAGCTCGAGTTCCAACATAAATAATAACATTCATGTTAGGCAGCCACTTTCTGAATTCCTTTGCCCAATTTGACAAGGTAGATAATGGAACAACGACGAGAAATGGTCCTTGGATTTGCTGAGAATGCTGCAGAAAAGATAAGAGATCAGCATCTATCAAAACTTTCGAATAATTTACAAAGCTCACAAGCAAAATATAGTACCTGCAAGAAACCAACCATTGAAACTGACTGAACTGTTTTACCAAGACCCATTTCATCAGCTAGAATCACATTGGTGTCATTTCTCCAGCTGCACTGCAAAAAAGTCATCGATCAGCAGCAGCTTTCACAGAACCTCATCAATAAGAAACTAAAAAAAAAATTATTCAAGGTAAATCCACGAGAACCAAGTGCGCACCTATTAACTAGAAAGTTCAGACCTTCAAGCTGATAATCTCGAAGCTTTCCCCCTTTCAACCACTCAGGCTGCTCGTCAAGCTTCCTGAGACTTCCTGACAGAGTGAAACAAGACTTATAAATTTACAATATGGATGTAACTACCAAGCCAGATAAATTAAATAAAAGAACCACCCCAAAAAAATGAATAAATAAAATTCTTCGAACTGTTCTCATCGCTAGTACTATGAAGCTTAAACATAGTTACAGTAAGGGCATAATATATATATGTGTGTGTGTGTGTGTGTGTGTGTGGGTGTGAAAATTAAAATATATGAAACAGAGCAGAAAGTCAAATTAGGCCACGTATAGTGGAACTACAACCTTTGATTTTCTTCCTCTGGAAATCAACAGTCTTCCCTTGAACCATTGCTGCAGCCTCTCGAGCCTGCGCTCAGAAGACAGTAATGTTTTTGATGAACTATGCACACTATAAATTGAATATCACAACCATTAACCTAAGAAATCTACCATGTCAAAAACTAAAAAGATCCTAAAGTGCCGAAAAACAGCTCTGAACCAAACAGAACAAGATCAGAGCACATCTAAAACCCGGTATCTAAAATTTGTGAAGGACTAAATCAATATTATAGATCCATATTTCAAAAACAGAAGTTTTCAACAATCTCACTTGGACTGTGCATTTGCTTTCCCAGATCAACCAACGCATTGTTAAGCAAAACATTCCTCTTATGAGTCAATATTATAGGTTATTTCCCACCCCATAAAGAAAAAAAGATTTGCATATTTGGTATATAATCATCATCTTGTCCATTCGCCCAAAACATAAGCAATCTCCCCGTACCTCACCAAATTCTCAGCCACGGAAAACAAACAATTTTTTTAAATAACCAAGAAAATTACTAGGGCAGTGTTCTTTGGGCACACCCTAGCAGCCATATTCCGGGGTAACCACACGCTCCCCAACACCTGGCCCTGGAGACATCAGGAGTAGCTGCAGTTGACTATGAGCCTTGGTGTTCCATACTAGGCCTGATCACCAACTGAGCTATCCCCTGGGGCTGCCAGGGGAATCGAATACAAGTGCACTGCCACGAAGTGACCTTCTCCAACCAAAAGGACGCAACAAACTACTTTAAAACTAAGGTACCAATGAGCAGACTTTCGGATGTCTAAAAAAACTGTAAATAAACCAAGTCCATACAGGTCAAGAAGCTGTTCATTTTCTTGCTCTCATAAATTGATGGGATGCAATACAAAACAATATCATACTATTAGATAATTATACGACTTAAACTCAATTGCCACAATTCTACAAAGAAAAACTAAAGATTAAAGAGGATTTCTAAAAGCTTCAACTTAGAAACCTTATAACAGTTCATTAATGATGAGCTGCGAGCTAAAAATAACCAGTTAATTCCCTGAAATCACCAAACATTCACCAGCCTGATGGCCCATGTCACCATTCAGAAGGAGAGGTAATATTGATACCTTGTACTCATCAATCGCATCCTGAGCAAATGGAATATCTGTATCCTTTTCCCTACAAGACATAGCCAAAAAAGAAATAAAATAGAAAACTCAGCCATAATTGCTATATCTGATAAGGAACACCAGCCAACGAATTAGATCAGAATTCCAAGAAATGGACAAGCATTACTGACAGATAAAATTATCAAATATATGTATATTCAATTCAGATCTAATAATAGAAAGGAAGCAGCCAAAGCATATATAAACCATATATTGGATTACCAAGTAGCTTCAGCATAAGACAGTCCTTGCCACTTGACCAAATATTCAGGCACTACATCACCCAAGCCATCCTTGATGACTCTATCTGCTATGACTCTCTCCACCTATGCATGCATCAATAATATTACGTAAATGTGAAGTTAGATGAGGTATGAGGTTTCCAAAAGAAGATATTAAATGTTGAATAAAACCCAAATTGATGATGGTGCCAAGAAGCAGACCTGACAGTTTTGTTTGATGATATCCAGATCCATTTCCTTGCTGACATCATTTACCTCAATCTAGTCCACAATGAGGAAGTTTACAAATGGAATAAGATAATTAGACCATCGACGACAAATAGAGAGACAAAATCTCCCCCGTTTCCATTGTGAGAACAGGAAAAAGTGGCAATATAGACATTACATGAACAATTTCGACTACTAACACACAAATAATAACAAGTCAAACCTTTGTTTTAGTTGTCAGGAATGGTCAAAAGCTCAATAACAACTTTGACAATCTTAATCACAAAATCTTGCACGGGGAAAATAATAAAGATCTCAAAACTGCAGTAACTTTTACCACCAAACTAAAAAGATAGTCTTCCAAAGTCAACAACTTCCGAATTTTCAGGGAGGTTTATGATACAGTGCTACAGCAGTCAATCACAATATATGTGCTCAACATGGGGTGGCTAAACCTTGCATTAACTCCACGACTTATCTTTAGGCTCACAAGCCCACACTTGATATTTAACCTAGCATCAACATTCTTAAACACTTAACCACATAGCAGCAGAAACCAATAACTTCGAGTTAGCATAATATAAGCAAGATATTCTTAATACTAGCAATGGCCTTCTAAATATCACAAAAGAGTAGGAACCTATGTATTTTCCATATAAAATTTCAAATACTTGTAAAAAATATAGTATTTAGATTACCTCCTCACGGGACACCATCTTCCGATACTTGACATCTTCCATCACTTTTTTGGTATAATTCAAGACCTTCTTAAAACCACTGAGCTGAAATTCACAGAGCTTATCAGTTTACTTCTTTTAAGAAAACGAAGAAACGGTATCTTACTGATAAAAGAGCGAGAACTATAAGGGTTGGGATGAGGGATTCCCGGAAAGCAAGGATAATTAAGATGACACTCCAATTCCTAACTAAATCTGATACATGACCTTCTTAAAACCACTGAGCTGAAAATTCACGGAACTTATCAGTTTACATCTTTTAAGAAAACAAAGACACGGTTATCTTAATGATAAAAGAGGGAGAACTACAAAAGCTGGGGATGAGGGATTCCTGGAAAGCAAGGATAATTAAGATGACACTCCAATTCCTAACTAAATCTGACTTATGATCATTTACTATTAAATCAGTGAAATAGTTAAAATCGTGGTTTTAAAATTGTAGTACTGGTGAACAAAGGCATTATAAGAACACTAGCTGCCAGGGATAAGCTAAGTATATTAGGTATAGAAATTAAGATTTGCCAAACTTACATTCTGCAACTCAGAAAATGATTTCCATTGACAGTGCAAATGTGATTGGCCTTTCCACTTTATTAAGAACTCCATCTCATTCCAATCTGGTTCTGAGTCAAACAAGTAGCTCAATAGCACAGGCTCAGTTGATTTTTTATTCATTAAAGCTTCTTCAGCAGTGCCCTTTGGTTGATGCCATAATACCTTCTCAATTGCATCTCCATCTTCTTCCTCAATCTCGTCCTTCTTGATAAAGGGAAATTAGCAAACAACTTAAGACCATGAAGTGCTTAACAATGAATAAGAGAACTACAATGTTCAATTGTTCGCAAAATTATTTTAAGACGTAAAAGAAAAGGACAAGAGGTAAATGGTGCATATTGGAAGTCATGAAACAAATTGCAAAAAAGAAACCAATTAGTGCACAATAATGAAACCACAGAACTCAAAAGATATGGTTGTAATGAAAATAGCATAAGCTCCTTAAATATAGAAGGCGGTTGTTTTCTAGATTTTATACCACTATATAATTTTCTCACAGAACGAAGAAATAAGTTGCTAGACACGTACAGATTACAGCGACACCTATACGTGAGAGAAAAATAATGATCCAATAACACATACAAACCTTAAGATTCTTTTTCTTGACTTCATCACAATCTTCGCTTTCATCACTCTCAACATATGACACTTTCCGCACTGAACGACCAGAAGTCCGTAGGTCATTGTTCCTACCAGACATATTAGTGGAAGCAGATCTACCAACACTTTTCCTATGAACTGGGGCACCTCTCCTTGTATTTCTAAAATCCTCATCACTACCATTTTCCGAGTCCTCGTCAGAAGATTCTTCGTCATCTTCCTCGAAGGATGCCCTACCTTTCTTTCTCCGAGTGGATGACGCAATTGATTTGATTTCCCTGGTAGACTTCAAACTACGGCCCCCCCTACTAGATTGTCTGGCCTTATTTCTGTTAAAGTAACCAGCATCTTCATCTGAGATATCCAATACATCATCAACAATATCCTCATCGTCAGATTCTTCAGCATCCCAATCGTCATCTTTATCCTGTACATTAATGGAAAAGCTAGTCCCTGTAAGTTCACTTTGAACATAGTTAACCAAAAACCTTCTACTAAATTCCCAAGCTACGCACATACACACCACAACACTGATTGTTGAACCTTTACATAAGGAGCCAGATATCTTTTAACAGTAAAATAAAATAAATAAAAATTATGTAAAGATAACAATCTTGAGTTTAACAATAAGGTAACGATTTCTGTTAAAAACTAAAGATTATGTAAAAATAAGGGGTAACAAATTTGTAAAATTAAAATAAAAATTATGTTAAGAAGGACGGACACAGATATATAAAAGGTAACAATTTAACCAAGTCAATAGAACATCCTACTGAGTTTAGTGTTCAAACACATGGTACAACTGCTTGTATCACAAACTGAGCGACATAATCACACTCCACAAAGGGACAGGAGAAGAGAAGCATGGATGTGGGGCCAAATAACAAAAAGAAAGAAATCTGAGTGATAAACTTGTATAGGCCCGTTAATGTAGAAACTCAGACTAGTCTTCTAATCATCTATTGCATAAACATGCAGCACCTCATACTTCCTCTCTAGAGGATCGGTGACAATAACATAAAGTCCCATCATTTCTAGGTTAAATCCTATAAATAGATGACTCATTGCATGGATCACGTAATACATAAAGTATATTTTTTTTTTAAAAAGTCAACTATTATGGCAAAGTTCCAAGAGAAAGAAAACTTAGAATCTCACTCAGTCACTCTTGAAAGTACAAGCACAGAGTGCAGCAGATATTTCTAATATAATTGAGGAACATTCTGAAGAGCCTGAAAGTTGAAAAACATTTCTGAAAAGCATGGAAGCTTGATTACCTATAATAGATTTCAAACATACCTACCTTTTAGGATCCAGCAAATCCTTTATATCCAATAGGCAAGAAAAAGATGAAAGAAAGAAGTCACGTATTAAAATCTCAAGCCCAGGGGAACATAACAAGGCTTGAATAAAATTCAATTGAACTACTGAAACTACTAAAAAAGAAACCCAATGAGGTTTGTCGGGGAGGTAACTTATGTTCCATACATGATAGTTAAATACAATAATGAGCTTGACATATATAGAATATGAAAAATCATAACGAAATCACATACTGAATAATGTTAACCTGCTCATATGATGACATAGTAAAAATTATCATATTCCACTAACAATTCATTAAGCCATTTAAAAAAAGGTTCCACTCCATGCATTTATTAAGTAAACATATAACAAAGAAATCGTGCATTAATACATCAATTCCGAACACATTCAATAAAAGCGTCAGATTAACTTCTGAGGTAAGAAGGGGTTTAATAAGACCACATTCTCATAAATATGTTTCTTAACAAGTAAAGATAGTTTTCTCAATTCGCATGCATCTAGGATAATGTATCCTTTCTCTATTGCTTGTTATCCATATTCCATAGATGAAGTGCATATTCATTGAGTCAATGAGATGAGAAGTTCTCATTCGTAACACCGTGGGTCTTATGATTGCTTGCTAAAGTTTTTGGATCAATAAATGAACAGAATCACCATGCATCAGATCAATCAGCAGCACATAAATTGTTAAAACAACATGTCTGATTAGCTTAGATATAAGGACAGGGTTCAAGTAAACCAGATGCACAAGAATGCATTTCAGGAGAAGAAATCAAGTCTGTCAGAGGGCTGATTAGCCATCCAAGCCCTGTAAGATACGAGTGTGTAGAATAGATCTTGTTCAAATATATGGTAGTAAACAAGAGCTACAACCACTGGACTACAGTACAACTTAAATGAAAAAAGTGTTACATTGACCCTTGTCTATTCTCTGTCTCTCCATTTGCGTGTATCTAGGATCTCATCTTAATGTCTCTATATACTCATTTTCCAAAGATGAGGAATAGTTCCTTTTACATATTTATCGAATAAAATTAGGGATAAATATTGTATATATTGGGTAAAATATAAACAAAAGTGTCTTATAAATCAATATCAATATATAAACAAAAATCAGATATCCCCTTTTTTGTATGTAAAGATACGTTCAAACCCAAGCAGTCAAATTGATTGTTTAACGTGTTCTCCATTAGCTAGGTCTCTCTCTCAAAATCTGAGCATTCCTTACAAACTCAAATTCAATCCCAAACTTCCTAGGTGCATGAAAATACACCTCGTCAAACGAAGGCCCATCCAAAGCAGCCCAAACTCCCAAGCATCAACATATGCTTGAAAACCTTGCATAAACGGATTCACAACTATTGCTATAGAAAGGCAAGGGGAAAAACCAACAAACACGTTTCAATCCCTAAATATTGGAAAATACTGCAACTCAATTCCCCGTAGAGGCACTCGAAGAAAATATATCAACTCTTCATTGACCGAGCAGAAAATAAAAAATAAAAAACCTTGATGCGTCTGTGCCCAATTGTGGCTCCATAATCAGGCTCAAAGTCAGCATCATCAGGGTCATCTTCTGCAATTAAAAAAATTGGCAAGTGAATACAAGGCCAGATTGCCTGGGCATGTGTAGTTCATCAAAGTTGTAAAGTTGCGCTGATCCAAAATATTGAAAGGAATTATACAACAATTACCATCTACATCCTCATCATCTTCTTCATAATCAACATCTTCATCACTGTATTTGTCGGATTTCAACCCCTTCGATTTCTTAGAGATACTGCTGGGGGGAGCAGGCCGCGGTGGCAGCTTCGTATTATATCCACTTGAGTGGTTCACTGCTCTACAGTTATTCACAGACTCATTTGGATCATCACCATCCTGCTCATAGTACTCATCTGACAACATCTCATCAGCAGGAACATTCTGATGATGGTCCCTCCTCGTCAATTCTTTACGTGTCATATCAGCATTTTCAGATTCCATCCTATCCTCTTCTACCCCATCAGACTCCTCGACTTCAGATCCACTCTTAGACTCCTCCCCTGACTCTGATGCTCCATGGGACATAGTTGCTGGCTGGTAATCCTTCCAGAAAGATGAACCCCACCTTCCACCAGCAGCTGTTCCCCTGATAGGAGGTTGGTTATCACTCATCTTCACATTGCTGTTACTATCGTCTCCCATATTACTAGATGTAGGCTCTGGCATTTCCTCATCGTTGGCACTAGAATTCTCCTTAAGTCTGCTGTTGTTCATGGCCAGCTGCTGCGAGTGACTTCTCTCATTCAATGCAATCTGTTCTACTGCTTCATCCGAGGAGTTTCTCGAAAATGCCATGTTCTATTCTTCACATTGAATTAATTCTAGAGTCCAAAATACAATTCCAGAACCAATTGATTGAAATCAAGAGAAGTGTGTTATAATACCAAGATCTCCCTCCAATGCCTCTGCCATAAGCATACACAAGAACTAACTAAAGTTAGAATCCATACAGACTGCTTAAACTTCCGAAATTCATTAACAATGTTATTACACGTACTGTAAATTAATTCTGACAACTGAACAAATTTTATTGCAATACATATGGATCGGTTACTTAGCACTCCGAATTCCTAAAGAAACCCGAATTTTCACGAGTGTGCAATCAATTACAGAAGAAACCCTAAATCCACATTGAAGAAAACCTTAATCGTACTGAAAACGGCTAATGGTTTGGAACCGGAGCTGATTGTTCAATTTCGTTCAAAAACTAACCTTTGCAAACACAAAACAAAAGCGAGGGAGAATTTCGCAATTCGGTCAAGGGTATTTTCGTAAATCCCGTGGATACGAGGGGTTTAAACTCCCGATTCGCCGCGGACTGATTACGGCTACCGCAGTGAAGCCGGCGGCGGCGGGAAATATAGGTTTCAAAAACGATACCGTTTGAGAGGCTCGTGGATAAATTTTTGGTCGGGTGAAAAACCGCTTAGTTACCGCGCAGGTGCAAAGCAGTTTCGACGATGGCAAAATCGATGAATCGAAGATTTATTGCAGCAGTGTTGATGTCCGATGATTCACAGAAGAATGGGAGAGAGATATAGAGAGAAAGAGAGAGGCGTGCGTGTGTTATATTTTAGAGAGAGAAAGGGTGATTATCAGAGAGGAAATATGGATTTGTGAGGGGTTATTTTCCCCTTAGGCATAAGTGATATGCTGATACGGACGGGGTGGTTACAAAACTGTGGAATTTTGCGATATCGGGGTAGTTTCGTCAGTTCACTAGGGAAGGTACTACCTCCACTGCACAAGCTACTGGTCTCTCGAAGGTGACCTACTTGTTGGATGTGGAGCCTAAAGTGACGCGGGGATGTCATGTCGCCGCCGCGACAAAAGGTGCGTAAGGTGGTTTCATGGACGCGAGCAGAACTTGTGGCCGCGACGGGGAGTTGTAGCCGCGACCAAGGGAGCGAGATGCAGGGCCTTGGTTCAAACAAGAAGTTGAGGGCGCGACGGGAGCTCGCGGGCGCGATCGTCGGATTTGACGATACCGCGCGAGCGCGAATCGAGGTCGCGGCGGCTGAAACTTGGGGAACAAGTTTATAGAGTTATTTTGACTATTATAAATAGTGGTATCCTTGTCCATTCATTGTATTCTGAAAAACATCATATTCAGTGCATATCCGGCTTGGTATCGCCCCTAGATGTAGTTACACTTCGTAACGAACTGGGTTACCAGATTCGTGTATTCTTGTGTGATTAGTTACTCTTTTTTCTTCCGATTATCTTGTCGTTTCGTGGTTGTGAGTGGGTCTAATCTCAACACTATTTACCTTTTCTCATGCACTAGGTATATCTATGCACATTTTCAATCAAAATCACACAATTCTTCAGAAAACTCGAACTAGGGGTATAAATGCATAGAGTTCTCGTTGAACAACTCATTTAACGAGTTTATTTATTTAAATAAACACATAAATTGTTAAGCTTGTTTTATAAACTAACAGTGTTTGAACATGATTGACTTGTTCATTAAAGGTTCGCGAATAAACTTGTTCGAAACTCACTAATATAATATTCTTGTATCATATAATATAATATTCTTGTATTATAATGAGCATTTGGTTTAATTTATTTATTTGTATTGAAATTTAGAAAAATGTGTTTTTATTTTACGTTCTTGAATAAAATAATTAGTTATTTCACGAGCACAAATGTTCACAAACACGGTCAAGCACGTTCTTGAATATAATCAAACACTCTCAAGTACGGCGCAGCTTGCCTCGAGTTCTATTAAAGTAAATGAATCAAACATGCTTACCTACAAGTCATGGCTTCAATGAGATCGAACAATTATCCTATTTCTTTGTTCATCAAACATCAATGAGATGCAGATTCACAACACTCCTCTCATGGTATGTGAGCCCACTGTAGAAGTTATCCAATAACATCAATCTCTCAAAGCCACGGTGGGGGCAACCTCTCAAGCTTTTCTTGAATCATTCTCATGCCTCCGGGAAAGATTCATCAGCTTCTCGTGCGAATGTTGTAATCTTATGTCTAAGTTGTGTTATTTTGCTTGGTGGAAATCACTTTTGCAGGTACTTTGCTCATAACTCCTCCCATTTGTTATAGAGTCGACCAGTGAAAATGACATCCACCTTCTAGACTGGTCGCAGAGTGAAAACGGTGATAACCTCGGGCGCACTGCCTCTAGAGATAATCCTTTGAGTTTCAAAATGATACACAACTCCAAGAACGTCGAAACATGGGTTTGGGGGATCTTCATTAGGCATGTCGGAGAATTGATTGGCTTGAATTAGTTGGAGCAAAGTTGGCTTTATCTCAAAGTAGGTTGCTTGTACTCTTGGTGTACAATGCTCGAGTGAGTTCCCGTGCTATTGAGAGCCATGTAATCTCTAAAAGTTTTGGTGGTACATCTTCAACCATCTCAGGGGGTGGTTGGGTTGTTTATGGTGCTCAATTGTTGTGTTTTTTAGTTGAGATATTGAGCTAACCTTCTCATGCATTGACGTTAGGTACAACCAATTTTTTGATTGAATTTAGCAAGCTCGTCTTCAGAACTCCTCCTCTTCTCATAAATAGGGCACCTTCATAAAAAATATTGTCAAGAACAAGAAACAGAATAACTGAAAATAAAAGCTAAATTTTAAATTAAACAAACAACCCGGCTAATTACACGAGGTGACAATCCTCCCGGCAATGGAATCATGAAATTATTGTGAAAAATGCTCCCATTCGAGAAGATTATTGCACCCTCCACGTTGCAAGTTGCACAACCCTCTTGACAGAGGTATTATATGAGATATCGTATTCACAAGGAGGATTTTCCGTGCAAGGAGCTAAGACTATTTGTTCGGCTTAAGTTCAACGAATCGATAGTTAGAGAGTTTGTAAATAATGTATCACAAAGCAAGCAAGTAAATAAACTAAAATATCAATGTAGAGGAATTCCTCGAGGGTTGATTTCACACTAAACACAACAGGGACTAATGTATTGTGATAATTAAATGACTCAATTGTGTAATTGACAGTGGGAGGATCGTAATCACCCAAAAGGTGGTCGAAGAAGGCTACAGTCCTATAAATCAAGCCTCATGAATTTTATGTCACTCTTCGTGATTGGTCAGATAATCGATTCTAAACTAGAGGCGGAGAATATGAAAGTGTGATGAAGACTACGTACATTGTAATATATTTGTTATAGTCAACTTGGGTTCAATCAATCCTTATTACGCAAAACTTGAATTCACCATCGTCTCCCAAACTATAGACCAACTTGGAAACATTAATAAACACTATAGTACAACTACTGTACAAGGTAATCGAGTTAATCGAAACATGCATTGATTGAACTGTAATTTCTCCCTTAGGTCTCCCTTACGGGATGAAGAGTTTAGTTAATGTAATTTCGAGCATTAGAGAGAGCGAGCAATTAGTAGCACAAATACTTGTAACTCTCTAATACCTAGTCATATCTAGAAATAACTCATCCAAGATATGAAAGATTAATACACACTATCTAAATCCAAGAACCATAGGTTTATCAATATGCACAATAAATCAAATAATATTTAAAAAAATACATCAACCCGAGGTTCGGGTTATTCCCTAACCTCTGGAAACAAGGAAACTACTCATGAATCATCACAAGAACAACAAAAAAAATAATTGAACTTGTCGCAAAAATCCCTCTAAAACTGTTAGGCTAGAGAAAGGCTTCCTTAGTCCGCAAGCATACGTATTAAGATAGATATAGTATAAATCGATCCCACACGGAGGATATCCCGTAGGGGATACTAAATGTCTTTCGCAATATTAAATTAGGCAAATGAAAGTTCAAAGTGTGATGATCAATATGAAAGCATAAAATAAGCAATTAAACAAATAAAAAGATACTCTCTACTACAATGGGTTTCCAAGGTGTGGTTTCACCCTAAACCTAGGATTTAATTATAGTGATTACCGATTTACTTAAGGGTTTTGACGGAAGGTCATGCTCCAAGTTAGAAATCCAAGTGGGCAAACAAGAGGGATTCACCAAACTAACTAATTATACCATAATTAGCCCTAATTCCAATTACTAAAGACTGATAACAAAATTACTAGGCCGAGGCAAACAAATCAAGAATATAATTCAGTTAATCCTAACATCCCCATCCCAAGTGAATATTGTCTAGGGAGCGAGGCCCTAGGACATCCATCTAGATCGATAATTGTGATTCGGATTCTCTCGTTGTCTCCCATAGACCCCTAAGGAGAACCGATATAACCTACGTTAGCTACGCCTAAGATATAAGTCATACAAAGCCACAACATCAATTCCAATCACAATCTATCCCTTAAATCAACCACATAAACACCAAGAAATCAAGCCCTAGGGTTGGGCTACTCCTAACCCTATAAACCACAACAAACTACTCATAATTCATAAATATCATCAACAAACCATAATAAATACACAAACCAAACATCAAATTAAGAGGAGATAGGGGATAATAGATGCAAAGAGAAATAAATAGGAAAAGATGAAGAAAGCTTAGTCTTGTATTTAATGTGGCAAGATGATCTTCACTTCTTGATTGCAATTGATTTCTCCAAACAATTCTCATAAAAGCCCTAAAATTCTCTAAGAAAATCTCAAAAGCCCTAGTTGGGTTCTTCAAGAACCTCAGCAACCTTAGTTTTTCTAGAGAGAGAAGACTTTAGGGAGAGAGTAAATAGAAACTAGATATTTTGCAAATGAAAGAAGATAATGAAAATGAGAGTGAGAGAATGAATATATGGACTATTCTCCTCACTCACACACTAAAATCAGTTGAAAACTACATATCATCAAGGGTAAAAGAGTAAAACATAATTAAAAAGGTTTGGAGTCTTTAATTTTCGATTTTGGCCACCTGAATGTGTTTGACTTGGACTTCTCGCAAATTCTTGGAACAATTGGTGCCAAACCAGCTCTTGACCCCAAACACAAAAGTTATAGATATTCATCTCACATTCATGTAGCATCTTAAATTTCTCGATTTCGACTTCATATGATAAAGTTATGGCCGAAAAACAAAGACAACACATGAAAACGGGGCAACTAGCACTTGCGCGGACCGGCAGTCGGTACCAGTTTAATTGGTGAGACCATAAGGTTTTTGGGGGGGTCTGCCGGACTGGCAGCCGGCGACAGCCTTCGGTACCGGCTCGGTTCGGCTGGGGCCGCTGGGCCCTTGCCCCTTCTTCACGCACCTCCATCTTCTGCCGTCGTTTTGGATGCTTTCCTCTTGTCTTCTCGACCCAACACCTACACGAGTTTTGTTCGCGGCTCAATGAACTTTGACTTAAGATTTTGTGGATCCTGATTCAGACACGTTTGGGCCTCGATTTGTGGGCCAGAATGGGGAAACACGTGTGATGGACATCTTCTTTCGTTCTTCACCGTTTCGAGGACTTTCCACCCATTTTCTTGGCTCGACTCTGTCACAACTTCTATTTTTGACTCGATGAGATTCAATTTGGGCTTGACCCTGCCCCACTGTGGACCTGTTTAGGCCTCAAGATGCGGATCGGAGTGAGAAAATGGATGCAATCGACCTTCTTGATCTTCCGAAATTTTCTAACCTTCAAAATACAACTAAAGAATACCCAAAAGTGCATCAAATCATATCAAAAAGGAAAATCACCCCGATAATGCAATGAAATACGAAATCACACGTAAAGATGATAAGCACTCGCAATTCACACACAAATATGGACAGGAAATATGCAAGGAAAACGATATTTTTTACCTTCATAAATCATCATTAAGCAATAAATCAACATCATCATAAACAAAGTGAGATAGGGGAAAGAAAGGCTTAATAAATGATGGATCTTTGGAGAACTCTGACAATCTTTAGTAGTTGTTACAAATCTTCAAGTTTTTCCCTTGATTCCGACTCCAAGGTGGTTGTCTCATTAGAAGAAGGAGAAGCTCTAGCTAAAACTAGAAAATGAAAGAAAAGACGAATTAAAGAAGAGAAAAGTAATAAAATAGGGTAGGTGGGAGGAGCATTTATAGAGACTCCAATACTTCCCCAAGCTAAGCCCTAAAAATCTGCTAGAAAATGACTTCAAATAAAGTAAAATCTATATATATAAAAGTAGGGTTGCTCCTCTCCGACATCGCCACATCAGATTTTAGAGGCCCTCAACTACTGCCATCTGTCCAAAAAAATTAACCTTTTTTCTTCCCAGTCTTATTATAGTTTTAATGTTATTTATTGTGTTGATTATATTTGCGTATAACTCCTTCCGTTACCCCCTCTCTCCATTTTGTCACAAATTTACACAATAACTATTTGTCTTCATGTCTATCTGCATCAAGCTCTACATCAATTCTTCTCTTTCTTCCACTCTATAACCCTTCCAATTCGATGCTTGCAGAAACGACTATGATCCACGCGTCAAAGGTTGGTCGTTGGCGTCAAGTACGAGAACTTTGTAATGGTTGAACTTTTTAGGTGGATTTGTTTGTTTACTTTTGTATGTTTAAACTTGAATGTGAAGCTGAATATATAAATGTGAAACATCTACTTTAATACCTTTGATTTTGATATGCTAATATGATGAATGCAATTTAAATCAATACCCCGTCAAAACTACACATGGGTAAGTTGTGTTGATGTGACTGCGTCTGAGATTTTCTTTTATATACGGTGGTGGGAAAGTTTTAGCATATTGAATACTCCCTCTGTCCCGTTCTAATTTGCTTACTTTCCTTTTTGGTTTGTCCCAATCTAATTTGCCAACCCATAAATGATAAATTTCTCTCACAATCTCCACCCTCAAAATCTCCACATTCAATCTCCACCTTTGAAAAAGTCAAAGATTCCACAAGATAGGCAAATTGGGCCGGGACGGAGGGAGTATTATTTTTTTTTTTATTCTCACTGTATGTGCAATTGAAAGAAAAGTTTAATTTATTGGATTGCCGGTTTCCAATTTGGAATTTGCCATGTCCAACAACTTCATTTCACCTCATATATTGGTTTTTTTGCAATATATTGTTTGTCTGCTCTTTTTAATAATTTATTATACCTTGAAGAATCTGGAATTGTATTGTCTAGCCAAGTCACTTAAAGAAAAAAAATGGAACCAATGTATGACAATAAGTAGAGACATAATGTATGCGTGTATGTAGACGCGTTGAGAAAGCACTGAGTTTTAAGTAGAGTCTCAAATATAAGTACTTATTGAAGAAGTGATATGAGTCCCACTTAGTTTGGTTAAAGGTATGGGAGAAGGGGAGCTTTGTTTTCTAATGATGTAGTTGTAATTTGGAAGGAAACTTAAGAGAAGTTTTTTGTACAATTTCTATGTTGCTAATTCATCTTTAAGCATATTCATAAGAAACGTATTTTCTAGGCATTCATCAATCAACTCTTTCATGGCGATGCCTAAATAGTTTCATTTGTTGAGTTTGTGATGCTATTTAGCATTACAATAGGGAGTATTTTGTATCAAGGACGTGATAAAGAGAGCAAAAAGTCTCTTCATTGACATCCAACTTATGCAATACTCAATTCAAAATGTTGATGGTATTATTGTGGATATGTCTTGTTTAGTAGGGAATTGTACTTTAGGAACCAGTAGTGTTATTCTAGCCATTTTTGTACAAGCTTGGATTATAACCGTACTTAGCGTTCCTCTTGACCTATGTCATTGTCCACTATTATACACAGATAATGTAACATTGGGAGAAATGTATAGAAAATTGTTATTTATCATAAAAAAAAACATCATTCTTAAACGAAATTATAAAATATTCGAAAACTAAGGTCATTGAAAAATCTCACATTTTCTTTTTCCTCTAAATAAAACCAGAAAAACTCAAATAGTACCAAAAAGAAATTTTCAATATAAAACACAAAATATTGTCATAACCAATATCTCACAAGAGATGCACGGGCCAGTAACTAGTAAGTAAAATAACAAAGTTGTACATCTTGAAGTGTTTTTCCTAGCAACTTGAATCATCGGAATTCAACAGCAGACGAGGAAAATATGATCGAAAAACAACATTGCGATGGGTTAAAGGGGGACGTGCGCGAGAAACGAATATCGGTGGCAATATTGGACCGGTATGCTCACATGTACGGAGAATAGGCATCCATGGAGGATCACATCGATGTTAATATGATACCGGTACTGGTGGCGGTACCGGATGTAGTATCTCCATTTGCCGTCCCTCTCAGCCGTTGTTTCGGGCCCCTTTTGCTCGTTTTCTCTTCCTAGTCCCTTCACAACTTTTGTTCATGGCTCGATAAATTTCGATCTAAAGTAGGCCCAAGCCCAAGTTGGGCTCATTTGTGCCTATAATACATGTCATAAGGGACGGGGTATGTGGGGATGGCTTATTTGGATCTCTAGATTTCTTTAACATACATATATGACGCAACAACACCCAGAAACATATTGAATCATATAAATAAGGAAAATTGACTTGAAAAAAGACATTTTTACACGTAACTAGACCTAGACACATCAAATGAACAATTTTCACAATAAAACATGAACGTGAAATGCATGTAAAACGTATATTTTGACGTCCATCACCTCTTTTTCAAGTTGGGTATAGGATATTTCTTTAACTTGAAGCTGCCTCTAAACATTTTTTAATAGCTTAAGAGATGGACGAGCTTCAGTGGAAAATGCTTAGATTGAGAGAGCTTCTTGAGTGTCTGTTTTATTGAAGCTTGAGAATCTTGCAGTTCAGAATTGTAAGCTCGTGAGAATTACTTGGTTACTCATGCATTCGTATCTCTCTTGATCTTCAACTTCCTCTATTTATACTGGTAGGGTTTTTTTTTTTTTTTTTTTTTTTGAAGGGTAGAGAGATTCTTGTTGACATTTAATGATCTTATACATAAATGAGTCATTGTTGTCCTTTACCTGGAAGAGCAGGTCCGAGTGTTTGTGGCAATGTCAATTTGCATTTTTGTGTTTACTTTTGTTAGGATATTTGTTTTCGCGTTATTACTTAGTCAGTGCAAGAATGCTTCCTGCCTCTACTGACTATTTTAAATTTTGAAATCGCTGACTTGTTGATTGTTTGTCCCTTATGCCGATTACTCGTTACATAGTACTCTCTCCGTCCTGATATAATTTGCACACCCCTCCCGGCA
The DNA here is from genome assembly GCA_958295605.1 of Ajuga chamaepitys. Taxonomy (NCBI): domain Eukaryota; kingdom Viridiplantae; phylum Streptophyta; class Magnoliopsida; order Lamiales; family Lamiaceae; genus Ajuga; species Ajuga chamaepitys. The sequence continues at coordinate 630,279 of OY282505.1, read as the reverse complement.
TGTGGAATAAGAAATAGCTGCTTTTTGCTTTTTAGTTGACTTTTTCAAAGGTGGAGATTGAGGGTGAAGATTGTAAGATAAATTTCATTTTTAAGGGTGTGGAAATTATCTTGGGACACCCGGAAAAGGAAAATGTGTAAATTATCTCGGGACGGAGGGAGTATGTTGTATGATCCTGGATACTGTATGCAGTGGATCATGCTACTGGCATACTTGTTGTATGAGTTCTTTTATGTTGACTAATTTTGTAGTTACAACAACTGTGTTTATCTTCTTATAACAGACTTTTCTCGTTGCTTGTTGTTGATGATTTTGTTGTATATTCAAGATGTGACTTTTGCCTAGATATAACTAGTCATATCTTTTACAAATATTACATAAGGTTTAGGGCACTAGTTCCTACTACAATGCGATTTTTTTTAGGAAAATGATGTTTTTTTAGATCCACTAATTAAATAAATGGTTTATGCTCGACATACTGGTTTACAACTAAGAGTTTTTCTTTATAATTTTCTTGGAGCTTTTTAATTTGATTTGTAGTGTCAGTACAAGTATAGATATTGCCTTTGCCCAATGCAAGAAGCTTAATGTATTTAGTTTGTTCCCAATGGTTGTTCGTTGAATTTGTGCATGTAAATCTTCTCTCAGTGTGATATTTGCTTCCGTTGGAACGAAATGGGAATGAACAAGTGAATGAACATTCCATTCCCACAACATTCCTTCATACCAATCATGCCCTTAATGGTATAAGATGGACGTGGGGTTAACCTAAAAATTATGGATACGCTGGGTAATTAAATAGGACGGGTTCTAAATTTTCAGAGAATGGAGGACTTAAATTTGGATATTGTAAGGTGGAGGGACTGAATTAATATTTCTCGAAAACTTGTGAAAACACTGGGGTGAAATCTGGAATTTTAAGGAACTTGAAGTCCTTGTTTACAAAAAACCGAAAGTACCAAGTTTTGCAGTTCACCAATCTCCATTTTTGCTTCTCTCTTTTCTCGTCTCACATCACCTTCTTCCTTTCGCGCGCGCTCACACACGTACGATAATCACACAGCCGCATCCCTGCCCTTTCTCCTTGCTTCAATCTCCGGCGACGGGCAGAATTCCGGCAGCGCCGGCGACAGCCAAGCAGAGTGCGTTGTCTCCGTCTTCTCGCGGCCGCGGTACCGGAACAGGTGGAGATCCGCAGCGGCGAACGGGAACAGGTATTTTATCTACTGCTACTCTCGTTTTTGTTTTAGGATTCTGGAAATCTTCCAATTGGACAATTGAGTTTAGTTGTTTACTCAATGAAGTTCTCTGGTATGAGTTACTGTTTTCATTAGCACATAGAGAGAGCAAAATTGTTTACTGTCCTTTCATTATGCAATATTTGTTCATGTGAGAATTGATTATCCTTACAATGGAGTCATAATCACTTGTCTACAAAATAATATTAGCTGAAATAGAGTTGCAAAAGAATTCTATCTCATTTAAAAAGTATCAAAATAATGATATTTTGTTGCTTTGTATCTTTGACATAGATGGTAAATGTGGGCATACTCTCATGGTTTTGCAGTAGTGTGAATCCTCACCAGACGAAAACAACAAACTATTTTTTCTTTTGTTATGTACAACTATTATTTTGTAGTATTGGTCTCAAGCTATTTAATTAAATGAAACTAAATTAGCTGGATATTATACATGCCCTTATTGTTTGAATTTGGGTTTGGATTTCTAATGGCTGAAAGTCACCAGATTGGTGTAATTTAACCTGAATGGCCGTTGAAAAGCAGGGGAGAACGAAAGGTGAACTAGGCAATCCATTTTTCGTCATTTCTGTAGGTTGCTGAATTAGTGATGTCGTTTTATTTCCTCTGAATGATTTTTATGTAGGTCTGATCACATGATTGGAAAGGATAGTGATTAGAAGGCCTAGTATAGTATGTCAATAACTTTCTTGATTTTCTTTTGTTTTAGTTGCTTCAACTTGGTTCTAAAGTGGGAGGAAAATGTTGAGAGCAATTCTTCGGAAGCCTGCATACAGGCAATCAAGTGCAGCTGCTGGTTTTACCCAGTTCGAATTTTGGGTGAGTTTTTTAAGTTTTATCATAATACTAACGTCATGCGCCTTCTGTTCATTTCATACTTTCGCGCTTTTGTATGCAGAGAGGAATGCATAGTAGGACTAAGAAGGCAATGGAATTCATAGCCAAAGGGTTTAGTGCTTTGCAGGAAGTGGATAGAGTTAGCGATCATTGTGAACTTAATGACAAGCGTCTCATCCCTTTACTTCGGGTAATTCTCGTGCCTGAATAAAAAACAGGAAAAATTTAAATCTTGTTCTCATTTTCTGCATATTATGCTTTCTGTTGCATTTATCAGCATGTTTCTAGAAACCGGGGGGTGGGGGTGGGGGTTGGGGTACGAAACAATTTTTAGACATGACACTCATTATGGGACAGTCGGAGTAAGTTGGAACCTCTTGCTAGGTTACCTTTACTGAAAATATATGCGACACCTTGAGTGACCTTGTTTGGTTGGATCCTTTGATATATATTACTGTCTTTGTCCTAGCATGACTTGTTGCATTTGTTAAAGATAAATGTTCTGGAAGCTTGAATATTAATTTGTTTCTTCACAAAGATGGACAAACAAGATTTTGTGGTGATTATAAATTATATGTGATTGAATACTACTGTACTTAGACAATTCAGGCCTGAAATTATAGCTTTAATCATGTCCCCCCCCCCCCCCACTTTTTACTGTTTAAAACGTTATTTACAAGGTCCTGTATCATTGAAGTTTCTCTTTGATTCTATAACTTTCTACAGTGATCAATGCGCTTCAGTTAATCCCACGTCCTGCTTTATTTTACATGTCAATAGTAAATCTTCTATTAGCAGTTGTGCAACATCTTTCTTTTGATTCTTGTCAGACAGCAAAGGAACATTTTGAGTTGGCTCTTGAAGCTGACAACACTAATACTCAAGCTAGATATTGGCTATCGAGAGTGCATCTGAAATACCATTTCTGCCCTGGTGTGTGTAAAGCTGTGTAAGATAACCCTGAGCCAATGTCCTATGCTGTGCTATATCACTCAGTTGTGTCTCCTAGACTATCTGTTTTGACTTCGATTGTGCTTTGTCAAAATATTGTATGATTAAAATGCTATTGAGTACTTCCCTAAACTCAGCACATACTTATTCTTTTATTCAGAGGAGCTGCATTGCTTGTGGAAGCTGCTGAGATGGGCAATCCAGATGCACAGTATGAACTCGGTTGTCGCCTTAGAGCAGAGGTTAGATTTCTTTGAATCATAAAGACCTGTTCTCCACGCTGTAGTTGGAATTCTTTGTCGGGTTTGTTCTGATGGAAATTGAACACATTTCAAGCAGAACGGTCTAGAATCTACCTTGTATTTCAGTTCTTATCCACCTAAAATTAATTGGTATAATCCATCCCCTATCTTTGAACATCCAATATATTTTGCCTTGTTCATCTTTTAGCTTTGAATAGCCTACGACAGGCTCCTCAGAGTTTCCACTATAAAATATATTCCAATGTCAGTTTCATTGTTTGATTCTTGTATTCCTTGTCTTTTTGTACTTCTTTGTTTCTGATTAACAAAATCACTTGTTTCTTGTCCCAAAAAGTTATTTGAAACAGTATTTCACTGAAAGACACTATTTAAACCTTCGACAGATGGGCACCCCCTACTTTTATTTCCAAACATTAACTACTTTTGTTTATAAATACTTTTTCCGTAATTTCTAATTTTAACGCTTCTTCAGAAGTTGAAGCCAGGAAAAACACCCCTTAACTGTGATGACTGTAGTGCTGCTTAAATGTGTGTTCCATTTGTTTTTCCTTCTCCAGAGAGAGAAACTTGTCTCCTGGGGTATATAGTCGTGATACATTTCTTCTCTGATATTTTGGCAGAACCCTTATGTACAATCCGAACAACAAGGTTTTTATTATCTGGAAAAGGCAGTTGACCAGGTATTCCTGCAAAACATGATGCCTTGTTATAGTATATTCTTTACTGTCATGTTGTAATATATGGTGTTAGAAACCTTACTTGAACTCGGTCACGTTCTAGTTGCATCCTGGAGCTCTCTATCTCCTCGGAGCCGTATACTTGACTGGGGATTGTGTGGAACGGGATGTTTCCTCTGCCATCTGGTGTTTCCATAGAGCATCTCAAAAGGTAGTCCGTGTTTCTTTTCAATAAAATAAATGATTGTTTTGTACGTAAACAGCTATAGTAGTTGCTGAAGCAACTTTATGGCTTATGCGGACTTTTCAACTGTCTGAAACAAATATGTGGGCTGCAAACGAACATTGCTTTCGTTGAACAAAGCTTGAGCATGATTGACTCATTCATTAAAAGCTCGCAAACAAACTTGTCTGAAACTCAAATAATAAGCACAATAATAATAAGAAGAACAACAATGTCTGTACTGCATTTAGGGGGTGTTCTCATTTGCTTAACTTTGAAGAAGTGATTAAAAGTAGAGATTGTAGTAAAATTACTTAAAATCAAAAGTAGGTAGTATTTGAGATAAAATTGATTTTAGTCAAATATAAAAGCTGGAGTGTTTGATACTTAAGCAACTTTTAACTTATGAAGGAAAGAAAAAACTTCTATTTATTTACAAAAATACCAAAAAGTTGGAGAAGCAACAATTTTCTACTTTTAACTTTTGGCTTAAAATCACTTTTATTAAAGCTGAAACTGTTTTCCCAAACACTCCAAAATAGCTTATCCCAAGCTATAAGTTGAAAAGCACTTGGGAAAAGTAATTGCAAATAACCCATTAATATAATATTCTTATATTACCTCTTGTTATAATGAGCATTTGGTTAAATTCGTTTATTTGTATGGAGATTTAGGAAAATGTGTGTTTATTTGATGTTTGTGAGTAAAATAATTAGTTGTTCACGAGCACAAATGTTCAAGACGAACACATCAAACACTCTCAAATACAACCCAGCTCGACTGAAAATAGATGAACCACACACAAACACAACAAGCTTGGTTCGGATCTTTTATAGCCCTACTTGAGGATGCTGGAATACTTTATTATCCTTATAAACTGTACATTAGTAGTTTTTCTCACCTTGAGTTATGCAGGGTCATGCTGGTGCTGCCATTGCCTATGGATCTCTTCTCCTTGCAGGTTAGTCCCATGGAAACATTAATTTCAAGTTTATCTGTTGGTTTAGGATTTGGATTGATGAGTTATAAATGTTTGTTCATTCGCACCAGAAAAGAAAGCCAAAAGGTATTGAGTATTTTCGGTATTTCTCTAATGATTTCTAGAGCTAATTAAGGGAATGTGCGGTTGCTTTTGCTTTTGAGAAAGTGATTAAAATTAGAGATTGGTAAAAATTGCTTAAAATTGAAAGTGGGTAGTATTTGATGAAAAATTAATTATAGTAAACTCATAAGTTGTGGTGTTCGCCAAATAATCACTTTTCCTAACAGTTTTTACAAGGAGCAGTTTGAAGTAACATCTCCCCTGTTTTTTTATTTTAGCTTAAATGTGCTAGTTTCAGCAAAAACAGAAGTATGCATACACTCATTTTTGGCTGAACTTATGCCGAAAACAGAAATTTACTTAAACAAGCAAACACGAACCCTGCCTAAGTTTTCAACAGTGGATTTCTATTTTCATGATGTTGATTTTCCTAATGTCAAGAGCTCAATGAATTCACTGACACAGTCGACTTCAAAATTAGGAGTCTTCCAGATAAGTACTCGGAAAAATGTTAAAACTTCAAAGTTTTAACTGAAGCCCTTTTCTTTCTTACACATATATACACATTTTACATATATCTTTCAGGTTCGTTCATTGATCATCAATTGACATTTTTGTTACTATAGGTTGTCAACTTCCTGAATCACTAACCAAATTCAACGGAAAAAGAATTCGGAACAAAAAATTGAGGACGAATGGTGAAAGCGCTGAGCGCAGTCCCATTGAGATGGCAAGAGAACAATTTGAAATCGCTGCGAGTGCAGGATGTGATCTGGGATTGAAGTGGTTAAAACTACTCGAAGAGGAAGAGAAGGAAAAGACCCAGTTGGCCATATCTTCCAATTAGCTTTTTGGGGGTGTTTTTTGCAGCTTTTTCCAGGTGATTTTTAGCTTTTGGTTTAGAAAAAAACTATTTTAAGTGTTTTTAAACTGGCACGAGAACAATTTGAAATCGTTGCGAATGCAGGATGTGATCTCGGATTGAAGTGGTTAAAACTACTCGTAGAGGAAGAGAAGGAAGAAAGCCGGTTAGCCATATCTTCCAATTAGCTTTAAAGGGGTGTTTTCCGAAGTTTTTCCCAAGTAATTTTCAGCTTTTGGGTTGAAAAAAGCTATTTTGAGTGTTTGTAAACTAAACTGCAACTTATATTTGAATAAAAACGTAATTTTAGGACAAAAGTTAAAGTAGGTATTCCAATTTTTTGGTATTTTTGTAAATAAATTGAAGTTTTTCTTCTCATCTCACCTTCAAGCTAAAAGTTGCTTAACTATCAGAACCTCAATTTTTACATTTGACTAAAATCACTTTTATTCATAAGCATTAAGCATTACCTCCTTTTGCTTATATGCAAATTTACAGTCATTTCTAATTTTAATTATTTCTTTAATGTTATAGATAATATATACTGAATGTTGTATTTTGACACCGGCAACTTAAAGGGAAAATTCCGTATGTGGCGGTCACGCGGATTTTTATGATCTGTGTGGTGGGTCAACTCAAGTATAATAAATAAAAAGTACTTGAAACTTTAATACATAATAAGATTCATGTCGCCGTCATACACAAGACTCATTCCTTGAAAATTCTAGGTGAATATTTTTAGTCATGAACTTTGTTTCAAGTCAAATGGGAATTAATTTTTCTATATGTAATAATAACAATAAGAAGCTAATTAACAACAAAAGTTGTAATTTTGAAATTTTATATTATATATTTTTTCAGTTGCAAATTGTTTGAGGTTTTTTTTGTCTATATTAGTACTCCCTCCGTTCCGCTTAGATTTTTACACTTTTCTTTTCGATCCGTCCCATTCAGTTTTTCACAACCTTAAAAATGAAATTTCTCTTAAAATCTCCACTCTCAATCTCCATCTTTAAAAAAGTCAACAAAAAAAATTAACGAAAGTTTTTTTTTATATAATATACGTGTCCGTTCCTATGTGCAAAATTGAATGGGACGGAGAGTAATTTGCAAATGTTAAGAATTCTTATACTTCTGATGTATTTCTATTATTTTCAATTTAATTTTACCTTAATACAAAAATTTATAACGTTATATGTTGTGGTCCTGTTATTGCACGAGTTCTATCAACGTAAAATAAATATGGTGATTTCTCATTAGATAACATACCACTAAATTAGGATTCTGAAAATTTAATATAGATAAAATGTTTCAAATCGTGCATGGTAGATAAGAAATGCTAGGTTAAAATAAACCAACACAAACATAATTGAGTGAATTTTGTGTGTGATGGTCACACGTATGACGGAATATACTTTTACAGAAAAAATTAATACTTTTACAGGAAAAATGATACTTTTACAGAAAAAATTGATACTTTTATAAGAAAAATGATACTTTTACAGATAAAAGTGATACTTTTACTACATTGATACTTTTACAGATAAATGTGATACTTTACTACAAAAAATATACCCCCTCCGTCCCACTTAATTTTGCGGGACTGACCGGACACGACTGTTTAAAAGAAGTTGTTTTTTCTTTTAAATTGTCTTTATCAAATGTGTAGACTGAGGGTGGAGATTGTGAGGATGAAGATTGTGAGAAAAATTTTCTTTTTAAGTGTGTGTAAAGTTAAGTGAAACGGACGGAAAAGACAAATGTGCAAATTTAAGTGGGATGGAGGGAATACTTTTTTTCGTTAAAAAAAAATGATACTTTTACAGATAAACGTGATACTTTTACCACAAAAAGTGATATTTTTTTCCCATCATACTGTGTGACTAGAGGTGGCAATTCGGACGGCTCTGCCCGATCGGGCCAATGTCATATTTCGGGCTGGGTCGGGTCGACCAAAATTTAGTTGGGCCTAAAATTAATCGGCCCAACCCGAAATATTTTCCTATATTATACTTAGTTTTTCGGGCCGACTCGATCGGTCGAATAATACTTCGAACTTATATTTTTGTGACTCGATCTACCTAAAATATCAAATCTACTAAACCGACCCGTCGGATCAGACCATCACGGTGTCATATACCGCAATTTGCAAGCTATCCGAATATGGCACAAATAACATAAAAAACTCCAACCTACTCCTTCAGGAAAAAAATCGCTAAAATACAAATAAGGTTATAAATGTATGTTAAAACTGATAAATAAAAATTATCTTAAAACACTATGTTCATATGTTGTGTTTGTCCACTTTTGAATCCTATTGTGGTAGGCGAAATGCATTTAACAACTTTACAGATACGTAGGGCTGTAAACGAATCGAGTCGAACTTGCTGTGTTCATGTTGAAATATTGATCTGAAATTGATAGTTCATGTGTTGTTCATTTATTTTTAATCGAACTCGAGTCGAGTTGAATTATATTTGAGAATGTTCAATTATGTTTACGACGTGTTCCTGAACATTTTGTGATCGTAAATAACTAATTATTTTTTCACAAACATCAAATAAACAAACATTTTTCTAAATCTCCATGTAGGAATTTAACAAAGTGCTTATTATAACAAGTGGACATGTAGGAATTTTATATTATATACTTTTTTGTTGTTATTTTTCTTATTGTTAATACTGTTATTATTAATTGAGTTCCGAATAAATTTGTTCGCGAGCTTTTAGTGAACGAGTCATTCATGTTCAACTCTGTTCTTTTATAAAATAAGCTCAAAATTTTATTCGTTTGTTCAAATTCGTTAAATTTTTTTAATGAAAGCTCGATTTATTTTCAGCCCTACCAATAAAATCCGAAAAGACCATAAGAGGATAAATGGCCAGGCTTGAATTTAATGGAATAGAATGGCCGTGGGTTAATAAAAAACTTCTAGATAAGCTAAGGTAGGGGTAGAAAAAAGTATCGAAATATCGTGTTTATCATAAAAAAATGTTGAAATTTTCGTTATATCGAATTTTATATTAAAATATTAAAAGTAATATGTACGGTATTTCGACATATATCAAAATTATCGGGATGTCACTATGTCGGTGTGCATACCGATTAGAGGTGGCAACTCGGGTGGTCCGGTCTGATCGGGTCTAGCCTATTGGACCAACCTCATATTTTGGATCGGGTCGAGTCAGATCGAAATTTAATCATGCCTAAAATTAGTCAGCTAGACCCAACATGTTTCTTTATAATATACTAAGATTATTGGACTACCCGTCGAACTTTTGCCTCTTCGAGTCGCGCATATCGAGCCAAGATTTTTGTGGCCCAATCCATTTATAATATTGGACCCGACCAATTGTACCACCTCTAATACCCATATACAAATTATTTCCTCTGTCTCTCCCTAATTTGCACATTTTTTTTTTTTTCGGTCGTCCCATCCTATTTTGCACACTTCAAAATAAAAAGTAATCTTATAATCTCCACCTTGAATCTTGATCTTTGTAAAAATTAACTAAAAATCAAAAGTCAACTTTTTATTAATATATACGTCGAAGTAGGTGTGCGAATTAAGTCGGTGCATATTAGATTGGGACGGAGGAGGAAGTACTTTATTTTATTTTTCAAGAGATGAATTTACAAAAATCAAAATAAAGAATTATTCCACTTGCACATTCAATATCCAAAACGAACTACACTGTCTAATTTTGACCCACTCTTCCCCCTTCTTCTTCGTAGCATAACCCTATCCGCTCCGCCCGTCGTAGCTCACCACCGCCGCCTGCTCGCATCGCCGTCGCTACCACCACCGTCAGCTCGCGTCTCCGTCCGCCGTCCATCGGGTTTAGCTGACTTCGAGGTCTGGTAATTCTTCGTGCAGTTCCGGTATGTAATTTGTTTATTTGTATTAATTTATTCCAAAATTGATGCAAACTTGAAAGATCTCTCTCTAAATGTAGCGAAAATGATGAGTTAATTGGAGGAGATGATACACAAATGAATGGAAACAAAATTTATCATTATGCTAAGAAAAAAGTTAGCTGAGGCTGAAATTAGAGTTGAATTAGTAAGTAAATGATGAATTTTTTAGCAATTTTTTGTAGTATAGTACAGAGAGAGATTTACTTGCATAAAATTGTAAAAAAAGGAAATTCGAAATAGTTTCCAGAACTAGCAAGATTGAGAAAATTTATATCTAAAAAGTGTTAAAATTTTTGAAATTAGGAAGAAGATTTACCATTACAAATGGAACCTGCCTTATTTGGATGATGAATATTGGAAGCATAAACAATTTGATAGTAGATATAGACATAGGATGATCGGACAGTAGGGTGTGTTTGGAAACAAAGGTGATTGTGGAAAGTTATTTAAATTGATTTTTGTAGTTCAATCAGAATTTGGTAGTGTTTGGAAAAAAGTGATGCTAAAGGTAAAAGCCGGTAGAAGTTGGGTGTTAACAACTTCTGAGAATTAAGTGCTTCTGAAAAGTAATTTTACATCTCTAATCTAATGTTACAAACACTCCATTAACCGAACTTTCAGTATACCTCGGTAGAGTATGGTATGGTATTTCGACATACCGAAAATATCGGTATGGTATACAGTATGAGACTGTATTTTCGGTAAATCTGATTAAACTTTTGTCGTTTCGTAATAAAAAATCAGTTAGTTTTTAAATAATTCAAGTCAATTCATGCAGCTACACAACTATCATATCTGGCGCGTTAAAGTAAGAATTGGACGGCATAATTGGAATTCGATTCGAGGGAGAGAAGGCGGGCGGTGTGATGCGGCAAGTCTTCCCCAAAATTAGATAACACGGTTGCTTTTATTTTCCTTCACCAATTTCTGAATTTCCGATTCACGGTTGTCACCGGAGCCACAATTTGTATCCAATAATCATTTGCTGGACTTGCGTCTAGAAGTTTCTAGTGCTGCTGCAGATGGAGGGGAATTCTTCAGGCGGCGGAGGAGGCGGTAGCGGAGGGGGAAATGATGTCGAATTGCTGTGCAAAACACTGCAGGTGGAGCACAAGCTGTTCTACTTCGACCTGAAGGAGAATCCCCGAGGGCGGTACCTGAAGATCTCCGAGAAGACTTCGGCGACAAGGTCCACCATCATTGTACCTTCCAACGGCATCGCTTGGTTCCTCGATCTCTTCAATTACTATGTCAATTCCGATGACCAGGATGTCTTTAGCAAAGAACTCCAGCTCGACACTAAGGCACCTTTGATACACCCACGCACCATTCGGCTTTTTCACCTACTCATATAACATTTATCGTTGTTATTTCGTATCTTAACAGTTTGCTGATATCTGTGTGCAGGTTTTCTATTTTGACGTTGGGGAGAATCGAAGAGGACGCTTTCTCAAAGTAAGTTGTCCATTTCTGCTTTTGTTCGTTTTTAACCCCCCACGCATGCACACATAGTGTATGTTCCTTGATGTATTTAATGTTTTGCCTTAACGATTTCTATATAGTAATTGCCTTTTATAATTGAATGAACATGTGGGTTTTTGTTTATCTTACCATTAAATTTTGTGAAATCCGGCACGATGTTATAAATTTATTAAATTAAACTGTTCAGAGATAAGAGTATTGATCATGACTAGCTCGGGGCAGTTTCTGAGTTTGAATAAAACATGATGCGTGTTATGTAGTCTTCCGATACCATATTTGTGAACAACATAACTTGATTCCTGGCATTTCTGTGAACACCATAAAATTAATTCCTGGTGTTTTCTACTTGAAGTTTCTGAAAACATGATTATTTTTTATTCTTCTGCTGTACTGCAACTATAGTGACACGATTGTTTTCTGTGCTAATTCCGTAATTTGTCGGCCATCTTTTTGTCATTTGTTTGGCCTTTTCTGTTTGTTTGCTTGCGGCTATAAGAGTTGACCCCGTTGACTGGAAACACTTTGGTTAAGTTCGCGCTTGGAGTATGCAACTATTATCTATTATCTATAAGCATTCTTGTGGATTCGATGTTCGACTTGAAGGAGAACTACCTATGCATGTTTTTATAGGGACCTTTTCAATATTAAGCTGTTTTAGAAACAGCTCACAACTCTCTGTTTTCTGTGATAATATTTTGATCTTTGTCGAGCAATACATAAATTGCTTGTTTTGATATCTCGATGAACCAATTTTTTTCAGTCGGCTCTTCATGTAGGTAAGCTAACCTCTAGCTATACCAAGACTGATTTTCCTCCTTATAGGCCAATTGAATTTCAATATTTGCGCGGTGTAAAAAAACAGTCGAAAAAAGATCACATAAAATTGCATAAAATGTTAAACGAGCTCTCACACACAATTGTTTTTCATGTACTCGTAGATTATCATCAAGTGATTTCCTTCAACACAATACCCGTATAGCTTTACTAAATTTGGGTGTTGTAATGCGGATATCATTCCTACTTCATTGGCAATTATCTCAAAAAAAAAAATTTGTCCCTTTCATTAAGAAATCTTGGCTCTGTCCCTGATTATCTATAAGCATTCTTATGGAGTCAATGTTCGATTGGAAGAACTACCTATGCATGTTTTTATAGGGAGGACCTTTTCAATATCAAGCTGTTTTAGAAATAGCTCACAACTCTTTGTTTTCTGTGCACGCAGATATCCGAAGCTTCTGTCAGCCGGAACCGCAGTACAATCATTGTCCCGGCAGGAAGTGCCCATGATGAAGGGTGGGCAGCCTTCCGAAATATTTTGAGTGAAATTAACGAAGCATCTGGGCTTTTCGTCTTGCCCAACCAGGTAACTTCGAATTATTCCTTCATCTCTAGCCCTAGTAACGATTGAGCTTCGAAAAGCAAAGTCTTCACGTATTTGTGCTTGTGTGTAAGCGTCAGCAGAACTCTGAAGCCCCAGAACGTCTTGTTGGGCTTTCAGATGATGTGGGGGCGGGTTTTATATCCAGTCATAGTTCTCAATCTGCCCCAGTAGCCGACTTGAATGTAGATCGCTCTTCTGATGTGCCACCGCCTGATGACGTAGGTAATTTGGGAGTCTCGAAAGTGATAAGAGCTGATCAAAAGAAATTTTTCTTTGATCTTGGCAGCAACAACCGAGGGCATTTTTTGAGAATATCAGAGGTACGTATTGGAAAATCTTACTGCTACGTAAGGGAATGTTTGCAGTTGCTTCTACTTTAGAATAATTGATTAAATTTAGAGATCATGAAAAATTGTTTTTAAGAAAAAGTAGGGAGTGTTTTCCATTGCTTTTGCTTTTAAAGAAATGATTAAAATTAGTATTTGTGCAAAAAGCACATATGGTTAAACGTGAGTACTGTTTGAGATTTAAGTTGACTTTGGCCAAAAATTTAGATTGGAAGTGTTTGATAAATAAGCACTTCTAGACTCTTAATTTTACTATTTAAAAAATACTCCCTCCGTCCCGGCCTAATTGTCCTACTTGCCTTATTTGTTTGTCCCAAGCTAATTGTCCTACCCCATAAATGACAAATTCTCCCACAATCTCCACCATCAAAATCTCCACATTCAATCTTCACCTTTGAAAAAGTCAAAGATTCCACAAAATCTGCTTTTTCTTAATCTCCGTGTCAGGCCAAGGTAGGACAATTAGCTTGGGATGGAGGGAGTAAGAAATAAGCAGAAGCAGGGTTGTAGCTGCTTACAATTTATGGCTAAAAAGTAATTTATTTAAGCAGAAGCTATAAAATGCAAACACAATAATTAACTTAAATTTAGTTATAAGTTGAAAAGTGATTAAATAAAGATATTGCAAACACTGCCGAAAAAAGCTTGTGATGACCAACTTCTACTTGAAATAAGTATTTTAAAGTATAAACCACTGTTAAAGTAGAATTATGTATTTAAAAACACTCAAATCTTCTATTTTTAAGCCAAAAGTGCTTATTCTAAGCTTTTGCAAGCATTGCCTAAGTTTGTTGCCTCATGTTCTCCTAAAACTACTATTTTTTTACATATAAACAAATTGCAGGTCACGGGTTCAGATCGTTCTTCCATAATTCTCCCACTGTCCGGCCTGAAGCAGTTCCACGAAATGGTGGGTCATTTCGTGGAGATTACTAAAGACAGAATCGAGGGGATGACCGGTGCGAATGTCAGGACAGTCGACCCCCCTCAAAGGTGAATTCAAGTCGTCCAGTTTGTTATGTCGAAATCAATTGTTGTTTGTGACGCCGTGTCGTGTGCTGCTTGTCAATTGCCTTGCTTCATTTGTCTTTCAAATATGTCCAAATAAGTCTGCTGTTGATCCAAGATCATTTGTGAAAGCTAATTAGCTTGAACCTAGATAGAATAATACGTAAATGAATAAGTACAGTTTGTGCCGAAAGATTCGCATTCTTGTTTGTTCGAATGGATTGCAAGTGTGTTTTCTACTCGTCTACTATAGTCCCTTATTTTTTTTGTAATCGGCTTGGGTAATGAATGCTCTGCTCCCTTTTTGTCAGTAACGTGTTTAATTTTCGGTCAAAACCGAAAAAACCGATCGAATTGAACTGATAACAGAATTTCAGTTCATTTATATATCATTCGGTTCGGTTTTGGTATTGAGAATTTGGTTGTCAGTTTCAGTTTTCATATTGAAAATCTGAAATACAAAAGAAACTGATCGATAACAGGTGAGTGTATTTTCTTTGATGTATTTACCGTGAACTTGATGTTTTGTTGTTAAATTAGGTGGAATCTTTGTTTGGATTTTAAAATCAGATTAATCTTGTTCTTTTTAATCTTGATGGTTTTTTTAGTGAAAAGCTGAAAATTTTAATTTTAATTTTTGGATGTCGGTTGTCGGTTTTGACCGATATGTCGGTTCAGTTGATGTCGGTTTTCAATGCTTATCGGTCGGTATCGGTTTCTGATTTTGAATATTTTTTGGTTTTATTATATCGGTTCGGTTCTCAACCGATGAACAACCCTACTTGTCAAACTTGACGCATTTGAATGCATCTTTTCTGTTTATATGCTTCTTATGGGTTGTGAGTTTGTGGAAGTGTTTGTTTACGCCATTTCTTGTTCAGCACAACTTTAGATTCCAGGATGTATAAGTAGGGGTGAGCAAAACCAAATCGAAATCGAAAATCGATCCGAATCTAGTAATTTGGTTCAGTTTTATATATATAAATTGGTTCAGTTCCAAATATTAGAATTGATTTATAATTCTGTTCAGCTCTCAACTGATGAACAACCCTATAAAAGGGTTAAATATCGTATATTATAATTATATTACAACTGTTCATTGTCGTGCATCATGCTGCTGTCGATGTTGGTTCAACATCATGTATAATCGTGTATCAAAAGGTTAACTATCGTATATGATAATTGGATTAAAGTTGTTCATTATCGTGTGTCATACTGCATTCCGGTTTAGTTCTAACATTTTGTATCAGTATTTAATGTGAAGAGTTTAATATCATTTACGATAATTCAAAGCGAAGAGTTCAATATCGTGTATCATAATCCAATACAATAATACGATATCGTGTACAATATATCAAACGCATATCGCGTATAAAGCACGGTTGAAATGCTCCATCTTTCCCACCTTCCTCGTGTATGAATTAAGCAGTAAGATGAGAGGGCCAACAATCTAACCTCTTCCCCTGCAAGAATCGGAGGCGGCCACGGTGGATTCTCCGACAAGATACCAACTTCGCCACCAATCTCTAGCCTCGATCTGTACCCACCCCAATCACAATGATTTGCCTCATTCAAATCCAAACTAGAGTTACCATCAAGCATTTTCCTCTGTAATTAATGGATTTGTACACGATGAGATAGATGATTTAAGGAAGAAGACAAGTACGATTGATATCGTGAAGGGTAATGTTGGGGGAGAATCAAACACGAGCACACAGAAGAGTTCCTTGGTTGTGAGTCACCGCCATTTAATCTTTAATCGGTTCGAATAAAGTAGAGGAAAGTATGAGACTTTGGGTATATTTGCGATTTATAAGTTAAAGAGTTAATAAAGTATTTTAGACTTTCTGACATAGCACAGTGAGGTATTGCCACAAGATTTTCTAATATGTTTCACTTTTAATTTCGTTCCATATTATCGTTTGAGCTACTTCTTCCTTTCTCTAATTAATTATCGTTTTAGATACTTTTCACAAATTCTTTTAATTTTCTCTCAGAGCTCAATCATAAATATAACTACTTTTTAATCTACCACACATTTAATCTAATTTTTGTCCCATAAAATCTTCCGGGGTCATGCACTAATAGGCGAGATTATAATCTCGAGAACTAAGACCAGCGAGGTTTTAAAAAATTAACAGGAAAAAGATAATATTAATTGGGAATATATTTATCAAGTTATTCAATCTTAATTCTTGTCTTCATTTTAAAACGTTAATTACTCTCTCCGTCTCATCTTATCTTGCATACTTTTTTTAAACGATCGTTCCACCTTATCTCGTATAACCTAAAAAGAATTACTCCCTCCGTCCCACCTTATCTTGCACACTTTCCTTAAATGGCCGTCCCACCTTATCTTGCACAGCCTAGAAAAGGAAAGTTATAACATAATCTCCACCCTCAAAATCTTTACTCTCAATCTCCACCCTCAATTTACCTTTGAAAAGTCAACAAACAACCAAAAAGCAACTTTTCTTAATACTCGTGCCGACCCTCCCTGTGCAAGATAAGCCGGGACGGAGGGAGTATAATTTAATCTGCACCCTCAAAATTTTCATACTTGAAAAATTAACAAACATCTAAAAAGTAACGTTTTTTTATATCTGTACCGATCCCGTACAAAATATAAAACGATAGCGTAACACATAATCCTAATCGGCAAGTTTCCTCTGCACCGAACAAGGAGACCACAATCTAAAAGCGAATTTAAAAGGTTATTTTAATTTTGACGTGGCAAAATCGTAACCATCGATATAGAGATTCGGACAAATCCACAAACATCAAATACGTCACCGCATTGCCTTTTTTCACGGATAGAATCTCCCTCCCTCTGTATTCGCTCAACACACACAGACACACAGTACAAGTAGTTCTACACACAGTACTTTCCTAAGCTACTGTAGTTAAATTGTTCCATGGAATGTTGTCCGAACAACTTCTCCGCCCTGCGGGTGATGCGCAACCCTGTTTTACTGCACAGAAATACAACAATTTGCTGTAATTTCAGCAGTAGAAAATGCACAGCTAAAATGAGGGCTGAAACGGCGCCGTCTGCTTTTACTTACCAGAAATTCGTCGATTTTGCTTTGGAAGAAACTGGAAAGTACACTCAGTTAACTCCTTCCCCGTTACAGGTATTTCAACTACTTCTACTTGTCTTGTTGTATGGATAAGCTGTTTTCTTTTTGGCAGCGTTTGCGATAGCTTTATTTAATCACTTTTCAGCTTATAACTAAGAAGTTGTTTGACTAAGTTTATTTTAAACATCTTATAAGTATCAACATCTTATAAGTTATTTCAAGAGCTTATAAGATGTAATTTTTAAGAGCTTATAGGTTAGGAAAGTATTTGAATAAATGAGCTTATAAGCTTGCATTATCTATAAAGTTGGGGTCTAATTTAAATGTTAATATTAAACACACATTTTGATTAGTGTGTGTAATGTGTGTAGTGAGTGAAATATGCGTAGTGTGTAAATGTGTGTAGTGAGTGAAATGTGCGTAGTATGTGTTGTGTGTGTAAGTGTATGAATTGTGTGTGAAATTTCAGTGTAATAATTAAGATCTTAAAAAATAAGATGAGATATAACAACTTATTTTTTTTAGATCTTATAATCTCTTAGAGCTTATTTTTTTGTCGTATAAGCTCTTAAACATCTTTTTCTGGCAAACACTTTGCAAGAGTTTATAAGCTCAGTCAAACATCCTCAAAATGTAAGTCACTTATTAGTGTTTGCTTTTTATAGCTTCTGCGTAAATGAACTTTTAGTCATAGTTGAAAGTAGCTACAACTGTTTGCAATAGTTTTATTTAGTGTGTGTTTGCAAACAATTGTGCTTTTAGAAAAGTGCTTATAATTGATTTTGAAAAAAATTTAAAATTTGGTAGTGTTTGGAAATAAAATTGTGTTAAAGCTAAAAGCTGATAGAATCTGAGGTGGTGTTTGCAAACTCAATTAGACTCTCAAAGTCAATTTTTAAAAGCACTTTATACAAGCTAGAGTGTTTGTAAACTCACTTTTGGGACACAAAATAGCTTCTGAAAAGCAATTAAAAGCTGATTCTCAGAAGCTGCTAACACTCAGATTCTATCAGCTTTTAGCTTTAACACAATTTTATTTCCAAACACTACCAAATTCTAAACTTTTTTTCAAAATCAATTATAAACACTTTTCTAAAAGCACAATTGTTTGCAAACACCCCCTGAGTGTTAGCAGCTTCTGAAAATTAGCTTTTAATTGCTTTTCAGAAGCTATTTTGTATCCTAAAAATGAGTTTGCAAACACTCCAACTTGTAAAAAGTGTTTTTAAAAATTGATTTTGGGAGTCTAGATGGGTTTGCAAACACCACCTTAATCACTTTTCAACTTATAACTAAATTTAAGTTACTTATTAGTGTTTGCATTTTATAGCTTATGCTTAAATAAATTAGTTTTTAGCATAAGTTGGAAGTAGCTACAAGTGTTTGCAATAACTTTATTTAATCACTTTTTAGCTTATAACTAAATTTAAGTCACTTATTAGTGATTTCATTTTATGGCTTCTGCTTAGATGAATTAGTTTTTAGTCATAAGCTGTAAGCACGTGTCCTACTTCTGCTCATTTCATATTTTCTGAATATTAAAAATTAAGAGGCAATTACTTATTTATCAAAGACTTTTATTCTAAAATTTTGGCCAAAATCACCTAATTCTCAAACACTACTCATCTTTTAACCATAAGTGATTTTGCACAAATACTAATTTTAATCACTTTTTAGTGAAACTTCTGCTTTTTCAGTCTGGATTTCTGCATTTTCTGTAACTTCTTGCTGTTTTGAACTAAAACCCAGATGCAGTATCAGGGTGAATGAGACAATTATTACAATAATTTCGGAGAAAAGTTGTATATTATTATCTCTGCATCCGAGATTATGAATTATATGAGGTTATTTGTAGGTACAATTAGTAGGGTAACAACAGTTAGTAGCCCATAAAATTTTATAATCATCCTTATCCTAATTGTATATTATAATCTGGCGTCGAAAGTTATGAATCGCGTCGAAAACTATGATCGATGGGGCATTTATAGATACAATTAGGAGCCTATAAAACTTTATATTCATCCTTACCCTAATCTAGGTAGGATTTAGGTTTATGGACCCTTACAAAACCATATTGGACCTATTGGGCCTATTTTAATTAAAAAAGGCCCATTACAGAGGCTAAGTCACTTAATTGGGAAAAAATTGGTTTTTTTAGTGTTCGGTTGATACTGACTGAATACGTTGAAAACATGAAAATGAGGTTTTTGGTCATAGCAGCTGGACACCTTAAACATATTGGGCTGGTGTAATAGTATTCGTTTGGCCGAAGTGATCGAACACTTTCTATAGGGACGTATTGAAAGGAAATGGGGTGTTAATAGCCCTAATAAAAAAAAAAAAAAATGCTGTCACTTTGGCCATATGACGTCACCCCATCCGAATACGTGCTTGGCTAGTGTGACCAAACACCTCATTGTTAGGTTGTAGAAGTGTTTGGACCCATCACTAGAAGTAAATCTGACTTTTTCATGGAGTGTATTTACAGAGATTAAGGGTGCTAATAGCAACACCCTGTGATCTGTGCAATCGGGGTTAAGGACAAATTTTCATGAAAATATATTAGTGTTTGTGCTGAAAGATATTACTTGTTCTGAAGAAATTTATTATGCTAACTTTATTCAGAACAAGTAATATATATTCTTTCTATAACCCGAATTGCACGGATCTTCATGAGAATTCACTTGGTAATGTGGCCTGCAGTCTACTAAAAGTATAATTTTAAGAGTTTATCCTCAGGAAATTGGTTTGTAGTTATAGTTATACATGTACTGCATTTGCGAAATTAATCACAAGTACGACGCACTAATTTCTGCAGAAAAACTTCGACTGCTTGTCCAGCATGGACGGGAAAACAGAGCTCCACATGCGTTCCTTTGAATCACCTAAGATTAGACTACTACGAAGTTTGTCCATTGAAGGTGGTGATGCGATGCAGGTTCGTATATATTTATGCGTTATAATTTGCTACATTGCTTATTATTTCATGTTATTGGTTTGATTGATTTTATGAGCTCACCAATATTATTAAAATTAGGAGTCTTCGTTTCATGTTCAGAATTATGACCACCGCTGTATGTCTGTAAAAGTACATTTGGTGTACAGTAGAATTAGTGTATTTTTAATATTATTTTAAAATTATTCAATAATGATATACTCCCTCCGTTCTGAATGAACTTGCACCCTTTCCGAATTCGGCCGTTCCAAGCAAACTTGCACGCTTCCTAATAAGAAAAGTTATAATACAATCGACACCCTCAAAATCTCCACCCTCAATCCACCTTTGAAAAGTCAACGAAATCCCAAAAAACAACTTTTCATAATATCTGTGCCGACCCCCTGTGCAAGTTCATTTGGGACGGAGGGAGTATTACACAACAAACGCCATACTTTTATAGTTTGTTTTGCAGAATTCAGTTTGAGGTAGAAATAGTAAAGGAACCCAAAAACAGTGACTAACTATGATCAAAAACACTTTTCGTCAAAAAAAAAAAAAAAGAAATGATCTAGGCAGAAGCAGTAACAGAACTAAAAACATGTGAATAACTATACTGAAGAAAAACAAACACTAATGCTAAAAAAAGAAACATAGAGGCAGAAACAGTATACGAAATATCATCATAGGATGGTGGGTGGCAAAGCTTCTCAATTCCACTCCACTTGAATGCCATTTTGATTGAGTGAAAAAAATATAAGAAACATTCAAATGCAAAGAAAATCAGTATACATGAAGAGAAAGATTTCCAATTTCTCGGAGGCTTGGTACAGGGAACACGATGACAATCCTTAAAGCAAACCTGGGTGACTTTTGAAGATACAAACGAAAACTACGCCAAAGTGGAAGGGCCACTATAGAAGCTAGAAGTAGCTAGCCTAGCCTATAGTAGTAGTAGTCGGCCTAACCAAAGTTCCCTACTCTCAACGGATCCTCGGCGCTGGGCATACCTCTTCCGCGCGTTTTTCTCGTGGCGGGAACAGAACAACACGAAAGACCGGCCGACCCGCCTTACTTTATAAAGCTCGAGGACGAGCTTTCTTTATTTAAGAGAGAATGGAAAGTGAGTCGAAAGGCTTCCGATTCCTACCCATATGGAGTTCGGAACCCAAAGGCAAATTCATACAAGCATTTGATTTATTCACCTCTTATAACATCTAAGACTTAACAGGAAAAATAGAAAAAAGTGAGGTGTTATTGTGAGCTGTTTTATTTTGATAATTTTGTTTACGATGATTTTGTTTGGTGTGGTAGATAATAAGTTTTATCCAGCTTTTTTATTTATTAAACTAATGCAATTATACTCATTTTATTACTAAAACTAATGTTTTGTTAAATTAATTAATTTATAAACGCTATCGAAGAAACAACACTCACTCTGATATATAGCTGTTTTCAAATATTCTTTCTTTCTTCTTGTTTTGGAATATTCTCTCCAACAAAATAGACCAACCCAGACCTCACTCCCAAAATCTTGACTCTTTGGCTGACAAATGCTCCCATGTTCATGCTCCTAATTTCATCATGAAACACTCCCAACGACCTTGATTCTTTTGTTCACAAATGTCATCAAACAATCAAAACATCATGAAACACTCCCAACGACCTTGATTCTTTTGTTCACAAATGTCATCAAACAACCTTTGATGCATGTTGGAATGCCTACATTGATTTAACTACTTGATTCTTTTGTTCACAAATTTTATCAAACAACTGTTGATGCATGTTGGAATGCCCAGATTGATTTTACTCTAAAAGTACCCTATTCACAGCGTAGTCAAAATATACCGTCGAGCCAATTTAACTCTCAAATAATTCTAAAAGTATCACAGAGTGAAAGGACAATTTAAACTTTGAAAGTACCCTATTGTCGAGATTAAAAACACGTGATCAAAACTTTCGGAATGTCTTTTACAAATAAAAAGGGGTGTTTGCAAACCCCTTTAGACCCCCAATAAAACTCACTTTTTCCTATTAGTGATGTTTGTAATGAAACACTTTTAAACAGATTCTGAGAAGCAGGACCTCCATCTTTTGGGACAGATTTGGGTTTTTCGTAAATAAGATAAACATTTTTAGCATTATGTATGACGAGGATTAAGGGTATGTTTGTTTATGGATTGGGTGGGGTGTGGCAAATCGGGCTTGCAAATACTAGTGGATGTAAATCTTATGTTTGTTTTGGGATGTAATAGAATAGGATTTATAAAAATATGCAATTATTATGGTGGAAATGGGAAATGGGGGGAAAGAGTAGTGGAAAAAGATAATAGAATAGACTAAATGTTTGTTTTGGAATGGAATAAGGTAGGACTTAAAAAAAAATACAATCATTATGCTGGAAATGGGAAATGGAGAGAAAGTAGTGGAAAAAGATAGTCGAATAGGCTAGGATATAAGTAGATTCAAGGATCCTGCAAATATATAAACAAACATACCGTTAATTATAAGATAAATTATGAGTGGCTATTGATGTAATTACTTGTTGAGAGGTGCTTTTGATTTATAAACACGCTGACATATAAAAACAGTTATAATTTGTTTAGAATCACTTTTTTTTCATACTAACAAATTTTGATTTTACCATGAAAATCAGTTTAAATTACTTTTTCACAATGACCTTTGTTTGCGAACACCTTTACAATGACCTTTGTTTGCAAACACCCCTAAATATGCTAGTTTTTAGATAATAATAATGGTTTGGTTATGTTCATTATATTTTTAACTAATGTTGGTGACAGTAGGAATGAGTAAACCAAGGTTTATTTATATGTTACTAATTAACATTCTGTTAAAAATTAACACTTATGTCAGTTTTATTTTGATATGACATCTTTTTGTACTGATTTTGACATACAACTCTTTGTTAAAAATTAACACTTATGTCAATTTTACTTTGATATGACATCTTTTTGTATCTGATTTTTGACATACAACTATTGTTCATGAGTTGTATGCAGGTATTGGATTTTGCCATCTTCCCCAAAGTAGAGTTTGATCTTCCGATTTTTTGCGCCAACTTTTTTAGCACTACCGTCATCAACATAGTTGTATTGTAAGTTGATAAAAAAATTTGTACTATCTTCTCTTTTTTTTTGCGAGATTTATGTTTGTGAACATGAATCTTAGGAATGATTCCTTTACAATTTACATGCTAGCTTAGCTTTGTTTCAGCCTTTAGTAGCTAAGTGAGCCTCTCGTTTGTCTGTGAAAGTGTTACAATACTAAGACAGCAAGACAGAGAACTTTCGTAGAACTTTTGTATGTTCACTCAAAAACTAACTTTTAAAGTCCTTGTAACTTATATAACCCCACCTCCTCAATGGACGGTGGTGATCTAGTTATTATGAGCTGTTCTCTAAGTATTCCAATGCATTCTCCTAAAATATTTATAAAGGATGTTTCTACTTACTTCTCAAAAGGATTCTCCGAAAGTCTTTGCAAAGGATGTTTCGAGATGCTTCTACGGATATCTATGAAATTCTACATACTTCTATAAAGATGTAAAGTACGATCTAGAGAATTCTATGTACAAGTGGGCTTAGATTTCCATGACAAAGAGTTAAACAAGGAAATTTTATGTGTCAAAATGTATGTCGAAGTCCTTCGACCATTTACAAATGTTTCAATAGGTCCTAAACTATGAACTATTTGTAAAAAAATTCTAAGCTATTAGCAAATGTCTGAAGAGATCCTCAAATTGTTCATGGGTGTTCGAAAAGATCCTAAACTATTAGCGAATGGTAGGTTCTTAAACTATGTAAAATGTTATATATAGGTCCTTGTAAAATAGAGCAATCGTGTTGTAATTCAACACGAATGATCTTGCACTCTACACTTATTCATAGATAGCTTAAGAACCATAAAATGAATGCAAAATACGCGTAAGATGGTCTGGACATGTAAATACGATGTCTTTTGATGCCCAAACACCGTATAGGAAGTTGAACTTTATTAAGTTAGACTGGAAGGCGAAGAGGAAGGTGAGAAAAACTATGGAAAATGTATATTTAACTTTTGATGAGAACATGTGTTTCGACTGAGCATAATGGAGAAACGCGATCTATACAGGCATAATTTGCTCTCTCTTTACATTACTTCACAGCCAACATTTAGCCATTCTTATTATAACACAAAATCCAGTATTTCATATGGCATTCTGATCGTCGTTTGACATCCTGTGCTCGATATTTTCCATGCAGAACGATCCCTGGCATAATTCATTTTATTCATCTTAATTGTGGTTTTTTGATATTTTTCAGGGATCTTAATCCTCTACACGATGTAATCAGTCGACAGGATTACAAGAAAAAATATTATGAGCACTTAATCCCTCTTGGACTTAAGTATGCAGAGGTGAATAAAGTTTTAGTACTTGTCATTCTAGATTATTCGAGTTTTTTAGTAATAATTTATCTTGTATCTATAATAACATATGATAGTGATTTAACACAGATTTCGTGCAGCTTTTGCCATGGGGAGGAAAGATTACTACGGAATCCGTGAAATTTTTCTCACCAATCGTAATATGGACCAAGTTTCCTCCGTGTTATGAGAAGGAACAACTTTTATATTCCGCGTTCAAGGATTATCTCAAGGTACATATCGACCTAGATAATATTCTTGGGATGACAACATAATGCATGTCACTACAAGAAAAATGGTCTTCTGAAACGCTAAAAAGTGGTATCAAATAATGAGTGTTTGTAACAACTTTATTATTAAAGATAACATGTTGTTACTAATTAGTCGTCTTAATAACTCGGTCGCAAAATATATTTGAGCCTGACAAAAGTTGTCTTAAATGCGCTCAAATATTTTTCGTAAAAATTAGTTGTTTCTAAAAGTAGTCTGAGAATTGCTTGAAATAATTTGTACGGGGTTTTATGACAACGGGGTTTTATGACAACAAGTGGTTACATATAACTTATTTAGTGACCACATAAAAAAATATATCATGAAAGATCTTTTTTATTGTAATCTTCTCCCATTTGATGAGACTCGGAGAATCTTAGACGTTCCTTTGACTTGTTATTGCTCCCAGTCATGGCTGGAACTGATGGATCAGGCATCGCCGGAAACGGACATTGGTCAGATTATGGTCAATCTTGAAGCGCAACATCGGTACCTCTCGTGGCGAGCAGAAAAGGTAGGTGCAACAGTTTTCGTTTTAGGGAAAATCCTACTAGAGGCTTGAATTTTAGAAAATGTTTCAATACGAGGCCTGAATTTTGAGCAATTCTCAAATAGGGGCATGGATTTGAATTATATCTCAATTCAGGGCTTACGTCTTGAAAAATACAACAAAAAGTTCTGTAAGATATATCGAAAATTTTAATATACTCTGTACTGAATCTTCCGTGAATCGAATAATATTTCATATTTTTCACGACGAAAGCCCTGAGTTGAGAATAAAATTGAAAATCTAAGCTGATAATAAAGAAATAGTCAAAATTTAGGCCTTGAATTGAGAACCTCCAAAATTCTGTCCTCTAATTAAGATATTTTCTAAAATTCAATCCTTCAATTAAAATTCTGCCGTTTTGGTTTCTGTTAATGTTGGCCCAACATAATTGAAACTTGTTTGATAGGCACATTACATAACCTGTTACGTTTTTGTGTTTCATCTTGCACTAAGCGCCACTTGTATTACATGATGTGATTAATTAAACATATGTCGTATATTAAAATTAGTGTAACAGAGAATCCGAACTGATCTACAGGAACTTGGTAGATTATCTTGTTAGTTATTGCCGAAAACTAAATATGAATTGTTAGTATTATGTGTATTCATCTTTGAAAGTTTTTGATAGAACATTAACATTCAGGATCCAGGCCATCAACTGCTGCGAAGATTAACCGGAGAGAGTTTTGCAAAGGTAACGATCTACTCCTAATTGTGAAGCATCAAAACGTTCAGAGGATGTTCGGCTAAGCTTATGAGCTCCTCAAAACAATTTATAAGATGTTTGAGAGCGTATAAGCTCTTGAAAATAACGTCTAGGATGTAAAAATAACCTCCTAGAGCTTATAAGCTCCAAAAGAAAATGAGTTCTACTAGTTCATCTTATTTTCTATGATCTTATAAGTTACACTCAAATTTCACATACATACACTACACTACACTACACACTTTTTTATACACGCACTACAAACACTTCACACATACTACACAAATATGATACACCCTTCCCGCACTAATCAAAATGAGTGTTTGATAATGACTTCAAGTTAGTTTCCAATTTCATAGCTAATTCGCACCAGTCAATTGCAACCTTATAAGCTCTTTTCTCCAAACACTTTACTAACTTATAAGCTCTTGAGAATTACATTGTATAAACTCTTCAAACAATTTACGAAATGTTAAAACTTATAAGATGTTCGATATAAGTTTAATCAAACACACTCTTAGAGTAATGCTCGTTTTACATCACTTTATTCTAAACCGAATTGGTTGGATCGTTGTGTAGGAAATAGTTAGGAGTTTTCTGTTCAATGGAGTCGACGAGCTGGGTAGCAAAACATTCGTCGATTATTTCCCGGAGTACAAGATTGGTGACGGAACTATAAATCAGAAGCGTAGTATGATCGGAAAATCATTCGAAAGGCGTCCGTGGGATACCAGAGGAGAATTCATTGGTAACGGTTTAAGGTAGAATTCATTGGTAACGGTTTAAGGTAGAAACATGCACTATAAATCTTCCATTTGTAGTTTTTTGTTGTTATTATTATTATTTTTCTTCTTTTTTAGTACATTTCTGATTGGGGACTGTTTGGTGCGATTTGTTCCCTGATCAATGACCTGAGTTAATAGGGCCTCTATCAACTGAGTTGTAATTTAATTCTCGGTTTCTTGTATAATTCAGCAAAGGAATATTATGTGCAAATTCCTTTTGAAAAAGGTAGTGATCATTATGTCACTTTTATTTGTATGTTCTACTTCAATATTTCTCACTATCTTAGGTCCAAACCAAGGACGAAAACGAGAAATTTTGCCGAAATATGAGTTAGTTCTCTAAAAACTCCAATGAGTTCTAAATCTCCAACGATTCTGCCAAAGTTTTTGCAAAGGATATTTGGAGGGATGTTAACTTAAATGGTGAGTAATTCTATCAGGAGTAAATGGATAATAGGATATTGTACGAACTCGATATTTTAACAATTGGATAGAGTATAAGTACAATATATTACCCGTTTATCCTACTTGTCTACCTCATTACGCACATATATATTATATTATATTAGAAATATATCTAATATATTTATGTTTATAACACATTATTGAACATATAATGTAGAGTGAGTTTCATCTGTACTTGGTGCACAATAAAGTTACTGTGCATTCCCCTTATTTAAAGGAAAACCTTAAATTTTCGCTCAAATCTAATTAAGAACAATTTTGATCCACTAAAGGGATCCGTGTGCGAACCACAGGTCGTGATTTTTTTGTAAACATCGCCTTATTCTATATATGATAAGGACGACTTTGTTTCATACAAATGGATTGTGGTCAGGCGGTCAGGCATGTGAGCGCAATGAGCGGGAGGTCGTGGGTTCGGAATCCAAACTTAAAAAGCGAAACCCAAACTTATGTACAGTAAAAAGTGTCTTAAAGGTAGGTACGGGTGGTGTCATTTAAGGTGGGTTCGAAATCCAAACTTATGTCTTAAAGGTAGGTACGGGTGGTGTCATTTAAGGTGGGTTCGAAATCCAAACTTATGTATAGTAAAAAGTGTCCTATGGTGCCGTGGGTACGGGTGGTGTCATTTAAGGTGGGTTCGAAATCCAAACTTATGTATAGTAAAAAGTGTCCTATGGTGCCGTGGGGGTGGTGCTTGTAATTTCAAACATTAATTTTTATCAATTTTATTTTCTCTATGTTCTAATTTATATTTTATTAATTATTTTTGTATACATCAATTTGTAAAATTAATAATAATGACAACTAGTAAATAAATATCATTTAATTAAATAATAAAAACAAATTTATAATAAATTATAATTTTTTTTTGTTTGTCTTTTACACTTGAACTTATTTAAGCATATTTCAATAGGAAGTACGAAATTGGATATCACTAACATATTTGTTGTGTGTTTGTATTTAAGCATGTGACATTTCCTTTACTTTAACAAAACGAGAAACGTAGAGTATGTATATCAGTGTGCCACTTGCTTCGTCAGCCATTACTGATCAAAATTGCGGCAATGGAATGTGCAGATTGATGAAATATCCAATTATTTCGTAATTAAGTTAAGAATAATTAGGATTATAACGAAAAAATCAGAAATTTTAGATCTTCAAGGAGTGATTGGTTCTCGAAAGTTAATTTTTGTTAGTTGTACATATATATTCTTTTTTTGGTTTAATTATACTTACGTTCTTCTTATCTTCTACTTGAAAGGTACTTTTCATGCAAATTGTGCGTGCATAGCTCTCTACAGTTTTTCGTTTTCTTGGACTAAAAGAACTGCAACATGTCGTGTGGTATAATTGTTCTGTAATTGCCGTGTTAATTGTCATAATTAGTGTGATCCTAAGTATAGAAATGTATCAAAGAATTCGCTATAAAAGATGTTCCTAAACAAATTCTATGCTACCAACAATATCTCTTAACTTGAAAGCTTACTGCTGAATTTCTATGTTCGCATCAAGATTTATTTCAATATTAATTTATTCATTTACATATGTTGGTTTCAGTATAAATACATTGTCCTATAATCCTTGTTTTAATATACACATTAGCAACCCGACAGACTCACCAACTACATTGGTTGATCCTCGTTCTGCTGAATAGCAGTTGTGGTGTGTAGAGAGTGATACCAAATGAACCGTGTGTGATTGTGTATAGAGAACATGTTTGGTTAGGGCTGGAGTGGTTGGAGTTATGTTGGCTGGGAATAGTGGCTGGAGTTAGTGCCTGGAGTTAGTAAAAAAAAATTATGTTTGGTTGGGTGGTTGGGTAGTAATTGTAGTGTCGGATATAGTTTTTAATTGTAAAATGTGATGTGATATGTGTAAAAATTTGTTAATTATGATTAATTTAATGATTAAAGTGATATTAAAATTTGTGGTGGTTTAAGGTAGTTGGGCCAACCTGGTAAACAAAATAGGAAGGAGTTGGACCAAGCCATTAGGGGTTGGGGCAACCCCAACCAAACATACCCGAACTTTTACATGAGAAATACAATAATAAAGCATCAAATATGTGTCCTAGAGATTTTTGGATTATTGGATTAAAATACAAAATTGAAGATTGAACTTCAATTTGAACTTGGATGAATTATTGGACTAAACTCTAGAATTGAAGATTGAACTTCAATTTAAACTTGGATGATATATTTATTTCAGAATTTTGATTTGGAATTGTAAAGTTGAACATGGTTAAAAAAGTATTTATAAATAATAAAAATATATGTATGGTAGTGTTTTAAGAATACTAAGTGACCAAGACGAGAACTTTAGCATAATTTTTTTATATTCACTCAAAACCAACTTGTAAAGTCCCCATAATTTATATAACCCCACCTCCTAAATGGACTGTGGTGATCTAGTGATTATGAGTTAGTATCTATGCACTTTTACACAAGTCTAGAAAGATCCACATTATATGGATCTAAAATTCGTGTACCTAATATACACGATAAATTAATGTTTACATAAGAGTTAATATTTATCCGATCTGGCTATCCTACAAAATTAAACTTCCAACCACTTAATTATATCATTAAAGTATCTTATCCACACTTTAATTATTACTAATTTCCAACAATCCCCCACATGAGTGAAAATTAATGTATGCATGAATGTAATCTCCAGTCTAAACTCTTAGTGATCAGTACTGCCTAAGGAAAAAGTAGTTTTTGACTTTGAACCTTCCATAGTATTTCATTTGTCGGATACACCGGTAGTTTGGTAGATTTCTTAATCTTTGAACCAATCTTCCTTAGTGTGTACCTAGTCAACAATGAATACACAATACTGACCAGAACATCCTTGTTCTCACGTTTTGGTCCGTTTCGGCCATGGACCCTCTTTGGATTCATAAGTGTTTCATTTGAAGCGGCCATTTACTTCACACTTACATAGGTGACTTCTTTATCGAATATCTTGTACTATTCTACCTCCTTGAGGTGTCTCGAAGTCATTAAAAGTCATAAGACTTATCCTCTACTACCGTTTACAGGTTTTATACACTTATCTTGCATTCTAGGGATGGATTTTGAAGACATATTCTTCCAAGTGCCTCCTCTGAACTTTCAAAACTTAGTTGTCCCATTGAACAAAGTTTGTGGGATCTCCACTCATCATGGTTGGGTATCCATTTTTATTGTTCTTTAGTTGGTGGGTTTTACTCCCATTCCCTCTCGCAATTTTAACAACTGATCACGGTTTAAACCTTTGTTCAACGGATCCGCTAAGTTATCTTTAGACTTTATATAGTCTATTGTGATAACCCCACTAGAGATCAACTGTCTTACGGTGTTGTGCCTACGGCGTATATGCCTAGACTTACCGTTATACATATTGTTCGACGCTCTTCCTATAGCGGCTTGACAGTCACAATGAACCATTATGGCCGGTACAGGTTTACTCCAACACGGAATGTCTTCTAAAAAGTTTCGAAGCCATTCTGCTTCCTCACCAGCTTTATCTAAAGCTATGAACTCTGATTCCATGGTGGATCTGGCTATACACGTTTGTTTCGTAGATTTCCATGACACTGCTCCACCTCCAATAGTGGATCAAAATTCCATTGGGCCAATAATTATTGAGCCCAATTGTCACAGGGTCAAAACATAGCACTTAATTTTTTGCTTGTTTTTCCTCCGGGCAGCCTGATTGCGCACCAACCAATTAGCCTTTTGCTCCCTCACCATACACTCGTGTTTAAGTTTTAGTGAGTTTGAAAATTAACAAGCCAACGACTCAAGTCAAAGCCAACAACATGTAAAGACAACGTAAAGCGCACACAATATATGGGAACTCATCCCAACCTTGTATTACTTCCAACAATTCGTACAAGGGGATTGCCAAGGCTTGCACCTATAATCTAAAGTGCAACTCAAGGCGGGCATAATAAAAGCAAATTGATCGGTGGGCATCCCCCACCGTTAGGATAAAATCCGACGAGTACAGAATGTGCCAAGTGGCACACAAAGCATGAATCTCGCAGGGGCTGTTTTTGGCCGCTGCCCCAAGCCTTATCCGCAACCTATAACCGTCACCCGGTGCGCGTGCGCAGCTTCCTGGCATCTGCATCCTGCCCACGAATTATCTGGCTTCTGCAACTTCCCCCGCGCGCCAACTTTACCCGACAACCGTATATCATGTAATTCACACAATGCTCAGCAGCGACTCTGCCCGACTCTCAGCCTTCTCATTCCCTTCTTCCTTTCCGGTGCACCAACCACTTTGAAATCAACCAAGCAGTCAACGGTAGCAATGGCGGACGACAAATCTTTGACCCCTTGCCTTAGGAGTTTTGCTTGGGTCCAAGATCACAATTTTGACCATAAAATTGAACAGTTTATCCTCCTTCGAATATCCAGCATTAGGGAACTGAATCGGCCCCATATGCTTCAATTTCTGCAACAAATCCCTTGCAAGCCATGAAGTATTGCAAGGGAGGAATTGATCTTTCAATTCTTTCTTTAGTGTGTCCCAAGTAATGATTGCATCCAGACTCGCACTCGCATCATCGGACAAGTGTCACTGCCACCATAACTTTGCATCACCTGTCAGATGCATGTTGGTGATCGGCACCTTCTCCAAATCCGAGACATGGGCTGCCTGAAAATAAGTTTCCATGTCCCACATAAAATTCTCCAATTTCTTGGCACTACAAGCAAGATCGTCTTTGAGATGGTCGATCATGACACGACACGATGCGCCCCCTAACGAACTCCAGTAACCCGCCTATCGTCTTCTGAATTTCGGCAACTTTTGCCCCTAATTACATAATTTGTTGGAACAAGCCAAGTGCCATTGGGGTTTCGGGTGGCTGCCCAAAGAAACCTTTGAATCAGCGACTCCATGGCAACAACTCGTTCATGCCATTGGCTGTTCTCCGTCATTGTTTCAGGTTTCCCTTGAACCCGTTTCCGGGCTCTGATACCACTTGTCACAAGGTCAAACCATAACACTTAATTTTTTGCTTTTTTTTTTGCCCGTGCGGCCTGATTGCTTACCAATCAGTCAGCCTCTCGCTCCCTCACCAAGCACTCGTGTTTAAGTTTGAATGAGTTCGTAAATTAACACGCTAACGGCACAAGTAAATTCAAAAATACGTAAAGGCAACGTAAAATACACACAGTATATGGGAACTTGTCCTAACCTTGTATTACTTCCAACAATTCGTACAAGGGGATTGCTAAGGCTTGCACACATAATCTGAAGTGCAACTCAAGGCGGGGTATATTAAAAGTCAACAGAATTCAGTGGACATCCTCCATTAGGATCAAATCCGACGGTTACAGAATGTGCCAAGTGGCACTCAAAGCATGAGTCTCATAGCGGCAGTTTTTGGCCACTGCCCCAAGCCTTATCCGCAACCTGTAACCATCACCCGACGCACACAGCTTCCCAGCATCCGCATCCCATGGGCGAGTTACCCGGCGCGCCAACTTTACCCGAAAATCGCACATCATGCGTGCATGATCACTCGACACTCGGCAATGTAATTCACTCGATGCTCGGCATCAACTCTGCCCGGCGCTCGGCAACATCATTGCCCAACATCAGGCAGTAACTTTACCCAACACTCGGCGGCATCGTTACACAACACTCGGCAGTAACTTCACCCGATACTTGACATCATTGTTTACCTAACACTCGACATAAACATTAACCGATGGGACACCGATTCAATACCGCACACAACTGTACCATGTGCCCGAAGGCTTCACCCGAGTGCCGCTGCACGCCGACACCCAATATCCCTTGGCCCGCAAAATCCGTCAAGCCAAGGCATCCAACATTTTACGGGGCTAACACCAACCCAACTCATCTTCTTAAATAGACAAAGATTTTCAGGTCGGTCCAACGAACTTTTGACCGATTAGGTCAGATTTGTTTGACCTGATGGTCCATTGAATCTAAAGTTCAACCCATCTAAAATATTGAGTGGGTAGGTCAGCCTATCGAGCCGGACCCATTTTACCACTCTTCAGAGAGACCCAATCTTGATGTTTTGGATATATATATGCAATCAAATGGCCCACCATGAAACACAACCATAGAAGGCCAGTTTTCCACGTTGCATCTCCAAATTCATCCCTTTTCTTTCTTTTTCTTATTTTAATCAACTCTATAATGGAAATATACAGCTGAATAAATACTGGTAAATGCTATATATGTATACACACACATATATATATAGATATAGAGAGAGAGACAACCAAGCATTACCTGGGCTAAGTCCAAAAAAGAACAATTTATTCTGCAGATAAAGATGGGTGATCAGTACTTGTTACCATGTTTGGAAAACTTTAGCTCTCTTGCTACTTTGATGGGATATCCTGCAGAATCCTCTGAGAATTTCCCTGGATTATTTATCCATCAGGATAACTCTACTCTTTCTATGGAGACTGATAATTCAGACAGGAAGAGGAAAGCAATGGAATTCAACTCGCCAAATTTTTCACCACAAGTTTCTGATAATGGAATTGCCAGGAAAAATGTAAGCATTTTGTCTTTTTTCTTTTACTTCGATGATTCGGCACTACAACAAAAACGGTTTTTTTTTTATACATTTTTTGAGACAGTGATTTTGGACACTAACAGTGACCATTTGCTGTGGTAAAACTCTTTACAAATTATGAGATCATTTCCAGGTTACTCTAAAAGACAACTAGTTGTTGCAAATACTTCGTCTCGAATGAACTTGCACACATTCCGAATTCGACCATCCCAAGCAAACTTGCACCCTTCTTAATAAGGAAAGTTATAACACAATCTCCACCCTCAATCTTTACCTTCAATCCACCTTTGAAAAGTCAACAAAATAAAAAAAAACAACAATTCGTGTCAGCCCCCTATGCAAATTCATTTGG
Organism: Ajuga chamaepitys; assembly: GCA_958295605.1. Lineage (NCBI taxonomy): Eukaryota > Viridiplantae > Streptophyta > Magnoliopsida > Lamiales > Lamiaceae > Ajuga > Ajuga chamaepitys. Next base: position 595,902 of record OY282505.1, on the reverse strand, counting down.
GACGAAAGGAGTATTAATTATTGAGACGACTAATTAGTGATGTTTTGGAGGTAATTTATTTGTTTTAATGGTGATAGGGTGAAGGAGGAAGAGGAAAGAAAGTGAAACGCAACGAAAAAAAGGAAATGAAATCAATGGATGTTGTTCATGTTAGAGCCAAGAGAGGTCAAGCTACTGACAGTCATAGTATTGCAGAAAGGGTAAGCATATATATATATACATATATGTGTGTGTTTGTGTGTGTGCGCGTGTGAACGACAATCTCCATCGAGTCTATACTCATTACTACTATGTTCTTGATTGCGTCTTACGCGAGTTCAATGGTTATCGTTACTCAGAACTCCAGGTCAGCTCAGTTTGGTCCATAGAGCTCCTATAGTCTCTTTAGGTTTCACTTTCATAATTACTGCGCTCGAAATCCAACTCTATCTAGAGTTACCCTATTTAGTTTGTAGAGTCCATCAATCGTCACTCGCCTCTTTAGGCTCAAGGTCTAATACGGGGGAAAATGTCCATCCTCCGACCTTCATTTTCTTCGTTTTGTGTGGTCCGAACTCATCCCCAAAAACCACGTCAGGAAGGGCCCGGACCAGGGATTCCGACACTGAAATTAGTTTTAATCCAGTTGAAAGTTATGATATATTAGGATATTGTAGTTATAAGTGAGGAGGTGAAGAAAATCTTAGAAGACTTACCTTTTCCTTGGTAGAATGTGTATATATGAGTTTTATCTAGGGGTATTATGATAATTTCACAGCGATTAGGATACTCTTAGAACTAGGCATACGATGGATCTTCTTATTTGGGCCCAGACAATTAACAACAAATACTTAGATGTTGGTTCAATTTCACTATTTCCGAAGCGCACCATTTTCCCTCGTCGGGTCTTTATTTGACACTTCAAGAATTACCACCACACGAGCTCGTTTGGAGAAAATGACTCTGATACTATTTGTTAAGAATTCATAATTTTACCTTTTGTTTTTATATATATATTTAACTATATGAACATATGTTGTATGTGTTAGGTAAGAAGAGAAAAAATTAATGAGAGATTAAGATGCTTGCAAGACATTGTTCCAGGATGCTACAAGGTGACTATTTAAATATTGATTGATCATTTAATGTTACAAATTATTTTTATTTTCTTATTTTCTTATTTTTCAATTTATTTTAATAATGATTTGATTTGATTTGATTATGTTACCGAACGAACAGACCATGGGAATGGCAGTAATGTTGGATGAGATTATCAATTATGTGCAATCCTTGCAAAACCAAGTTGAGGTAAATAATTTAATAAAATAAACCAACAATATATAATTTTTAGAAAAAAATATTTTTAGTCCTGTAATTTATGACGGGTCAAAAAAAATCATGTAAGTTGATAAATTTTAATTTTAGCCATGTATTTTACGTGATTATTCAATTTAAGGACATTTTCGCTAGAAATTACTAGACTTGCCGGAAATTGTCGCGTTCCCACTCATGTGCTCTAAAATTGGAACTTTCTAGCCACGTGCTGCAGACATGGTGGATGATGTGACGGATACTGTGGAAGATTGTTGATTAAAAGGTAGTCAAAGTTCCTCAAACCTTATCTAAGTCATCATCCAAATACCATGTCTGCAGAAATCGCCTAAAAGCTTTAATTTGAGAGAACAAGTGCAAGTCACATGACGAATTCTGGTGAGTTTAATGATTTTCGACGAAAAATGCTCTCGAATTGGATAATCCCGTAACATACATGACCAAAATTAAAATTCCTTAACATACAAAAAAATTTCTGAACTCGCCCGTAAATTATAGGACTAAAAATAAAATTTTCTTATTTATGAAATTACCAAAATTTGAAAAAATTCTTTCTTTTTTTCTTTCCCGATTCAGTTTCTTTCGATGAAGCTCACGGCAGCAAGCACGTTTCACGACTTCAACTCGGAGACAGATACTTTGGAGTCAATGCAGGTGATTTTTTTTATCCACCCTTCGGGTACCCGACCCGCTCGTCCATCGGGTTTATGATTTAGGTCGGGTCGGGCTTTTGGTCAGGTTTTTTTGGTGGTCTGAGTTTTGTTAACAAAATTTACCATAATTCTACGCATATTTCAACAATCATAAAAAATCAAAAGGAATTCAATTATAAAACATTAACTCTAAAAAGAACCGACCCGATAGGTACTCATCATGGGTATTCGTGGAGGCCGATTTTTTTCAAAGTCAGGTTGAAAATCGGGTAGTTTTCTTGGATACCCAATGCGTCGGTACCCGTGAAAACGGGTTCTTGTCAGAAAAACCCGAAAAATCCGACCTGATTCCATCCTTAGATGTGAATTTTGCGCTAATAACCGTATTTTTTATATTTATTGCAGAGAGCAAAGGCATTTGAAGCAATCAAGATTAATCAAAATGAAATCAATGCTTGTGTTGATTTTGCCCAATTAGGCCTCAATTTTGAATGTCCTCAGTTTCCATACAACAGATGAAAAGATCCCGAATCAGCGAAAGTTCTTACCTATTCTTATCGGCGATACATAGACGAAAAAAGATGGAAAAAATTAGTTTTTCGTTCGTATGTTCAGAAAAAAGGCACAATTAAGTAAAAAAGAAACATATTTGATTGTATCCTTTGCTAGTTTGAGCTATTCTTGATAAAATTAAATGTATACTCTTAAATTAAAGATTGTAAAAGTATGATGTTTCTTGCCTACATTATGATTATCATCGCCGTTACAAGAAATTTTCATATTAGAGATAAAAATTAGTAACGAATAATATCGATCACTAAATAGAAACAAAATACGAACATAGTAGTTAATTGTAATAGTACCAATCCTTTTGCGCCGTAAATAAGTATAACATTTTTTATTTTTGGATAAAAGTATTATGTTTTTCTCAAAACTCAAAATTCAATTTTTACAAACCATCTCACCACAAAACGGTCTCATACAAGTTTTCGTGATCCATTAACATATAGTTGTTCAGATTAATGTGTAGGTATGGGATGATAATTCCTAACCCTATCTGACGAGCCTGATGAATCCAATCCAACCCAAATTTACTAAGAGAACTCGAAACTGACCCGATATGAATACTATTAACTCGATTTTCACTCGAAGCAACTTGAAATTAATAATTTATTTTAAAATATAATAATTATATGTTTCAACATATATATAATCTGAATAGGCATAAAATCGAAGACGAACCCAGTCCGATTATCTGATTTATCACTCCAATTTGTGTGTGATTGGATTTTCATAGTATTGATTTCTAAAATATTGTTATTTATTTTTGTGGTATTTAAAGCACATATATATTATTTTTTTAATATTTTTGGTCTTTTTCATAGTGGATATTTTGTCCTCTCCCATTATTCATCACTAAATATGCCATTGTATTAATATCTTATAACATGTGGGTCCCACAACAACTATGCCAATAGCAACAACTTATAATGGTTAACTCTTGAATCTTTGTTTGCCCATGCTGTGGAATGAGGTTGTAAAGCACATATTATTCATTGAATTTTGATTAGGGGTAACAATCCCTGATCCGATCGGATGGACCCTACTAACTCGATCTAATTCATTCGTATTTATGGGAAGAAACTTAAAATTAATCCGGCATAAATTTGATTAATCTGATTTTGATTTGAAGCAATTTGACATCAATAATTTATCTTAAAATGTATTATCTTCGTCCTGAATGAAGTTGCACTTCTAAGGGCATCTCCAGCAGTTTGCACTACTTTCCAGCAACTTTTGCTCTACTTTACAGCAAAAGCTGCACCCCTTCTCCAGCAGTATGCACTACTTTTAGCACTAAAAAAGAATATTCCTTAAAATTTATTTTTTCACAATTAATTATGTTACTTTACTTATAAAATGTTATATTTATATTTTTACTTTTAGAGTTTCTTGGACGATCAATGTTAATTGAACATTCAAAATAAATTAAAATTCATAAACAATATTACGACCAAACAAACATTACACTGCTTAAAACGAAGAACTACCTAGTCGAGCCCATAAATGATCAACTAATGCATTTCGAAGTTTATAATGAGCTTCTGCATTTCTAATTTCTCTAAAACGACCAAGAAAACTCTGAAAATGTGCATGATCATTTTCAGCAAATTCAACGTCCGGAGTTGGCACTTCCCTTGTTTCGTCAATCGGAGCATTGAGTTCTCTTTCATTATCTATTATCATGTTATGCATTATTATGCACGCAGTCATAATATCTTTCAAATCATTCTTACTCCAAAAACGAGCTGGATTTGCTACAATCGCAAATCGGCTTTGGAGGACTCCAAACGCGCGTTCCACATCTTTTCTGCACGCTTCCTGTCTTTTTGCAAAATATTCTTTTTTTGGACCAGTTGGTTCATGTATAGTTTGCACAATAGTTGCCCATTTCGGATATATCCCATCTGCCAAGTAGTAGCCCATGTTGAACTCTTGTCCCTGGATGACATAATTGGCAGGAGGAGCAATACCTCTTGCAAGGTTTGAGAAAATATGGGACGTTTCAATCACGTTAATGTCATTGTTGGATCCTGGCATTCCGAAATGAGCATGCCATATCCATAGATCATAATCTGCAACTGCCTCAAGGATGATTGTTGGATGTCCACTACGGCCAGAATATCGTCCTGCCCATGCTGTTGGGCAATTTTTCCACCTCCAATGCATGCAATCCAGACTTCCCAACATTCCTGGGAAGCCACGTTGCTCACCGACATAAAGTAATCTAGCAACATCATTAGCAGTGGGCGATCTTAGATATTGGTCCCCAAATATTTCCACAATAGCACGACAAATTTTTTTCACACATTCAATTGCAGTAGATTCTCCAATTTTGATATATTCATCAGTTGCATCTGCTGGAACTGCATACGCTAGGATTCGAAATGCAGCTGTTATCTTTTGGAGAGTAGACAGACCAAGCGTTCCTGCTGCATTCCTTCGCTGTATAAAATAGTTATCATGATTTTTAACAGCGTCAACGATATATAGGAATAAACTCCGGGACATTCGAAAACGCCGGCGAAATTGCTCTTCGTTATATGTTGGATTTTCAGAGAAGTAGTCTCTGAAAAGGTTCCTAGCTGCTTCTTCTCGATTACGCCATATTGTTCTACGACCCGGAACTGAGCCTCCATGAGTGGGTTGAGCGTTCCGCCGCCGCCTAAGATATTCTACTAGCATGCGATTGTTGTTGTTTATTTGCTGAACAATAACTTGTTCTTCTACATCCAAAGCCTCCTGACGCTCATCATCGGATGAACTGAAAGAGGAAGAAGAAGATATGGTGGAATTGCCTCCAAAATGAAAATTCATTTTCTTTTTTCGAGACAAACAATGTGGTGTTTGAAAATAAGAAAAGGTAAAGTAAAAAGCAAAAGCTATAAAACTAAAGGTGATATGATAAAATTTTGAAAGTGATGAAAGCTTTCAACAAAGTGGTGTGGAACAAGTAGTTGATTTATGCTCAATATATAGAAGATTTAATCCCGGTCCAGTGGTTAAAATAGAAAGCACAATCCGTGTACTTTCACCACGAGCCGTTGATAAATCTTTAAAACTTTAGATCTCGGCCCTACAATTAAAGTAGAAAGCACAATCCGTGTACTTTCACCACGAGCCGTTGATAAATCTTTAAAACTTTAGATCTCGGCCCTACAATTAAAGTAGAAAGCACAATCCGTGTACTTTCACCACGAGCCGTTGATAAATCTTTAAAACTTTAGATCTCGGCCCTACAATTAAAGTAGAAAGCACAATCCGTGTACTTTCACCACGAGCCGTTGATAAATCTTTAAAACTTTAGATATCGGCCCTACAATTAAAGTAGAAAGCACAATCTATTTTCTATAAATGTGACCCATATCATAACAAGATGCCACACCATTTTCTTCTTCCACATAATATCTATTGCACAATCTGAATTAAAATGCCTCCTAAGCCGGCACGCAAATCTAATTATACTGATAATGAAGATAAGCTTCTCGTTAGAATGTATCTTGACATCTCTCAAGATCCAATCACAGGTATAAACCAATCAAAAAATGTATTCTGGGGTCGCGTTTCACGGCAGTATCATGCTGAAAAATCACCCAGGATGCAAGATCGTACCCAAAGATCATTGCAATGCCGCATGCTAACCATGCTCAAAGATTGTAGAAAATTCAATGGATGTATACGTCAGGTTGAACTACGTAATCCAAGTGGTGCAAATGAGCAAACTATAGTAAGTCTATTATTTTTATGTTTCTTTTGTAGTTCTATTTTGTCAAATAATACATCCTAACTCACATTATTTTCTAACATTTTATAGTTAAATAGTGCGCACGATGTGATGAAGCAACATCCAGATTATCCACAGGGTTTCAAATTTGAGCACGTGTGACCAATTATAAAAGTGTTTGTGCAGTCTGAAGATTTACCTGGGGAAAATAATATCGACACTCCCTCTGTTTCAACTAATCCATCGTTATCTTCATTTTCTATAAATTTGAGTGATGACAATTGCAGCGGTGAAGGTGGTGGTTCGTCATTGCAACGACCCGAAGGTGTGAAAAAATCTAAATTAAAGAGGAAACAAGATGAAAGTGACGCTGAGTTTGTGCAAACACTTAAAGAAGAAAATGTTGCACTTAGAGAAATATTAATAGCGGGTCAAAACAAAAGGGCAGAAGCAGATAATATAAAAGAAGAAAACAAAACTTTGAGGATGAAGTTGGAGAACATTGATGATCTCGTGGTTCGTGAGTACTTCCAATTGGAGCAACAACAAATTTTACAGAAGCGGAGAGCAGCACAAGCCGCAAAACAACATGACAATCAATTTAATATGTTTGGAGATTATTTCCCTGATATTGGAGGAGGGTCTGGGGGTGGAACCGGAAATTGCTAGAAAAAATAGTGTGTTTCTTATTTTTGTAATTTGTATTTGTTTAAGTTTTGCATTTTGATTTACTTTTTCTTATCGTTGTAATTTTATGGTGTTTAATTTAATTTGATGTGTTTCAATGCATATATTTTATTTATTGAAATTGTATATATATATATATATATATTTATATAATTAGAAACAATCTTAAATTAATTTTATTAGATAAATTATTAATAGGAATATAAAACAAAAATATACATCATATTAAAATAATCATAAAAGATTAAAAAACAAAAAAAACAAAAAAAAAAAAAAGAAAATGAAATAAGTGGCGCAGCGCAAGACTTGCGCCACAAGTGCAGCAAAAAAAGGGAAAGCATCAAAGTACAGCAATAATTACAGCATTGCTGGACCCCAAAAATGCTGCACCATCTCTATTTTAATGTAGTGTTGGAGTTGCTCTAAAGGTGCATACATATTAAGAAAATATGTTTTTTGCTTTTATGTTGACTTTTCAAAAGTGGATTGAAGGTGAAGATTGAGGGTGAAGATTGTGTTATAACTTTCCTTTTTAACGGTGTGCACATTATATTGAGACGTACCGAAAAGGAAAGTGTACAACTTTATTCGGAACGAAAGGAGTAATATTTATATGTTTAAATAATCTTTTTATATACACTTAAATCGACCCGAAATCAAACATGATCCCGACAGTACAAGAAATTTTCATATTAGAGATGTAAATCAGTAACAGATAATATCGATCACTAAATAAAAACTAAATTGAAATAGCGTAGTGACGAAAAATGGCAAAAATATATTAATATACAGTTCGTGACAAAATAGTAACTGAATATTTATATTTATCTCTATTCTGTAGGTAATCCGTCTCTAATTACATAATAGAGACAAAAATTATGTCATTAAATTTTAAAAAGGAATAGATCGATCTCTAAATTATAAAAACAGACATTATAAAGACCAAACATTTCGTACCATCTGATCCGCACTCAAATAATTGAGAATAAGGAAACAAGTAACAAATTCTTGATTGAAAGTTTATGAAGAGGAAGTGGTTCATATAATCATCTTTTAACATCATATATTAGGTCGGTTCAAAATTTATCAAACCTAAAATTGTCTAGCTCAGTCAGCCTAATCCCTATCATACATTAAGATTTTCGAATGGGTCCGTGCCGAGTTTGTCACCTATAGCGGAGTTGATGGAAAGATTTGAGTAATGAGGACTATATTCAACTCATAGTTGTTTTAGTGTGTTTTCTTTACAGAAATAAAAAGCAAAGAGATGTCTCCAACATAAAACACTACACAAATCCATGTGGAAAGAAGCAAGTGGTTCCTACAAATAATTCACACACCCTAAATCTCACAGATGTTGCCAATTCATTACATGAATGATTGAAAAGGACTTTTAACACAATAATATATATATATATATATTATATAATAGTTGTTCTCTAATATTCCTATAGTTCGGGTTACATACAGTTTTTCATGAAAGCAGATTGGTGTTTATATTAAAATGCATTAATACTTGTTCTGAATAAGTCGATCATGCTGAAAAATGTATGAGTGTTTATGCTGAAATGTATTACGTGTTCTAAAGAAATATTATTCTGAACTAATATTTTTTCTCATAATAAGTAATATATACATTTCAATTATAGATCTGCCTTTTAACTCGAACTGTGTGGATCTAAAATTCGTGCACCTAACGTATAATATATATATATATATATATATATATATACATATATATATATATATTTCCTCCATCCCAATTATAGAGGCTTATTGGATTCTTCACGGAGATTAAGGAAATTGTTGAAAAAGCAAATTACTCCTAAAGTCCACATTTATGAGTTTCGTTATTATATTTTTTTATGTGTAATAATTAATGAAGTACCTTATTTATACCAAGAATTAACAATATTTCATGATAAATACTTCCTCCGTCCCGAATGAACTTGCATAAGGGGATCGGCACAAATATTAAGAAATTGATTTTTGGGAATTTTGTTGACTTTTCAAAGGGGGATTGGGGATGGAGATTTTGAGGGTGGAGATTGTGTTATAACTTTCCTTATTAGGAAGTGTGCAAGTTTGCTTAGGACAACCGAATTCGGAAAGTGTGCAAGTTCATTCGGGACAGAGGGAGTATGTAGTTTTCGAGAAGTTACTAGGAGAAAAATCAAATAATTTATCTTTTCAAGACTAATTAATAGTGGTATATGAATGACTTAAATAAATTTTACCATGTATAATAACTTCTGTTCTAAAAATCTCCGACTAGCTCCGATTAATCCCCGTCTAGGCACTAGGCTCCCATTGACCGCCTACGTTTATTTTTCGATTCCTCCCCGTCTTACTACGTCTATGCCTCGATAAGTCCCACCCAGACCCCGACTAGTCGCTAGGCCCCAGTCCAGCGCCTAACTAGTGCCTAACGACTTTTACAACCTTAATAATAACTGAACTATATATTTGAGACATCCAAAAAAAATACAAATCTATATAATCGGGACCGAGGGAGTATTTATTTATTGTGTGGGAGAGAGAAAGAGAAAGATGCATTGCACCAAGACAAGTTAGAGGGTAGACAAGTTAGAATGTGGGATCACAAAATGGTGTAATAAAATGATAAGTTGAAGGTCACTTTATATATAAACACAAATCTTTCTCATTGACACTCTTTTGACCAATCTTAAATTTCCAAGCTTGTTTCTTGGAACATATGCATGCACAAGGAGGAGGGATTATGGGCCCATTAGGCCCACTGGGCCCCCACAGCCCAACAAAATGGATAGAATTTATATTCCTAAAATGGATTAAGGGTCACTCACAGGTGAAGATGGGTCCCACAGTGCTATTATGGGCAAGTTCAAGGATCCAACCACCATACTTTAAACTCTGTCTCTCAATACTTATACATTTCTCTTACCGACATTAGTGTTTTTTTATTTTATATTATTTTTTTATTTATTATTTTATTATTATATGAGTGGGTTTTTTTATATTAGTTGTTGGAATTTCAGATCCATGCAGTCCGAATTAAGGGTGGTTCGGTACGATAAAATTATCTATATCGTTACCATACCGAAAATTTATACCGTTATCGGTTCGAAAATTTCAATATCGAAAAATACTGATACTGTACCAAAATTTTGATAATACCGAATTTTATGCCGGTATCAATATCTAACAATTCAAACGGTTGATTTTAGTATACCGAAATTTGGATATACCGTTAGAAATTTGGTATACCGAAATACCGAATTATAAAAATAACGAAAATACAAGTATATATAGTTCGATATTTCGGTATATACCAAAATACCAAAATTCTTAGATTATCATGCCGTTACCGTACCGAAAATTCTGTATACCCAAAATTTCGATATTTTGGTAATTTTTCGATACCATATGCGCGCGGTACTTTAGCGTTTTGATATGTTTCATCACTTGTAATCCGGATCATAGATAATTTTTCATGAAAATATATTATTACTTTTTAAGTAGTAATGTATTTTGGCCCCGTCAAATTATAGAATATTTGGATATGTAGATAATTTTTATTATATGCAACAGAGACACTCTATATTTTAATATATATAGAAATTCAATGCTGCATTTCAACATATTTTATAACGAATATTATTGAATTCTTTATTTAAATATTAAATCTAATATATATAAATTTTATAGTCGTCGCCCCAATCTACCGTTTAACAACTTCCATAATCTTGACTTTGAAATATAAAAAAGAACCCAGCAATTTGATATTAACCTTATGCTCTATAACATTATATTTATAACATAAAATTTTTGAGAAGTACCAGGCTTTACATGACTGTTTCTTATATGTTAACTACAGGTTAAAATTTTGAATACAAATTTCCAAAATACAAATTCGACTAATCTCACTTAGACGTTAGGCTCTCATTGGCCGACTATGTTGCCGCCTTCAACAATATTCACGGCACAAAAATAAATGTTCTCAACTATATGCCATACATCTTCCAAGGATCTTCACTAATATCGAAGACTCTTCTATTCCTCTCTAGCCATATCGACCAGCATGGCGCGTGTATAACAATACCCGACTCTAATGTAGACGTTACAATCTTTTTGTTTTCTGCTTCCGGGAGGTAGGCGTATCCTCAGAAAACCTATTGCAGAAATATTGTAAAAATTGAATCACAGAAAGTTGCAAAAAGTTAAAAAAATATATCTATAGTTTAGTATGATCTTGATGCTCATCAGAAGTTTTATAATAGTAGTAAGAAAGAGACGAATGTGCTTTTCAGCTTAAAGTGACCGTCAAGGTTGTAAAAATCGCTAGAAGCTAGTTAGACGGTGGACTGGGATCAAGCGGCTAGCGCGATCTAGGTGGGCTAATCGGGGTATAGGCAGGGCCGCCTGGTTAGACGGGGAGGAATCGAAAAATGAATGTAGGAGATCAATGAGAACCTAGTACCTAGGCGGGGATTAATTGGAGTTAGTTGAATTTTTGCAACAGAGGTAATTGTATATGTACGAATACGCGCTATATTGCCATCCGGGCCGTGTCTCAGTCCTAGTGTAGCTGATAGATACTATGTGAATGTTTGCAAGAAGTTACTAACCTACACTGAATCGGAGCTTCTAGAGCACATAATTTCCCACTCGGGAACATCCACGGGAAGGTTTGAATTTTAGAAAATGTCTCAATTTGAGGACTAGATTTTACGAGTTCTCAATTCGAGATCTGAAGTTTGAGAAAAACTTAAAATTCAATTCTTAAATTGAGAACCTCTAAAATTCAACCTCCTAATTAAGACATTTTCTGAAATTCAGGCCTTCAACTGAAATTTTGCCATTTCAACTCATATTAGATTATTAGTCACAAAATTCCACTTCTGGATTTCTTCCTAATTTCATGATACGATCACTAATTGCAGTTCCATTTATTAGTCGTTTCGTGCAGCAACGAATGAAATTTACTCTCTTGAACTTACATCAAGAAATCTATATAGGCACACGTCATATCTACACCTGATTTCCGGCTTTGTTGTAAAAATATCCGACTAACTCTGATTAATCCTGCCTAGGCATTAGGTTCTCATTGGTTACCTATGTTTATTCCCAATTCATCTCCACCTAATTATGTCTATGCTCCGATTAGTCCCGTCTAAATCCCGACTAGTCGCTTGTCCCCAGTTCACCGCCTAACTAGCGGCTAGTGACTTCTATAACCTCGTTTACTAAAGAATTCACTTACATGTTTGTGATTCTCTTCCTCTGATCAGAACAAATATATGGATATAGATCCTCCATAGTCATACTGGCAAAACCTGGATTTTGTTTCAGTAAGTTACTGTCGAATCCCGAAGCCACTGGAACATCTTTAAGCTGCCTTTTCAGGTGTTCCATAAACACGAAACCTGTAAATATACTTTGTTATAACGGATGCAAGAAAGATAATGAAAAACGATAAATAGAAATACAGAATTTACGTGGTTTAATAACAATATGTTAGCTACCCCGACCAAGGTTCATGGCATTCCAGCATACTTGAATATAAATAACAGGTTTATGGAACATGGCAATAACAAAGGATTGCAACACAAGAAAACAACCAAGAAAACCAAACTACATATCAACTATCAAGTGTGTTTCATGGGCTATTTGTCAACTCAAAGGGTAAAATTGTATTCTTCCACCAACAACTAGGGCTGCAAACAAGTAGAGCTTTCGTTGAGCATCTCGTTTATCTAAATAAACGAAGAAATATGTTAAGCTCGTTTTATGACCGAGTAGAGCTTGAACATGATTGACTTGTTCATTAAAAGCTCGCAAACAAGCTTGTTGGAAACCCAATTAATAATAACCGTAATAATAAGAAAAAGAATAACAAAAACAACATTCATACCGCATATAATATAATATTCTTATATTACCTCTTATTATAATGAGTGGTTAAATTCGTGTATTTGTATGGAGATTTAGGAAAATGTGTGTTTATTTAATGTTCATGAACAAGATAATTAATTGTTTACAAGAACAAATATTCACGAACATGATCAAACACGTTCGTGAACATAATGAAACACTGTTAAATATGGCTCGGCTTGACTCGAGTTTGAGTAAAAATAAATGAACAAAACACGAACACCTAAAAGGCTCGACTCAGCTCGGATCGTTTGCAGCCCTACCAACAAAGAGCTTGGACAAACAATCAACTATACACGATCATGTCTAATAAAACCCTATTCAAGAGCTATAGAGCTTTTCTTAGAGGGTGTTTGGAGAAACTTATAAGTTCATCAAAACATCTTATAAGATGTTTGAGAGTTTATACACTCTTAAATGTGTTTGGCAAAATAAGATGTTGTAAGATTTAAAAATAAGCTCTTAGAACTTATAAGCTCCAAAATAAATAAGTTCAGTTACGATCAAATTTCACATACTACACACACAGACATACTTCACACACACTAAACACTTTTCTTTCGTACGCACTACACACACTAATTAAAATGTGAATCTGAAGTGGCTTTCAAAGTAGTCCCCAAATTCATAGCTAAATCACTGTATTCAATTGCAAGTTTATAAGCTCTTTTATCCAAACACCTTATTACCTCGAAACCTATCTAGAGACGCTAGGAAATACGAACTGGAAGAAAGTTATGGAAGTGGAGATGAAAATAAGGGACTTTATTAAGTTACCTAAAAGGGAGTAAGGTGGTTATATGCAGGTGGACGCCCAAAATCATGGCTTACACTCAATGTTGTAGAAGTCGCTAAACGCTAGTTAGACGGTAGATTGGGTCTAGCAACTAATCGAGATCTAGGCAAGGCTGAGTGTGACGTAGGTGTGGTTAGGTGGAGATCAATCGAGAAAAAAATATAAGCGGACAATGGAAGTCTAGCACCTAGTCGAGGATATTTGCAACAGAGCTTACACTACCTTGACACATTCCTCCCATTTACAAAGACAAATACAGTACGGGTTATTCTATCATTGGCTGCCAATTTTAAATTGAGTTCGGAACAACAAATTGATGTAAAAAATGCTCTTTTGCATGGTCAATACCTTCGAAAGAGAACTTCTCTACTCCTATCGATAGTGGACAAAGAAAAGACAATTCTTTTCCCTACATAAATGAACATAGATAGAGCCGAAGAGAAGTGACGAAGTTTTCATTCTTTACAGAGAGATTCACTATTCAACTCCGAGCCAGCCAAGCTCCTATCAATCAATCGATCAGACATTCAACTGAAAGAGAGTGTTTTCCTTTGCTTTTACTTTTTGAGGAAGTAATTAAAATTAAAAATTGTGCAAAAATCACTTATAATTAAAAGTAAGTTAAGCAACACTTTACTGCGTATGCCTTTTAGCTTCCAACTGATTAATTATAGCCGAAGCTAAGCTCCCAAACACTCTATATTAACTTAAGTTAAGCTATAATCTAATATCTACTTAAACATAGCAAATGCAAACACTCCCAAAGTGTAACAAGTCGGATTAAACTTGGAAAATAATACGCCCTCTGTCTCATAATGAGTATCTTGTTTAAAAATATAGAACTTTTATTTTTGTTCAGTTTGACGAAGGTACTAACTCTTAAAAAAACGATATCAATTAGGATTGTTTTATTTATAGAACAAATTTCAAGTATTATACGCTATGCAGGAAATACTCCATCCATTCTGCTTAATTTGCCTACTTGCCTTTTCGTTTTGTTCTAAATAACTTTGTCAGTTCAAAAAAAGAAAATCTCTTTTACAATCTCTACTCTCAAAATTTCCACCTCAATCTCCACCTTTGACTTTCAAAGATTTCACAAAATCTATTTTTTCTTAACCTCCGTGATCGATCAGAGTAGCTAAATTAAGCCGGAGTATATAACATCAAACTCAACTGATCATATATGAACAAGAATGCAGTATATCAATGGTGTACACAGAACAATAGAAGAACATACTCAGAGTTCGAAGCATTCGCAAGTCGAATTTCTTCGCCAAATTTTCGTGGCCAATCTTCTTCGCACGCATACTCACCATGTTCTTCAATCCCATTAACAGATCCTGATGACACCATAATTAACACTGAGCATTCAAACAATCAAATTAGGGCAATGGAGGACTCTTTGACAAACCAGACACTGGAATTTTGAACCTACACTTACAAGTTCAGACTCTGTTAACGAACAGAGCCAACGAACATCATCAATGTCGTTGTTTCCCAGGATTCGTCTTGCATCCATTAGCTGAATCTAGAAACCCTAGAAACAATTGATAACTGAACTCCGCAGAAAATGAGGATGATTAAATTTAGCTAAATCAATCTGCAATTCAAACTCAGTGCCATCATCTCATAGCTCGAAGTTTAAAATCATGACGATAATTTGTAGCCTAATTTAAATTGTTCAGGTGAACGAAAAGAGGCAACAATTTCTGAAAATATTGAAGAGAGTGACAGCAAAACTCGAGACAGAGTGCGTGACAAATACTCCCAACGTCCCAGCTAATTTTTCATAGTTGACGGACACGGATGTTTTCTTTGATTTTTTAAAAATGGAGATTAAGTGTACATATTTTGAGGATGGAAATTGTGAGAGAAATTTTCTTTTTAAGGATGTGAAAAATTAAGTTGGATAAGTTGAAATAAAAAGTAGAAAAAATTAATTGGAACGGAAGAAGTAGGAAAAGTTAGTTGGGACAGAGGGAATATCAAACAAAAGGTATGGCCTAGGGTAATGTAATTTTGTGTTGTAGCGGCTATTTTATTATTACGACTTAAACTCGATCATTTGGGCCGACCTTAAGCGGACGCCCCTCCTAAATGCAATAGAGATCGTCAGCCTAGGCCATGAGCATTATTGATCACCCATCAACCTCATCCCATCGATCCCATCCAGGTAAGTTACATTGTGACCCCATCCAGGTAAGTTTCATTGTGAAAACATTTCATGATTTAAGTAATCTTGCTTCATAGAGAGACTAGAGAGACATGATTCCTAAATCTTGTGAAACTAGAGAGACATGATTCTAGACCACATAAAATATAGCAAAGAGAAGTAATATGTCAAATCTTTATTGATGGAATATGAGATCCAAAATCCTCTTGTAGGAATAGAGATGCATACAAATGATATGTTTCAGTACTCAAACTTTCCTTGTAATACAGATCTCAGTCTTCACACGGTCACACTCGGTGTACGATTCTTGTCTTCTCTTGTAACGAATTATTTAACACAAGTTCAATTAAATTCGTGAACCTATCAAGTCTAGTATCAATAAACTCGAACTTGAACTTAACAACTAATCGACTAGCTTGAGGTCGAGCTCGAACTCAACTCGTTTATCTAGAATCAATTTTAATTTTTTCCCAAATTAATCCCAAATGACACGCGAGTTATAGCCATAGTTATTGATTTCATTCGGTTTCGGCCGTTTCCATTTGTAAAAGAATTTAATTTTCGGAGTTTTGTCAAAAATATATTGTTATTTAATTATTTATTTTATGTCCAGAAAATAGGAATTATGGATAAGGGTTGCAAAAGATATGGGAAGATATGGAAGAAGATTACAATCTTATCCAGAGATATGTTACTTGGAGAGAAAGTTGTGTTTAATCAATAAACTCCGCTATTTATTGACGAGAATCATTCAGTTTAGGATCTATGGAATACGTGATTATAGTTCAGAGAAGCAGATCAAGATTATAGTTCAGAGAAGCAAATCAAGATTATAGTTCAGAGAAGCAGATCGAATACGTGATTGTAGTTCAGAGAAGCATATCAATATCTTAGTATTAGACAACGTTATTTTTATTGACTCCAACGTTATTTTTATTGAGTCAATAATTGATTTTAGTGTGTTATAACATAATCTTCGAGTTGTAATAGTTTGTCAGTCTTAGTGTGTCAAGTAGAAGTGCCAGAATTGATGTGTTATAACATAATCTTCGAGTTGTAATAGTTTATAGTTTGTCAGTCTTAGTGTGTCAAGTAAAAGTGCCTTCGCGAGAAGCTACTTCAAGGCGAGCTCGGGAGAGTTCGTTCGACCTTCGGTGGTGTGCCGTGTCAGTGTCGAAAAAGTCGACGGGAGTCTCTCCCGTCGGGCGTTGTTGATAATAGAATAGGTTAGGTATAGAAGAGTCGAGTCTTCTTGTAAAACATAGCCTTTTACATAGCCTGTTCGGCAATTTTATCAATAACATCAAATCCGAGGGGGCCTAAGGGATTTAGTTCCCGATTTTTAAATGTTGTGGTGTGATTTAGTTCCCGATTTTTGAATATTGTGGTGTGATTTGTTCTGTTTACTGTTCCGTCTGTGAATGTTATAACATTCTGTGTAGTTCTCAGAATTTTACCATTATAAAAACAGAATGTTTCAGAAGTCATTCCGTTTCAGCCGTTTCAGCCAGCTTCTCGTTCCCATCCGAAACTGTCGAAACAGGTCGAAATGATCGAAATTCGTGAGATGTCGAGATTGCCAGAATAATTTAAAATAATATATTTTGTGTATTCTTTTTTTTTTTTCTTTTTTTATTTCACACACATATGTTTATATTAAAATGAAAAATTCAAAATGTTATAATAGACTATACATAAGTAATATTTTGAGTAATTTATTCAATTTTTTTTTTTTTTATATATTTTGAGATTTTATGTAGTCTAAACTCCAGTAACACCTCAAACCGAATAAATTAACATATAATTTGAAAATATTTGTTAAGAATCGAACCGTGGTCTTGAGCCTGTTTCCGATCAATATGATGATAGCCGCGAATTGAACACTCAATGGAAGATATCTTCACAAAGAAGACACTCAACTCAAACCCCGGTAACACTCACTGTTAATCTCATAAAGAGAACCGAGAAGAAGGAGACAAAGAAGGAGAAGGTTTGGTGGCAGAAACCCTCACACACACTAAGTGTATCTTTCTTCGATTTTCTGCACAGATCTCACAAAGAGAAGAACTCCATTCAACCCACTGTTAATCTCACAAAGAGAACGAGAAGAAGGAGACGAAGAAGGAGAAAGTTTGGTGGCAGAAAACCTCACACACACTAAGTGTATATCTCTTCTATTTTCTGCACACATTCACAAAGAGAAGAACTCCATTCTTATAGAGAAGAATGAAACAAAAACTGAGAAGGAGGAGTGAATGCATTCCGTAAATCAAATAGTCACATAATGGAGGGAATGTATCCGGTGGGATATGAAAGGGTAGGGGCTGCCAATTGGATTTGGGTTGGATATAAATGGGCTGACCTAGAATTGAACCTAAAACCCAACAATATTTATAAGATATTAAGTTCTAATAATATTTTAAAGTATGTTTAGACGAATAATTATATATATATATATATATCCGAATTGCAATACCAAAATATTTCGATATCAAAATTTTTCGATTTGGTGATAAAATCCGAAATGGTCGCGGGAACGATATTAATAACTTTAGTTATGCCATCTCACTTACATAGTTACATTCCAATATTCGTTGATTATTTAATTTAAAGTTGTATAGAGTAAGTACATGTGTTTATCGGTACACAGAAGCCCAAATCGGCCCATTGGGCCACAAAACTATGAAAATAATAAATTCAAAAAGCCCAAATGTGATAAAGCCCATAATAATTACTAAACCCCCAATTTTCTGCACACTCGAGCTCACTTGCAGTTACTGGTTCTTCAATGGCGACGGAGAACAAATCTAAACCCAACAAAAAAAGAAAGAATTACCTCCCCTATAACGTAATAACTCTCTCTCCTCCATAATTTACATATATTATTCCTTAATTCATACATTTGAAACTATTTTGATTAATTTTGCAGAAGGCAGTGAAGAAGGGTGCGTACCCTTTACGTCCAGGAGTTGAGGGTTTCTTCATCACGTGCGATGGTGGAAGGGAACAACAAGCCTCTCATGAAGCCATTGATGTTATTGACAATGTACGTGTTTTGTTTCTCTCTCTAGATTTTGATAGAATGAGTTCCTGCGTTTTCAAATTGAATTCAATTAGGGTTTATGATTTCGTTTCTGTTAGTGTTTCTGATTCCCATTTTCCCCCAAATATTGTTGTAGTGACAAATTGGAGGTTTTGTGTGCTTCATGTTTTTATGATTGTTTGAGGCTTGATTATTTATTTTTCAGTGGTGAAAATTGCTGATTTATGATAAAATGTTACAAGTTTATATAGGTTTATAGCAAATGCTTAGGTTTATAAGCTTGTATTTCAAATCCCCCAAAAATAGAGTGGATTACCAATCCATCCAAATTCCTCAAAGAAAAAAGAAAAATGTTAACAATTTGACCGATGGATTTCAGTTCCATGCGAATTTCGGATATTTCGCCGAAATATCAGAAATTTTAAGAACCGAAACGGAAACATGGTTGTTCTTTCAGTAAAAAAAATCTCTGAAATTTCGAAGATATCAGTAAAATTTCGGTTTCGATATCTGTATCGGTGTGATTGCGTCGATTCTTGTCTGAATATTGCTGGAAATATCGGTTATGTTTGCCGTAAAATCGGCGTGCTTCGCTGTTGGTCTGCTTCTTTCTGTTTTGATTTTTGCTCCCTGGTGTTGCTTTATTTCCAGAATTTTAATATATTTTTCAGTATTTTCTAAAGAATGCACCGATATTTCCACTATCGATATTTCTGTAAAATTAAAACACCAATATTTTCTTCCTGGGTTCCATTTCAGTCCAAACACAACCTTAGGTTTTAAGTTGTTCCCTTGACTCGTGCTCGTTTGATAATGTTTGTAGTACTTCTTTAGAGGTCAGCTTTTGAAGAAAAAAGTCATTTAGAATTGACAAGACTGCTGTTATGGACACTGAAAGCATTCTATTTCTTCTTCTGCATTGGAGCTTGAGTGATCAAGTTAGGTATTAATCTGTGGTTTTTTAAATTTTTGTTTAAGACAGTATTATGAAGAGCTTGTTGAGGGCACAGAGTCGAAAGTTGAACAAGTAGAGCTATCTAAGAAGCCTTCGAACAAAATTATCAAATTCACATACTCTGATTCTTCTGGAAGCGACGCTGATGACGAAGAAACCAGTAATGATCATGCAAAGGATATCAATGATGTACCAACAGGGGAGGACAGGGACAAAAATGTAATTGGCACAGATGGTGATGGAAGCAGTAATGATCATGCAAAGGATAACAATGATGTACAGACAGGAGAGGGCAGTGACAAAAATGTAATTGACAAAGATGGTGATGGAAGCAGTAATGATCATGCAAAGGATGACAATGATGTACAAACAGGGGAGGACAAGGACAAAAATGTAATTGCCACCGATGGTGATGGAAGCAGTGAGGTGACACAAGGAGAGAACGAGGAACATGGCATTAAAGAAGCTGAAGCTCCGGAGCCACCAGCAAAACGACAATGCACGGAGTCAGATGCACCCAACGGAAACTTGTCCAGAAAGGTGGAGCAGAAATCCGTCGATAAGCTTATCGATGAGGAGTTGGCTGAACTGGGGGATAAGAGCAAGGTGAGTCGAAGAATATGTTTAGATGTTTCTCGTCTTATGAAAAATGATGATTCTGATTGCAGTCGGTATTATGTCGGGAAAAATGTAATTTTAGTTCCTTATGTTTGAGCTAGTTGTATTTTTGGTCCGCTCCGATTAGGCTTTTGCAATTTTAGTCATTTAATTTTTCGGGATTTGAGGATTTTTTCTGCCGGAAAATTGATCTCACCGGAATTATGAAGATCACATGCGTTTCTACGGCGAGGCCAACAATTTGCGGCGATAAAAGTCCTGAAATCGCAAAAATTGCAAAACAGCAAAGTAACATGGAGGACAAAAATGCAACTAGTGCATACATAAACGGACTAAAATTACATTTTCCCGTGTCACGTTTGTTTTGTTGTTTGTTATCGTTATACGGAATTATAACGTTGACGGTTACCATGTGATGCTTCTCTCCTAGTACCTGCTCCATGTTTTTTTCTCCTTTTCTCAGTATTAATATCTTAAATTTTCATGATTCATGTTAATATCATAAAGAGCAGATTTTTAAATTATAATGAAAGTAGATATATGTTACGAAAAGATATCCCATAAAGTGATGTACGTATATCTGTGTATAAACAGAGGCGTTTTATCCGACTGGACACCGGTTGCAATGGTGTTATCTTTATACAAATGAGAAAAAAAGATGGAGATCCCAGCCCTAAAGATATTGTCCACCACATGATGACCTCTATTGCGAAAACCAAGAAACACGTTGCAAGGTTCGTCCCTGAGATTTTCCCTTTTTTTACCAGTTTCAAAATCTGGAATCAGTAAGCTGAAAGCATGATATATGATTTGGCAGGTTTCTTTTAAGAGTTCTTCCGGTTGAAGCGACAAGCTACACATCAGATGAGGAAATTCGACGAGCGATCAAACCTGTGATTGAAAAGTACTTTCCTGTCGAAACCCAGAACCCACGTAAGGTAAACATGTTTCTTTCTTGTAACAGCTTTTGTTTTCTGGACATTCAAAGGACCTGTGACTGAAACAATTCTCACTCTTGTAATTATTCTGTTTCAGTTTGCAGTTTTGTATGACGCTCGTGCAAATACAGGCATCGATAGATCAAAAGTGATCGATGCAGTCGCCAAATCTGTTCCATCTCTGCACAAAGTTGATCTCGCCAATCCGGATATAAGCATTGTCGTCCAAATTGTCAAGGTTAGGAACAAACCTCAAATTTATTCATCTGTAAATTGGCTTAAATATGAAGATCTTCCTTTCATGCATTATAAATAATTCTAGTATATTACTCCCTCCGTCCCACTTAAATTTGCATACTTTCTTTTTCGGTTCGTTCTTCATAACTTTACCCATCTTAAAAAGGAAATTTCTCTCACAATCTTCACCCTCGAAATCTTCATCCTCAATTTCCACCTTTGAAAAAGTTAAACATTCCCCAATATCTGTTTTTTTTAACAATCGTGTCCGATCAACCGTGCAAAATTAGCTGGGACGGAGGGATTATTAATTAATATTATTGTTATTTTGGTGTTATATCAGACAGTTTGCTTGATTGGAGTTGTGGAGAAGTACAAGGAATTAGCCAAGTACAATTTGAGACAACTGTCAGAGCACCACTAAAGTTTACTTTGTATTTAAGTTTGGTAATATTTTAGATACAATGATTTTTCCTTCTCTCTTTGTTACTGAACTTTAATTGCATTTTAGTCACTTGCTGCACTTGATAAATAGACTTGTGATATATAAGTTTTTCGTATTTACTGAGGTTGCATTTGGATCGAAGGATTTGAGAATGAATTTGAAATTCATAGTCCCAAGTTCATTGGTGTTTTTTAGATTACTATCGATTTGGAAATTCATGATTCATTTTGAGTTATTTTTGAAGGATCTGAGCGATTTTGAATCCACTCTATTTTAAGTGAGTTTGAAATTCATAAATTTTAAATTCTTGAATTTTGAAAACCTTCATACAAACACAACCTTAGGTTGTTTGAATGTAAAGATTTGAAATGCATGGAAATATAGTAGATTTGAAATCCACTCAAATCCTTAAAATAGTAGTTCAAAATGAAAGTGATAGGTTTCCAAACCCGTGATAATCCAAAACAACATCAATCGATTCGAGACTAAAATTTCATATTCTTCCATCCAAATGCAACCTAAGGTTGGGTAATTCTATTTATAACCTCATTACAAACACAATATATGTAAACTCCCTCTTTTACCCTCTAATATCCACAACCATGGTTGAAAGGGGTGGGCTTTCAAGAGATGGGTTTGGATACCTGACCTGTGCGGGTTTCCTAGTCTGGTGGGTTTCAAGTTATACCCGAATTCTACTCAAGTTTAAGTTGGGTCAGAAAAGTTTCTTTCGGGTACTATATTTTATCAAAATCAACTATAATTTTTCAGATTTGCCAATAACCTTAAAGAAGCAAACATAAATTCAATTCAAAACTATAGTTTTGCAGAAAATTTGATCCGACATGCTAAGTTGGGTACCTACAAAATCTAGTGGAAGATCGATTTTTTTTATTAAGTACCCAACAATCCAAAACTCGACCAGAACTCGCCCTAACTGGGTGGGGGGAAATAGAGGGAAATATCACATAAGTAATTTCATTCTTTTCACATTGACTGGTGCAAGTCAAGTGCTGTCTTTTATATACACCCATTTTATACGCTTTCATGCTCATAAATTAACATGCATCATTACATATAAAGTTAGTCTTGTCAGTGACAGGTTTCACGTGTGACGTTAAAAAAAATAATATTTTTACAGAAAAAAATAATACTTTTGTTACAAAATATTATACTATATTTTTTTGATAAAAAAATAATATTTTTATAAATAACGTGATACTTTTATCCCAAAAAGTAATATTTTTTCCATATAAGTTTTTACCATATATATATTTCGCCCATTTTATACGCTTTCATGCTCATAAGTTTAACATACACCATATATATGTATAGGGAAAATTGGTAAAAATATCTCGTAAATTTGCCCTAATTAAGAAAATATCCTTTAAGTTTGGTACTTTTTAAAAATATCCTGTATGTTGCAAAAAATTGTGAAAAATGTCCTGTGACCGACTATAGCAGGTAAGTCAATCGGTCAACGACTGATGTGACGGTTAAGGATGATGTGGTGACATTTTTTCTTATGTGTTATTGATATATTATTTTAAATTATAATCAAAATTATAAAATAGATAGAAAAATTCGAAATTAAATTCTAAAATATTATTCATATAAAATTTTAAAATATTTAATATTGATATTTATAAATAAATATATTAATATAAAAATATATAATATTATTTTAAAAAATTAATAAAAAGAAAAATCTAACCTATTCCCAGACCCCAAGCCCAACCCAAATCCTCCCCCCCCCAACCCAAATCCTTAACCCCTTCCCCACCCCCACCCCCCCGCACGGCTCCCCACCCTCAACCCAAACCCTTAACCTCTCCCCGAGCCACCCCTTTTTTCAGCCACACCCCCACCCCTCCCTTCATCATATATACATATATACATATATATGAATATATATATATATATATATGCACAATTTAATTTTTTTTTTTTTTTTGTTGATTTCCTCCAACCCAATTCAGATTTGATGAGTTTAGTACTTGGAATCTCAATTATATTAGATAATTCAAAGTCAGTGGAAAAAAATGACAAATTTTGGTAAAAAATTTGTATATGTGTGTATATATATGAATGTGTAATATATTTATTTGTATATATATGTATCTGTATATATGTATTCGGTCGGCGGTGACAGTCGATGATGGCGGGGCGGCGGTGGCGAGGAAGCCGGCGGTCATCCATCGGCGCCTGAGATTTAAATGAAGCAGGGACATACAAGTTGATTATGAGCTCGAATCCACGCGACCATATTTTTTCAATGGAGAGAAGAAAAAATAGACAGGGGGTGGGGGTGAAGATGGGAGGTGGGGAAGAAGATGAAATTCAGGGAGGGTTTCCTTTTTCTTTTGCTAGTTTTTATTTAGTAAGCCAAGTCAACAATAAGAACAAAATATTTAAAGTCACGTCAAAAAAAGAAAAGCCACGTAAGCAGAAACGTGGAATTTTCGTGGCCAAATCAGTGTTTTTGTGACACATAAGCCTGTGACCGGAAGAGCCACTGGCTATATCCGGTTGCAGGGTATTTTTATCAATTTTTTGAAAGTTATTAAAAAGGGCCAAACTTAGAGGATATTTTCGTAAATACGGTAAACTTACGGGATATTTTTACCAATTTTCCCTATATATATATATAGGGGAAAAAACTTGTATGTGACCGTCACACGACCGTCACGCGATGTGACGAGAAAAAGTATCATTTTTTGTGGTAAAAGTATCACGTTTATCTGTAAAAGTATCTTTTTTTTTAACAAAAAAAAAAATCATTTTTTTAGTAAAAGTATCACCTTTATCTGTAAAAGTATCAATGTTGTTAAAATATCACTTTTATCTGTAAAAGTATAAATTTTTTCTGTAAAAGCATTAATTTTCTTTTAATATTGTATTTCGTCACACGTCTAACCGTCAAGACTCACTCATATATATATCATCCACAAACCAATTGAAAATCACTTGATAGTTCCAACAAAATGATGGTGAGTACCACAAAGCCTACCTATTTCCCAGTTCTATCATTCTATGTCTCTTAATTCTGAGCATAACCACTTCCTTAAAATCAAGCTATTCGACCGGACAGAAGAGCATCATCTTCTACCCGAAAATCGAAAGAAATGCACTTACAACCTTTAGTCGGAAATCATCATATGAGCCTCACGTTATAAGCTATTTGTCCTCAAATTAGATCGAGCTCAATACACATAGGGCTAAAATTGAAATTATGGAATATATAGATCCCAATTTAGCTCGTCACGTGCGACTCACATAATAGTTTCAGACCGAAGAAGGGTTTTGTCCTCAAATTGGACAAAGCCTAATACATAGAGAATTAAAATTGAAACTATAGAATATACATGACTAGTTTTGTGCGAGCCTTAAAATATAGGACTAGTTTTGATTTTTCCCCATAAAAATAATTCTAGTATGTATATATAAAATATATTATTAATTAATATTATTGTTATTTTGGCGTTATATCAATTAAATAACAATGTTTTTCCTTTTCTCTTTGTTACTCAACTTTCATTGCATGTTAATCATTTGCTGCACTTGATAAATAGACTTGTGATGAATAAGTTTGGGAGTATTACAACATATCATTCTATTTTTGCGCGTTTTTACAGTCATTGATTGTCTAGTTATGAACGACTAAGATTTTTCTCTCACATGATAATTTGGGGGTGGAACTGAGTTCTTTTTGGTACTGTATTTAACAAAATCAATGATAATTTTTCAGAACTGTCAATAACTTTGAAGAAGTAAAAATAGATTCAATCCAAAACAGTAATTTTGAAGAAAATTTGACCCGACATGCCGAGTTGGATACCCGCAAAATCCAGTAAAACATTGAGTTTTTTTATTGAGTACCCAACCCAAAACCCGACTAGAACTCGCCCCTAACGGGGTGTGGGGAAAGTAGAGGGAAATATCACCTAGCTGCTCATGTCCCTTCCGCTAAGTCTTGCCTTTGTTGACCAAAAGGTAACTAAATTATGGTCTTCTTTCATTCTTTTTCCATTGAGTGGTGCAAATCAAAATCTGTCTTCTATATACACCCATTTTATACGCTTTCATGCTCATAAGTTAACATACACCTCATATATATATATATATATATATGTATAACGCCCACAAACCAATTGAAAATCATTTGATAGTTCCAACAAAATGATGGTGAGTGCCACAAAGCCTACCCATTTACCAGTTCTATATCTCTTAATTCTGTGCATAACCACTTCCTTCAAATCAAGCTATTCGACCGGCCAGAAAAACATCATCTTCTGCCCGACAATCGAAAAAAATGCACTTACAACCTTGAAGCAATCTCTAGTAGATCCCTCCGATCGACTCGCTTCCTGGAACACCACCAAGGAAACCAATTGCTGCAAATGGCACGGCGTCGTTTGCAGCAACCTATCCGGAAACGTCGTCCAACTCCACCTTCAGGGCAATCGCGGGACCTCATGGTTCGATAGCCGAATAAACCCTTCTTGGCTACAAGGCCGATTAAACCCTTCTTTGCTCAACCTCAAACACCTGAGACATCTCGACTTGAGCCGAAACTCCTTCAACCAAGCACTCCCTTCCTTCATCGGATCACTTCCGAATCTCCACTATTTGAATTTGTCCTACGCCGGTTTCTATGGCAGGATTCCTCATAGCATCGGAAATCTCTCGAGTTTACGCATTTTGAATTTGGAACAATACACTCCGACAATCGTTGATATTCTTGAAAGGCTATCAGGCCAGAGATTCGTTGATAGTCTTGAATGGCTATCGGGCCTATCGAAACTCGAAAGCTTAAACATGAACTATGTGAACCTTAGTAGAGCAGCAAACTGGGGACAGGTAATCAACAAACTCCCTTCTTTGGTAGAGCTTCGTTTCGGTTCTTGCAGCCTTAGTTTCTTCGATGTCAGTGTTGATATTTCTCTAGCCGTTTTAGATCTTTCCGGAAACCTGTTCGAGTCTATTCCGATCCCAGGTTGGATATTACAGCTAAGCAATCTTACTTTTCTTGATCTCAGTTACAGCGGTTTTAATGGTCCATTACCTAAAATTAGCAAAATCACCAAACTTGAATACATAGATCTTTCAGGAAACAAAATCAATTCTTCCATTCCAGATTGGCTCTACTTCTGCAACGACCTCGAGATTGTCTTTATGACGGAGTGCTTCCTTCAGAACTCAATCTCGAACGCCGTAGCCAATCTGACCTCTCTCAACACGCTCGATTTATCTTCGAACGAGCTCTCTGGAGAAATTCCAAGAGAGATTGCTACTTTGTGCAAGCTCCGTGTACTTGACTTATCTGGAAACAAGTTGCATGGAGATATATCTGATTCATTTGGAAATATGTCGTCCTGCTTTTTACGAGCTCTGGAATCTTTACGTCTTAGAGAGAATCAAATATCAGGAAAGCTCACAAACCAGTTTGGTGAGTTTGATAATCTTAAGATACTGGAGCTTCAGCAGAACTCTTTATCTGGTGCAATTCCGGCGAATTTAGCGAATTCGTCGCGCCTAAATATCTTAGGGCTTGGTGGAAACAAACTGAGGGGAAATCTTCCAGAAAGCATGGGGCAACTTGTTGACTTAGGTTATCTTAATGTTGAAGATAACATGCTACAAGGGGTTGTTACTGAAAGCCACTTTTCCAATCTCACAAATTTGACGTCTTTATATGCTTCTAGAAACTTCTTGATCTTGAAAATTCGCCCTGATTGGATTCCACCCTTCACTCTTGAGATCCTCAAATTGGGCTCATGGGATCTCGGTGCAGGCTCATCCATTCCGTCATGGCTCGAAACACAGAAGAATGTTATGGAACTTGATTTATCCAACACTGGCATCACTGGCCATGTTCCTACCTGGTTATGGGAGATCTGGTTTTTGAACATCTCCCATAACCATCTCTACGGTAAGGTTCCGGATATAACAGGGCCGGAATTTCTGTACCTGAGTTCTAACCGATTCAGTGGGTCGTTACCCCGAGTTGGGAATGCAGTGGCACAGCTGGATCTTTCCAACAACTCGTTTTCCGGAGGTTTATCGCGTTTACTCTGTGACAATGTGAATGAAACATACAGATTGAAGATTCTTAATCTGGAGGGAAATCGTCTAACCGGAGAATTGCCAGATTGCTTTATGAAATGGCCATTACTCAGATTGCTGAACCTTGGCAACAATAACATGTCCGGAAGTATCCCTAATTCTGTTGGTTCTCTGGCTGATTTGGTCTCTTTAAAACTGCGAAACAACAGATTTTCAGGGCGAATGCCTCCCTCCATGTCTAACTGCACGAATCTACTCATGATCGACGTTGCTGATAACGAGCTGGACGGAAACATCCCGACATGGATCAAAAGCCTAACCATTTTGCGGTTCCTCATTTTGCGTTCCAACAATTTTGGCGGTGAAATTCCTTCAAGTATTTGCCACCTCGCCGCTCTCCAAATTCTCGATCTTTATGATAACGAAGTTTCCGGAGAAATTCCAAAATGCATCAGCAATTTCACAGCAATGGCGACGAAGAGAAGCTTGCCCGATTTCAACAACGCAGAGAAGCTTCCGTATCATGTAGCCTTCTTCATAGAGAGTGCATCAGTTGCTACAAAAGGAAACGAATTCGAATACGATAGAATTCTGTCACTGGTTACAAACATGGACCTTTCCGGCAACAATTTGTCCGGAGAAATTCCGACGGAGTTGACGAAGTTAATCGAGCTGAGATCGTTGAACTTATCCGGTAACAACTTGACTTGTCGAATCCCTGAGAGCATCGGAGAAATGAAGCAATTAGAATCACTAGATCTTTCCAGAAACTCTCTGCTCGGAGAAATGCCTAATAGCTTCGCCGTTATGTCTTCGCTGAATTATCTGAATGTGTCGTACAATAACCTAATCGGTAGGATACCGGAAAGCACGCAAATTCGTGGAATGAACGAATCGAGCTTTATCGGGAACGATCTCTGCGGTCCGCCATTAACGAGTAAATGCAGCTCCGATCAACAACCAGAGGAGAAAGAGGAAGAGGAAGACGGTGAATCAAAGATAGAGTGGGTTTATGTGTTTATATCGTTAGGATACTGCGTCGGATTGTCGGTTTTCTGCACTACATTGGTGTTGAAGAAGGCATGGAGAAATGCTTATTTCGGGTTGTTAGAATGTGTGTGGGACAAACTTTATGTCTTTTTTCATATTCAATGGGCTAAGATCACACACATGTATTGACGCCGTGTTTGCAAATGCTTAAAATAAGTATGATTGTATTTGTGACTTAAAAGATTAAATTTGAGCGTTTTTAAATATCTGCTTCAACTTTAACAGTGGGTTGAAGTAACATATTTTAAGGAGAAGTTTGAAATAGGTCATCATATCGTTTTTTCTGCTTATTCATACAACTTTTATTTAAAATCCCTTTTTTTCTTCCAAACAATACAACTTTTACTTTTTGTATAGATCACTTATTATTGCAAGCACTCCCTATTTTTCTTAAAATTAATTTTTCCATAATCTCTAGATTTAATCAATTACTCTGAAGTAAAAGCAATGACAAACACTCCCTCATGCAATGTTTGCAAAAGCTTAAACTAAGCACTTTTATACTTTTGGCTTGAAAAAAATAAATTGAAGTGATTTTAAGTATCTGTTTCTGCTTTAACAGTGATTTAAAATATTGGAATCTTTTCATTTAATTTGAGATTCATTTTTACTTTTCAGAAGAAAGTTAATATTTTTATATGTGACATCTTTTATTTTTCAGTTTTATTAATACTAGACAGTGGATTAATATTCTAATAATTGTGTGCGTTTTTGCAAACTTTATATGCTTCGAGCAAAGCCATCATCATCCTTACGCATGAATCATCATAATTTTTTGGCAAAATACATGTTTAGGTCTCTCAATTATCCCGTGAATATTTGTAAAGGTCCATAAGTTATTATAATAGTGGTAAATGTCCCTCAGTTATTGAATATAAATTTGTTTAAGTCCTTCCATTTTATTTTATTAGTGTTGTACACGCACGCCGATGTTTGTAAATGAATTTGGGGGTATTAATGCCATGTAATTAGAAAGACCCACGTCAGTTGCTAAGCTAGAAAGCATGACGGACATACAAAGTTCCGTCACATTCCAACACATAAGGATCTATACAAATTCACATTCAATAATTGAGGGACCTCTACCATTATTATAATAACCGAGGGACCTATACAAATTCATATTCAATAACTGAGGGACCTCTACCTATTACAATAACTGCAGGACCTTTATAAATATTAATGAATAACTGAGGGACCTAAACATGCGTTTTACCTAAAAAAAATTTGTGAGAGATAGAACGTGAAATGGTGTTCCATTTGACGCCATCTTTTTTCAAACTTATGTCTCGAAATACAAGTAGTGACTCTCTAATACTAATTTGTTAAAAATGGATATCATATAAGATAAATATGTGAAGCAAAATATCGGAGGATTTATATTGTTTCCCACTTCATAACTTGACTTGTTAACTTGTCACAAATGACTATAAGAGATGGGTATGGGGTGTTTTATCAGTCAAGAATCTGAAAGATAGGTCAACTATTAATTCAGATCGTGAAATAATATTTTTGTCATTTTAGGACTTAAAAGATTAGAAATTATCAATGGAAAACCCATAAATCTAAAACAATTATAGGGCCTATTTGAAAAATTGTAAAACCAACAAAATAAAATTTTCTCGAAGTGATGAGCAGAAATGTACGTTAAAAGTGTTTTCGTACATTACTATTTTTAAAATTGTTATTTTTTAAAAAAGATTAGTTATTTTTTTTAAATTTTCTGTAGTTTCTTTTTTAAAAGTTGTTATAAAAAAAATCTATTCATTTTTGAGTCATACGCAACGAAAAAATTTTCTTTTTTAAAAAAGAATCTGTAATTTCTTTTTTTGAGTTCATAGTTTTTAAATCATGTATATATATTTCACTATTTTTTTTTTGGCTTATTTGAATATATATTTTTGTTGATTTGTATTTTATAAAAATCAAATTTCACATTATTGAATTATTTTAGAGATATCAAATAAATAAATTAAAAATAATAATGTAGTGAAAAAAATTTGGTGTATATTTCTTCTACTTATCAGTTCGAGATAATTTTATTTTATTGATTTTGCAATTTTCCACACAGATGCTATGATGGTTTTAGTTTTATATGTTTTTCATTGATAGTTTCTAATCTTATATGCCCTGAATTGATAGAAATGTCTTTCAGGAGTTGAATTGATAATCGACCTATCTTTCGAATTCAACCCCGTATTAGTATATATACCTAACACAAATTTAAACTAATATACGAACCAAAATGTAACATTAATACATTTCTCCTAACCAAAGAAAAAATCAACATTAGCTATGCATCTTAGGGCGTGTCTGAAAAAAGTCCACTAGTTTAGAAAATTTAATTTTGGTCTTGCATATTCTACATTTTGTCTAAATTAAAAACAAATCACATTGGTGGCGACTTAATTTACCGGAAATTGTAGCATGATGCACTTACGTGACCCGTTAATTGGGACCTTTCCGTCGATGAGGTTGATGTGGACACAATAAATGTGCCCAACTCAAGATGAAAATTTCAATTTTGATGAAAATATCACTACTTCAATTGTACGAAAATATCACCAGATACATTGGGTAGAAATATCAAAATACATTTTAAGAAAATGGTGGAAATTTTGTAAAGAATCTAAAAATTTAAAAATCTTATAGCTAACTTTATTAATACAAATAATATAATGAAAAAAGGAACATTGGAATCACGGGAAGAGCCCAATTCAATAGGGAACCTAGCAATTCGGATGGTCGAGTATGATTAGATCTAGTTTATTGGACCAACATCATAAGTCGGATCAAGACGACCCAAAATCTTATCTGGCTAAATATTATTAATCATTATTATTGTTATTTTGGTCTTATATCATACGGTTTCCTTGATTGGAGTTGTGGAGAAGTATAAGATAACAATGTTTTTTTTTTCTTTTATCTTTGTTACTCAACTTTCATTGCATGTAAATGACTTGCTGCACTTGATAAATAGACTTGTGATATATAAGTTTAGGATTATTACATATAATTTCATCTTTGCACGTTTTAGAGTTTGTCATATAAGGTATTTTGTTACAAATTGTTATATAGAACAAATCTCAATCATTGATTATCTAGTTATGGACGATTGAGATTTCTCTCATATATGATAATTTGCAACAAAATCATAAGTACAGATGGTAAACTGCAAAAAAAAAAGTTTTTATGGCAAAGTGCAAAATCACGAAAAAGCTTAGATGTCAATTTGTAGCTTTCAAGGTCAATTTTGTCTAAGAGTAGTTTTATTCACAACCTCACTACCGCCACAATATACATAAACTTCCACTTTTACCCTTTAATATCCACAACCACTTCTAAAGTTGGTTAGGCCCCCGAGCCTGTGGGCTAGGTGGGGGAAATCAGTGAAAATAGAGGGAAATATCATGTAACAATACGTGGACTTGGACTTAATTTTTGGGCTTAATTTCTTACATGACAGACATTTTCCACGGTCCGTAAAGCATAAACATATCCTGACACCTGAAAAGTGGAGTTTTCTCCAAGCCTAAGTACCAACTACTAGAGCAAAGTGGGATTTTCTTTGAGTTGAGTACCAACTATCAGTTCTACAAATGAGACTCTCTATTTCAATTTGTATTTTATCTTTTATTTTAAAACAATCACTACACGTAATGTGTACATGATAACATTATTAATATTACATGACGTGCGTTAACTACAATGAAATATCATATGAAATACAAATTGGAACAGAGAATTTAATCTGTTGTTGGTATATGCTTACGAGTAACGGGCCGTGGGAAATGTCTATGTTACAAAACCCACGGTCGCTACAACCTACCTGCGCATGACTATCCATCCAGCCTTTGTTGACCAGTACCTAACTAAAGTATGTGCTTCTTTCATTCTTTTCTATACACCCATTTGTTTATAATTAGTAGCCATGCCACTAATCAAGTTGATCCTAATTCTACACTTTCATGCTCATAAATTCACACACATACACAGTATATATATATATATATATATATATATATATATATATATATATATATATATATATAACACCCACAGACCAATTGAAAATTATTTGATAGTTCCAACAAAATGATGGTGAGTGCTACAAAGCCTACCCATTTACTTTTTCTATATCTCTTAATTATGTGTATAGCCACTTCCTTCGAATCAAGCTATTCGATCAGGCAGAATAGCATCATCTTCTGTCCGAAAATCGAAAGAAATGCACTTACAACCTTAAAGCAATCTCTAGTAGATCCTTCCGATCTACTCGCTTCCTGGAACACCACCCAGGAAGCTAATTGCTGCAAATGGCACCGCGTCGTTTGTAGCAACCAAACCGGAAACGTCCTCCAACTCCACCTTCAAGGCGATGGTTGGCCCTCATCTTTACAAGGCCGAATAAACCATTCTTTGCTCGACCTCAAACACCTGAGACATCTCGACTTGAGCCAAAACTCCTTCGACCAGACACTCCCTTCCTTCATCGGATCAATCATGGACCTCCATTATTTGAATTTGTCCTACGCTGGTTTCCATGGCATGATCCCTCATAGTATTGGAAATCTCTCGAGTTTACGCGTTTTGAGCTTGGAAGATTACACTCTGAGATTCGTCGATAGTCTTGAATGGCTATCAGGTTTATCGAAACTCGAAAGCTTAAACATGAACAATGTGAACCTCAGCAGAGCAGCAAACTGGGGACAGGTAATCAACAAACTCCCTTCTTTGGTAGAGCTTCGTTTCCGTTCTTGCAGCCTTAGTTTCTTCGATGTCAGTGTTAATATTTCTCTAGCCGTTTTAGATCTTTCCGGAAACCTATTCGAGTCGCTTCCCATCCCAGGTTGGATTTTCCAGCTAAGCAATCTTACTTTTCTTGATCTCAGTTACAACAGTTTTGATAGTCCATTTCCTAAAATTAGCAAAATCACCAAACTTGAATACATAAATCTCTCAGGAAACATAATCAATTCCTCCATTCCAGATTGGCTCTACTTCTGCAACGACCTCGAGATTGTCGTTATGAGGGATTGCTTCCTTCAGAACTCAATCTCGAAAGCCGTAGCCAATCTGACCTCTCTCAACAGGCTCGATTTATCTTGGAACGAGCTCTCTGGAGAAATTCCAAGAGAGATTGCTACTTTGTGCAAGATGCGTGTACTTGACTTATCTGAAAACAAGTTGCAGGGAGATATATCGGATTCATTTGGAAATATGTCCGACTGCTTTTTACGAGCTTTGGAGTCTTTACAACTTGCAGAGAATCAAATTTCTGGACAACTCACAAACCAGTTTGGTGAGTTTGAAAGTCTTGAAACACTGGAGCTTGAGCATAACTCATTATCCGGTGCAATTCCGGCGAATTTAGGGAATTCGTCGCGCCTAAACAGATTAACGCTCGGTCAAAACAAACTGAGTGGAAATCTTCCAGAAAGCATAGGGCAACTTGTGGACTTAATTTATCTTGATATTCAAGATAACATGCTACAAGGGGTTGTTACAGAAAGCCACTTTTCCAACCTCACAAATTTGAGGTTTTTATATGCTTCTAGGAACTTCTTGATCATGAAAGTTCGCCCGGATTGGATTCCACCATTCACTCTTGGGACGCTCGAATTGGGCTCATGGGATTTGGGTGCAGGAAAACCCATTCCATCATGGCTCGAAACACAGAAGAATGTTGTAGAACTCGATTTATCCAACACCGGCATCACTGGTCATGTTCCTACCTGGTTATGGGAGATCACAATTTTGAACATCTCCCATAACCATCTCTACGGTAAGGTTCCGGATATAACAGGGCCAGAAGGCGGTCCGCGCCTTCTGTACCTGAGTTCCAACCGATTCAGTGGCTTGTTACCCCGAGTTGGGAATGCAGTGACAGAGCTGGATCTTTCCAACAACTCGTTTTCCGGAGGCTTATCGCGTTTACTCTGTGACACGGTGAATGAGACCTATAGATTGGAGATTCTTCATCTGGAGGGAAATCAGCTAACCGGAGAATTGCCAGATTGCTTTACGAAATGGCCGTTACTCAGAGTGTTGAACATTGGAAACAATAACATGTCCGGAAGTATCCCTAATTCGGTTGGTTTTCTGGCCAATTTGCTCTCTTTGAATCTGCAAAACAACAGATTTTCGCGGCGAATACCTACATCCATGTCAAACTGCACGAATTTACTGAAAATCGACGTTGCTAATAACGAGCTGGACGGAAACCTACCGACGTGGATAGGAACACTAACCGGTTTGCGGTTCCTCATTCTTCGTTCCAACAATTTCAACGGTGAAATTCCTTCGAGTATTTGCCACCTCACCGCTCTCCAAATTCTCGATCTTTCGGATAACAAAGTTTCTGGAGAAATTCCGAAATGCATCAACAATTTCACAGCAATGGCTACAAAGAGAAGCTTGGAATTCGGAAATGGAGATCTGGACTATTCGTATTACATAGGCGTCTTCATAGAGAGTGCATCAGTTTCTACAAAAGGAAACGAATTCGAATACGATAGAATTCTGTCACTGGTTACTAATATAGACCTTTCCGGCAACAATATCTCCGGAGAAATTCCGACGGAGTTGACGAAGTTAATCGAGCTGAGATCGTTGAACTTGTCGGGTAACCACTTGACGGGTCGGATCCCTGAGAGTATCGGAGAAATGAAGCAATTAGAATCTCTAGATCTTTCCAGAAACTCTCTGCTCGGAGAAATACCTAATAGCTTCGCGGTTATGTCTTCGTTGAATTATCTGAATCTCTCGCACAATAACCTAACCGGTAGGATACCGGGAAGCACGCAGATACGTGGAATGAACGGTTCGAGCTTTATCGGGAACGATCTCTGCGGTCCGCCATTAACGAGTAAATGCAGCTCCGATCGACAACCAGAGGAGAAAGAGGAAGACGAAGATGGTGAATCGGAGATAGAGTGGGTTTATGTGTTTATATCGTTGGGATACTGCGTCGGATTATCGGTTTTCTGCACTACATTGGTGTTGAAGAAGTCATGGAGAAATGCTTATTTCGGGTTGTTAGAATGTGTGTGGGACAAACTTTATGTATTTGTTCATATTCAATGGGCTAAGCTCACACAAATTTCTTGAGTAGCAAAAATCTTTGGATTAGACCCGAGTAGTCTTCATCTAGGTATTAAATTTTTATTGGTGTTTATAATTTTTTTAAATTTCTTTTCATCTAATCACGTTTATATTTCGATTAATTCTGCCTAGACTTCGATCAATCGTTAGATTTCAGTCTATCATCTAATTAGCGATTAGTGACTTTTACAACATTGGTAAATGGTGGACGTATGGGATATCTTATTGTCATCTCTACCTATGATTTTTGGTTTCTTGTGGCTTTTGTTATAGTTTTTAATTTGGATTGTTTTGAAGAAAGAAAAAATGTAATCGAAAATGTTAAGTAGAGGCTGAATTAGTCGTTGGTAGGACATTACATGTATGAGAATTGCAGCTGCATAGATTTAATCGTTATTTTACCTTACACTAGGTGATCATACTACTCGTTAGTTAATTTTGTAATATGTAGATTTTAGAATTAAAGAGTTAACTCTAAATGAGTCAAATAATTATTATTTACAAAAGTTGAAGCCTACAATTAATGTTATTAGTGAACCTAAAGGGTCACATTTAAATCTGACCGACAACACTTATCAATTAACATAATCCAATTATCAAGAAAACATAATACATCTCGATAAATATGTTGTATCTATGCATGATACACGTATATATCAATGCATCGATACATCGTTTTCCCCAAATCCATCGATACATTAATTTTTTTATTAAAATTTGCAAAATATAACGAAAGCTGAATCGATACAACATCGTCTTCCCCAAACCTATAGATACAAATCGTTTTATTCGTATTTCGCCGGTGAAGGTGAACGTTTCGTCTTCGATTCGTTGATTGGAACCAAGGTATCGTCCAGAGAATCGTCGTCGTAGGTCATCCGTTCGTCTTCCACTCTGTCGTCGTCGTCACTGTCGCTAAAGTTAGGTCACCGTGTATATGGGGAAGGGACTTGTATCGCCGGGGGGATGATTTGTATCCAGGGGCTGTTAATTTTAGAACTTAAATTAGTGTTATCTTTGCTAATTATTCTAAATTGATTTAAATTAGGATAAAAATATCAATTTTTATGGAAATATGATGTTTTAATTTTAGAGAAATTTTGATATCGATAAAAACATCGGTGCAATTTTTTAAAAAATGCAGAAAATATGTTAAAACATATCATTTATCACGATAAATTATTATAAAATCAAATATTTAAAACTAAAATTTGAGTCAAATTCACATATTTATAACTAGTTGGTAAATACTTCATCCGTTCCGACCTAATTGATCAACCTTGGCCGGGCATGGAAACTAAGAAAAAACAGATTTTGTGGAATCTTTAGTTTGAGACAAACAAATATAACAAGTTGGACAATTAGACCGGGACGGAAGGAGTAATAAACAATTCAAATATTTTGTTGATTTATTTAATTTTGTGTTGTGAGAGTCGTAAACAAAAAAATATAAAAAATAAAGCCCAAATTTAAAATAATATCCAAAAAATCTCAACTCAAAATATCCGACCCAAATTTTATCAAATAAAATAAAGCCCAAACCTTGTCAAATAAAATAAAGCCCAAACCTTGTTTAATAGGGATCATTAAAACCAATTCGGATTTTCTGTTACAGTTGGTGTTTCATCTTCTATTACACTTAATTCATTAAGTGACACATATTAGTTTATGACCTCATGTCATACACGTGTCGGTTGATTAATGTGATGAAATAGAAGATGAGTGACACATATTAGTTTATGACCTCATGTCATACACGTGTCGGTTGATTAATGTGATGAAATAGAAGATGTAACATCAAATGTAATAGATGATCTCTTGGACATTAAAACCGCTTCTGCTTTTTCTTCCTTCTTCTGCTTCTGCGCTTCTGCTTAAGAGATCTGTTACCGCTTCTGCTTCTTCTTCCTTCTTCTGCCCGTCTGCTTCTTTGTCAGGATACCGATATATAGAGGAGAAGACGACAACGTTTTGGGAAACCACGTGTCTCGTCCATGCGTTTGGTAACGTCATGCGAAGCTAAGGATGACATTTGTCATGATTGTTTTCATTTCTATTTTGTTAGGTCCATCCGTTTGCTTAAAACTTGACTCAATAGATTTAGAGGACCGAATTCCAATAAAACACACTCATTAATTTTTTCAAGGTTTGACCCAACACTCCCCAGTCTTAAATAAACGGACCCTTAGTTATTTTGTTATTTTCATATTGTGATATGATGTCGTTTTGTAGACTTATTAAACGGTATCATTTTGGATGTTGGTCACGTTGTAAGCATGGAGTCTGTCTATATAACAACTCACATGCATTTTGGATGGTATTTAGAAAGTTAATACTTCCTCCGTTTCGGTTAACTTGTCACAGTTGATCGGACACGGATGTTAAGAAAAAATAAATTTTTTGAAGTCTTTAACATTTTTAAAGATTGAGATTGAATGTGAATATTTGGATGGTGTAGATTATTGCCTTTAATTGCTATATGGACTTGACAAGTTAAGTGGGACGGAATCCGACTATCAGGATTCTTACTCTAAACTTGGCAACGAACACTACGATCCTTACCCGGATCGTGACATTCTTCCTCCTCGATCTGTTACCGCTTCTGCTTCTTTTGCTACAGCCACAATTTTCTGAAAATCCGAAAAAAGAAATTTGACGAGATTCTCGCGAGATCAGATAGACATTCTGACAGAATATGGAAGAGGCTGATCGAAATGAGAAAAACGCGAGATCTCGCTGATATAATCTCGCGACATAATGACAGAAACCTATTACCCTCTTTGTGTGTATCGGCTAATGATTTTTCACGAGATTTTGCGTCGAAATCTCGTGATGTTTTATTCCTATTAAGAAATGAATAACCTCTCTTTCTCTATATAGTGCTTAATTGACAACAAAATTTGACATTTCCCCAAACCTGTTTTATTCCTATTAAGAAATGAATAACTTCTCTTTCTGTATATGTTAGTTGCAACTTGCAACTTGCAACCACTCTTTTGTTTAGTAGATAGACCTGAAAAAAGTTTGAATCTTTCTAATATTTGAGCTGCTTCGGTTGAACGAGATCTTTTGTATAACACTTTTTGAGATTACAATCGTGGTCATTAATAATAAGTTGTTTTTGACTATTTTCTCTCTAAATAATTTGAGATACTACTTTTAGAGAGAACTAGTTGTTGCAAAACATATTTGAGATATATTTGAGATTGTCGTCACAAATATATTATTTGCGTTCCAATTATAATTATTGAGACGCACTACAACAAAAACTAAGACTTTTTTACACTACAATTATGGTCACTAATAATAAGTTATTTGTGACCACTTGTTGTCACAAATTCTTTTACAAATAATATTATTAGTGACCACTTGTTGGCACAAATCCTTCTACAAATTATTTGAGACAATTTTAAGACCATTTTTAGAGACAACTAGTTGTTGCAAAAAATATTTTAGACACATTTCAGACCACTTTTGTGATCACAAATATATTATTTGCGTCCGAACTATTGAGACAACAATAAAGTTGTGACAAATACTCATAAGTTGTGGCAAATACTCATTATTTGAGTCCACCTCACTTAAGTTGTGATAAATACTCATTATTTGAAACCACTTTTTGTGGTCTCAAAAGACCCTTTTCCTTATAGTGACAACTATATTATTTGCGTTCAATTATTAAGACGACTAATTAGTGACGACATGTTGTCTCTAATAATAAAGTTGTGATAAATACAGATTATTTGAGACAGATCAATTTTTTTGTAGTGGCTATTAAGAAATGAATAACCTCTCTTTCACTATATGTCAGTTGCAACTTCTGTTGAATGTTATAAAAGCAATTACTGAGGGGATCATTTCTAAATCATCATCTAAACGCCAACAATTAAATATCCTCTCATTTCTGAAATTTTCAAGGAAAGATTAGAGATGGCAGCAACAGCTTATGCAGCTCTAGTCTCTCTTATGAACACTATCCATAACATCCAAATTAATCCTCGCTTTTCTGTTTTTCTCGGCACGAGCGAGGCCGAATCTCTTAACGAACATATTGTTTTCTTGTTAGATTTTGTAGAGAGTTGCAACTCTTATGCAGGATTAAGCAAACAACAAGTTGAAGATCTGGAGACACAAATTGCCTCTTCAGCTCACGAGGCTGAAGATGTAATCGAATCCTACATGCTAGATCGCATTCGTGCTGGATCCATTACTACCAATCGCAGTCGTGTTGGGTCCAACACTACCCATTCCAGGCGTGTTAAACGGAGACAGATGAAAGATGGCAAGAAAAAGTTTGTGATAAGCCGCTTATATCATCCACGTCTCCTTAAAAAAATAGACCCCTTCAATCTTTTGCACTTCAGTATCACGTTCGGGCTGCACAAGGTTATTCTGGAGATGGGTTCTATCAAGAAAAACATTCTGAAGGTTAAAGACGAGAGCGGATCCAAAGAGCAGAATCTCACAAACTCCAGTACATCAAGACCGCCTGTGGCTACCACTGGACATACTACTTTGGTGGGATTTGATGATGTCTTACTTCAACTTTTGGACAGGCTGACTGGACAACAATCTCATCGGCAAATCATCCCAGTCGAGGGCATGGGTGGCATAGGTAAGACAACGCTAGCCAGATCTGCTTATGAAAATTCACTTGTTAAGGAATACTTTGATGTTCGTGCTTGGGTTACTGTATCTTATGACTTCGACGTAAAAAAGATTCTTTCACAAATTCTTTCTTGCTTAGGAGGAGTAAACAGTAACGAGGATAGGAGAACTATAGAGGAGTTAGGTGAATCGGTCCACAAGATTTTATTCAGGAGAAGATATTTAATTGTGCTAGATGATATGTGGAGCATCGAAGCTTGGGAACGGGTAAATCGTTTTTTTCCAGAAAATTACAATAGAAGTAGAATTGTGGTAACTACTAGGCAATCAGATGTGTTAAATCTTGGTTCAGTGGCTATTGAAGTTAATTTTCTAGATGATGATAAAAGTTGGGATCTTTTCCGTGACAAGACATTTGGACAAGAACTTTGCCCTCTTGAATTAGAGGAAATTGGAAAGAAGATTGTTAAAAAGTGCAAAGGACTTCCTCTAGCACTTATTGTGATTGGGGGGCTTCTCCGAAAATCTTCTAGGATATTAGAATATTGGGAGAAAGTGGAAAAAGATTTTAGCTCTGTTCTGAATTCAAGAGAGGACAATCAATGCCTCAACATATTATTTTTGAGTTATGCTCACTTGCCTGCCTATCTAAAACCATGTTTTTTGTACTTTGGGACATTTTGGGAAGACCAAGAAATCCGTATATCCGAATTAGCCAATATTTGGGTTGCTGAGGGATTCTTGAAACCAAATAAAACAAACGTGATGCAAAGCCTGGATGAGATTGCAGAGGATCACATCAAGGATCTTGTTGATAGGAATCTTGTTTTTATTCGTAGTCTGCATTCAAATGGAAAACCTAAAACTTGTAGCATTCATGATCTTCTAAGAGACTTATGTATAGAGGTGGCTAAGAAAGAGAAGTTTTTTTGTGTTATGAAGGACCTTGGTGAAAAAGAGAGGGAGCTTGACAGTCTAAATGACATAAATAGAGAACGTCATGTTATAATTCCAAAAGTCAAGAGAGGCTTTAGATTCTCTGAATTAGCATCTTATACCTTTTCAACAATAGGCCAAGCTAGATTGAGAGTATTGTTGGATTGTTTAGATCTCTTCGAAGACACTACTCTTAAACAATTTAACTTACGCTTCCTTCAAACGACTTATTGGGTGGACAGTAATCGTAGTGCCATTTATAAGCTTCCTCCGATTATATCTCTCTTCTGGAATTTGCAAACATTGATGTTCCGGGCCTTAAGAGTTGTCGCGCCATCTGAAATTTGGGAGATGTTGCAACTCAGACATTTTTGTTGCCACCGACTGATACTTCCTGATCCTCCTCTGAGTAACGAACAAGATTGTGTCGTTATGCGAAACCTATGTACACTTACCTCCGTAGAGAATTTCAGATGCATAGAGGAGGTCTGTAAGAGAATGCAAAACATTAGGAAATTATTTGTAAATATACATGATAGCTTGGAGAAGGTTGGGGGAGTATCATATTCTTATTACTACAATCTTAGCTCCCTAAACAAACTCGAATCGCTAAAGTACAAACATTTTGGATGGCCAAGCCGGGATGATTTGTTGCAGAACCTCAAATTCCCGAGTTCACTCAAGAAGTTGACTCTAATGGCACCCACACTTCAGTGGGAAGATTTGACAATAATTGGTTTGTTGCCCAATCTTGAAGTTCTCAAATTGAGTAACATCCGAGGACGCGAATGGAAACCTCTTGAAGGAGAATTTTGTAGCCTAAAATCTCTCCGAATTTCACATTGCGATGATCTGGTTTCTTGGAATGCAGACAAGTCCAATTTTCCAGTTCTGGAGAATCTCAGTCTTTTTGGTATTGGCAAATTGGAGGAGATCCCATCGGGTATAGGGGATATAGATACCCTTCGAGATATTTACTTGTCTAATTGTATATTTTCTGTTGGTATTTCAGCAATGAGAATATTGGAGGAACAAGAGAGCGTTGGAAATGAGGACCTTCAACTTAAAGTTTGCTTCTCGGAGGAAATAAATTTAGACACATTCAAGAAACATGTGGAACTCGAGGACCTCGTCTTCCCAAGGAATAATCTTATAATATCTTATGGTTTCTAATTTTCAGTTTATCTGTAAGAGGTAGAGCTCTACTAGTAATCTGGCTTTGTGCTTTCCCTTTTTCTTGTTATTAGTTTTTGCTTGTATGTTATCATTTTGTTTCAGAATTTTGTGTTTATAACTTTTGCATGAACATATGGTTACAACAGTTTATTATATTTGGCCATGAGCTAAAATTATTATCATTAAGAAATAGAATATCTTCGTGCAATCTTAATTGATACTTTTTATTATTGTTATTTTATAACATTAAGTTTTCTCATTGTTATTTAACTAAAAAATTTAAAGTTATTTAAAAAACTGTAATATCCACATAATTTGTTAAATACAAAATAATGATCAAATTTAATAAATTGCTTAAATCTATAAGAATATAAGTCTTAAATATTTATGTGAATTTCTATTCATAATTTTCATGTTTTGATAATTTTATTCATACATATTCATGATATCTTAATCAGAAAGTAAAGATATCAAAAAATAAAATAACAATATTTAAGAAAAAAAATCATATTAAAATAAAATTCTTTATTGATATATTATATGTAATCCTATTTATATTTGAGGAATATGTGAAAATACGTAACATGTTATTCGTTACTTCTCATGTTCACTATATTTTCTTGTTTTCCTCTC
Source organism: Ajuga chamaepitys (assembly GCA_958295605.1). Lineage (NCBI taxonomy): Eukaryota > Viridiplantae > Streptophyta > Magnoliopsida > Lamiales > Lamiaceae > Ajuga > Ajuga chamaepitys. Next base: position 552,272 of record OY282505.1, on the reverse strand, counting down.
TATATAAAAAAATAGAGTCTAATTACAAGATAACCTTAAACTACGTACACAATATATTTGAATAATTGTTGTATACATTTTAATAATTGTGCAATCACAAAAAAGAAAAAAAAAATATATGTTTAATACTTAAGAGCAAAAACCCTAAAGTAGACTTGGCAATTTTAACAAACTGTGGTACTGTTCACGTCCTCATTAAAAATATAGGTGCTCTTTTTTGCTAATTGATAAAGTAAGTGAACTCGCCTGTGCCACAGGCGAGTTAACTTCTCCCTGACACCAGAACAGTGATCTCGCCCCTGGCGATTATATTTTTTTTTTTTTTTTTTTAATCTCGCCTATGCGAGAGGCGATTTCACGTATGAAGCGTACTCAATCTCGCCTCTCCCAGAGGCGAGATCATGTATAATTTTTTTTTTTTTTTAAGCCGTATACCTGAGGGGCGAGTTCAATTATTTCACAGTTTTCCCTAATTATTTTTGTATAGAGGACGAAAATATCGGTATTCAAACATATCGGTATTCAAAAATATCGGTATTCACGAAGATATCGGTATTCGCGGAGATATTGATAGATATCGGAATATTGGTGTAATTTTCTAAAAAATATATTAAAAATTTAAAAAAATTATTTTGTGTGTATATATATATTACCTAAAAAGGAATAATTTATCTTTTTAACTCGCATTCAACTTTTTCTTTATGTAAGATTAAGATTATCGTATAGTCAATGCAATAAATTCGATTAGTTAAAATTTATAATATTTAGTTTAATTATAAATATTTAAAATATCAATTAACTTTTTACGCAATTATTACAAATAACATGAAAGACAAAATGTAATATATTTTTTAGGTAAGACAAAATCTAATATATCAACGCAACTTTATGCAACTATTACAAATAACTTCGAAACAGAAAAAAAACTAAATATATTTTTCTTCATGACCTCACCCCTCAGGTATACGGCTTAAAAAAAAAAAAAAAAAAAATTATACATGATCTCGCCTCTGGGAGAGGCGAGATTGAGTATTTTTATACACTTCATACGTGAAATCGCCTCTGCTATGCGAGATTAAAAAAAATATATATATATATAATCCCAATTGATCTCGCCCCTGGCAGGGGCGAGATCACTGTTCTGGTGTCAGGGAGAAGTGAACTCGTCTGTGGCACAGGCGAGTTCACTTACTTTATCAATTAGCAAAAAAGAGCACCTATATTTTTAATGAGGACGTGAACAGTACCACAGTTTGTTAAAATTGTCAGTAGACTTCTGAAGGTTTCGATACCTCGACCTACTGGACAGTTAGTTGTAATGAGAAAGGGAGCTATAGAATAGTGTTGAATAATTACCTTGAAAGCAAAGAATGAATGTGGCATTTATACTTACTTGATAGGGGTAAGGGCAAATGGCTCTTTTCACGAAATATCAGCAAACCTTAATCCTAGTTAGCAATACAAATCCACACTTTTAGGCACATGTTAGTGATCCCCTTTTATTTTTGGCAAAGGAAAACCACGGTCAACGTATTATAGGCAGTCGCATGTACTTTATGTCGGAGAAGAACACCAAACTAATCATATGCTCCCCTTAATTCCTTATTATCACAAAATGAGAAAGGAGTTTAATGACTGAGATTGTCTTGCTTCACGGTTCAGGTCTAGTGTGAATTGACTGAATGTGTGGTGTTCCGACATATTCACGTGACTGAAAATCCAAAAAAAGAAATTTGACGAAATTCTCGCGAGATCAGACATTCTGACAGAATATGGAAGAGGCTGATCGAAATGAGAAAAACGCGAGATCTCGCTGATATAATCTCGCGACATAATGACAGAAACCTATTACCCTCTTTGTGTGTATCGGCTAATGATTTTTCACGAGATTTTGCGTCGAAATCTCGTGATGTTTTATTCCTATTAAGAAATGAATAACCTCTCTTTCTCTATATAGTGCTTAATTGACAACAAAATTTGACATTTCCCCAAACCTGTTTTATTCCTATTAAGAAATGAATAACTTCTCTTTCTGTATATGTTAGTTGCAACTTGCAACTTGCAACCACTCTTTTGTTTAGTAGATAGACCTGAAAAAAGTTTGAATCTTTCTAATATTTGAGCTGCTTCGGTTGAACGAGATCTTTTGTATAACACTTTTTGAGATTACAATCGTGGTCACTAATAATAAGTTGTTTGTGACCATTGTCTCTCTATAAATAATTTGACATACTACTTTTAGAGAGTACTAGTTGTTGCAAAACATATTTGAGATTGTCATCACAAATATATTATTTGCGTCCCCGTTATTGAGACAACTATATTATTTGCGTCCAGTTATTGAGACCACTAATTAGTGATGACATGTTGTCTCTCCTAATAAAGTTGTGATAAATGCAGATTATTTGAGACAGATCAATTTTTTTGTAGTGGCTATTAAGAAATGAATAACCTCTCTTTCACTGTATGCCATTTGCAACCACTGTTTTGTTTAGTATAGACCTGGAAAAAGATTGAATGTTTTTAATAATTGAGCTGCTTCTGTTGAACGTTATAAGAGCAATTATTGATGGGATCATTTCTAAATCATCATCTAAACACTTCTGAAATTTGAAGGAAAGATTAGAGATGGCAGCAACAGCTTATGCAGCTCTAGTCTCTCTTATGAATACTATCCATAACATCCAAATTGATCCTCGCTTTTCTGTTTTTCTCGGCACGAACGAGGCCGAATCTCTTAACGAACATATTGTTTTCTTGTTAGATTTTGTAGAGAGTTGCAACTCTTATGCAGGATTAAGCAAACGACAAGTTGAAGATCTGGAGACACAAATTGCCTCTTCAGCTCACGAGGCTGAAGATGTAATCGAATCCTACATGCTAGATTGTATTCATGTTGGATCCATTACTACCAATCGCGTTCGTGTTGGATCCATTACTACCAATCGCGTTCGTGTTGGATCCAATACTACCAATTCCAGGCGTATTAAACGGAGACAGATGAAAGATGGCAAGAAAAAGTTTGTGATAAGCCGCTTATATCATCCACGTCTTATTAAAAAAAAAAGACCCCTTCAATCTTTCGCACTTCAGTATCACGTTCGGGCTGCACACGGTTATTCTGGAGATGGGTTCTATCAAGAAAAACATTCTGAAGGTTAAAGACGAGAGCGGATCCAAAGAGCAGAATCTCACAAACTCCAGTACATCAAGACCGCCTGTGGCTACCACTGGAAATACTACTTTGGTGGGATTTGATGATGTCTTACTTCAACTTTTGGACAGGCTGACTGGACAACAATCTCATCGGCAAATCATCCCAGTCGAGGGCATGGGTGGCATAGGTAAGACAACACTAGCCAGATCTGCTTATGAAAGTATGCATGTTATGGAACGCTTTGATGTTCGTGCTTGGGTTACTGTATCTTATGACTTCGATGTAGAAAAGATTCTTTTACAAATTTTTTCTTGCCTAGGAGGAGTAACCAGTAACGAGGATAGGAAAACTAAAGATGAGTTAGGTGAATCGGTCTACAAGATTTTATGTGGTAAAAGATATTTAATTGTGCTAGATGATATGTGGAGCATCGAAGCTTGGGAACATATAAATCGTTTTTTTCCAGAAAATAACAGTAGAAGTAGAATTGTGGTAACTACTAGGCAATCAAATGTGTTAAATCTTGGTTCAGTGGCAGTTGAAGTTAATTTCCTAGATGATGATAGAAGTTGGGATCTCTTCTGTGACAAGACATTTGGACAAGAACTTTGCCCTCCTGAATTAGAGGAAATTGGAAAGAAGATTGTTAAAAAATGCAAAGGACTTCCTCTAGCACTTGTTGTGATTGGGGGGCTTCTCCGAAAATCTTCTAGGATGTTAGAATATTGGGAGAAAGTGGAAAAAGAATTTAGCTCTGTTCTGAATTCAAAAGAGGACAATCAATGCCTGGACATATTATTTTTGAGTTATGGTCACTTGCCTGCCTATTTAAAACCATGTTTTTTGTACTTTGGGATATTTCGGGAAGACGAGGAAATCCGTATATCCGAATTAGCCAAAATTTGGATTGCTGAGGGATTCATGAAACAAAATAAAACAAACGTGGCGCAAAGCTTGGATGAGATTGCAGAGGATCACATCAAGGATCTTGTTAATAGGAATCTTGTTTTTATTCGTAGTCTGCATTCAAATGGCAAACCTAAAACTTGTAGCATTCATGATCTTCTAAGAGACTTATGTATAGAGGTAGCTAAGAAAGAGAAGTTTTTTTGTGTTATGAAGCACCTTGGTGAAAAAGAGAGGGAACTTGATGAAGAAGAAAGGGGACTTGACAATCTAAAAGACATAAATAGGGAACGTCACGTTATAATTCAAAAAGCCTGGGGAGACTCTAGATTAGCGTCTTATACCTTTTCAACAATAGGTCAAGCTAAATTGAGAGTATTGTCGGATGATTATCCCTCCCTAGACACTACTTTTAAACAATTTAACTTACGCTTCCTTGCGATGTCTTATTGGAAGGACATTCATCCTAATGTCTTATATATGCTTCCTCCGATTATATCTCTCTTCTGGAATTTGCAAACATTGAAGTTCCAATACTTAGAAGTTGTCGCGCCATCTGAAATTTGGGAGATGATGCAACTCAGACATTTTTGTTGCCACCGACTGATACTTCCTGATCCTCCTCTGAGTAACAAACAAGATTGCGTTGTTATGCGGAACCTGTGTACACTTACCTTAGTAATGAATTTCAGATGTACTGAGGAGGTATGTAAGAGAATGCAAAACATTAGGAAATTGTCTGTAGTATTTTATGACTACTTGGAGGAGGTTGGGGAAGTATCATATTCTTATTACTACAATCTTAGCTACCTAAACAAACTCGAATCGCTAAAGTACTATCTTTTCAAAGAGCCTAGTCAGGATGAATTGTTCCAGAACCTCAAATTCCCAAGTTCACTCAAGAAGTTGACTCTAATGGCAGGCACACTTCAGTGGGAAGATTTGACAAGAATTGGTTTGTTGTCCTCTCTTGAAGTTCTCAAATTGATTTCAATACGAGGACCTGAATGGAATCCTCTTGAAGGAGAATTTTATAGCCTAAAATCTCTCCAAATTAAATCTTGCAAGGATCTGGTTTCTTGGAATGCAAACAAGTCCAATTTTCCAGTTCTGGAGAATCTCCGTCTTGTTGGAATTCACAAATTGGAGGAGATCCCATCGGGTATAGGGGATATAGATACCCTTCGAGATATTTACTTGTCTGATTGTACATTTTCTGTTGGTATTTCAGCAATAAGAATATAGGAGGAACAAGACAGCATTGAAAACAATGACCTTCAAGTTAGAGTTTGCTTCCCAGGGGAAAGAATTTCAGACAAATTCAAGAAACAGGTGGAACTCGAGGACCTCGTCTTCCCAAGGAATAATCTTGTAATATCTTGTGGTTGATAATTTTCAGTTTATCTGTAAGAGACAAAACTCTACTTGTAATCAGGGCTTGTCTGCTTTCCCTTTTTCTTTTTATTATTTTTTGCTTGTATGTTATCATTTTATTTCAAAACTTTGTGTTTATAACTTTTGCATGAACATATAGTTATAACAGCTTATTATATTTGGCCATTAGCTAAAATTATTATCATTAAGAAATAGAATATCGTGGTGCAATCTGAAAAAAGATATTATGGAGTAGATTTTATCGGAATATTATAATATTAATGTAGTTTTGTTAAATGATACTTTTTATTATGGTATTTTATAACACTAATTTTTCTCATTGTTATTTAACTAAAAAATTTAAAGTTATTTAAAAACCTATAATATTCACGTAATTTGTTAAATACAAAATAATAATCAAATTCAATAAACTTTTTAAAAGCTATAAGAATATAAGTCCTAAATATTTACGTGAATTTCTATTCATATTTTGATAATTTTATTCATACTTATTCCTGATATCCTAATTAGAAAGTAAAAATATCAAAAAATTAAATAGCAGCATTTAAGAAAAAAAAAAAACGGTTCGAGCTTTATCGAGAACGATCTCTGCGGTCCGCCATTAACGAGTAAATGCAGCTCCGATCGACAACCAGAGGAGAAAGAGGAAGACGAAGATGGTGAAACGGAGATCGAGTGGGTTTATGTGTTTATATCCTTAGGATACGGCGTCGGATTATCGGTTTTCTGCAGTACATTGGTGTTGAAGAAAGCATGGAGGAATGCCATTTCGGGTTATTAAAATGTGTGTGGGACAAACTTTATGTATTTGTTCATATTCAATGGACTAAGTTCACACAAATTTCTTGAGTAGCAAAAATCTTGGATTAGATATAACTAGTCCTGGTCCAGGTGCTAGGTCTTTATTAGCGTTTATAATTTTTTTTTTTCATCTAATCACGTTTATGCTTGATGGACAACACCAATCGTTAGATTTTAGTCTATTATTTGACTAGCGCCTAGTAACTTTTACAACATAGTTGAATGATGGACATATGGGTAGAGCTGGCACAACTGGCCCGGCTCGATGGGCCGGCCCGTTTAGCCCGAAATATAGAGCGGACTGGATCGGAATATTAGAGGCCCGAAAAAATTCGGGCTTTTTTTACCCAGCCCGAACGGGCTTTTCTTTTGGCGGGCCAAAAGAAAAATTTAGGAACTAAGTAATATCTTGTGTACTATTTGAAACATATTTTTCTTTTTTTTTTTTCTAGCAGAGCATAAATGTATTTATTTACCGAGAAATTAAAACATTTGACTAATTTAATACTCTATTTCTTCAGTTTTATTAGCCGAAGATGGAAAATGAATTGGATCCAAGCATGCTCATTAATTATTATGTGTCGAAAAATGAAAAATAAAGTAACATGTAGTATAGTACGTACACAAAAATTAAATAATTTGTGACGTGTAGTGTATAACTATATATCATCATCCATTCCTTCTTTTTTTTATTATTATTATTATTACTATTATTATTATTATTATTATTATTATTATTATTATTATTATTATTATTATTATTATTATTATTATTATTATTGTTATATCTGAGGTTTGAGACATGCCTATAGATTAATAGATATCATTCCATATTACAACGAATAGTAATATATTATCTTCCGATCAATTTTTTCTTAAGAGAATTAAAATGAAGTTCGCCTCAATATATAATTCTACTTCATGGTTAAAGTAAAAAAAAAAAAAAAAAAAAAAAAAACTCATTAGTGGGCTTTTTTGGCCCGAAGACCCGAGGTCCTCCGGGCCGAGCCTAGCATTTTTAGGTCCGAAATAAATCGGACCCGACTCGACCCAGCCCGAACTTTTCCTTGACCCAAGTGAGCACGGGCCGGACCGCCCGAATTGCCACCTCTACATATGGGGCATCTTAATGTCTCGCCTTCTTATGATTTTTGGTTTCTTCTTGTTTTTGTTATAGTTTTTTATTTGGATTGTTTTGAAGGAAAGAAATGTAATTGAAAATGTAAAGTAAAGATCAAATTAGTTGTTGGAAGGACAATGCGGTTATGTTTGCTTAAGGCTGGGGAGTGTTGAGTCAAACTTGGCGAAAGAAGTTAATGAATATACTTTATTGAGATTTGATCACCTCAATCCACTGAGAAAAATCATAAGCAAACACAACCCACATGTATGCCAATTGCAACTAAATAGATTTACCCGTTATTTTACCTTACACAACTACTTGTTAGGTGTTATTATAATTTGTAGATTATAGAATTAAAGAGTTAATTCTAAATGAATCAAATAATTATTATTTGCAAAAGTTGTCAGCCTATTATTAGTGAACCTAAATGGTCACATCGAAGTCTGACCGACAATACTTATCAATTAACATAATCCAATGATCAAGAAAGAGCATAATACAATTTAAAATACATATAGATACATATGTCGTATCGATGTATTGGTATATACGTGTATCAATATGCATCGAAACAAGTATATATTGATGCATCGATACAACATCGTCGTCCCCAAACCCATCGATACAAACAAGAGTGGAGCTACGAGTGCAAAATTTGTAGAACCTTAATTTTACATGTATAATTTTTATTATTCAATATTTTAAATTTTAACTAAGCCCAACCCATTTAAGTCGCAACTTCACTAAAGGCTAATAAATTTTCAATATCTCAGTCTTCCCCATTAATAAATCTTGTATTCGCATTTCGCCGGTGGAGGTGGACATTTCGTCAGACCAGAGAATCATTGTCGTAGGCCACCTGTTTGTCTTCCACTCGTCGTCGTCGTTGCCGTCGCCGTCGCCATCGCCATCGCCATCGCCGTCTTGTATGGCGAGGGGTATGATTTGTATCGGGGGATGTTAATTTAAGGACTTAGTTATTTTTATTTTTGCTAATTATTCTAAATTGACTAAAACCATGTATAGAAAAAGTTGATTAAAACCTGCATTCCATTATAAAAATCAGATGATACTACAGTGCTTAATTGACAACAAAATCTGACATTTTCCCAAACCTGTTTTATTCCTATTAAGAAATGATCTGAAAAAAAGATTAAAATATTTAGTTGGAAAAAAGAGATTAGCTGCTTCTGTTGAATTACTGACGTCTTTTATATAACACTTTTTAAGATCATAATTATGATTAGTAATAATAAGTTATTTGCGACCACTTATTGTCATCGCAAATCACTCTATTTTGAGATCATTTTAAGGCTATTTTTAGAGGAGACCAGTTGTCTCAAAAAATATTTGAGACCACTTTTGTCGACACAAATATATTATTTGTGTCTGAGTTGTTGAGACGACCAATTAGTGCCGACATCACCATAACAAAATATTGTATAACATTTTTTTAGAACACAATTGTATCACTAATAATAAGTTATTTGAGACCAGTTGTCACAAATCTCTTTACAAATCATTTGAGATCATTTTAAAATTACTTTTAGAGACAACTAGTTGTTGTAAACAAATATTTGAGACGTATTTGAGACTACTTTTGTGGTCACAAATATATTATTTACGTTCCAGTTATTAAGACGATCAATTAATAACGATAAATTATCTCTAATAATAAAGTTGTGATAAATACTCGAACATACCAATTTATCTGTAGTCCCTATTAAGAAATGAATAACCTCTTTCTCTATATGTTAGTTGCAAAAGATTGAATGTTTCTAATAATTGAATTGCTTCTGTTGAATCACTACAATAGAATACGTCGTGTATAATATTTTTTGAAGACCATAATTGGTCGTTATTTATAACCAATTGTTATCACAAAATATTTGAGATTATTTTAAGACTACTTTTAAAGACAATTAGTTGTTGCAAAAAATATTTGAAACTAATTTTATCATCACAAATATATTATTTACGTTCGAGTTGGTGAGACGACCAATTAGTGCCGACATCACTACAACAAAAGAGACCTTTTGTATAACATTTTTTGAGAACACAATTGTGGTTACTAATAATAAGTTATTTATGATCAGTTGTTGTCGCAAATCTCTTTACAAATCATTTAAAATCATTTTAATACTATTTTTAGAGGAAATTAGTTATTTGTAAAAAATATTAGAGACTAATTTTATCGTCAAAAATATATTATGTGCGTTAGAGTTATTGAGATGATTAATTAGTGACGACATATTGTCTCTAATATAAAATTGTGACAAAAAACTTGACAAACCCATTTTTTTGTTGCGGCTATTAAGAAATGAATAACCTCTCTTTCAATATATGTTAGTTGCAACCACTCTTTTGTTTAGTATAGACCTGGAAAATGATTGAATATTACCAATAATTGAGCTGCTTCTGTTGAATGTTATATGAGCAATTATTGAGGGGATCATTTCTAAACACAACAATTAAATATCCTCTCACTTTTTGCTGCATTCATTTCTGAAAATTTAAGGAAAAATTAGAGATGGCAGCAACAGCTTATGCAGCTCTAGGCTCTCTTATGAACACATCCATAACATCCAAATTCATCCTCGCCTCTCTGTTTTTCTCGGAACGAACGAGGTCGAATCTCTCAACGAACATATTGTTTTCTTGTTAGATTTTGTAGAGAGTTGCAACTCTCATGCAGGATTAAGCAAACGACAAGTTGAAGATTTCGAGAGCCAAATCGCATCTTCAGCTCACAAGGCTGAAGATGTAATCGAATCCCACATGCTGGATCGCATTCGTGCTGGATCCAGTAGTACCAATTCCAATGCTGGATCCAGTACTACTAATTCCAGGCGTGTTATACGGAGACAGATAAAAGATGGCAAGAAAAAGTTTGTGAAAAGCAGCTCCGATCCTCCTCCTCCTCCACGTCTCATTCAAGAAAAAGACCCTTTCGATCTTTCGCACCTCAGTTTCATGTTCGCGCTGCAGAAGGTTATTCTGGAGATGGATTCTATCAAGAAAAACATTCGGAAGGTTAAAGACGAGAGCGGATCCAAAGAGCAGAACCTCACAAACTCCAGTACATCAAGACCGCCTGTGGCTACCACTGGGCATACTACTTTGGTGGGATTTGATGATGTCTTACTTCAACTTTTGGATAGGCTGACTCGACAACAATCTCAGCGGCAAATCATCCCAGTCGAGGGCATGGGTGGCATAGGTAAGACAACGCTAGCCAGATCTGCTTATGAAAATTCACTTGTTGTGGAACACTTTGATGTTCGTGCTTGGGTTACTATATCTTATGACTACGATGTAGAAAAGATTCTTTCACAAATTCTTTCTTGCCTAGGAGGAGTAACCAGTAACAAGGATAGGAGAACTAAAGAGGAGTTAGGTGAATCGGTCTATAAGATTTTATTCGATAGAAGATATTTAATTGTGCTCGATGATATGTGGAGCATCGAAGCTTGGGAACATATAAACCGTTTTTTCCCAGAAAATAACAATAGAAGTCGAATTTTGGTAACTACTAGGCAATCAGATGTGTTAAATCTTGGTTCAGTGGCAGTTAAAGTTGATTTTCTAGATGATGATAGAAGTTGGGATCTTTTCTGTGACAAGACATTTGGACAAGAATTTTGCCCTCCTGAATTAGAGGAAATTGGAAAGAAGATTGTTAAAAAGTGCAAAGGACTTCCTCTAGCACTTGTTGTGATTGGGGGGTTTCTCCGAAAATCTTCTAGGATGTTAGAATATTGGGAGAAAGTGGAAAAAGAATTTAGCTCTGTTCTGAATTCGAGAGAGGACAATGAATGCCTGAACATACTATCTTTTAGTTATGGTCACTTGCCTGTCTATTTAAAACCATGTTTTTTGTACTTTGGGATATTTCGGGAAGACGAGGAAATCTGTATATCCCAATTAGCCAAAATTTGGGTTGCTGAGGGATTCGTGAAACCAAATAAAACAAACATGGCACAAAGCTTGGATGAGATTGCGAAGGATCACATCAAGGATCTTGTTGATAGGAATCTTGTTTTTATTCGTAGACTGCATTCAAATGGCAAACCTAAATCTTGTAGCATTCATGATCTTCTAAGAGACTTATGTATAGAGGTAGCTAAGAAAGATAAGTTTTTTTGTGTTACAAAGGAGCATGGTGAAAAAGAGAGGGAACTTGACAATCTAAAAGACATAAATAGAGAACGTCACGTTATAATTCAAAAATCCATGGGAGGCTCTAGATTCTCTAAATTAGCATCTTATACCCTTTCAGCAATAGGCCAAGTTAGATTGAGAGTATTGTCGGATTATCAGTCATCCCTAGACACTACTCTTAAACAATTTAACTTACGCTTACTTACGACGTCTCATTGGAAGGAAACTGATCCTAGTATCACTTATGAGCTTCCTCCGATTATATCTCTCTTCTGGAATTTGCAAACATTGATAGTCCAACACTTACAAGTTGTCGCGCCATCTGAAATTTGGGAGATGTTGCAACTCAGACATTTTTGTTGCCCCCAACTGTTACTTCCTGATCCTCCTCTGAGTGACAAACAAGATTGTGTCGTTATGCAGAACATGTGTACACTTACCTGCGTAGAGAATTTCAGATGTACTGAGGAGGTCTGTAAGAGAATGCCAAACATTACAAAATTGTCTGTAAAATTATATGACAACTTGGAGAAGGTTAGGCGAGTATCATATTCTGATCACTACAATCTTAGCGACCTAAACAAACTCGAATCGCTAAAGTACCATCTTTTTGGAGAGCTAAGCCGGGATGATTCGTTGCAGTACCTCAAATTCCCGAGTTCACTCAAGAAGTTGACTTTAATGGCAAGCACACTTCAGTGGGAAGATTTGACAAGAATTGGTTTGTTGCCCTGTCTTGAAGTTCTCAAATTGAGTTTCATCCGAGGACCCGAATGGAAACCTCTTGAAGGAGAATTTTGTAGCCTAAAATCTCTCAGAATTACATATTGCGATGATCTGATTTCTTGGAACGCAGACAAGTCCCATTTTCCAGTTCTAGAGAAGCTTAGCCTTTGGGTAATTTGCAAATTGGAGGAGATCCCATCGGGTATAGGGGATATAGATACCCTTCGAGATATTTACTCGGAAGATTGTGCATTTTCTGTCGGTATTTCAGCAATAAGAATATTGGAGGAACAAGAGAGTGTAGGAAATGAGGATCTTCGAGTTAGAGTTCGCTTCTCGGAGAAAAGAATTGTAGACAAATTCAAGAAACAGGTGGAACTCGAGGACCTCGTCTTCCCAAGTAAAAATCTTATAATATTTTGTAATTCCTAATTTTCAGTTATGTGTAAGAGGCAGACCTCTATTTGTAATCTGGCTTGTCTGTTTTCCCTTTTTCTTTGTATTACTTTTTGTTGGTATGTTATCATTTTGTTTCAGAGCTTTGCGTTTATAATTTTCGTGAACATATAGTTGCAACAATTTATAATCACATAAAAGTTTTTTTAAACATTTAAGAGCAAAAACCTAAAGTAGAGTTCTGAAATGCTTCGATACTTCGACCTAGAGGACAATTAGTTGTAATGAGAAAGTGAGCAATAAAATAGTGTTGAATAATTACCTTGAAAGCAACGAATTAACGAGACATTTATACTTACTTTGTAAGGCTAAGGGTAAAGGGTAAAGGGCTCTTTTCATGAAATATCAGCAAATGCTAGTCCTAGTTAGCAACAAATCCACACCTTTAGGGATACGTCAGTGGTTCCCTTTTACATTTTGGCAAAGGAAAACGGCTATCAACATATTATAGACAGTCCTATGTACTTCATGTAGGAGAAAACACCTAACTATCATGTGCTCCCTTTCCTTATTACTCCTGTTTTCTCACATCACGAGAAATAGTTTGTGGCTGAGATTTGAAATCGGTTGATTCTTGATCCATGTATTTTGTATCCCTCCATCCAAATACAACCTAAGGTTATCTTTTATTTAGCGTAATTATGCCCACACAACCTCACTACAAGTCTGCGACTACAATATATGTAAACTCCCACTTTTACCCTTTAATATCCACAATCATTGTTGAAGGGGGTCGAAGCCCTGAGGCTGTGGGCTAGGTATAGGGGTGGGCTCTGAAGAGGCCTATTCATGTGAATGACCTGACCCGTATAGATTTTATTCGGATCGAGTATTTTCTAGTCCGTCGAATTTAAGAAGTAAAAATGAAACCTCCAATACATCTTAATAAATCCAATGAGCACTTTGAGAATTAATTTCGATAGTTTTGAATAACAAAAGAAAAAAAAATTATTATTTCAATTTTATAAGAAGACGAACGAAGTAAAAGGAAAGGGTGTGGAATAACATCATAAAATATCGAAGAAGAAATCCACTAGCACATTCTAATATATATGTTAAAAAGGTGAATGGAGTGTCAACGTATTTCATCACACAAAACTGAAGTCTGCTGAGCTGGAAGAACACAACTGAAGCTGGAAGAACAAAACTGAATCTGGAAGAACAGAAAAGCTGGAAGAAGCTGTTGGAAGGGAAAAAACAGTTAAAACAGAATAACTGTTTTCTTAACTGTTTTCTTTAGCTGTGAGAGTCAGTTTTGTTTCTTGTTTTTCTATCTTGTAACTTCCATTCTCTCGTGATGTATATATTCAGTTAGATAAACTGATAGGATAGATATCAGAGGGAGATATACAGATTTCAGATTGAAATACAAAAGGAGATAATCTGAAAACTTGAGAGAGAGAGATAGCCATATGTCTCTTGGTGGCTCTAGTTGATTCATCTTGTAATCTTGTTTTCTGTTGGTTAGTGAATTCTTTTCTCGACTGTCCGTGGATGTAGGTGCTCAAGCACTGAACCACGTAAATATTGTTCTTCTTTTATTTCCTGTTTTGATCATCATTCATCCACTCATATACACACAATTTGATTCACTCACATCCTAGTGTTGAGTTGATTGAGTTTCTTGGTTAAAATCTGCAACAATATAAAATAAAACATATAAATGTAACGTGTGACCTTTTCAGATTTACGGAAATTAAAACTATGTTTGTTTAAACGGTTTGTCCCAACCCATTTTATTAAACATCGTATACATTTTCAATCATAATTCTCAATACTATTATTAGGCAATTATCAATTAACAACTCTTTATACATATCACACCACATTTTATAATTAAATATTAATTTCCAAACTATAACTATTTTTATATTCGCCTAAACATATCACTTTTTTCTTTCTCCAATTACTTACTCCAATCACTTTACTTCAGTCAACAGTGTCACAGTCATCCCCAAACACAAGCAAACACACCCCAGCATTAAAAGATGACAAACTTATATGAGATCATTACACAGTGTGATGATTGTGTGTGGCAAAAAATATCACTTTTATTTATAAAAGTATCACTTTTTATACTGAAAGTATTACATTTATTTCCAGAAATATCACTTTTCTATGTAAAAATATATTTTATCACACTCTATCACACTGTAAGACCATCGCATGCACGACTCACTTGTTAGAATATTCGAATGATGTCTATTGGACAATCAATTGTCCCTTTCTTCACTTGAAACATTGCTGCTTCTGCGAATGCTAATTTCAAGCGTAAGCTTTCGTTCACTATTTTTCTTCATTTTAGAATTTAAACGATCTCCTCCGACAAATTTATGACCTTCCCCAAATACCCTCCAATCCGATTCAAACATCTTCATCTAATTATAAATGAATCGAATCAGACCAAATAATAAGAAATCGAATTACAAATCGGATTAAAATTACTGAGGCATTCTCATTCCTAAGCATGAGCAAAGGCATTGAGCCTGATATAGTCACATATGAGACCCTCTTGAAATTTAAGTGAAGAGGGCTCACTTATAGACGGGTTTAAGAGTTCACCTCACGAAATAATTTTTTTTTAACTTGCTCATGTGACAATTTTTTACCAAATAGGACAAATTTTGAGTAGGCTAAAAGTCAAATTTTTTTTTTTAATAGAATTAAGCCCTATGATAATATCTTAGAAAATTAAAGGAGGTCTACCGTTGTGCGCCCCTAAATATAATCAACTGTATAGATAAAACTAGAAAATTACTAACAATTTAGATAAGATCAATAAATCGATTTAATCACAAAAAGAAAAAAAATCAAGATATAATGTTTCTATATTTATTATATTTTCTAATATCTTTATTTCTATTGCTTATACATAACAATACATTCATTTTCTTCAAGTTAAACAATAGAACTATTTATTTTATATAATTAAGTTATATTAAACTCGACTAAAATATATATATATATATATATAAAATAATATATTATGACGGAGTCAAGAAGAACATACATATATAATAGCACATTATGATAGGACGAGGGCCCAGTGCCCCTCTTGGCCCAAGCGTCGGTCCGTCCCTGCTCGATGGGAAGGGAAAATGTTTGCTTTTGGAAATGAAAATTTATGATTGTGTACCTAATATTATGATAGACAATGTTACCATACGAAGTTTGCTAAAGAGAAACGAGGTATACGAGAAAATGTCATTCTTGGAGGAAATGTACGCGAGGCCTGTGCACGGGACGATACGGTTTGGTGATTTAAAAGTTCAGTATCGTACTGAAATTCGGTTCTTTCAAAATTTAAGGATCGAAATCGAACCGAAATTTATAAAGATCCTTACCGAACCGCCCCGAAATTCGAGACAGTTCGGTATAATCTTTAGGATCTAATGGATCTATTGAGATGCTTTGGTTGAGCGTGACATACATATTTTTCAAGATTTTCAATATGAAAGTTAAAGGTGGAAACAAAAATCAAGATATATAATACTCACATCAGAATTGCAATTAAAATTTAAATTTATGTTGGCAAAAAAATTAAGTTATAAGTAAATTTTTCAAGTAAGGTCATCCAAAAGTAGTAGTGCATGAAAATTATGCACAAAACTTGTAAACTAGTCTTCAATTATTAATATATTTATATATTTTTGTAATCTCGGTTTTCGGTACGGGATGACTCAGGTCAGTTTGGTACAGTTTGGTATGGTTTTCGGTACGGATATTACTGAATATCCAGAATCGTACCATAATTTTTTTAGGTACATTTAATTCGGAGAAAATAAAAAATCAACGATTTTTTTTTATTCAATATTTTTTGAGTTCAATTTTCGTTACAATTCGATAAATCCCATGCACACCTCTGTATATATGTGTCGACTCAACAATTGAGTTATCTATTTTCACTTTGAAATGACGTTTGATTTATTTATATCCTGATAATCATTAAGATTTGGTACATTTTCTTGAAATTCAATTTTTTTGTTAAATCCCTTTGGATTTTCTGAATATTACCCATGATGGAAAGTCCCGATCGACCGCATCAATAAGGGGATACTTATATTGGGATATAACAGCATTTGTCACGTTTACTGTGGTACATCATCGAATGGTACATCCACTTAAATAATGTAAATGTATTTTTATTTAAAGAATTTGTAGGGTAAGATGCATATTGGAAATTATAAAATATGTATTAAAAATTGTAAAAGATGTATTAAAAATTGAAAAATATAATGTTGATAATAGAGTGTGAATATGGAGGGATCGATCATTCGACTGTAAAATAAAATACGTTGGAAATGGATCATGTTTCGTCCGGATAGGAACGTCGCATTAGGCCCTCCCCAATGGGAGGTTTTTTGCTGATGTGGAAAGTGGGTAAATACCTCAAAATTGGGTATTTACCATTGGGGGGGATATTTGGGTTGGGGAGGGTTATACCCGGGTAGCAGATCCGCTACCCAGGAATGTGGGTGGGGCCCGCGCGTGGTGGAGGGGGCTGGCGGCGCTGAACGCGCGCTGATATTGGGGCAGCCCAGGCGCGTGGGCGCCACGCGCGCGCAAAGCGCGTGCGCGGTGGGCCCCGCGGCCTGCAGGCTTGTCCCCCACTATCCTTTATTTTTTTTTTTCGTTTTTTTACTTTTTTTTTTTTTCTGGAATATGTTAGTTTTGTGTGTATATTTGAGATATGTGTGTGTTTTGAAAAATAGCCGTTATTGCAACGGCTCCAATTTTTTTTTTTTTTTTTTTTTATTTTCTTTTTACTGAAATTATGTAGTTTTTTAGAAAATAATTTTTAATTTTTAAAAAATTAAATTTGCCCTATAAATATATCTTCCCACTTCACCATTTTCCCCACATTTACCTACTACTCTCAAATTTCAACTTTTCAAGATAAATTTCTTCTCTTCTCCTCTTCACACCCAAAAAAAAATAATAATGGATAAAAATCCATGGACGCAATGGTATAATAATTGAGCATGTTTGGGCTCGATCCGGAAATAATTAGCTAGATTTAAAATATGTCGGGACTTCGTAGGCGTTGCTACTGTCGGGTTTTTTTTTATTTTTTTTTAATTGTACGGTGTGAGCTTTCAATTTGTATTTTTACTATTTACGTAATAAAAAAAATTAATATTATTTTTTTGGCATTTTTTTTTTCGAAAATATCCTAAAATATTAAAAAGTTAAAATAATCAGAATATTTAATTATTAATTATTTATCCGAAATAAGTTAATTATGATATAGATGATAAATAAAAATATGAATGGGATAAATAGGAAATTACGGTGGGTCCCACGGAAATACCTACTTTTTGGGTTTATTGTTGGAGAGGAGTTTTGTTTTGGAGGTAGGGGTATTTGTGCTTTTGAGGTGACGCTGATGTGGCAGCAAAATACCTGCTTTTTATGTTTTACCATTGGGGAAGGCCTTAGTATCCCCTAAAGGGTCATCTTAAAAAAAGCCCATTTGCCTTCGCTGTTATGATGGTGTGGGCCTTTTTGTTTCAGATTTGCTGATACTTAAATCTTTATTAAGAATATTGTTAAAATAATCTTCATTAAGAAATTACTTTGGGAAGAACGCTCCATAAGTGTTATATTAGCTGAGAGCGAGCACAGATTTCGGAGATAATTCGCTTTGCATAGAATTCCGAATCGAAAGCACTTCGAATCGATAATATTCGTTGACTATTTGACTTTATCCGAACCGAATTAATTCGATTCTTTTTATTGTAAACCCAAACCGATCCGAATTGAAAAACCAAAATAAAACCGAGTAGAATCGATCCTAAGTAATTGACTGTGAAATTTTTTTATATGTCTTAATTTCTTTTATACTATAATATTGAACCATTATGAATGTTAGTAATTTTAGCAATAATATAACTATTTTTTTAGTATTTCATAAAAGATTTAGTAATTAATAATAGAGTACAATATTTATAATAAATAATTTTCATAACAATATATCTATTAATTATAGATACATGAACAATTAATATATTTATAGTTTATATAAAGAAATACATTATTATGATACATCTCAATTCAATTCTACATTTCTCTAATCCAACCACTAAATTTTATTATTATATCTAATATTTGATTATTTTCATATATATTAAAGATCAAAATTTTAGACATGAATTCAATGGACATAGTTACTATCCTACACCTGAATTTCAAGTAGTGGCTCGTTGCTCGTTCCCTTCTTCTTTGGTTCTCCATCTTTCCCGTGCACTCACATTTTTTATTGAAACCACCTTTAATTTTATCGTAGTTAGTTATATTAAGTTTACCTTTACTTATTGACAATGTATACAACTAGATCTTTAAAGATGAAAAATAATTGATAAATGTTCAAAGAGGTTATCGATAGCTAATAACTTTATAATTTAGTGTTATTCTTCTTTGGACGAGATAACTACTTCAGTAACTTGTAATTGTTTTTTATAAGTTAGGGTTTTGAAACTTGTCTTAATATATAACTTATAAGTTATTTAATATTATACTTTTTCTTTAACGATATGATATTATTGTAAAGACAACACTATAATTATTTCGTGCAGTTAGCTAAAAATATTAAAGGAAAAACTCCGAACAGCTCCGAATAATCGGACCGAAAGATTTCGGAAGGAACTGAACCGATCAACTGAGCGATTCTGGAGAGTTTATTTTGGAAATCTCCGAATATCTCTGAGGTTTGATTCGATTCTGGAGATTTCCATATCTCCGAACTGATCCAAACCGTGCTTACCCCTAATATTAGCTATGCAATTAAAATTAGGGTATGAGAATTAGAATATAATGCACTATTTTTGGTATATAATTAGGATATTAAAATATAATTATGAGTGTATTAGAATCGGAATATAATAATTAAGATATGTTAAAAAATTACAATATTGTCCTTAGAATATTTAAACTTAAAAGGGATAAAATAGGTCAAATGTAAATTGGCTGAAACTTAAAGCACTTTGATATTAGTGTATACATAGATAAGTGATTTATATAAAAAGTAAAAGTTGTTTAGAAAAAAATGATTTTATATAGAAGTTGTATTTATAAGCAAAAAAAAAAAGCATGTGATGGTCTGCTTTCAACTTCTGCTAGAAATAAATTATTTTAAATCATTGTTAAAACAGAAGCAAGTATTTTAAGACACTCAAAATTATTTTTTTTAAGCTAAAAAGTACAAGAACTGGGAATCTTAATTGAATGAAATTACATCTATAAGTTTTTGAAATAACTTAGGCCCCGTTTACTTCGCAGGATAAGGTAGGATAACCCAGGATAACACAATTTTATCCTGAGTTATCATACGTTTACTTTGACATATGTTTTATCTTGGGTTATCCACTTTACCCGGGATAATCAGGATAAAACATAGGATAGTTATCTCTCCATTCAACCCCGGATAGTCTATCATCATCCCTGGATAAGCACTTTTCATTACTTTTTTTTTTTTTTTTGATCCACTTTTCATTATTTCAACTAGTGTTTTTCAAACAACTATAATTTTTAATATATGAAAAATTTTGGAATTATTTTTAAAAATTTCAGTTTTAATAAGAAGCATTTAAAAATCATAAAATTATTTTAAAAATAAAAAAAATATTTCTAAAACTCTAAAAATTCATTTAAAATATCTTAAAATTGTTGAAATTATTTTTTCAAATTCCATTTTTATTAAAAATATTTAAAAATTGTACAATTATTTAAAAAAATATGAAATTTATAATCTTGTCATGTTATACACAGTATGCCTTGTCATTTCATAGTGCATCAATGCATTCTGCAAAATTGCATTGCATTTGATGCTTTAGAAATTAAATGAAGTTGAACCAATAAAAATAAGATTTTGCAACATCTCAAAATAAAGTCGTGTTTTGTAAGAGGAAAGCTTTTTCCTCTTCTTTTAAATAATTTTATGATGTTTTATTTTTTATTTTTTAATATAAGTATTTTTTTTAAAATAATTTGAATATTTTTTAGATTTTTTAAATAATTTGTGATTGTTACATATTTTGAAAAAGACAGTAATTTTTAAAAATAATTATAGTATTTTTAGATATTTTAAATATTTTTGAGAATTTTATAAATAATTTTTAGGTTTTTAAATAAATTTATAATTTTTAAATATTTTTTAATAAAAATATTTATTTTAAATGATTCCAATATTTTTAAGGTATTTTGAATAAATTATTAGAATTTTGAAAATAATTTTCAGATTTAAAAAAAAAAATTATATTTTTTAATAATTTTTTTTATTTCCTCAACGGAAAAGCTAAGATGGGTCGCAAGCGAGTACTCCTGTAAAGTACAGGTTAAAGACAGAGACAAAAAAGAAGTTTAGTTTTTAGTTAAAAAATTGCAAAATAGAACTCATGTTACGTTTTAATATTAACCCTTTAATTTACTGTTTTATGTCAACGATTCGTAGGTCGGATTCAAGCTTCTTCAACTGAATGATTCCCAGCAACGAAGGCTTCGTTAAATTTCCGTCTTCTAAAGAAGAACAACATTCTTACTTCGAAAATAAAGATGTGGTAGAAATTCTCCTTTTATTTTATCTTTAATAATTAATTAATTATAAATATACCTCATTTATCCTAAATGACATGTACTAAAGTAAACATAGAAAAAAAAAAAAAAAAAAAAAAAAAAAAAAAAAAAAAGAAGATATCTTTATCCAAACTTTATTTAGAGAAGCAAATGTAGAATTAATTCTCCAATTTATTCATATACCATTAAATTATTCAAAAACAAAAAATAAAGATGTTATCCTATACTCCAAAGTAAACGAGGTGATAGTTCGAAATAAACTTAGCCATCTACCCTCGCAAGCTGCAACCACTCTCTCTCTGTACGTTAGTTGCAACCACTCGTTAAGTAGGGCGACGACAAAATAGAAGATAGAATCTTTGTAATAATTATTGAGCTGCTTCCGTTCAATGTTATTAAAATATCCTCACTTTTTGCTGCATTCATCTCTGAAATTTGAAGGAAAGATTAGAGATGGCAGCAACAGCTTATGCAGCTCTAGTCTCTCTTATGTATACTATCCATAACATCCAAATTCATCCTCGTCTTTCTGTTTTCCTCGGAACGAACGAGGTCGAATCTCTCAACGTACATATTGTTTTCTTGTTAGATTTTGTAGAGAGTTGCAACTCTTATGCAGGATTAAGCAAAAAGAAAGTTAAAGATTTCGAGACCCAAATTGCATCTTCAGCTCACGAGGCTGAAGATGTAATCGAATCCCACATGACGGATCGGATTCGTACTGGATCCGATACTACCAATTCCAGTCGTGGTATAGAGAGAGGGAGTCTGATAAAAGATGACAAGCAAAAGTTTGTGATAAGCTGCTTATATCATCCATGTCTCATTAAAAAAAAGGACCCCTGCGATCTTTCGCACCCCAGTGTCATGTTCGGGCTGCAGAAGGTTATTCTGGAGATGGATTCTATCAAGAAAAATATTCTGAAGGTTAAAGACAAGAGTGGATCCAAAGAGCAGAGGCCCACAAACTCCAGTACATCAAGAACTCCTGTGGCTACCACTGGAAATACTACTTTGGTGGGATTTGATGCTGTCTTACTTCAACTTTTGGACAGGCTGACTGGACAACAATCTCATCGGCAAATCATCCCAGTCGAGGGCATGGGTGGCATAGGTAAGACAACGCTAGCCAGATCTGCTTATGAAAATACGCTTGTTGTGGAACATTTTGATGTTCGTGCTTGGGTTACTGTATCTTATGACTTCGATGTAAAAAAGATTCTTTCACAAATTCTTTCTTGCTTAGGAGGAGTAACCAGTAACGAGGACAGGAGAACTAAAGAGGAGCTAGGTGAATCGGTCTATAAGATTTTATTCGGTAGAAGATATTTAATTGTGCTAGATGATATGTGGAGTATCGAAGCTTGGGAACATATAAATCGTTTTTTTCCGGAAAATTACAACAGAAGTGGAATTGTGGTAACTACTAGGCAATCTGATGTGTTAAATCTTGGTTCAGTGGCAGTTAAAGTTGATTTTCTAGATGATGATAGAAGTTGGGATCTTTTCTGTGACAAGGCATTTGGAAAAGAATTTTGCCCTCCTGAACTAGAGGAAATTGGAAAGAAGATTGTTAAAAAGTGCAAAGGACTTCCTCTAGCACTTGTTGTGATCGGGGGGCTTCTCCGAAAATCTTCTAGGATGTTAGAATATTGGGAGAAAGTGGAAAAAGAATTTAGCTCTGTTCTGAATTCGAGAAAGGACAATCAATGCCTGAACATATTATTTTTGAGTTATGGTCAGTTGCCTGCCTATTTAAAGCCATGTTTTTTGTACTTTGGGATATTTCGAGAAGACGAGGAAATTCGTATGTCCGAATTAGTCAATATTTGGGTTGCTGAGGGATTCGTGAAACCAAATAAAACAAACGTGGTGCAAAACTTGGATGAGATTGCAGAGGATCACATCAAGGATCTTGTTGATAGGAATCTTGTTTTTATTCGTAGTCTACATTCAAATGGCAAACCTAAAACTTGTAGCATTCATGATCTTCTAAGAGACTTATGTATAGAGGTAGCTAAGAAAGAGAAGTTTTTTTGTGTTATGAAGCACCTTGGTGAAAAAGAGAGAGAACTTGAGAATCTAAAGGACAAAAATAGGGAACGTCACATTATAATTCAAAAGGGCACGGGAGGCGCTAGATTCTCTAAATTATCATCTTATACCCAAACAGCAATAGGCCAAGCTAGAATGAGAGTATTGTCTCATGGTTTTCCCTCCCTAGACACTACTCTTCAACAATTTAACTTACGGTTCCTTGTGACGTGTTCTTGGAAGGAAAGTGATCCTAGTGCCAATTATGAGCTTCCTTCGATTATATCTCTCTTCTGGAATTTGCAAACTTTGACGTTCCAAAACATAAACGTTGTCGCGCCATCTGAAATTTGGGAGATGTTGCAACTCAGACATTTTTGTTGCGGCCAATTGTTACTGCCTGATCCTCCTGTGAGTAACAGACAAGATTGTGTCGTTATGCGGAACCTGTGTACACTTACCTTCGTAAAGAATTTCAGATGTACTGAGGAGGTCAGTAAAAGAATGCAAAACATTAGGAAATTGTCTGTAAATTTAGATGGCGACTTGGAGAAGGTTGGGGGAGTATCATATTCTTATCTCTACAATCTTAGCTACCTACACAAACTCGAATCGCTAAAGTACTATCTTTTTGCAAAGCTAAGCCAGGATGATTTGTTGCAGAACCTCAAATTCCCGAGTTCACTCAAGAAGTTGACTCTAATGGCAAAAACACTTCAGTGGGAAGATTTGACAAGAATTGGTTTGTTGCCCTGTCTTGAACATCTCAAATTGATTTCAATCCGAGGACCTGAATGGAATCCTATTGAGGGGGAATTTTGTAGCCTAAAATCTCTCCGAATCCAATATTGCGATGATCTAGTTTCTTGGAATGCAGACAGGTCCAATTTTCCAACTTTGGAGAAGCTTAGTCTTTTTCTAGTTAACAAATTGGAGGAGATCCCACCGGGTATAGGGGATATAGATACCCTTCGAGATATTTACTTGTCTAACTGTACATGTTCTGTTGGTATTTCAGCAGTGAGAATATTGGAGGAACAAGAGAGCGTTGGAAATGAGGACCTTCAAGTTAGAATTCTCTTCACGGAGGAAAGAAGTGTAGACAAATTCAAGAAACAGGTGGAACTCGAGGACCTCGTCTTCCCAAGGAATAATCTTATAATATCTTGTGGTTTCTAATTTTCAGCTTATCTGTAAGAGGCAGAGCTCTACTTATAATCTGTCTTTTGAGCTTTCCCTTTCTCTTTTTATTACTTTTTGCTTGTGTATTACCATCTTGTTTCAGAACTTTGTGTCTATAACTTCTGCACGAACATAGTTACAACAGTTTATTATATTTGGCCATGAGCCAAAATTATTATCATTAAGAAATAGAATATCTTCATGTGATCTTAGAAATGATATTATGTAGTTTTTTTTCGGAATATTATATTTTTAATGTAGTTTTGTTAAATGATACGTATTTTATAACATTAAAACTTAAAAGCAAAAAACCTAAAGTAGAGTTCTGAAAGGTTTCGATACATCGACCTACGGGACAGTTAATTGTCATGAAAAAAGGGAGCAATGGAGGGATATTGAATAATTACCTTTAAAGCAAAGAATGAATGGTCAAGGTATTTACCCTTGGTAAAACTTAGGGAAAAGGGCTCTCTTCACGAAATATCAGCAAATCATAATCCTAATAAGTAATATACAAATCCACACTTTTAAGGACACGACAATGGTCCCTTTTACTTATGGCAAAGGAAAACATCCCTCAGCGTACTAGAGGCAAACCCCATGTACACCGAACTAATCATGAGCCCACCTTTCTTATTACTCTTGTTTTCTCGCATCACGAGAAAGGAGTTTGTGACTGAGATTGTCTTGCTTCGTAGTTCGGGCCTAGTCCTAACTGCCTATTATTATGATCGTGGGGTTGTGCTTTAGGGTGGTTCGAAGACCTAATAATCATGCTTAGGACAAGGTTAGTTCTTCATTATGGCACATCACAACTCCTATTTTGGATAGAGGGAGTAATATATAACAACCAGAACAAAATGAATGCTACTTAAATTAAAAAAACATTTGATGAATTTAAAACTTGGAATCTGCTTAGGTGTTGTCTCCTCTTCTTAACAAATAAAATCGTTGGAATTTTTCTATTTTAGTCCCGTAATTAGGGTAGATTTAAAAAAAAAAATCGTATGTTGAGAAACTTTAAATAGGATCATGCATGTAAGGAGATTATCCGATTTGAGGAAATTTTTTGCCGAAAATCGTAAATCTCACCCAAAATCGTCATTTGCGGTGCACGTGAGTTTTATAATTAGGATTTTCAATCGACATATTCACGTGGCTGGAAAGCCCCAATTTTAGGCAGCTCAGCAGCGACAATAAATTTTATTTTGTACTTAAGTTTGGTAATATTCTGAAATAGTGGTTTTTCCTTTTGTCTTTGTTATTGAACTTTCATTGCATGTTAATCACTTGCTGCACTGATAGATAGACTTTGTGATGAAAATAAGTTTTGTATTCACTGAGGTTGCATTTGGATGGAAGGATACAATGATGGATTGTGGAATTCATAATCTCAAATTTATTGATGTTATTTGGATTATCATGAATTTGGAAATCCATGATTTCATTGTGAGCTATTTTTTGAAGGGCTAGAGTGAATTTGAAATCGGTTAATTCTTAATCATGCATTTTAAATCCCTTCATCCAAACACAACCTAGGGTTATTTTTGTTTAGGGTAATCATGCTCACAACCTCACTACAAGTCTACGACTACAATATATGTAAACTCCAACTTTTACCCTTTAATATCCACAACCACTATTGAAGGGGGCCGAAGCCCTGAGGCTGTGGGCTGAGTGTAGGGGTGGACTTTTAAGAGGCGGGTTCGGATACTTAATCCGACCTATGCGGGTTTTATTTGAATCAAGTATTCTCTAGTCCGTCGATTTAACATCGAAAAATGAAACCTCCAACGCATATCTTAATAAATCCAATGAGCCCTTTGAGAATGGTTTTGATGGTTTTGAATAACATAAAAATAGTTTTTATTTCAATTTTATAGGAAGAAAAACGAAGTTAAAAGGAAAGGGCATGGAAACTATAACATTATAAAATATAAAATGAAACATATAAATGTCACATGTGATCTTATTAGCTTTGCAGTACCATAATGTGAAAACGAAAACCTTATTTGTTTAAAGAGTTTGCCCAACCTATTCTTCGTTAAACATCATTTACATCATCAATTGAATTTTCAATATTACTATTATTATTAAACAATTATCAATAAACAATTTTTTACACATATCACATCTACCTTTAATATTAAAAGAATGTCGCAAGAAAGTAGGAGAAAACACGTGTCTTTCTCACAATTTTTTCGCCAAATTTTTCTTTTAATTTTTTCTCTCTTAATCATCTTAAAACGTGTCTTCTCCGAAAAATAAAACCTATCTTGAACGTGGTTGATCCACTTTCTTTGTTTTACGATTTTTATGGTGAGAAACTGCTGCTCAAAATTCATTATTGATTAATTTTTACTTTGAAATCATAAAAGTTTTTGTCAATCATCTCACTCTGTCTCCCTCTCCACATCTCATGGTAAGATTTTCTAAACCCTAATTTATTACCCTCTCTTCTAATTGTGATATATTTCTCTCGAATCTGTCACAGAAAAAAGTTGGAATCACCGGCGGGCAAGCTCTGGATACCGACAAGTTCCTAAGCGAAGAACAGCGTCTTTGCCGTAGCTGCGATGAGGGCGGGTTCCAGCGATTAAAAACAAGATGGGGAAAATATGTGTTATAAACATAGACGACGCCGCCGAGATGCGGAGCATTATATAAGGCAATGCAAAGTCCTATTCGGAAACTGCATTGAAGAACAAGTCGGGAAATTATGACGCCGGATTATTTTGATGTCGCAGCCGGATCCGGCGTCGGCGGAATTTTCACGGCGACGTTTTTCGCCGCAAACAATCAGAACCGCTTGACTTTTCACGTGGACAACAAGTGGAAATTCCTTCGCAAAACAATTTCTTAAAGCGAGTTTTCAGCAAAATTGGCAGCGGCGCCGCCGGCCTGGAGAACGCGACGAAGGAGGTTCACGGACGAAAAAACTGGGCGCAGGTTAATGCTGAGAGACACGCTTAAACCGGTTTTGATCTTGCATTTTCATGGTAATCATTTTGCTAATTTTAGGAAGATGAGTTATATTGGTACTGCAAATTTCACTCTGCGATGTGGTGTTTGCCAAAGGTTTTATCCATACCCCTATCTCTAAGTTGTTCGATTGTGTAAGACGTGATAATGGTTACAAATTTGGTGGTGCAGACGGAGTATGCCAAAGCAGCAGCCCATGTCAACTTTCAGGAATACAAATGATTCTTCAAAATTGCATCTACTGTTGTATTATTTTTGTTCATCAAAGATAAAAGGATTTTGGTGCAAATTTGCTGTAACTTTGTCGTTCTTTTTCTTCCACCCTCTCTTGGTCTCTCGATAGTGGATAATTTTGTTGAATCTTCTCATACAATTTTTTTTTAAATAAGAAATCAGCTGAACTGAGGGTTTCCAGCAAGATTTGCATGGATTTGGTAGACGAGTCGACCCACTGCATCGGAGTGAACCGCGGGTTGGCGATGAACAACCTGACGGCAGCTGTGATAACGCATGTTTTGCACAACAAATAGGAGTTTCCATTTGTAAGAGGGGTCGAGGTATAATGGTACTTTCACTTGGGCCGGCGGCGGCCGACAATTGTTGGAGGGTAGCTTTGACTATGAGCAGATGAAGAAATGAAACCCCAAGGATTAGGCTCGGTCGTTGGCTCAGATTTCCGAGGAGGGTTCGGCGGAGATGGTTGATCATGCGGTAGCTATGGCGTTTGGTGATGCCGGAGTAATAATTACGTACCAATTGAGGTATATACCAAAGTCCACTCTTCATAGCCCCTGTGTTCGCTAAAGGTATATACGTTTTATCTGCAGTATATTAATATCTGCCAAATTATATGCAGAACATTCTATATATATATATGCACACATATAAATGTTAGCTTGAGGAAAGGAGATGAATATGTATCTTAAGAACGAAAAGGAATGAGCAGAGTTTCCATTAGCTATTTACTTGAGTAGTTGCAGTCTATTCAGGTATAGATAAATTGCAAATATATGTAATTAAATAATTATTTCATATTTTAGCTATATAATTAATAAAGTTGTTGAATTATAGATGACATCATATTTTCAAATTCTTACAATGCGATAGATCATCGTCATTAGGGATGCTACTGAGTTTAGGGATTTCAATCCGATGCGAATTATACCTTATGCAGGCTTTAAATTTATCTTTATTCTTTATAAAATAAATTACGATGTATTTTTTTGTAGATGTTTCTGTATTTTATGTATTTATGGCTGTTAATGCAATTTCTGATGACTTCAAGGCTGAAGACACAGTGGTAAAAAATATGGTTGAGATAGCAGAGTACAAGCAGCAAGTAATATAAATTTTGACTGTTTTATATAAATTTGCATAAATATTTCAATTTTCATGATTTTATAGTATTAAAATTAATTATTTAAGGATGGGGTTTTTATTATTTTGTATGCAGAAGGATGCTGAAGAATGTTGTAAAACTAAAGAGAGTGTGCCGGATGAAGAACTTGAAGTGAGAGTAATAAAAGGAAGGGAATTATAAGGGAGAGAATGATGTGGTAAGATCTTTGAAAGATTGGTTCCCTGCTTCTATAGCAGCAAAGAAGGAGCATTAACTTTTGGTTCCAAGCTTCTGTGCTTTTTAGGATGTTGGAGGTTTCAGTTAGTATTTTTCAAAGTTATCTGAACATTGTTTGATGGAATGACTACTAGGACTGTTTCTTTTTGTCGTTTTTTTTAGCTATGATTAACGGAGTGATGTAGTAATTCAACTTATACAGCAATTGGCTAAAACATTGAATGATGCATGTAGTAATTCCAACTTACACAACATGTTATGCAACAAAAAATAATACTCCAAATTTGATAACTTGCAGAATGTATTTTACACAATAGCAGTAAAGGGAACTGTTTAATAACCAGCTAATATCCAATATGATGTAAGTACTATGGGTGTGTTTACTTAAGACTTTGCTCAGTAGATTTAGGGACTCAAATTCTGATAAAGCACACTCATTAACTCCCTCAATCAGGTTTGGCCCAGCACTCCCCAACCTTAAGTAAGCACACCGTATATTATTATCAAATATTGACTTATAACTTTCATAATTAAATCATGGATAATAACATCTTTACATATCATTGAGTAATGAACCTCTTTTAACAGATTTTTAAAATTTTATACATACTGGCCTTAGAATTTAAATTGCAGATTTATTTAATTAAACTATTGGTTTTTTCCTCCACCAATAATAATAATGATATTAATATCTTTTATATTTCTTTGCATCTCTGTGGTATTAATCGCATATTGGTTAAGTTCGTCTTTTCATACAAATAATATTATATTCAACATTATTTATATACTCTTTGTAGAATGATATTACTTTTGATTTTTAGTTATATATCAAGAAGTTCTATTTTTTAAAGTTGCCCTTTATTTTTTCATTAACTTTTATTTTGTTAGGAAGTTGATCAATCACAATAAGCAACACCTTTGTGCAAGAATATGATCAATAGAAAGAGATGTGATAGAAAGAGAGGTGGTGGATTTCATCAATAAGATGCGTTATGTAATATATGTTCTTAGTTATTTTTTTTTATATATATAATTTTAGTATGATCTATTTTTTATATGGCAAAAATTTGTATGCGACCATCACACAACCGTCGCACCGTGTGACGGGAAAAAGTATCATTTTTTATGGTTATAGTATCACGTTTACCTGTAAAAGTATCAATTTTTTTTAACAAAAAAAAGTATAACTTTTTGTAGCAAAAATATCACCTTTATCTATAAAAGTATCAATGTAGTAAAAGTATCACTTTTATCTGTAAAAATATCACTTTTTCCTGATAAAGTATCAATTTTTTCTGTAAAAATATATTTCGTCACACGTGTGACCGTCACACACAAGACTCACTCTTTTTATATATGTTCGTGACAAATTTATTACATTGTTACATAATTTCATGCTCAATAAATTTCAGGTCATCTTTTTACTTATAAAATAATTTTATATTATGATTAAAAATTGTTTTAACCCGTGCATCGCACGGGTGGACAACTAGTCATATTTTATAATTAAATACTACCATCGGTTTCTTTAGATGTCATTTTAACTTTTGTGTTCTGTTTATAAATAGTTGTTCTTTTAACTTTCTTTTCTACATTTTTTTCTAATAGTACCCCTATAATTATTCCTAAAAAACTCTAATTATGTAATCTACCATATCTATGTAAGGATTTATTTGTCAATTTTTCATACCTCCTAATTTTCTTATACAAACATAAAAAAACATCTAAAGAAAAAAACGAAGGTAGTATTATTTTACAAAATACAACCATTTCTACGTCTATTCAAACAAATCACTTTTTTCTTTCTCCAACCACTTTACTTCCGGCAACAGTGTCACAACCAAGATCAGCCCAAGCAAACACACCTTAGTATCACATCACATTTTACAATTAAATATTATTTATCAAACTACAATCATTTCTACATCCACTCAAATAAAATCACTTTTTTCATTCTCCTGCTACTTACCACAATCATTTTATTGTAGCCAACAGTGCCACAGCCAAAGATCAACTCAGGCAAACACACCCCCAAGTATTAAAAATATGACAAAAACTTGTGTGAGGCATTACACGGTGTGGCGGAAAAAAAATATCATTTTTTGTAGTAAAAATGTCACTTCTATTTGTAAAAGTGTCATTTTTTTCTGAATAAAAGGAAAATCACTTTTGTGTACTGGAAGTATCACATTTATTGACAAAAGTATCACTGTGATCTATAAAAGTATCAATTTTTCTGTAAAAAAATGTGTTCTATCACACTTCGTCACACTGTAAGACCGTCGCACACACGACTCACTTGTCAAACATTCAAATGATCTCTATTGGACAATCAATTGCCCCCCTTCTTTTTTCTTCCCTTGAAACATTTCTTCTGCGAATGCTAATTTCAAGCGTAAGCTTTCGTTCGCTATTTTTCTTCATTTTAAATTTTAAACGATCTCCTCCGACAAGTTTATGATCTTCCGCAAATACCCTCCAACCCGATCCAAACATCTTCACCTAAATGTAAACGAATCAACTCGATCGAATAATAAGCAATCAAATTTAAATTTAAGAATACTATATAATTATATTTATATTCGAATTTGAATATTATACGAATTTAAAAATTAATTTGTATTCAAAATTTTCGAATTCAAATCATCTTAATTTAGTCGAAATCACGAATCGAATTAAAATTATTTGATTTGTATTACATTCCTACCTTGCGTTTCCCAAAAAACTTGACTTTATGGGTTTTGCCATCACATATGAAAGTCGCCATAATGTCGGAAGAAGGAAGCATCATTCCCACTCTCAGAGGAAGCGTCTGCAATCACACAACTTAATTAGTAGCTGGTAAAATTGACACGACTCGATGAATTAATTTAGCACGTTCAGTATTTTAAATGGTTGAGTCTAGAGGCAGTAATACCGGTTGTCGGGCTTGTCCAGTCCATTGGACCAACATCGTACCAGCCCAACCTAAAATTCTCTCAGGCCATTGAGCCCAGCTCAGCCAGCCCATCCTCTTTAATATACTAAGACTTTCGGGTCGGGTCGTAGTTCGTCGAGATTTTAGCCAATCGAGTTGGGCCTATTGGACCTAGATTCCATGGCACAACCTATCTAAAATTCTGGGTCGGATGGACTAGCCCATCGGGGCGACCAATTTTGCTAGATCTAGCTAGGCCACAATAATGTAGGTCCGAAATACCATTATGCCCAGCAGACTTGACCTGGTCGGCCTAAAAGTGCGACGAGCTACGGCCCTTTCCAGAAATTTTACTCCTTCCGGTCCAAAAAGAGAGTTGCTTTAGAAAAGTTAAAAATGTTTTAAAAAAATGTCGCTTTAGCAAAAAATTATTATCTTATCCTAAATAACCTACTTAATATAGTTTATTGTTTCCTTATTTCACAAAATATACCCAATTAAATGGATTGTATAGGAATATACTTGTCATTTCCATCTACTCTTAATTTTCTAAATAAGTTTAAAACGACACATTTGATTGATCGGAGGGAGTAGGATACTTAAGGAGGATGAGCTGGGTTGAGCTCAATAATATTTAACCCAATAAAATTATAAGCCGACTATGTTGGGCCCAATATACTGGAGCAAAACGAGTCGAGCGAATTGTCACCTCCGACCAAAAATGCATAAAGGACTGATTTTATTTTAATTGATTAAATATAGGAGAAAAAATTGTACATGATAATTAAACCAATGAAATATAAAAATTAACATACCATAGCAAAGAGATAATTGGCATAGGATTCGGCAACCGTGATTTGAAATGATTCTCCATCCTCATGTTCAGAGCTAATGCTGTCTCGATTCAAAGCGGACAAAGTTGTATTTTCGTCCTCACTTTCATCTGAGGATTCATTTATCTGAAATCATATGTTATAATCAAGGACGAAAATATTGATTTTACTAAATAATCAGTGTTTTAATTTTGCAGAAATATGGGTGAAATATCAATATCGGTAAAAAGATCTGTGCAATTTTTAATGCTCGAAAATGTATAATAAATCTGAAAACTTAACATGATAGTTTATAGATTGTTATAACTAACTTAAATACATATGTTTATCTTAAAATTTATACAAATTGACATATTTATAACTAATTTTATAAATATGAAATAATATAAATGATGCATGATAATATGATAATAGTTGTTTGGGCTCATAATGTCTAGCATTAGTGATATCGACGTCAATCTACCACATGACAAACTCCCTATCATTTAAAACGAAAAAATAAAAAATAAAAATTAATCGATATTTCGCCGAAATTAACTAATATTTCGGAGAAAATACAACAAAATGTACATTGTATCCATCGAAACCGAAATTTATCAAAATTTTACCATAATTTCGTCGAAATTTCACCATTTTGACAGAAAACATTGAATTGTATTATTAAGGTAAAGTCCAGAATATGCAGTGGAGCAGCAGCAGTCGGTAGAAGTGGTGGTGGTGGTGTTGTATTATTAACAAGAACGATGGATAAAAAATAATGGTTATTATGTGTCAAATGACACATAAGCATATTATTTCCACGTCTACAATGTCGTCAGGAAGTCTCAATTTAATACTCCACGTGTGCGGCACGTGAAAAAACCGGCAAATTTAATGATTTCTAGCAAAATAATGTTCTTAAATTGAATAATCTCGTAGCATGCAGGACTAAAAGTGAATTTTTCTAACAGAAATGATTTCTTTAGACTTGCATTAAGTTGCATAACTAAAAATGAAATTTTCCCCTTCATATAATATAAATATAAACATTCATCTTTATTGAATAATGTTATAATATTAGTTATTCATGCTCAGAGTTTGTGCACTTTATCAGTCACATACTACCTCCGTTTTTTTAGTTAATTTTTTAGATTTGGATACGAAAATTAAAAGAAGTGAAAAATGGACAAATATAAACTCATCTAAATTTTATCTCTAATATCAAATCTCTTAATTATCTCCCTATTTCCTTTATGGTAGGGTAATATTGAAGAAATGTGAAAAAAAACAAATTAAAAGAATAACTATTTAAAAATCTATATATATATATATATATAAAAAAAAACACAAAATGGATTCATACTACAATTGAAAATAGTGTTTTTCCCGCCCAAACTGCATACTATATATGGTAATAAAAAATATTTTTTTAATTAAAAAAAGAACGCAATATATGCTTAAAATATCTCCAAATCTGGTACATATATATGTAATGGTAATATTTTCGCAAAATTAGGGAAGTTGTTGCTGAATTTATTGGAATGAGTTTTTTTGTCCCTAAATATAAGTAATAATTAGTTGTATCCAGATTTACTTTATAAAATTATCAAATCGTAAGATACAAATCAATCTTTAACCATAATATTTTAAAATGAATCTTTACCAATGTTATTTATGTTACAATACCTAAATAAATCAGCTATTTCTTTTATCGAAATTACTATGCAAATGAATCTACAAATTTATTTTATCGCATAAAATTAGGGTAAAAATACTAATTACAAACCCTATATTCCAACTATCTAAAACATGTATTATTTTTATATCTGAAAATAAAGCATCCCCCCCCCCCCCTTCTCCCCCCAACTTACGTACTTATTTGGGAAATAAAAATTATTTTATTTATTTGACTGTAAATTTTAATTTATGGCTGGCCCACTTACCTACCATTTTTTACTCTGATAAATTAGGAAACGGTTTCCTTAACTAACTAATTTGGTAAAAAATAAATCAAATCACATTTTTCTGTGGAATTTATGTATCTCTCCCTAAAAATAAAGAATAAATAAGCATATAGATTTAATTTACAACATAAAATCCCTTAATTTTAGCAACTGAATATCTTTCAGTATTTGACTGAATACATAATTCATTTTAATTAATTGATGAATCTGTTAATATATTCACTCCATTTCGAAAACTGAAATATATCAATCTCATCTTATCTTACTTAATAATAAGACATCCACCATTAATCTATTTTTTACAAATTTGATATTAAAATCATTTATAAATTATTCAAATTTTGAAAAAAATAAATTGAAATCCTTAATTTGTGGTGATAAAAATTGGAAGATTTTAAAACTCCAATATTTTAGATTATTATGTTATGGGATTTTTGACCTAATAAGATATTATAAAAATCACATCTTCACACTTCATTTCATAAAAGAATCACCATTCAACAAAAGCAAACTCTCACTTATTTTCCAAGGTATATTCATAATCCTCTTGAATTTATCATTCTCATCATCTAAGATTTACTTGACAGTCTTACATCAATGGCAATCTTGAGGAATTATTCCATGGAGCTATGGCGCATCACGGGCACCTCCCGTGGGAGGGGCATATGAAGATTTTGTTTGGCGCTGCCAAGAGGTGAGTCTTTGTTGTCAGTATTTTGACTTGCTTTAGGGCATTTGTTCCGGTCTTAAATGTTCATCTCCGAATATATTTTGTGCATTTGCTTTGTTTTATTTGGTATAGGATTAATTAAATCAGTGTGATTCTTGATAAATAACTTACAAGTAGCGAGACAGATGTTGTTACTATTAGTCATTATAGGGCATTTGTTTCTGATTCAGTAGGTTCTCTTCTTAGAGTGATATCAATATGTTATTGAAGCTAATGTTGTAAGTTGGGCTTTGCTCGAAATACGGGTTGTATGGGACAAACTAAGAATAATTGCAAATTGTAAGATTATGTATCAGTTTTAATACTTACATGTTTTCAAACTCTTCGTCAAATAAATTTCTTCTACTAGATCAATCTACTCCAATATTTCCAAATAAATTATTACTCATAAGTTATAATTAGGATATTTAAGTTATAGGGCAATTATTTGATTTGCCCGACTAAAATTTTATCGTTGATCTAAATTTTATCATTTTTTATCAGGTTGACCCTATAACGACCCAAGTCCGATAGACATTCACCAGAACTCAGAATTATCATACAAGTTCGTATTTTGGTAACGGGCCGTGTCGAGTTTTTTCATCTCTAATTTCTCAACATTAAACAAATGACATTGTTGTATATAAAATAGAATTATTTAAGATTTTTCCCGTGCATCGCACGTGCATCGCACGAGAGACATAACTAGTAAAATATAGGTCATATAAAAGATGAAAAATAAAGGTAGACATGACCCAAAAAATCAGAAAAAAGAAAAACATAAAATTAGATAATTAATTACCAGATAATTATTGGGAGGTTCCATGTAAGAACCAGAGTGAACCATGTCATAGAATGGTTTCACTGAGAAGCTTGCATGATTCTGCTCTTTCCCCACTTCGTTTAGGAACATCCTGTAATCGAATTTCGAAAGTTAAAAGATTAATTTATTAAATTCAAAAGAATAAAATAAAAATGATTAAAAATAATGTCCTTAAATAAAAATAATATTAAATTCATAATGATATACTTCCCTGATCACAAATAAGTGTCATTCTAGGAAAAATTATTTTCACAAAAGAGTAACACTCTAACAATTTTACCTGTTTCTCCCAATATTGTCTTTAACTAAATCCAAGGAAGTTTTCATACAAATCATATAATATTCTATAAATCAGGTATATAGAAAAAGAAAATGGAGGAATTTATGGTAATAAAATAATTGATGAAGAGAAAAATATAAGAGTATTGTTGTCTATCTCATATTCTCTTAAATTCTATCTGAAAAATCTAAAATATACTTGTTTGTGAACGAACGGAGTAGTAGTTTGTTAAATAAAAAGTCAAAAGCACAAAACACACATAACATGAGGTAAAAAAGAGAAAATATTGATTGAATATTTAAATGCCAAATGAGAAAAAAGTTAATTTTGTGAATAATAAATTCTTACTTTCCTACTAAATTTAATAAAAAATAGTCATGCTTGATATTTTTTGGCTAAATACACATCAATCATTTAGAAATCATATGACCCTTATTTTAAATCAATAATGATAACACAATTTTGTACTCCCTCGCCCCAGTTAATTTTGCATGATTGATCGGACATGGATGTTAAGTAAAAATAAACTTTGAAGAATCTTTGATTTTTTCAAAGGTGAAAATTGAGGATGGAGATTTTGAGGATGAAGATTGTAAGAGAAGTTTCCTTTTTAGAAGTGTGCAAAGTTAAGTGGAACGGATCGACAAGAAAAATATGTAAATTTAAATGGGACAAAAGAATTACGTAGTAAAACATATTTCTAAAATGAAATCAAAACAAAACCATAATAATAATTAATAACATTATAATTTCAACACAAAAATAAAAGTAGAAGATATCAAGTTAGATACTTAATCAATATGACGTTGTTTTAGATGTTAGAGTTAAGAAAATCCAAGGGATTCAGACTACTGTAGATGCGTAATTAATATGACGCGGCTTTAAAAGTTAGGGTTAATAAAATACGATGGATTCAGACCGCTGTGGATGCCTAATCAATATGCGCCGTATTAGATGCTAGGGTAAACAAAATACGAGGGATCCAGACCGACATGGATGCCTATCAATATGGCGCCGCATTAGATGCTAGGGTTAACAATATACAAGGGATTTAGACCGCCATGGATGGCTAATAAATATGGCGCCGCTTTAGATGTTAGGGTTAACAAAATAAATATGACGCCGCTTTAAATATTAGGATTAACAAAATACGAGGGATTAAAACCGTCGGGGACCCCTAATTAATTTGACGCCGCTTTAGATTTTTAGGGTTAATAAAATACGAGGAATTCAGTCTAATTAATACGGCGCCGCTTTAGATGTTAGGTTTAACAAAATACGAGGGATTCAGACTGCCGTGAATGCCTAATTGATATGACGTCGCTTTAGATGTTAGGTTAACAAAAAATACACGGGACTCAGATCGCCGTGGATTTACCTAGACGGAGATTAATCGGCCACCGCAAAAGAAAATCTAAAAAAAAATTAAAATAAAATCATTTGTATGAATTGCAAAAAGTTTAAATCAAAATAGGTGGGTAAAAGAAGAACCATATATAAGGTTTTGATTCTCACCTAGTTGAATGATCTTCTTAGCCACAGGATGAAAAAAAATTGTTCCTTTGGAGAATTCCACACTGGTAATCACTTAAATAATAAATAGAATTATAAAATCATAAACATGAGTGACATACTATATAAACTGCTACTTAAAATGGTAAATTACCTGAATCAGTTAAAGAGCTAGTAAAATTGGTTCGGCCCAATGGACCAGCCCAGTTCGCTTGATATTTTAGATGAATTGGACCACAAGAATCTAGATTTAAAGTACCATGAGCCCAACAAGCTCGGTCTGATGGGCTAAAGTCCAACGGACCATGGGCCGGACCAAAAATTTTAGACTGTTTGAATGGAAAGATTTGAAATGCATGGATTTAGAATTACTGAATTTCAAATCTATTCAAGATAGAGGAAATTTAAAATCCACTCAAATCCTTAACAAAATAGCTCAAAAGTGGAAACCCAAACTACAAGATAAGTCTTGCTTTTGAAATCGTTTACAAGTCAGTTGATAAAATACCTTGTAATCTGAGTCAATGACCAGAGAATGAAACGTTCAATAAAGAGCTCACGTCTGAACCCGATTGGAGCTCGTTCAAGCTCGTTTCGTGTAATATAAAGGAATAGATCAATAAGTAAATCCCTGTCAAAGCCAACAAACCCCAAATAGTCCTATTAATCAAGCAACCCATAAAACTTCAAATGGCTCAAATCCTTAACAAAATAGCTCAAAAATGGAAACCCAAACTACAAAATAAGGCTTGACTTTAGGGATCGTTTACAACTCAGTTGGTAGAACACCTTATAATCTAGATCAATGGCCGGAGAATGAAACGTTCGATAAAAAGCTCACGTTTGCCATAAAACTTCAAATACAATTCGTAAAAATCACTCGAATTCCACTCCAAAACAAGGCTTCAACGCGAGAATTCAGCACGTGCGAGCGTGATAATACATCAACACTTACATTTTGCCATTATTTTCCTTGACTCAGATTCAAATTTTCCAAAAACACAACATATATATAGATACAAACGTACAATACATATGATACACATTAGTTACACTCACTCACCAACATTTCTATCCCTGGCCCCTACTGCTCCTACAGGACCGGTTCAACCAGTTGAACCGTCGCCAGAGCCGTCCGGAATGATACAAATAACCGTTTTCAAGGTCAGACCGGAAATAACCAGATCAGACAGCTAAATGTCTAGTATAGGTGAACACTGTGAGAAGTAACAACACAAATCCACTCATTCTCCGTCTAAGATATCCGATCTTCATGCCAACATAACACAAACCAGTTCGCGTTCACACATAGCAGCGCCTCACTTGGACTACCAGTCGAAACTCACAAGTCAAAATTAGTCCATTTGCCCTGCAATGCTCAAATCACTTGGTCCAGATCTGGAACGGTGGTACGACATGGTAGTGCAGTCTTCTGGAGATTCATGGACAAATATTCTGCCTACATCTAGAAAAGTTATGATCATCACTACCAATTATAAGGGTTTCTTTCCGCCCCTCGAGTTGGATATCCATATGATCTCCGAAACTCCGGCCATTGTCTCCTACCACTCCTGTCGAACGGTTGATTATGAAAATCTGAGAATATTTTTGAGGTGCTGCTGTTGCCTCTGTTTGGAGAGTTACGCATCTCTTCCTCAAGGTCGTACTTTGAGCGCTGCAAATAGGAAGAATTGAAAGGTAAGCGTTACGGATAGAGATAGCCGTTGGAAAATGAGTTCATCCATTTGGTTTATAAAAACTCAACAAGACAATCCACCACAACCCTGTTTAGAATCGGCACATATGCTCAAGACGTAACGCATACAATAGGCATATATGGGGGGGTGTTTTCATTTGCTTTAACTTCCGAATAAATGATTAAAAGTAGAGATTGTGGTAAAATTGCTTAAAATCAAAAGTAGGTAGTGTTTGAGAATGAAATTGATTTTA
Source organism: Ajuga chamaepitys (assembly GCA_958295605.1). Lineage (NCBI taxonomy): Eukaryota > Viridiplantae > Streptophyta > Magnoliopsida > Lamiales > Lamiaceae > Ajuga > Ajuga chamaepitys. Next base: position 512,235 of record OY282505.1, on the reverse strand, counting down.
GTCAAATATAAAAGTTTTGATACTTAAGCAGTTTTAAGCTTGTGAGCGAGAAAAATTTGGAAAATGCAACTTTTGCCTACTTTTAGCTTTTGGCATAAAATTACTTTTATTAAAGCTGAAGTTGTTTTCCCAAGCATTCCAAAACAGCTTTGCCCTAGTAATAAGTTGATAAGCGCTAAAAAAGCTTTTGCAAACACCCCCATATACTAATTCTTTGAAAAACTAAAGCCTAAAATTCCAAACCTCACTGAGATTTTACTCTTTTGGACCATTGGAGTGTTCCCAATTTGGCCGAAATGTCAAAAAAACTGGATTTTTTGCAGATTATCCGTAAGTAAGGCCATCAAAATTGGGTCAATTGCCAGGAAATTCCGTACTCATAAATTGGCAAAAATTGCCAGTACCTTGGTCGGGTCTGAAAGTACTGCGTATGCCTCTCCAATTGTTTTGAAGAGTCTGTCTGCATCTTTGTGGACCTCCTCTGTTATTTCCTTCCATATAGTATCATCTGGATTTTCATTCCTCGCTATAGACTGACCAGCCTAACCAATAAAAAGTATATCGATTAATTTGTTTTGTTTCGTATAATAAAATGGAATAGATCAACAAGTAAATCCCTGTCAAAGCCAGCAAAAGAATAAAATAAAAACCTTATCAGGGTGATACTTCAATGCGGCTTTGCGATAAGCCTTCTTAATTTCCGATGCAGTAGCAGTTGGATCAACTCCCCTATCATTCAAAAAGCAATCTGTCACTACGTTGGACAATCTACTTGGATTCATTCATAGAAACGATACAAGCATCAACTTATAGTCACCCAGTGTCCACGATATATTTTGTTCCACTAGAGAGAAAAAATAAACTTTCGACTCACAAAAAGTCAGGTAGATGAAGAAAGCTTCTGCTAGATGGAAACATGATGACAGTACAGGTAGAAGAACACACCACCATGCAATGCTTGTGCATATCATAAGAAAAATGTGCTCAGAATATATTTAGAAAGATCAAGGTCTACTAAAACAGAACCAGAAAGTGGAAACTTGTCTAACTATGTCTTCATCCTAATAAATGGATGAATTTTTAGTACAATTATTTATGGGACCATGAGCGAAGATGCAAATGACAACTTGTTACACACAGGCAGGATAAAACTAACCTAACCTGAAGTGGCCAAGCAATTATATCAAATAGTTCACCGTTTAACAATTGTTGCCAAGTCACCTAAAGGCATATTGGTGATGAAAGATTCATTTGCAATTAGTTCTACGTTATTTCCCAACGATTGGTCATATCCTTTTCCCACATTATTTAAATGGAACTAAGGGAAAGAAACTACATACGTATACATGGATTTGATATGGAAACCCAAAGATGATTTGTCTGGGAACTAACTGCAATACAATATAGTAGTACTTTGCATTTAAAAGATTGAATGGAAAATACTAGAAAAAATTGAAGGCAAGGTACTAGTACTTTGTATTGAGGTAAGCAATCCAACATGAGCTTCCTTGTCATTACTCTACATATACATATATACGTGTGAGTGTGTTCCTATATGTGGGTGCGCGCCCTGCAGAACCTATTATAATAGATTTTCTTTACCCATTAGTAAGAAACTGTCACTTATTGCACATAAAATTTATAGACAATCTTTTTTATAAGATACCAATTTTTTATATGAAACTAGACTGTTTAGTCTTGCTTTCATAAAGCATGTGCACATAATCTTTTGGGTTATACACCAAAAAACTTTTCAGATCCCTGGAGTCTCTTAATGTCTGAACAATTGCATCACAGAAATATAATTTTCAATAACAGGCAAATCTTATTATTATATCTACAAATAGATAATATGAACCCCAAAGAAAAGTCTCTAGATATCTAAATTGCATAATCATTAAAGAAGGCATAGAAAAGTGCAAAGCATCTGGATAGGTATACACCTTACAATCACACGGGGCAGAGCGTTTCTTCTAAAACGAAAGAAAATATTAAAAAAGGCTACTAGTAAGCTTGCTTAATAATATAACTATTGCTACTAGCTGCTACCATAATAACAACTGTGAAAGGTTACATACCCTAAACATAATGTTCTGAGCATGCCATTACTAAAACGTAATAATTCCGACGGTTATCAATTATCAAAAAGAATTTGTCAAGAACTCATCGTCAAGCTTTTTCTTGATCATCTTCACTTGTCAAATCTCTTTTTATTTTAATTTCTGCTTGCTTGATTGACATATTCCTGCCCTTAGTCTTCATTGTTGTTTTAACCCCTATTTTTATGAGATAAGTAGCGCCTATAGGTCAATCATAGGTCTCCAAATTTTTAATCAGGGGGTCTTCATTCTTTTTTAAACTTTATTTTTATCTTTTCTCGAAATAAGTAGGTAGTTTAGTCAATCATAAGTTCTCTTTATTTCTAAGTTAATGGTTTAAATTTATACACTAGTTAAAAAAGAAAAATTGAGACGACAATGAAGCTACAAAAGCCACATCTGCTGCTGGTGAGTGTGCAAATATTGCATATGGTACCCCCTTCAGCCTCGGCCGGCCTTTAACAAGTATCTACGCTAAATTGGCTTGGCAAGCTAATTACAACAAACTAATCCTTTGTGCCACTATCTAGTGTCAGCTTGTTTTGGCCGAGCCACATGCTCCCACAAATATCTAAATATAACATACCTTTTCCATAGTTCCAAGTCTTTAGGTCTTTCTGTTCCTCTTGTGATCTGAGTAGTTCTCTACTTTATGTCAGACGGAGTAGTGCATCTAGAGGCCTCCTATACACATGCCTAAACCATCTTCAATATACTTCTCTAATCTTCTTACCTATTAGGCTACCCACCTTCTTTCTAATGCATTCATTACTTTCTCTATCATATTTTAGTGTGTCCAAACTATCCATCTCAATTCCACTACCATCATTTTATTGTCATTTTCTTATTTAGTTCCTTAAAGCATATCCCTGGTCGTCCTACTATTTTATATATTTTCCTTTCAATTATAGCGATACTTTACGATCAGAGTGTATAGAGGACAAACTTATCCAATCTTTCCACCCTAGTTAAATCCTTTTGACATCTTTATCAGCGCCCCCAATTCTTCAATGATAAATCCCAATTATTTGAAACTTGAAGATACATTGATTCATGTTCCCCAATGTTCAGCTTTATCATATAACTATGTTCACTAAAATGGAATTCCAAATATTTATTTTCAACTCTACTTATAGTAAAGTGTAAAACCCTTCGATTTGAATGTCTCACCCAAGTTCCTACTTAACATTGAGTCATCACATCTCATCAATTTAAGGTATATCATCTGCAAGTAAAAATATTAAATAATAATTTATGTAGGTGTTTGGTGATCTCGTCAAGTATTATCGCAGAGGTATGGGCTAAGGTTAATCCCTACTGCAAGCCTGTAAGAAAATCAACAGGTATGCCTACTAGTGTCCTAACACAAGTTACAACCTCATAAATATTCTTTATAACTTCCATATAAGCTAGTTTGCGCCCTTCTCTTTTCAATTCACACCACACTATACCTGATATACTCAATGCCTGCGGAAGGCCAATAAAATTCATACGTAAATCTTGTTCTATCTCATTTGAAAGCTTGTATACTTTTCTTATCAAATGTAAGATCTCCTTGCAGGGAAACTAAATTAAGAGAATAAAATACTTATGTACTTGTGAGATGCTACAAATTTTCAAGATTACTGATGGAGGGAATAATTAACTAAAAGTAACCTATTGCCAGGTCCAACTATAAAAGCATCTAAACTTGCCTGTGCCTACTTTTGGGCTATTTTGAAAATGTTGGTGCCTGCATTGGTTAAACTGTTTTCATGGTCAACGGTGATGGGTAATTACCTACTCGTGATGTGGTGCAAGTCGAGAGGAATTGGAGAATTCTTATATAAAGAAGAAGAATTAGTTCTTGAGTGTTGGGATATCGCAAAAAAGGTTGGGCCGACTTCTGGATTCATAGGATGGCTTTATACACATAGAGAATTTAGCCATTTGTTTGAGCAAGCAAAACCTACTTTAAGTCATATAACTGCTAGGTAATTCATATTACACCATATGAACACTTCTACAGAAGGAAATTAAACAACATACAATGCAGTACGGTGACAAAGTATCTGAATGTATTTAAAGCTTCAAAGAACTCAAAACCTAACAAAACACACTATTCTCTGCAAATATAATGCTATAATCAATTGATTTTTCTTATTACATGGTCCCAAATTTATACTGAATTGACATTATGGTTTTGGAGTAAATTCGTTCACAGAGCAAGGTGTAAATAATTTTCACATTGTTCAAGATAGGCAGACAGATTTATCAAATGGGAATAAATTTGCCACATCTGAACGTAGCAAATACTAGTGACCCTTGTTATAGAAAAGATAGAAATAATTGACAGGCATATGTTCAGAACCAAAAAATAAATTTGCAAAATAGATCAACTTACAGAATGAGATACATATTGAGAGGAATCTCATTTCTGGCTGCTTCTTCCATTTCTGAAAGTTTTAATCTTGCTTGCCTGAGCTCGTTCACTATATCCACTTTATCAGACTTTCCAGATTGATTTGTCTTCTTATCAGTTTCTTCTGTGAGAAGGGATATAAGTTTCTGAAGATCAGCAACTGCTTGCCCATAGTCTCTAATCATTTCATATAGCGCAGCGCGCCTCGAGATAGCCTACATGTATGTACACAGATTGGTAAGGTTAACCTTATGATAGTTAAACGTTCAAAGACCATAAAATTATAAGTCATGCAGCGTCAATTAACTCCACATGAGAATTTAACCATTTGCCAAACTATTCTGCATAACAAAATGGCATGTAAAACAATATTAGTCTCATGGTACGTATTTGAAGGAACATAAAATTATAAGTCATGCAGCGTCAACTAACTCCACATGAGAATTTAACCATTTGCCAAACTATTCTGCGTAACAAAACGGCATGTAAAACAATAAGTTAGTCTCATGGTATGTATTTGAAGGAACATAAAATTATAAGTCATGCAGCGTCAACTAACTCCACATGAGAATTTAACCATTTGCCAAACTATTCTGCGTAACAAAACGGCATGTAAAACAATAAGTTAGTCTCATGGTATGTATTTGAAGGAACATAAAATTATAAGTCATGCAGCGTCAACTAACACCACATGAGAATTTAACCATTTGCCAAACTATTCTGCATAACAAAACGGCATGTAAAATAATAAGTTAGTGCCATGGTATGTATTTGATATTTGATTTGATACAGGAGACAGAGCTTGAAGAAAAATGTGTTTTTGCTCGCATAAATTCCAAAATGTAATATGTAATGTAAGTTTTTATTAGCAAAAAGAGAAATTTCAGTAGAATATTCCACAGCTGAATAATTTGGATCGACTAACAACGTTCTGAGGCATACCTTATAATAACTTCTGTCAAGGGCTATGGCATGACAGCAATCTGCAATGGCATCTAAAAGTTGGCCCATAGACCGATATGCAGCAGCACGGTTACAAAAACATATAGCTGTGAAAGGACGTGATTCAACAGAACACAATATAGCAGCAGTGTAATGCTCAATCGCTTCTGCATGCTTTCCTGATTTGTATGCCTCGTTTCCTGCAGCCTAAGTTGCAGAAGAAGATCGAATCTTATCAAGGACAATAACAGCTATATGAACTGCATACACATACAGAGGACAAGGGATTGAAAAACAGGGGGTCCATGGGGTGCAAAAGAGACGGCATGCTCAACAATATTTTTCTTCATTAGTATATCAAAGCATATTACTTATATATGAAAGAGCACAAAGAGCACACTTCGACTCAGATAAGACGCAACATTCATTTACTGCACAAACACAGACATACAAAAGAAAGCTAAGCCAGCTTTTCTGTTACTGTTCAGTTTTCCATGTGACTGCAATCTCCTTAATCCTAGTAAAATGTGGGTTTAAGATGCATTTAAATTTAAAAGGCTGAAGTGCTAAAATTAAGATTTTGAATCCTGCTGATATGCAAAACACAAGGGGAAGACATCAGATGCCGATTGTACTTACATGTAACCATTTCTGGTGTGTTAATTGTAAGTTTTTCTTTGCTATTTCTACAACTTACATGACTGAAACCACCCACAATGAAAACCAATAGATTAATACACTTCTCCCTTTCCTTTCTAGGTTCACTATAGGGTCAGGTAAAGTCAATGCAATTTAATTGATCTGGCATCAAGCTGATGCATTTTTTTGCTTAGTCAATTGTACCACTGACATATCTCAGGGAGAAAAGTCATCTATCTCAGGAACGTGAATCTGTAGCAGTTGGAACAGTACATTTCCAACCAACCAATACGACATAAAACTACTGGATCTATTACTATACTTATTACATTATTTTATTTTATTTTCTACAAATTAATTGTAACAAGGTTTTTCTCTTTTTTCAGGAGATACTAACTATTTTCTGTAGAAAGGAACAAAGATAAATTAAAATGAGGGTAAGTAAAAAACCAAGGATTTTCATATCATATGTCTTTTCCAAAAAGAATCAGCACATCTCTCGCAGTCACAGGATAGAGATCTAAAAAAGAATGATGCAATCTCCTGTGACTGCATTTGTTTGTGAAACCAAGCAACCAAATTCTTGTTAATTCAACCCAACAGGATCCGTCAATGTCAAGATAGGCACATTTTTAGAACCTTGTTTACCAAGAGAAATGTCGACAAGCTCACCTTGTGGTGTAACAACTCTCGCATAGTGACAATCAGTGGAATCATGGTTTCCAAGCTCCTGCTTTCATTGCTGAAGAGGAAAATTGGCAAGAAAAACAATAAGCTAACAGAAATATTAAATACTCTGATTGTATATAATGCAACCAGTAGTGTTTTGTTCAAATTCATGTATACCATTCCACAAGAAAGGGTTGTTCCTCTTGCTTCTTCAAGAAAACTAGGGCCTCCTCAAATCGTCCCAAGTAAAAGTAAGACTTAAGGATCAGTGAACAGCACCAGACCCTGAAGGAAGGAGCCCTCTTCAAGTCAGAACCATGAAACTCCACCAAGTGGCTATCAACACCAGACATCAAAAAGTTTGACTCCACAGAACCAAGAAGTTGCTCGCAGAACTGAATCAGCTCTTCATATTTCTTCAGCTGTTAGCAGAAAAAGTAAATTATTTTACAGGTCGACATAGTATAAAACACGTACTTGCAGAACATATGCCACTAAAGACTTTATGAATCAGTTTTCCCTTAATCTCAATACATACCATAAGAAGAGCATCCACTTTCATCTGAAGCAATTTCTCGGAATAAGAGCTTATAGTTAAACCCTCAGAAATCAAGCTAACAGCAGAATCTACTTCACTTAATCTTCCTCGTCCTAAAAGCTCTGCAGCCTGCGCCATGCATTCTACAACTCTCTGAAGAAAAAGGGAAAGGAAAGAAACACAAGAAAAATCAGATTATGTGGTTCTTAGACATACGTATTTTTTTTTATTTTTTTTATAAGAAACATTCAAAGAGTGATTGGTCATGATCTATTTTTTGAGGCAACATCACCATCACCACATTGGGGCATCATCAGAACTACTCTGGAAAGCACAGAGGGAAAATGTAAGCAAAATTTCGGTTCTATTCCCGTGGTATGCCACTGCGTCATCAAATTTTTCAATTCTGCGCCCTGGGTATCCCATACGACAATATCTAACAAGATGGCCATAACAACCAAAAGACAATTAATAGAGGATTTTCGAGAATAGCAACGAATCAATAGAGGAATTATGGGAGAAGATTAAGTTTAGGGTTGCTTGTTGGATTTCAATCCATAAGGAACTCAGTTAATCGGACACCCACAAACTGTCCCCGATTTATTATGTTATTATTAGCAAATCAGTCAATTTGCAAAGATCAACAGAGCTCTTAAACAGTTTTATTATTGTTATCAGCAAACCAGTCAAATGGTGAAGATCAACAAAGTTCCAACTACAGTTCCACAGAAGGAGAGGACAACAACGAGAAGAATGTCCAAGATCTTGAAACAGATTATCATGTGATTAGAAAAACAGTCAAATGGTGAAATATCAAAGATGTCTACTAATGTTTTTACATAAAGGGATGACAACAAATACCTTCGCCTTCTCAAGGCCCTCAGAAGCTTCCACCAAAAGCTTCCTATCAGCACAGACATCAGGCCCTGCTTGCAAGCACTTCATAAAGTACACACTTGCATTCTCAACTTCCCCTAGGGCAAGGTAACAGCTGAAAAATCGAAAAAGGCGTCATAAAGAAGATAATAAAAAAAACTACCTACTGTGATGGACAGACTAGGAGAAAGTGAAGGCAACTATGAATGTCCAATGGTTGTAAGGGCAAGTTATTCTACACTGTTCCAGGTTTTTATTTTTTCCATTTGATAGTCGACACTGGATGGCTTCTATATAGTTGACACAGAAATCAGAGCATTGATGAGAGCAGTACATCAAAAAAGGTACAGAACAGGCGAAAGAAAAATCATGAGTTACAATTTGAAGCAATCCCCCCTTGGTTATAATCAATCATGATGAGCTTTGCTTAAAGTTCTATCAACGAGGTAAAAGAAGACTACTTTGACGCAGCTGGCACACACTATCACATTCATACAATATATATTAGCCAAGCAATTATTTGCAATCAGAATCTAATTAAAATTAAATGTGGCACCAATAATCTTTGATTTTCACGAAAGGACAAGTTGTTTCTTGCTCCAAAGCTAACTAATTGTAGCAAGATAAGAAACACCAGAGAACTGCATATTTCAAAGATGAGGTCCTCATCAAGAATCAGGAAGAAAGATCGTACCAAAAGCAATGAGCACGCCTTACCTAGCAGCTCGAACTTGTACCCTCAGGAAAGACGGATCTAATCCAGAAGCTCTAGTACAATCTTCTAAAGCTTCTCGCAGTCTTCCAAGAGACATTCGTGTTGCTGCACGATTGCTATAGCACAGCATCAGAGCCCTTAAACAGCTTCTGGATGTCTCATTTTTGGAAATACAATTCACTCCTTGCGTATAACAATCTTCAGCTTTTAAAAAGTCTCCCCTTGCATAGGCTTGATTCCCCCTATCATGAAATAAAATCAGAACCAAAACCATGTATCAGTAATTATGAATATTAGTTTATGTAAACTCACAACCACCTGTTACTATATAGGAGTAATAATAGGTATAGTCATACAATATTGGAAATGCATCTATAAAATGTTCATCAAAAGGTGAATCACTATCCGCACCTCAACCGCCATTTTTCACAGGATTCCTGAGATGCCATGGTGGAAGCTGTAGAAGAGTCTTGCCTACTTGCTAGTTCTTTAACTTGCTCAGACTTATCCCTTTGTGAGCTTAACAGAGCGGAGAAATTATCTTTCTCACACTGCACAGGTGGTGCAGAAGATCCAGAGACCTCAAATGCAGATACGATGGGTGGTGAATGTGCAAATTGAACACTTGGAGCGGCGCTAGACAAATCATGACACTGTTTGGTTCGAGACTTTTTCTTCTGGATGTGCATTGATGCTGAAGACTCACTGAGAGAAGAGGAAGATGCAGCAAAGGCGAAATTACTCTGGCCCATTGCGTCGTACTTAAACTGACTGGCCCCATCACTATCTTGTCTCTCAATTCTTGAGCTGGAAATTCCTTCAGTTTCTGCCGCGGTAACAAAGGAATCAGTGCTGCTGTATTCCAACTCATCAGCCGCAGACTTGAAGCTTTCAGTCTCTCCCCCTGAAATAGCATCTTCTTCCGGGCTCTCAACCCTAGTGCCTTCATTGACATGAGGTTCATATTCTCCACTTATCCCTTCGCTGTCTCTTAAATCACATTCATTTATATGCAAGCCCTCTGTTGCAGAAACCAGAACTTCATCACAAATGTCATTTGAAACGTTCATATATGATTCAGCTGAAGAATTATTTTCATCGAGAATAAAAGACTCCTCTGATGCCACAGAAGTCTCTCTAGAAACCGTATTACTAGCCAGTGTTTCCTCATATGGAGAGACATCCATAGGCGAATATTGTCCAGAAGATTCAGCACTTACATACGAATTTTCCTGAACGACAAAGTCATGCTGGAATTTCATGGGGACCTGTGCAGGTTTTTTGGACTTCCCCTTCTTCTTCTTTAATCCACTATCTTTAGCTGATTCTCTCTTCGTTTCAAACTTTCTATTTAGGCCAAACAACGAATTTGCTTTCGGATCTGGTGTCTTGAACTCCACATTTTGAGTTGCCATATTATCCAACTTGCTAGTGAAACAAAACTCAACTTTCCTATCACCTCTGTCCACAAATGGCACCTCAGGGGCTTTGGAACCAATGTCGCTAGGTGAAAAAACAGGCAATGAAGTATTAGTTTGGTCTCCGAAACTCACATGAGGACCACTATTCTTGCACGCGAATCCACCCTGGAAAGTAAACCCTGGTCTAGAATTACCTGCATTCCCACCCGAATTCTGCATAGTTTCAGCACCAGAACTCTGGAATTTATCGGTTTTAAGGTGATTAGAACTGTCCCTAGCCACACTTATCATATTCCGGTTGGGATCCTCAACCTTCTCATTCGTGGAGGTGTTCGAAGAATCCTCAATTTTCAAATTATCCATCTTGTCTGGAAGCAATACATCCGAGCTACCACTTCTCTCAAATTGAGACCCCTCATTCTCAGATTCTTTCACGTTCAGTTTCTTCATCTTATTAGGAAGTTGATCCAGGTTTCCACCGTATAATTTACTCAAATGTTCACTTCCAATGTGCAGCCTTCTCAAATCCTCCGGCAATTCAGAAACCACACTATTCGAATTCATACTATTCGAGTACGCCTTTTCACTCTCAATATTACTGCTCGCATTCATACTATTCGAATACGCCCTTTCACTCTCAATATTCAATCTGCGCATATCATCAACCACCTTACTCGCCTCCATATTATCATTCACAACACCGTGCATACTATCATTTGCCCCAAACACAAACCCTACATTCTGTACTCTCTTTTCAAAATCAGGTTTAGCAGAGTTAACACTTGGATCAATGCGGCCCGAATCTTCCACAACGGGCCGAAATAGATTGGGACGGTGGCCGGCCAAGGGTTTCCGGAGCTTGGTGAACCGCGCCGGCCGGGAGAGGCCGGCGGCGGGTTTCGAAGGTCCCAACGACGGCGAAGTAAAACCGAAATTCGGATCCATTTGATTCGAATATCGCGTGAACGCAGAATTATTGTCGTTGATGATTTTCGATGAATTGAAATGCGGATAGAGAATCTGACCGTTAACACAGGGCGGTGGCGGTGATCCGGAGTCAACGATGGCCGGCGACATAAGTCATCCAATCCGACGGATGATGATAAACCACGATCTGATGTCGTCGGATTGTTCAGGAAAATGGGGAAAATTGAAAGGGACGAAAAGTGAATTGATTTGTATTATTTTGGCATCAAGATCAAGAAGAGTTGAGAAATATTTAAATTTTTTTATTTCAGAAATTAGGGGAAATGATTAAATTAGTTAAATAAAAAATGAAATAAAACCTATTAAAAATTAATACTAATATTTAGAGGGTTATATCTTCATTAAAAAAAATTAATTAAATTATTTTTCACTCATTTCAGTGTCACCATGTTCTATTTAAAAATAAAAATATTATATTTGGGAATTCTAATATTGTTCATTTAACTTTTGAAAATTTTGAAAGTTACATGATCAATTTATCGAGTTTCAAAAGATAATTTCCTAAGTAAAAAAAATTAAACTTAATGGATTAAAAAAAAAAAACTATTTCACCCAATAAAATATTATACTCCCTCCGTCCCGAATGAACTTGCACAGGGGGGTCGGCACGCATATTAAGAAAAAATTATTTTTTGGGATTTTGTTGACTTTTCAAAGGTTGATTGAGGGTGGAGATTGAGAGTGGAGATTTTGAGGGTGGAGATTGTGTTAGAACTTTCCTTTTTAAGGGTGTGCAAGTTCATTTGGGACGGACGAAAATGGAAAGTGTGCAAGTTCATTCGGGACGGAGGAAGTATATGTTTAAATAAGACTTATATTATAGGACAAAGATAGTAACAATTTATTCATTTGTGAAAAGGGTTAAAAGTACCGGTTCGGATCTTGTAGAAGATGTTGTATTTATTGTTGTAGAAGATCCAATATGCAAAAGCGCCGATTTTTGTAACTTTTATATAAAATTTGTTTAAGTTTGTAAAATGTATAACACTTTCACTGGTCTGGATAAAAATGTCCCTCTGATCTAATTTGAATTCTCTGCAAAAACCGTTTGAGCAGACAAAGCGTCGGTTAACTATCGGCCAGATATTTTGTGCCCGACAGTTTCCTGGCAACTACTTTATACGTCATGCCTATCATTTTAAATGTACTCTTTATGTGTGGCATGCCTATTATTTACGTTTTGTGCCTACTGTTTATATACATAATTTTGAGTCGTTTCATTGAAAACATGGAATTACTAAGATGCTTAAAATGGCACCAGAGCCCTAAATTTATTTAAGAAATCATGAATTATTTATTATGTTATGTATTAGCCTAAATGAGGAGATTATACGAGTAAATTATGAATCTGAACGAAAATTCGTGAAGAAGAACTCTACAGGAATACTTGAGTGAAAACTCAAGTAACATGGAATATTTTCAGATTATGGAAAAAATGAAAACGAGATTTCTTTGGAGAATTACACCTAAGGTGAGACAAGATTCTTGAAAGATGCCAAATTTGGATTAAAAGAGAGAAGGAAATCCGACGAAAGAACCTCGTACAAGAGATACATGTAGAAGGAAATGCAGCGGATTTCATCCACTTTACCAGCATCAATGGAAGATTTCATACAAAGGAGATTTGGAGAAGACATCCTGTAACAGCCCGAATTTCTAGTCTAATTTAAGAGATTGTAAAATGTTTAATTTATTTATTTGGATAAAAATTTATTTTTATTTTCTGTTTAACTCAAGCCATTACTAAGATACTACTTTTATAAAGTCTCTAATTTGCCCTATACTAGTGTCTACTCATTAAGATATAAAAACAAATTTGGAAATACGCATATTTTAGAATCCTTGAAAAGTTTATACATGATATCAATTATTGGCAGCGGAATTTAAATAAAGCAATTCGAACTAAAACAACCTAAACATGCAATTCAAATTAATTAGACCTAGCATAAATCACTTATATATTTATTCATTATTATTATTATTATTATTATTATTATTATTATTATTATTATTATTATTATTATTATTTACAACATGATATAACTTAATTAAAATTTATTTCCTAAATATACACTTATTAGGGATAATCATAATTGGAAACCATATTATGCAAATCAACATATTTAAGATTTTAATAACTCCATTTATACAAATAACCCACAAAATATTCTAACATTCATCTATCAATTGTTTCAAATAAACACGAATAAATTAACTTCCAGAAACATAAACAACCCAATTCAAGTAGTCCAATATCAATTTAACTAAAATTTCACGACTAAAATGATACCACCATATGCTTCCCGGCTCCATCTCAACTTCAATCACTCTCTCCATTTCTACCTGAGGATCAATAATAGGCTGGGGTGAGCTTCATTTAGTTCGTGGGAGCCACAGTTTATTATAATAATCATAAAGACAAGAAGCATACAACGTAACATTTATTTAAATGATGCGCTTGTATTGGCAAGACACATAAAACTAACTTGTATTGGCAAGTAGTATATTGATAATGGGCTAAACTTGTATTGGCAAGTAGCATATTGTAAATCACTTGTATTGGCAAGTAATAATAAAATAAAAGCACATGTATACAATCAAGTAATTATAATTAGAACAATAAACAGTTAGGACCCCCACCTGGAAATGAGATGATTGAGTGAAATGCAAATGCTCGAATTAGTCCAAAGTCCTAGACCCGTACTCACACTCCTCGATTCCTACATTTTAAATAAATAAAAATAAATAAAATGTCTTAATAAACCTGTTGATATTCAAACCTTTAAATAAAAGAAAAACACAAGAGAATTGAATGAAAATAAAATTAAAAAAGAAAAGGTGGGATTTTGGTTATTCTGTGAAATGGGTTGTGTATGGGCTCCACTTGGGCTTCAAAAATGAAGGATCAGGCATTTGAATCAAGTTGATGAATGATTGGTATTTCATGGGCCTTTGGGCTTAAAAATCAAAAACCTAAATGGGATATAATTCCCTTTCTCCTCCAACGTCAGTAGACGTATGTCTACAGCCCTCATTCCTTTCTTCCTGTTGACAGAGGTGTCTCCGTCCCTCTTCCCGTCAATATCCTTTCTTCGTTTGATCCCTCTGTCCCGGAAGATCGACGACCGGAGCACGACAGTTGCGCAGACGAACAACAACTGGCATCTTCTTCTTAACCCGCTATTGCGGCGGCGTGGACGACTCCAGACAGAGTGGTGGTGGTAGAATTCTAGAATTTGGTGGTCGGTGTTCCTCTACTAATTTGCCTTTTTTTTTTTTTCTGTTGGTCTGAAAATTTCTATTTTCTGGATGGGCAAGAGACTAGTGTTTCGGAGTAAGTAATGGTGGTGGTATAGGATTTGAATTGCAAGAAGAATGTTGTGCACAGGTGGGTTTGGCCGGAAAAGCTGTGTAAAGGCCAATTGGCCTGAGAAAATCAACGAGAATTACATAAAAAAAAACATTTACCTTTCTATATCTCTTTGCAATCGACAACCAAATCTTCAAAAAAAAAAGAAAGTAATCGTATTTATAAGGGATTGATGATACAGTTATCTCTCCCAGGTCCACAATCCCATGATTTCCCCCACCAACTCACGCACACACGTTCTCAACTGTTAGAGAACTGCCGTGCCTATCTATCTGTTCTCTATTGGGTTTGGGTCAATTGGATTTGGGCTCAATTGATTGGGCCATCTGGGCCAGACATGAATATGGATGTAATGTATGCAAATGGGTTCACAAAAATAAATAAAAAAAAATAAATGGGCCTTTAAATAATTTATTTGGACTAGACAGTCCAAATATAAAATATTTTAATCATATAAAATGGATCGGTCTATATAAATGGAATGATAATTAAAATTCACAAATTATATAAATAAATAGACGGAAAAAAAAATTTCCCGGGCGTTACACATCCCAACCAGTCCCTATCAAAAATTCAGTAACCCCATTTGCATTTTCTGGGAGAAAATATGATGGGACTAAATTGAGAAGAAATTAGTGGAAAAAAAAATCTAAGATTACTGATCTTAGAGAAATCCATAAGACCGTCCACAGTTATGGAGAGATCATCATTAACCACCAGAAGGAGATTATTGAAACACTCAAGGAGATTCAAATGAGACTGACCATCTTGCAAAACAAGCCAAGTACATCAAGAATAAGGGAAAGAGGATGGCAACCACCATCTTTCGACATAACCTATTTTACATCAAAAGGGGAAAGCTATCGAAGTGAAGAGGGAACTGATGGATAGCGAAAAGACGATTACTTTTCTAAACTGGATTGAATCTATCATAATTGATAGAGTAAATTTAGAGGATTTACACAACCTTGCACATTCCTTTGTGGAATTAGGTATTGTAGATTTAAAAATGCAGAAAAATGTATTGCGGTGGTAACAACTGGCCCCCATAAATACACCGCTTAATCCAACCATTGCGGCAGAAAGTATGATATCCCATGATCCACCACCAGATGTCAATATGTCACATGTTGGAGATATCACTATAGGTGACACCACCGGCCAAATCTCGTAGTGAATAAATGACCTAGCTACCAGACAACGACGTTATGAACACATCGCGAATAATAATTCATGTAACACTTTTTCGGGTCGCAAACGTACGACTCGTGACAGATGTAGCATAAAAAGTATCTTATCCACATGGAGGATTCTCTATGTAAAGTAGCTAAGTAATATCTTCAGTGAAATTTTAGCGATTCAATAAGAGATTGAGTAGGAAACTACTAAGATCATACAAATAATCAGTTGAAAAGTAAATTAATCGAGAAGAATAATTTCCTGAAATTTCGGTTTTACCTAAGCAAAGAGGGGTTGATATATCAAAGATGACTAAATGACATCGTTGTGGAGTAATCATGAGAAAATTCCAAACCAACTAGAGTCCCAATTGGATGTTATCCTTGTAACGGTATTGAAGTGTCCATTTCCCTATATAGACGAATAAACGAGGTCATATGATGACTACCAACACAAATATAAATTAATAACCGACCTCAGGAGGGTACGTTGCGTAAGGCTAGAAAATCTTATACCGACTTATTCCACATTATAAACCAGCGCGGGGGTGTAATCATTACCCACTAGCTCAAGATGATTTCGTCCACCCCAACAAGTGTTCTCTATACTCTATTCCCCTTCCCAATGTAGTTTCTCATGGTGGATCTCCACTTACATCATTAAGGGTGAGACTAATGTCACTTCCGATACTAATCCCTCATCCACGTGTTTTAAGGTGTAGTTTTTAATATCGATAGGCATTGAGGATCTAAATTGGACAATCTCGAACAACAAGCAACTTAGAGCCTAGGTCAAAATGTCCTATCCATAATGCACTTCTAAGGATTACGTATGTTAGGTCATCGAAAAACAAGCTACAGGCTAGCCTATGAGTTAACACGATAAATCCTTAATAATCATTACGCATTAGTTGAACTCTAACACTAGGTTATCACAATCCACAATAAATTAAATAATAAATCAATGATTCATCAACTCCGTAGCTTGGGCTACTCCCTATCTTCGGGAAACAAGGAGAGTTCTCACAAATTATCAAAACATGAATAAGAAACAACATCGACAAGCAATAATCCATATAAATCAAAAATAGCAAGAGTGGATATAATAAATGATCAATGATACTAAAAATCTTGTAGCACTTCAATGATCGTGAAGGATGTCATAATTCCTTGACCAAACTCCAAGCGTCTATTCCAAAAGATGGTTTCTTCCTCGAAGAATGAGGAAACCTTAGTCTAAGATCCAAAAATCTAAAGAAAGCTAGTAGAAGTGAAATTAAAGTAGAGATAAGTTGTTTTCAATGAGAAAGGAATATGTATTTATAGAACCCAAACCCTACATGGAAGAAAAGAGATAAAAACCGCTCAATACCATTTTAAGCAAGGCTAAAAATGTAAAAGATTGTAGATGAGTGCTTTAATTGAAATTAAGTTGAGTTGAACATCCCAAGTGCATTTGATATGGACTTCTTGATAATTATGGGAATTACGTGTCAGGAATCAGCTCTCAATTTCTTCTACAAAGCTATAGATCTTCGTTTTAGTTGCCCATAACAACTTGGATCACTGAAATTCGACTTTGGGCGAATAAGTTATGGCCAAAAAAAAAAGAAAAACGACTAGTTGGACGAAAAACGGGAGATGTGCGGGATCGAGTACCACACCCAATACTAGCGTGGTACACGAGTGAGTTGGCAATTTCGGTAGGGCGGTACCTATGGCGGTTGACCGCACTGTCGGGTGCAGTCAAATAAGATATTTATTTCCTAACTATTCCTAACAGCAGCTAGAGCAAGTCAGGGTCGATCCCACAAAGAACAGGAATTAACTAAATAATTGTACTAACCAGTTCTATATAAGTACTAATAATACAAATATAATAAGGGGGAGTTTTGATTTGATTTAATTAACTAACGCAAAGAACTAAAGATGATTTAACTAGTGAATAAAAAGTATCCCGCCTTTAACCCAGTATTCCCCTGGCCTGAATATCCATGTAACTAATGCAACTACTTAACTAATTAGTTCTGAGACCCCTACTCCAAGAATTAACAGGTACGCTTAGCTAACCCTTGTTACCCCTTAAGTATAATTAATCCTAAGAACTTAGCAATTAATCATATCCAATTAAGTAGTCCTAGGAGACGCTCGCTAGAACAATATTAATCAGACGCATAGGGAATTAAGGCAACGGAGTAGGTACGGTGTTGTACTCACAAGCGTGGTACAAGTGACCGCGACTTTGTGTTATCCTAGCGAGTAACCACTTTTTGCTACTTTTGGGCACAATCGCATAACAATTACGGATTATGAATTTGTGACCTAGCGACAGCTATATGCCTATTACTAGGGTGATCAGTCCACATAACAAACATATAAAAGATAGAGTAATCCAATAACACAAGTAATCTCAGAACATAATTAAATTAAGCAATTACTGAATTAATTACATAAATAACAGTCTAGGGTTCAGCATGGTCAAAGACGGAAAAATAAACGCTTAGCCGATCATAGCGATCGCTAAGAATAAACTATAAAAAGAAAACATTAAAACTATAAAACTATAAAACCCGAGTTGTTGAATCTTGAGTCTTCTGGTTCTTCATAATTTCCAAGTCCGCGCTCTCGAATCAATGTAAAAGTGTCATTTTCGGACTTTTGGATCTTCTATTTATAGTCGAGGATGAATTAGGCTCAATTTGGGGCAGAAAATGATTAATCCGCGCATGACTGGGCTGGGCCACTGCCTGTCTCGGCCGAGAATTTCTGGCTCGGCCGAGAATCTTCAACAGACAATTTTTACGTCTTTCGCTGACCTTCAAGCTCGGCCGAGCTCCTCTGGCTCGGCCGAGACCAATTCCCAGCAAACTTGGATCAATTTTCGCTCGGTTTTTGACATGCGATACTTGTTCTCGCATCCAGTTTAAGTCGAGTTCGACTTTTTGGTCTAATTTCACCTTAATGCTTCAAAACAAGTCAACCAACATTAATTTGTCCAATAATACCAATACGAGCATTACACGACTAATTATGCATGCAAATATTATTAACTAGACAATTTAATCGACCTATTATGCACGCATAATTATGTGTACCAGCGGTACTCGTCGTGCCACCCGGTGTTCGAATGTCGGGTCTTCCTGTCCCCTGTTATGTGTGTCACCTCCGTTTTTTCCTTCGTTTTGACCATTTTTCTTTCATTTTCTCCTCCCACCCCATTCAAGACTTATGTTCAGAACTTGAAGATCTTCGAGTTGGCCAAGACCTGATACCGGATAGGGTCCATTTGAGCCTCGAAATGCAGGCCAGAATGGACCGATATGTGCAAATTTCATTAACCCTCCGTATTTTTCTAACCTTCAAAATATAACTTAAAAACACCAAAAAGTGCGTCAAATCATGTCAAAAAGAAAAAAACGAACCGAAAATACACTTTTACACAAAAATATCTTCAAACATAATAAAACAAACGTAACTCTAAACAAAATATAAACATAAAATGCATGAGAAAAAGATCTTTTTTTCATTCATCAATGGGTATGTTGTCTTGAAAATGTTTTATTGTTGGAGACCTTAACTTAGTTGTCCAACCTTTGGTGTTAAGGTCCTCAAACTGGGTTGGAGACCTAGCAACAACAATTATACAATTATTTCATTTTATAGAAGTGCTTCAACAATTATTTAGTGCTACCTATTTAGTGTTACAATAAAATATTTCAGCAAATGTAACATGATAAAGTTTGTAGCAACATTTGTCTACGTAACACTTTTTAGGTGTTACAAAATGTCAATTATGTAGTGCATTTCTATATTATCAATCACTTAATTAGGAATAAAATAGACACTTTAAATTAATTAAGTATGGATATAATACTTATTTTTTAAAAAATATGAAATATACATAAATAATCCTTTAATATTATATTCGAAATAGGCAAAAAAGTTCAAAAGAAAATTGATTAAATTTTAAGAAACTTTTATAATAATTCAGGTTTAATTGATTTGAATATACACATTCAAAGCAAGTTTGTGTTTCTTTATGAAATGTTGCGATAAACTGCACTTATTCATTTTACACTTAATATACACTCCTTTCGTATTTTCCACACACCTCATAAATTCATATATATATATAGTACTCTCTTTGTTCCGCCCTAATTTGCGCACTTTTTTTTTAGGCCGTTCCATCCTATTTTGCACACTTTCCTTTTTTCGGTTGTCCCACCCTATTTTGCACACCCCTAAAATGGAAAGGACTATTACAATCTCCACCCTTAAAATCTCCACACTCAATCTCCACCTTTAAAAAAATCAAAGATTCCACAAAATCTATTTTTTCTTAATATATGTGACGAAGTATGTGTGCAAATTAAGTTGGGACGGAGGGAGTAACTACTAATTATTTTATTATAATATACTAAAGTATGAAATGGACTCATATAATATGTAAATACTGTATACAACAATTTTTTTTTTTTTTTTTTTTTGGCTTAACTTAATCGAGAATGATTTAATTTGTTACGATGGAAAATTCCTACTTAAACGATAGCTTAAATAATCAGGATCTTCTCCTAATGGTGCAGTATCTCTATAACACTTGCACAATTGAATGACCGTACCTTGACATATTTGGACCTGAGTCAAGTTTACTAAATAGCCCCATAATATTTGCTTTTTAGTCTACAAACTTAAAGAAAAATATAAAAAAATTGAAATATTTGCAACACTATATATATATTATTATTATCATTATCATTAAAGGAAATAGAAAAACAAAGAGTTTTTTAAATGAGTTACCTAAATAAACTCGGGTTCCTAAAACACATTTTTTTGGGGCACGAAGTCTCCAGACTAATGAAAGGTCCAATCATGGTAGGTAGTAATGTAGTACAACATCTTTAATGCATCGTTATATGTCATTCAATGTATAATTACCGTAAGCGATGTTGCAATATTAAGAGGAGAAGATCGGAATTACATCTTAATCGGAGTTATATCTTAATCGCAACTTTAGTATCAAATACGGTTGTCATATATAACCTCGATACTTGTGCACTAAGTAGAATCTATGTAAATAATTACTAGAATCAGGTTCTTGTTAATGGAGAAAACTTAAATAGAAGCTTCTTATACAACTTTATTCCTAGAATATCAAAGTGACAACAAGGAATAAACACTATAATAAACACCCCCAAAGGGTAGGGGTGGGTTCGGGTGGAGTTTTTACGGGTTTCGGCTTATCGGATCGAGTATTTGCTACAACAACTCGATAAAAATAAGGTTGCAAAAATCGGAAATAAGTAATCGGGTGGAGAGTGGTCGACTAGTGCCTAGGCCGACTCCTCGCCGACCAGTCGGTCCGACTTTTTTCCCTTGCACCTTTAATAAATCAACTGACATTCAAAATAGCGAAAATAAAGTCTAGTTTGTGAGAAATGAGAATTAAACTTTTATTTTTTTATTTAAGTATTAAAATGACGCCGTTTTATAAAAAAAATTAATAAAAAATAAATTATTAAAATCGATTTGGCCGACTAGTTGGCGCCTAACCCGATTAGTCGACGATTACTTCATACAATGACTAGATGGACCGACTAGGGTGAACTCGGGTCGGTGGGTGGCTGACTAACGACTAGGCGCCGACTAGCCCGAGTTCTGTAACACTGGATAAAAGAACTTGTTCTTCCATTCGATCTTATGGATATTCGCTTACGCAAGTACTCGAACTGGTGGGTTTGATCGAATTTTTCTCAAAACTATGTTTTTTGTGATTAAATTCATTTGTGCTTTTTAAAATTGTTAGTATAAGATAAAAAAAAAATGATTTATTTCGTAAAAATAAGGTACCTAAAATAATCAAATCCGGCTCAAATACAAGAGACGAGGAAGGGTTCGGGTACAATCCGAAACCCAACAAACTAAAAACTATCCGATCCGATCCAATCGAGTATAACCCGCACGAATCGAGTACCCGATTAAGCATCAGCAGTCCTTATGATTAACTTGCATCTGATTGCTACCGTTCCTTTAATTGACCAGATGCTACTAATTATTTTATATAATCGGTATATAAATATAAATATATTATGTTGTCATTGAAATATTTGCTGAGGTACAAGATCCCTTTGGTCAATAATTATTTCCTTTGAACAATGTGGTCCTGGAAAGGAAAAGGACCCATCTGTTTTTTTTTTTTTTTTTTCTTGTGTTATTTTCTGCACTTGCTGTCTTTTTTTTCTTTAGATTAGTTTGGTCCCTTCGATTATTTTCTCGTATTAAGATCGATTTAAGAAAAAACAGTGTTTAGTGTTAGATTGTACGGCATCAGTTTTCTATTAATATAAAATCTGTGTAATACACGAACTTGTAAAAGAGAACTAAAATTTCAATTTGTTAATTAAACTAAATAAATAATTGATAATATAAACTTCTTACGAATTAATAGTTAGAATTAAATTTGCTATTAAGTGATTAGATCTGATATTTTGTTATTTTTTTTTCTCTCATTATCGTTGCCTGAAATTATAGTCTTACTTAGGTTTAGACGGTTACAATTTGAATTTGGGGTATTGAGGTGTGGCTTAGTGGGTAGTTTTATTTGAGCCACATAATTATTTTGTTAATTTATAAAATAATTAAAAATATAAAAGCTACATGTGAGTCTAAAAATGCTCTAAAATCTTGTCATATGACATAGTGGACCTTCTTTTAATATATTAAAGATTGTATTGCGGATCTTTATCTTTGATTTTGACTGGAAGTTCCCGTGTGTGAGAATGTTTTATCTTCCTCTTAGAGTGTTTATGCTCCTATTTTAGAGGATCTTGGGCCCCAGCACCTTTTCGGGATTATCGTCTAAGGTCCCTGGTTCTGTTTATCTCTTTGTAGTCTAAATAGACCGTTTGACCTCTTGATCAACGAATGAAATCTATCGTTTGTAGAAAAAAATAAAAGGAAAAAGACAATGTGGTCCTAAAATAAGAAAATAGAAAAAATTAATTTTTATTTGTTGTGGAAATTATGGAGCATGTGTTTCTGCAACGCGCCGGCCGGCCCTCGAAAATTGGCTACAATCTACCATGTTCTTTAATGACAAGGTTTATAGGGTGGTCCTAAGTAGGGGCGGAAGAAAATATGAAAAATTCGTTTTTAATCCTGTAATTTATAAATCGGTCTATAAAATTTTTTGTATATTTTGAATTATCAATTATACTAGTTTTGTATGTTAGGATTGAGTTCAATTTTAGTCATGTATGTTAGATCAGGTTCTATTTGAGGATAAATTTTGTCGAAAATTATAAAACTGGCTGAAATTTGTCACGTGTTCATAAATTTTGGAGCTTTCCAATCAATTATTAATGACTTGTTCAAAATTGTTTATGTAGCCCACTACATCATTTAAAATTAAAAAAATGTCGAGTCACTCGCAATCGCCTCAATTGCCATCTTCAATGCCTTCTTCACATTTGGGTAATATTCGCAATATGATCACCACACTCAGATTATGGATCTTGATCAGCCACATTAGCTTCTTCACATGAACAAAATGTGTCACCCGGCCCGAGACAACAATGTAGGTCTTTCTACCAAATGTGGCTTGAAATTTATTGAGAAGTGGAGCCGCTTGGACTTCGGATATAGAGTGGGCGTAGAAGAGTGCATCCAGTTTTTGTGGGGCGCATTGCGGCCCATTGAGTATGTAGCCCAAAATTTATGAACACGTGCAGTGCAAGTGACAAATTCTGGCAAAATTTACAATTTTCGGTAAAATATGTCCTCAAATTGGACTTGATCCTAACATTCAAAACTAAAATTGGACTCGATCCTAACATATAGGACTAAAATTGTTAATTCAAAATATACATGACTTTTACTGGATCGACCCTAAATTATAGGACCAAAAACAAAAATTTTCCCAAAAAAATCGAAATATCCTATCGAAAAATTATTAAAAATACCAAAATTTTGATATAATATACGATAATAATATAAAAATTCGAAAATTTTTGGTATTTCAATATCTAGTTGGATATTTCGTTTGTAAAAAAAGTGTATGTTTGTTAACCAAAAAAATATTGCATGCATGTCTCATGTGTTAAATTTCTCGAAATCTAATTTTTTATAAGTGATAAATTAATGCATGAAATTAGTCATTCATTTATGTGTAGAAATGTGCTGAGATATGAAGAAATTATTGGGTGAGTCCATTCCACATTGAAAGAATATTGATGCTGATTCTAGAATATATGTTAGAATACTACAGATGTGTATTGGATGATATAAACTTGTTGATTGTAAAAATCGTTAATAGCGATTAGTCGGAGTCTAAGTAAAGCTGAATGGAGTATAAGTGTGGTAGATTGAGCCTAGCCATATATATTTGTTGACAATATTGTAAAAGTGGTTAGGTGGCAGTTTTAAGGCTTAGCAATAGTCGAAGTCTAGGCGAGGCTGATTGGAGCATAAGCGTGTTGACAATGTTGTAAAAATTGTTAGCCGATAGATTAAGACTTAGCAACTAGGCGAGGTTGAGTGGAGCATAAGCGTGTTGACAATGTTGTAAAAGTCGTTAGCCGGTAGATTGAGGTTTAGCAATTGATCGGAGCCTTGACGAAGCTGAAATAAGCGTGGTAAGACGTGAAGATTGGGGAAGCAACTAGTCAGAATCTAGACGAGACATAATGATAAGGTATGGTGGAATCATGAAAAAAAACTTAGTTCGTAGTCAAAACTAATTGGGTTCCCAATGAACTCCTGCTAACACCTAGTTGGATTCCCAAATGAGTTTAGCTCCTAGTTGGAGCTAATTGGGCTCCCGATGAGAGCCTGCCTAACACCTAATTGGGTCCCTCAACGAGACCCTAGTTTCTAGCCGAAAGCTAGTTAGAGCTAGTTGAAAATCATGCAACTTCATATATGTACATGTTAACTAATTTTCTTTCAACTTACTTTTTCTTTCTTACAAAATCTTTATTTAGAGATTTTTATGTCCAAAGAAAACCAACGTAGTAATAAATAGCAAATATATATATATGTATGTATCCTGTGTTGCTGTCAGTATTTTAGCACGTCAGATTCTCTATCCCATTTTTATCCTGTTTCAACCGTTTTTCACTCTCATATTGCGCCAATTATTTTCTTTTTTACGATTTATGAATTTAATATAATTTAGGTTCATGATTCAAGATTATTATTTAGATTCCATGTTTAAAGTCTAGGGTTCGACTTTCTCGAACTAGGGTATATTTTTATTGTAAACTTGCGATTTCACTATTCGCTATTCATGGTTCATGATATATAGTTGTTCAATATTTATAGTTCAATATATCATAATTTAGAGTTCATGATTTATGTGTTCGGAATTCACGTTTCATGTTGTATGACTCGATTTTACAGTAAGACACGATTAAAATAGAATTAATGTGGAACAGATGATCCTTACTCGTATTTTAGTCAATGCTCATTATTTTCAAGTTGTTTAAACAAATCTAAAGAAAAAAGAAACCGAATAATTCGTGAATGCTAGGGGACACTATATATATCTAAAGAAATAATTATTCTAACTAGTGTTCATGTTACATCGTACGGCCTTCAATTATTTTATATATAATAAAGGAAAAGGGTGATACTAGTATTGGTTTAGTTGCACATATGAAAATGATTTGGTATCAAAATATGATAATGTCCAAGAAGAAAACTACACTAGTATTATTATTCCAATTTGATTTTATTGCAATATCTATCAATAATTGTTACTAAAAATTGTTAGGGGGAAGTTAGACAGTAGATTGGGCCCTAACAACTAGTCGAATCCTTAGTAGTGGTAGACCTATTAAGGCGGTTCGAACTTTTATCATATTTGGTACAATATATTATACTTCCTCCGTCCCGAGATGATTTGCATATCCCTCCCGGCACGTGGAATAAGACAGAGCTGTTTTTTGCTTTTTTTGTTCATTTTTCCAAAGGTGGAGATTATAAGAGAAATTTCATTTTTAAGGATGTGTAAATTATCTTGGGACACCCGGAAAAGGAAAGTGTGCAAATTATCTCGAGACTGAGGGAGTACTAATTATGCCACATAATCACTTATGAATTCGTGATATCATAATATACACACGTGTGTAGATTTAAATGTGGTGGAAGATGTGGTATTGTATTTGTATGAAGCAAGAGATCGAAAATGCTATTAAGGGCGGTGGAGGTACAGTTGTATCTCCAATTTGATAAAAAATTACTATGTATTTAAAAGACAAACCCAATAAAATTACAAATGTACCCTTAAATAATAATCGGGTAGCAGTTTCGACTTAATTTTGTGTATTTTCTATTTTTTGATCTTCTTATTTTTTTAAATTCTAATATTTTTATACACTTTTCTTAAAATAAAATTATATATCGTACCCCTCACTTTAAAATTCTGGATACGCCACAAGTCGCTAGGTGTTAGTCGAACAGTAGATTGGGCTCTAGTCACATGCATAGTTATGCCGAAAAGAATCAGAAAAAAAAATAGAAAGTCACTGAGAGTCTAGCATCTAGACGAGACTAATGAGAGATTCCGCATCAGAGTAGTCAATTCTTATTCCAACTTCTTGTATATATATTACAACCTCTCACAATCAGCATTACAACATCTGATGCTAAGTCCCAACTAAAAATAGTAATATTTTTTAATGTCATTATAAGATTTGTTACAGTTGCGCAGGTGAAGTTTTGCTGCAAGAACTGATGGCTCCAATGGTGCACGAAGCTGATGGCAAAGTTGACGACAAAGTTCCATATTATAAACTGTTCTCGTTCGCAGATCGTCTCGATTACGCGCTTATGGTCGTCGGCGTAACCACGGCGATTGCAAGCGGACTCTGCTTGCCTCTCATGACGCTTCTGTTCGGAGAACTAGCTGACTCGTTTGGCCAGAATGTCGATACGCGAATAGTTCTTAATGAAGTCTCCAAGGTATGAATTCTTTACACATAACCAAGGAGGAATGTTTCGAGAAATTTCTGCGATATTTTGCCGAAATTTGTTTTTTTTAAGTTGTCGAAACGAAACTATGGCTATATAAGGAGTTTCCGTAAATATTTCATTGATATTTCAAAATTTTGATTTTGGTACATATACTATACAGTTTGTTGTAATATCGCTGCTGAAATTTTACCAAAATTTCGGTAAAATAGCAGTTAATTTCAATAGTTTTTTGTATGAAATGGTGGGAAAGTTGATAGAGCTAAAATCATTTTTTATCCCTTAACTTTTCACTCTTACAAATTTAATTCCAAAAAAATTTGAAATTCAATTTAGTCTCGTACGTTAGACATTGTTCGAATTTAGTCATTTTTCGCTGCTGATGACCATTTTTGCTAGACCATATTTCCCGGCCGAGTTTTGTATATGTGGCACCGGATGTTTCCATGGAATATTATATGAAAAATCTTTAGAATGTATATCATATTATTAGACGGGGTTTATATATTTTGATATTTATAAATTAGTTGTAAACATGTTAATTTGTATAAAATCTAAAGATAAATAGTTAATTGTATTTAAGTTAGTTATAATAATCTGTAGAACATCGTCCCAAATCTCCATATTTTAATGCATTTTTTAGTATTTCCTAAAAAAATTATGGAACCGAAATTTTCATCTGATTACACCAAATGACTGTCCTGTTTTGGCATTTTCATGCTAATGTATTTGAGGGGCCATATTTAGGTGTCTCTAAAGTTTGTATATCTGGCTGTGGGGTCCGGTATTGCAGCTTTTTCGCGTAAGTTTTTAGACCTTATGATTGAATAAGTCAAATAAAAATAGTTAACAGTTACGTAACGAGCGTAACTATTTGCAGAGGTGTCGTGTTGGATGATCACGGGCGAAAGGCAGGCCGTTCGGATTAGGAATTTGTACCTTAAAGCCGTACTAAGGCAAGATATCGGGTTTTTCGATACAGAGACGAACACCGGGGAGATTATAGAGAGGTTGTCGTCTGACACAACAGTAATTCAAGACGGTATCGGGGAGAAGGTGAAACCGTAAAAGTTTTGTATGATGTAATACAGAATCCTAAGTGTATTATATGCTTACGAAAGAATTGCAGGTCGGAAAGTTCCTGCAGCTGTCGGCATCATTCCTCGGAGGATTCGTGATAGCTTTCATCCGAGGATGGCTGCTCACACTGGTCTTACTTTCTGCCATACCTGTTTTAGTTCTGTCGGCCGCGCTGATGACTGTTCTCATGGCGAAACTGATGTCACGTGGGCACGCGGCTTACTCAGAAGCGGCTGTTGTGGTTGAACAAACAATTGGCTCAATCAGAACGGTGAATAAAGATTTGATCAACCGATTATTTTTGTGGCTTTATGTAGCTGGTGAGGTAACGTGGTTTCCTGATGCAGGTTGCATCTTTTACAGGGGAGAAGCAAGCGGTTGATAAATACGAAAAGTGTCTGTACAAAGCGTATAAAGCCGGTGTGCACGAGGGGTTGGCGGCTGGATTGGGTTCGGGTGTTTTTATGTTGGTTCTGTTTTGCAGTTACGCGTTAGCTGTATGGTTCGGTGCTAGAATGATTATTAGCAACGGGTATTCGGGAGGAGCTGTGTTGAATATCATCATGGCTATTCTACTAGGATCATTGTAAGTCATTTTCTCCATTTGCATTCCTCTCTACATATATGTATGTGGATCCTTCATAGGGAAAATTCGCTTGAATTTTCGGAAATGTCTAAGTTCGAGACCTGAATTTTGAGTTTTTCTTATTAGAGTCTTAGATTTTGAATTTTATTCTTAATTCACGACTTGCATCTTAAAAAATACTCACATTATTCAATGTACGGAAGGTTCACTACGATACATTAAGAATTTCAATATACTTCGTATCGTAAATTTCAATCTACTCTTTATTGAATTTTTCATACATCCAATAATATTTTCAGTTTTCCAAGACGTAAGCCCTGAATTGAGAATAAAATTCAAAATCTTGACACCTAATTAAGAAAAACTCACAATTCAGGCCTTCAATTGAAGTTCTGCTATTTTCATAAGCACGTTTCTTATTTTTTTGCCAGTTCGTTAGGCCAAATATCGCCGTGTCTGAGTGCATTCGCAGTCGGTCAAGTTGCGGCATCCAAACTATTTCAAACAATACATAGAAAACCACAAATAGATCCCTACAATGCAGGCGGAGAGGTGATGGAAGACATTAACGGAGACATAGAGTTTCGCGACGTGCATTTTAGCTACCCGGCCAGACCAGACGAGAGCATATTTACCGGATTTTCTCTCACAATACCAAGTGGAACCACACTTGCTTTGGTCGGAGAAAGTGGCAGTGGAAAATCGACTGTGATCAATCTAGTAGAGAGGTTTTATGATCCACAGTCAGGTGAAGTTCTGATTGATGGTGTAGACATCAAGCAGCTTCACCTGACCTGGATTCGGGGGAAAATCGGGCTTGTGAGCCAGGAACCGGTACTCTTTTCGTCGAGCATCAAAGACAATATCGCGTGTGGAAAGGACAATGCATCCATTGCAGAGATTGTAGCTGCTGTTGAACATGCTAATGCTGCTGCATTCATAGATAAGCTTCCTCAGGTGAAATTCTGCATTTGATTCTTAAATATTATTACTCCCTCCATCCCACTGAATTTTGCGGGGCTGAATAAGTTGACTTTATCAAAGGTATTGATTGAGGGTGGAGATTGTGAGAAAAATTTCCTTTTTAAGAGTGTGCAAAATTAAATGGGACTGACGAAAAAGACAAGTGTGCAAATTTAAGTGGGACGGAGGGAGTACAAAGTAAAAATGATATAAGTATTATCAGGGAAGGACATTTCAATGAGATCTTGCATAAATTTTTATTTTTCAGCACATTGTTTGATGATGCAATATATATTTCACCAAATTTTCGGTGAAATTTCGGTTTATTTTGATTCGGTGGTGCTTTGTTGTAATTTTACCGAAATTTTAAAAAAAATCGGTAAAATTTCGTTTTATTTGAAAATCTAGGGCATTTATTGGACATAGATTTTGACATCATTTGTTGATGGATCATCATCATAATTTTGTTATTAATAAATAGTAATGTCGAATAAGAAAAATTCAAAATGTATATCATATTTGAGACAACGTTTAGGTAGTTTAATGTAGTATTTATAAAGTAGTTATTTATATAAAAGATTTAAAATAAATATCTGTATTGAAGTTAGTTATAATGATCGGTAAAATGTCCTATTAAATTTCCATATTTTAATGTATATTTAAGTATTTTTCAAAAAAAAATCCAAAATTTCCATCTATATCTAACTTTTGGTCGATATTTCCGTAAAATTAAATCACCAAAATTTCAGCCGCAACCGAAATTTTCACCTTGATTATAAGTTTATAACCAATGACGAAAATATCAATTTTTACAGAAATATTGATATTCTAATTTTTTAAAAATATCAATATCGATGGAAATATTTAACCAATATAACAAAATGTACATTATATAAACGGACATCGATAAAAACTGAAATATCATAAACAACTTGTACCTACAATTTCGTTTCGGTTATCTAAAAAAAAAGAAAAATATTTCGATGAAATATCTAGATATTTTCGTCCCTGATTATAACCAACATATTTTTTTTATTTCTTTTAGGGCCTAGAAACAATGGTAGGTGTGAATGGAACTCAGCTTTCAGGAGGGCAAAAGCAAAGAATTGCTTTAGCCAGAGCAATTCTTAAAGACCCTAGGATTTTGCTTCTTGATGAAGCTACAAGTGCTCTTGATGCTGAATCGGAGAGAACTGTACAGGAAGCACTGGAGAGGCTCATGGTTAACCGAACAACGCTTATTGTTGCTCATCGTCTTAGTACGGTAAAAAATTCAGACGCGATTGCTGTTCTTCACAAAGGGAAGATCGTTGAAAAAGGTCTATAATGATTCAAATATTTACTCCCTCCATTTCATTTTAATCAATGTTTTAAAAAACGACAGACGATAATCTGGCGGTGGACTAAGATAGAGGGATTAAGCGGGGAGAGTTGGGAAAAAATGTAGATGGTCGAGGATAGATCAGCCCTTAGAAAGGCTTAGGAGGGGTTAAGCAAGGTTTTTATAGGATTAAGCGGAAGAGTCAGGAAAAAAACGTAGATAGTCAAGGATAGTCCTACACTTAGACGGGTCTAGTCGGAGTTGGACGGGGACTTTTAGACAATTTTTAATTTGATGTTTTAGAATAGAATGAATAAAATAAGGATTAAGTAGATTGATAAATATATCCGAGTAAATAGTAATCACCTTTCTCTCTGGTTAATCCCTAAAATTAGTTCTTAATAGTTATCCGCTATCTCTCTCTCATACAATAATTAAAAATTAAAAAAATAAGTATTTTAGAATTAAGATAAAGCCAAATAGGAAAAGATATTGAAAAGTATCTAAAACCATAATTAGAAAAATACTCAACATTTTAAAATGACAATTAAAATAAAACGAAAGGAGTATACTTTTTAAAGAGTGAGTCAGCATTAAATTTTACTTTTTTTTCTTTTTAATTTTTAAATTCCAGCGTGTAACTCTATTAGCCACATAGGCAAAATTTGACAAAAAAAACAAGCAGAGAGAGGTTATAATTGTTAATTTTTATTGGTTATGATTTAATCAACAATTATTGAAAGGCTATGATTCTAATTGATCAGGTTCACATTCAGAACTAATACAAAATCCTGAAGGAGCATACAGTCAGCTCATACAACTTCAAAATTCAGATAAAGATGCAACAAAAGGATCTACCAATGATATTAACGTGGATTCGGGGAGGCTTTCGTCCTCGTCCGAAATCGGAAACAGTTTCCGTCGTTCTATTGCAACAGCATACGAAGAGCCGCAAACAAAACCAGCCGAACAGCATAGCGTATCACTATACCGCTTGGCCCGCCTAAACAAGCCCGAAATCCCCGAGCTAATACTCGGATCCTTCGCTGCAGTTATCAATGGTGCAGTTCTACCCCTATTCGGGCTCCTCTTTTCAAGTATAATCAAAACATTCTACAAGCCATCCCGAGAGCTACATAGGGACTCCAAATTCTGGGCCTGTATGTTTGTAGCTCTCGGAGTGGCATCCGTTGTGGCAACCCCACTACGGACGTACTTCTTTGCAGTGGCGGGATGTAAGTTGATCCAACGGCTACGGTTGATGTGTTTTGAGAAGGTGGTTCATATGGAGATTAAATGGTTCGATCAGATTGAGAACTCGGGAAGCGCGGTTGGCTCTCGCCTTTCGTCAGACGTGAAGGCCGTGCGGAACCTCGTTGGTGAATCGCTTGCTTTGATAGTGCAGAATGTTGCAACAGCTGTCGCTGGTTTGATCATTGGGTTTGGGGCAAGCTGGGAATTGTCCCTTATAGTGATTGTTATGCTGCCTCTCATTGGACTCAATGGGTATTTTCACATGAAATTTGTTACCGGTTTTAGTGCAAACTCAAAGGTTCGTCATTTCAACTTTTCGTATTTTTGCACTTCGTTGTAATAAATTTTTTCTTTGCAATTTATCATCTAAGATTTACAATCTGGTACAGTTTGTCAACTAGAAGAAATCTCAATCGTCCACTACTGGACACGTTTATATCAATCCATGATTGAGATTTTATTCAAGATGCCAATTTGCATCAGCTTCAAGTTGATATGATTAATTGCAACAACGATAAAGTTTGCATGTCAAATTATAATTTTCCCTAGAAATTATGATTGAATCAGCTTCCACATCCCACCCACTAGCTTGTGACATCACCATTCATTATATACACATGATGTGTATTAGTATAGTTGGAATAGAAGATGAAATACCATTTAAAATTGAGAATTTAGTTTGGATCTAATGTTAACTTTCTTTTTTGGCAAAGTTTCATGTGCACCAGTTGTACGGTACAATCCGGGTTGAGTATCACGATTTATGCTTAAGGTATTACATGTCCTGGGTAAAGGTACTACAATACCTATAACAAGGACATGTAATACTTTTAAGTATAAATGATGAAATCTTTTCAGCATACTACTTTTACCCATTACATGTAATATCTTTATGCATAAATAGTAATACATTTTGACCATACCCAAATTGCACGAATCTTAGATCTGTGTAACTGGTGCACAATAAACCTCTCCTTTTTTTTTTTGGGGGGGGATGCCATTATTTTAACCAATCTTAGTGGGGTAAAAGACTAAAGAACCCTCTCATCATCGATAACTATATAGTGGTTGAGACAAAGGAGGTGAGAGGGCACTTTAGTCATTTTATCCTAAAAATGGATAAAAAATAGTTTGGTTCAAAGTGGTTGAAATAATTGCTTCTTTCGCCAGATTATACTAAATTACATCCCAACTTAAGCCCCTAGAGAGTAATCACATCATAATGAATAAGGAAGGAATGTTAATTTTCCTCTTCTTTTAACGTACTACGTAACGACCCTATTTTCATAGAAATTTCTTAATGAAAGACAATTTCTAATCAAAATGTTAAAGGAACCACATAAACATGGATATAAATTATCATTTAAATGGACGACTACGAAATGCAAGTATACTGATTCAAGTTATGACAGAAATTGTACGAGGAAGCAACTCAAGTTGCGAGTGATGCGGTCGGAAATATACGAACAGTGGCCTCATTTTGTGCAGAAAAGAAGGTGATAGAACTTCACCAACACAAATGTGAAGGTCCAGTCCGATTAGGAATCCGACACGGATTGCTTAGCGGCGCAGCCTTCGGAATCTCCCTCTTCTTTCTCTACTCAGTTTACGCTACTAGTTACTACGCTGGTGCTCGTCTTGTCCATGCTGGCAAAATCACATTCGCTGAAGTTTTTCGCGTAAGCTCCCTCCTACACAACCCACTGTTGTGATCATATAAGCTATGTATCATGAAAGGTGAATTCCTCAAAATTATTTACACAATAATGGAAGGAATTTATACATTTAACGATAACATATTTTGATATCTAGCCCTTGCAAATCCAATCACCTACTACACAGTGTGCGAATTTTCAATATACAACACCCACAACATGCTTGCAGGGACTTATAAAAAGTATTTCAATAACTGAGAGACCTTTACAACTAATTTTACAATTGAGGGACCTTCAAATGGCAGGTATTCCTCGGTCTGAGCATGACAGCTGTAGGAATATCACAGTCGGGGGCCCTTGCCCCCGACTCTGGCGTAGCCAAGATTGGTGCTGCTTCAATTTTCAAACTTCTTGACCAGAAATCAGAAATAGATTGTGCTGACAACTCTGGAGCGACATTAGAAACTGTAAAAGGAGATATAAGGTTTCTCCATGTCAGTTTTAAGTATCCAAGTAGGCCTGATGTCCAGATTTTTAAAGACCTGTGCTTGGCAATTCATTCCGGAAAGGTAAAAACATCATTGATCAACATGTGGCTCTGAGCATGGGTAGGAAGGGTTCCTCCCCAAGGCCTTGAACCCCAAATTTTATTTTTTCATGTATATAAATATTATATTATGCGAGAAATAATTTTAGTAATATAATATTTGTAGAATAGTGAATATAACCAAACATAAGTCGTAGCAATATCGAATCCATCTGTGCAGACGGTTGCAGTTGTTGGGGAAAGTGGTAGTGGAAAATCGACTATCATTTCTTTATTGCAACGATTTTATGATCCGGATTCAGGCCAAATCACACTAGATGGTTATGAGATCCAGAAGTTGAAAGTGAAGTGGTTAAGGCAGCAGATGGGTCTGGTGAGCCAGGAGCCTGTGTTGTTTAACGATACAATCCGGGCCAACATTAAATACGGAAAGGATGGCAATGCCACAGAGGCGGAGATTGTGGCAGCTTCAGAGTTGGCAAATGCTCAGACATTCATCAGTGCCTTGCATAAGGTATGTCAGTTTCAAAATAAACACGCATTCCATCCCCAGAAAAAAAAAGAGTCATGTTTGTATAAATAACATACTTATCAGCTACTAATAATATTTGAAATCTACGAACACTGGACATGTATAGGGGTATGACACAATTGTTGGTGAGAGAGGGATCCAGTTATCGGGTGGGCAGAAGCAACGGGTTGCAATTGCAAGAGCCTTAGTAAAGGATCCAAAGATTCTACTACTTGATGAAGCGACAAGCGCACTTGATGCGGAATCCGAGAAAGTAGTTCAAGATGCCTTAGAGCAAGCTATGGTGGATAGGACCACCATAGTAGTGGCTCATAGGCTATCCACAATAAAAAATGCAGATTTAATTGCAGTAATAAAAAATGGAGTTATTGTTGAAAAAGGAAAGCATGAGACTTTGATTAATAGGAAAGATGGTATCTATGCATCTTTACTAGCACTTCATGATTGTGCCTCCTCTTCTTAAGCAATTTGAAGGGGGGGAAGCAATAAATTCATGCATTTTCTCATTGGATTTATCATATTCTCCTCTTACTCCACTTGTTTGAAAGATAATTCTGGGCATAAAATTATTTTTCATCCCATAATTTTTAGTTCGTTTGACTTTTGCCTTAATCTTCTTTATTTTCGTCTCATAGTTAAAGAAATTGCTCGTATTTGAATCAATTCTCACCGTTGATTATAGAGAAGATTTTAAGAGATATTTTATTCGCATGTAAATGAGATGCATATACATGTACAATTGACTTTTGTAGTTACAAAGGATCCGATGTAGGATACAATACAAAACAATAAATACAATACACCTAATACACCCATCAAGATGGAGCATGTTCAGTGACACCAATCTTGGTCATAAGAGACAATCAAGCACGACAAAGGGGTTTTTGTGAGTGCATTAGCAAGTTGATCAATAGAGAAACATGAGCAACCCGAACTTGAGAAGTCCTGACAAGGTCCCGTATGAAGAGATAATCTATGGCAATATGCTTCATTCGAGAATGGAATACCGAATTTGAACATAAATATGTGGCCCCAGTGTTATCATTGTAGATGATAGACATAGATGGAAGATGAACATGAAGCTCAATGAGGATAGAGCGAGTCCACATGAACTTCAGCAACTGCAATAGCAAAGGATCGATACTTTACTTCAGTGGAGGAGCGAGCAACAACACGTTGCTTGCGGGAGCTCCAGGGAATGAGATTGGACCCAAAACACAATATAAACACTACTAGAAGTGTGATAATCACAATTACCCGCCTAATCAACATCAGTGAAGCAATGAAGTGATATAGGAGAGTCAGGGCGAACAGTGATGCCAAAAGGTCTCATGCCGTTGACGTAACGAAGAAGTCGTTTCACCGCACCCTATTTTACTTGAACTGAGAAAATAAGACATTTTTCATTTGAAACAAGCTTCTTATATTGGAAAAAAACTTTTTTAAACAACATTTTTTATAAGATGAAGTGAGTATGTCTTATTGTCAATCGTTTATACCTCCTAAAAACTAAAAGCCAAATCGGAGATCGTGAAAAGTATATTAATTTGATAGATTTGTCATAAAAGACGGAGTTAAGACAAAAATGTTACAAGACTTTTAAATATCGAATGAAAAGAGAAAGAAAAATAAAAGATTTATTTTGGTAGCTAAAAGAGACATGTGTACTAGAGAGAACTTGTTGAGAGGGAAATAAAATTTGACTATCAATTGTGCAACAGTTAAAACAACATGAATTAATTTTATTTACTTTTTTTTTATATAAATTTATTTACACAAATTGAGAATGATAATTATTTCCATGACCTTGGTTGTGGAAGAGGTTGGTCAACCAACCTATTCTACAACCCAACCCCTTTTCACAACCTGCCACATGTCGGTACCTCATTTGTTGTGTTAAATTATTTATTGGATATAATTTTAATAATAAATAAATAGTATAATTTTTATTTTATAAAAATTAAAAAAATTATCAAAATTCTTATTTTTTTTCTCTACAAGTAGAATCTAATGTTGATATATTTTGAATAAAAATTTGAAGCTCTTTATTTTATTCTAATTATAAATAGTTGGCTCGTCTGGACCGGTCCGATGGGCTAAATCCTCGGCGGACCCCGGGCCGATCCGATAATCTTAGTATATTATAGGGAAATATCACGGGTCGGACGAATATATCTAGGACTAACTAAATTTGGTCCCGCTAATTAAATATATAAGTTGTATCTTTTATATTTGTAATTTAGTATTTCAGACATGTATTTGTAGCTTAATTTATTTTTTTCGATTTCGTAATTCAACTTTTGCAATTTTAATTTGGTTATTATTTTAGCATATTATTTTAAACGTACGGGAAAAATAAAATCGACTTATTGTAATTACGGAATTCAAATATTTTTTTATTCTTGAAATATATTAGAAAAAACGCGAAAAAATAATATGCAATTATTAACCGTATCAAAAATATTAATTTTATTGGAAAATAAGATCTGTATTTGGATAAAAGAAATTAATATATATTAAAATATTAGGTTGGGTTGGGTTGTTGATAAAGTATGAAAATGTATTTTTTAAGTTGTGGAGTAGGTTGTGTATGTGGAAGAGAGAGAAATGAATATTTAATTGATAGGTTGGGTCGTGGGAGGTTGTTGATAAAGATGGTCTAATAACAAAGGGGATGTCCGATTAATTGAAAGTGGTAAATGCGCTTTTAAGGGTCCAAATCTATTTGGCGGGAAACACGAAGCGAGCCATTCTCCCCAACCAACCCAATAACTAAGCGTATTCAGTACGTCTCTTTATCTTCTCTATATTAAACGTCACTCACCACCGTCGCGCCTTTTCCGGCCTCTCGAGAATCCTCCTCCGCCGCACACTAACCCTCCTCCGCCGCACTGTAAGATATCCCTCTTTCTTACTGTACTACACAGAGAAACATTTACTCTATACATCTGTGCGTATTACGTGTTTGCAATATTGTCTCAATGTATGTTGTTGCAGGTTTTGAAGCTTTTTTTTTAATTCCAGTTGCGCTTTACATATAGTTATTTCGATCGGCGCATAATTTACTCTATACATCTGTGTATGTTACTCTGTACATCTTGTATATTACTCAGTACATCTGTGTATATTACGTGTTTGTAGTATTGTCTCAATGTAATGTATGTTGTTGCAGACTTTGAAGCATTTATGATTCCAATCGCGCTTTACATTGTAGTTTTTTTTATCTGCGCATGGTACTTAGTATACACTATACAGAAACATTTGCTCTATACATCTATGTATATTACGTGTTTGTAATATTGTCTCTATGTATGTCGATGCAGATTTTGAAGCTTTTATGATTCCAATCGCGCTTTACATTGTAGTTTTTCGATCGGCACATAGCACTTAGTATACAGAAACATTTTCTCTATACATATTACGTGTTTGTAATATTGTTTCTATGTATGTTGCAGATTTTGAAGCTTTTTGTTACATGTCGTTATTTCGATCGATGCATAATAATTAGTATACAGAAACATTTACTCTGTATACTATGTATATTACGTGTTTGTAATATTGTCTCTATGTATGTTGTTGCAGATTCGAAGCTTTTATGATTCCAGTCGCGCTTTACATGTAGTTATTTCGATTGGTGCATAATAATTAGTGTACAGAAACATTTACTCTATACATCTGTGTCTATTACGTGTTTGTAATATCGTCTCCATGTATGTTATTGCAGATTTTGAAGCTTTTAGGATTTCAGTCGCGCTTTACAAGTAGTTATTTCGTTCGGCGCGTGATAATTAGTGTACTGCACCTGTTACTTGATAGGCTCGCTTTATAATGACGGTATTGAGGTCCAGGAAAATTTTGCCTAGTGTTGCGCCTAAACCGTCACAGCCAGAAAATGTAGCTATTGAACCTGTGACCCCATCCAAATCCTCTGAATTGGATCCATCTTCGAACAATACGACCCCTAGTTCAAGTTCCCCGGCTCAAAATCGTGAAATAGGGTTTCGCTCTGGGGACAGCTCTATTGTGGTTTCTGAATGTGGAATTGTGCGAAGGCTCAGTGCTCGATTGGTGAAAAAAGCAGGTGCAGAAAATGTTGAAGTTGTGAGTGCAAAAAGGAAGAATGTTGAAAGGAGGTCTTTAAATGGTGATTTTGATTCGAGGAATTTGGGGAGACGGCCTTCTGATCTCAAATTGGAGGGTGCAGACACAGGTGAGATTTCTGACCCAGTTATTGTGCAGCCGATTTTACAGGATATGAGTGATGGAAAGGGAAACTTGAAGTATGGTGCTAGTGTTGCCAAAGAAACTTGTACGGTGAAGACTGAGTCTTGTGGGAGACGTAAGAGGAAATCCAGCATGGAGGTGGAAGAATTGGATTCGGATGATGAGGTGGAAAAGGGCATCTTGAGCTTGAGGTCAGGTAAGAGAATTGTGAAGAGAGAAATGAGAGATGGCATTGGTTGTGATGGTGATCTTTTTGAAGTAGTTGTGAATAGTGAAGATGGTGGTGTTGTTGCGAGTGGTAAAATGTTATCAGAGAGTATGTCAGTGGCAAAACCAGAAGAAGATGAAAATGGCCGCCGGAAGGAGGAGATGAAATGTATCAAAGAAGAGGAAGGTAATGATAAATTTGTTTCTGAGACATCAGTTGTTAATGGTTCTGCTCCATCGAATTTCAAGTTACATGATAGAAAACTGTCACTTGGTGATCCAAATCGAGATGCTAACGATTTTACTAGAGCAAGTTTGAAAGGAGTAGTCAAAGATGATGGTGGTACTGCAATTGAAACTGGTGTGAAGACTAGAAGGAGAGCGAGCATAGAAGAGAAAGGGAAAATGAAAGTTGGAGTCGGGCCTTCCTCCTCTAATGCTGTTGACACAGCAGCGCTTAAAGTTGAAAATGTGAATGAAAGTAGTGCGTCAGGTGCTGAACACCCAGCAAATAATGAAGCATTGCAGGAGGATGTCCAGGTGGGAGATGCTAATCAGGCTGTGGATGATGCAAGAAATGCTCACCGGGAACGGTTTCGAAGGTTTGCCAGGCAAAATGCATCTCGATTCGCTCATTTCTCTTCACAAGACGAACTGGGAAGCCATCCTCGTGTAGTTGCTGGTAGAGAAGCTCCATTGCCCGCATTAGATAGTGGAACAGAAGACTGGCCTGGGCCCTTTTCTACCGCCATGAAGATCATTAAGGATCGTGGAGGTAACAGGAATGGAGAGCGGCATAGTGCTTCTACCAATAAAAGTGGGGCTGTCGAACTAAAGTGGACTCCCAAGAACCAAGAGTCATGCAAACACCAGATGCAAGCTCCCTCGTTAATAGATCTATGCTTGTCAGTTCTTTCTAAAAATGCTGATGCCATCAGTTCTCTTGACTTTGTCCCAGATGTGCTGAGACACAAGATCTGTTGTTATCTTTGTGACGGTCGGAGAATGGATGGTCATTTTCTTGAATTGCTTGTACATGGTACTCCAACAGAGATACGTGTACGGGAGTGTTCCTGGTTATCTGAAGACCTATTCACCAAGGCATTTGAAGGTTGTGATGCCAGCAGGCTGACGGTATGATTACTTGTTATTTGTTAATGAATATTTTGTGTAATAACTGCTTTTTATTACAAATAAAGATAGAAGTTCCTTTTGTTTCTGTGGTATGTGTCTCTTGTCGTGGTCAATATCCCATGGCTTATATATTCTTTTCTTGTATTGGGAGGGGATGGTAAGTTTGATTTGCTCGGTTTATCAACTTTCAACTTTGTTAGATATTCAGTATTTTGACAAATAGTACAAATGTCGCAATAGTTTGCAAGAATTAAAACGAACATATAAAAACTATCCAATGCATTCGACATACAGCTTCAGTTTCAAAATTTTATGAAGTGTTTGTAATTTTTTTCAATAATATTAGTTGGGTCCTAATTCAGAAATCAAATCAAAAGTCTGGTTGGCAGAAATTTTAGAATTGTAGCCATATATGAAATGAACTGTGGTTTTAGATTTGCCTTAAATTACGTCAATTTGGTTTCCTCATTTGGTTAACTTCTTTTTATGCAGCCTCATGAATGAAATAGGTGTGCGTGTGTCTGTGTGTGAATGGTTGGCTGTGTTCAAATTATCTTTCAATATCCATGCTTTAAGCAGGTTGTTGCTGTTTGATTATATATTTAATTTAATGCTCTTCCTCATTGATCTGATGTTGTTTAAGACAATCTTTTTAACTGTCCTTGTATGGGTTGTATTTACTTATTTAGCAACACTTGATGCACTTCTATCTGTGATGTACCTGACATTATTATTCCCGGAATAGGTGTTACAATTTGATCAATGTGGAAGTTGTATGCCAGACCATGCACTGCATACTGCCTTGGCTCGTTCACCAAATAGCCTTCCTTCTTTGTCCACAATATCATTGAAGGGTGCATATCGTCTCACAGATGCTGGACTACGGCTGCTAGTTTCAGCTGCTCCATCTCTTAAATCTATAGATATCAGTCAGTGCCCCATGCTTACCGCTGAGGGAATCTGCTCTCTGTCCACCTCAC
The DNA here is from genome assembly GCA_958295605.1 of Ajuga chamaepitys. Taxonomy (NCBI): domain Eukaryota; kingdom Viridiplantae; phylum Streptophyta; class Magnoliopsida; order Lamiales; family Lamiaceae; genus Ajuga; species Ajuga chamaepitys. Next base: position 470,949 of record OY282505.1, on the reverse strand, counting down.
TCGGATCCGTTTTAAGGGAATTATACTTAAATAATTGCCATGGAATAGAAGCTATGCTTATTCTCCCAGCACTGCAGAAGCTAGAGAAATTGGAGGTCTTATCTGTAGCTGGAATTCAGACAGTTTGTGATGATTTTGTTAGGGAGTTCGTCTCTACAAATGGTTGCAGAATGAAGGAGCTTGTTTTAGCAGATTGCGTGTCAGTGTCTGATGATGAACTTGATTATATACATATATATTTATATATACACACGTCATTTGGTTTTCTTATTGAGCCTAGCCATTACAATTTTCTGGCTCTATAGGATACCCAACATTTTGATCAGACTATTGACTTTTTTTTTTTTATATTTTTGTAGGGAGTTGACTGATTTTTCTGTAAAGCTCATTGGCGACACTTGTTCTGATTTACAAGCAATAGACCTCACAAATTTGGGCAAATTGACAGATATCTCCATAGTTCATCTTGCAAATGGTTGCAGCGCAATTCAGACACTAAAATTTTGTCGCAATGCATTCAGGTATGAGTTATTACGTTCAAGTTTGTTTTTGTTCTGATGCTAAGTTAGTTACTAGTTACTACGGTCGAAGGGACATAGCACTAGGAGTGGGAAAATTGCATAAGAGGATTATGCTACTTTCTTAATGCCTGTTCCTTGGCTCCTTCTTTATTTATTTATTTTTCAATCAAAGAAATCCGTAATTCCTGTCTTGTTTTTTGATCTAATCCTATCAGTGTGTCGGGTATATCGTTTTTATTCCTGAGAATTGAAAAATTTACAGTTGAGATTTCTTTCCTTAATGTTCCGACAGTGATGAAGCCATTGCTGCATATCTCGATGTTCGTGGAGCATCTCTGAAAGATCTGGCACTTAATAATATTACCCAGGTAAGATCTCATAAGTTATTAACAAGGCTTATGTTCCCTACTATAAACACCATGATATACATAAGTTGACAAATGCTTTTTGAAAGCTTTATTAAGATTAAATTCTTTCTAAAAGAATGATAGGCGCAGGTGCTGGTAACAGCAGAAATATCATACTGTTTAGGCACTGAAAACGTTCTTGCAGAGTTGGACTACACAAAATGTAGTCGCACAGTGGGGGACTGTACTATGTTCTTGAAATATTAGAGGGGTGTTTTTCATTGCTTAAACACACCTGCTTTTAGCTTTTCAGCTTTCTGAAAGCTGTAAGAGGTGTTTGCTAATTGAAAATTCTACTTAAAAAACTGCTTTACCTCAAAAGCAGCAAGCAACTGTGACTTGCTTTTCCTCACAATCATTTTTATCTCAAACACTATCTACTTCTATTTAAAAATGATTTTCCCCGCAACCTCTAAATTTAATCACTTTTCTAAAATCAAGAGCAATGAGAAACACTCCTAAAATGGATTAGACTTTCAAATATGGTCTTGGAAGAACAAAGCAATAATATTTAATGTCAATTTCTGTATGGAAACCTGTGACGTGATAGGAAAAGTAACAAAAAATAGATATTTTCCACGAAGGACAGAAACTGTATTGTGTGCACAACGATACCAACTTAATTCAACTTATTTGTTAGTTTAGCTAACAGCGGAGTAGAATGGTTCAGTTAAATCTGTAGTAAATTAGAGGAGCCATTATAATGCTTTATGGTTCTAACGGTTCTTTGCATTTTTGCTCTCTAACAGCTGCGTAATGTATTTCAGGTTTCAAATCATACCGCTCTTTCTCTTGCCAGAAACTGCAGAAACCTAAGGAGTTTGGACTTATCTTGGTGCCGCAATTTAACCAGTGAAGCACTTGGATTGATTGTTGATTCGTGCGTATTTCTGGAAACACTCAAATTGTTTGGCTGTACCCAGGTATATATTCTATTCTAATCAATTGACTATAACTTTTACAAATTCTAGTTTAGTGCATTAGATGGAACGAAATTTTGGGTTCCTTACCAAGACTGCATTTGATGTTGCGACTGTTTGTGCACTTATTGAACTTCAGTCGCACCTATTATGGCTTTTTAGGCTATTTCAACCAGAAAAGAGAAAAAGAAGAAACGAAAAAAGAAACTTGTTTGTTGAAGAGTTGGGTATTTAGTTTATATAGCATTCGATGGAACGAAATTTTGGGTTCCTTACGTAGACTGGATTTGATGTTGCGACTGTTAGTGCACTTATTGAACTTCAGTCGCACATATTAGGCTTGTTAGCCTATTTCGACTAAAAAAGAGGAAAAGAAGAAATGAAAAAGGAAACTTGCTTGTTGACGAGTCAGGTTTTTTAGTTTATAGCATTAGGTGGAACAGAATTTTGGGTTTCTTACGTAGACTGGAATTGATGTTGCAACTGTTTGTGCACTTATTGAACTTCAGTCACACCTATTTGGGCTTTTAGCCTATTCGACCAAAAAAGAGAAAAAGAATAAACGAAACTTGTTTGTGAAGAGTCGAGTTACAAAATGGTGGTTGATTTGCAGGTTACAAATGTTTTTGTGGACGGGCATTCAAATCCACAGGTGAAACTTATTGGACTGAAGATGACGCCGTTACTGAAAAATATCGAGGTTCCTGACTTCCTTGTGGGCCCACTGCGATACTCGTCTGCCTGCGTTTGAATTACCACGACAAACAAGTCTCGTTCGAACATGGACTAGGTACACACATTTTGGCTGTCACTGGTTTATCTTTTGTCATACGAAACACTATTTTTGGTGTTATAATGTAACTGTCTGTGTTTGGTATTTACCGTCTTTTTTGCTCTCACAGACACACAAATTATGGTGCAGATTTTGTAACACTTTAGGATAAAGTGGATGATTTAAAGAGGGTCATTAATTTGGTCCTTTTATGCTCTATATATATATATATGTATTTCTGGTATTGAATGCTTGATTGCTGATAATTTGCTTTCATTTGTTGGCCTTTTTAATTGTTTTTCATCTTTGTAGTTTGAGGAGAGTAGGGTTGTTAACGAAGATAACGTTGGGTAAAAAATTTGTATATCGAGCTCGATTAGCGTTTGTTTAAACACATTTATTCATGTTCATTTTATAATGAAACATTGAAAGATTTGCTCGTTAGCGGCATGTTATAAGCTTGTTTAAAATAATAATAATAATATTAATGTTTTTATATTATTCAGGTAACTCATTGAAAATACCCACGAATTTGTTGTTATAAGAAAGAAATCCAAGATTTTTTTGTACGAAACATGAATAATATCTAATATTCATGTTCATGAATACAAAATATAAACAAACTTGTTCATTAATGTTCCTAAGCAATTTTAGATGATTAATGAACATCAAGTTAACAAACTTGTTTGAATTTGGATTTTTAAAATTTGCTAATATTACTCAAATAATCCAAAACTTGGTTCCGTTGGATAATGGCCTTATTGAGGAACAAAGGCAAAACTCATGCAATATTGTCTAAATTTCCCCATTGCGAAGAAACATTCTTATTTAGACTGGAACTCATAGGGAAGAAAAATTATGAATGACATCAAAGATACAGTATATACAGAAAGTTATTCGATTATTTATACATATATACATTTACATATTGTTAGTTAATTAAGATTTGGTACATCTTTTGTAATAATAATTGGATCTTCGGATCCAAAAAGCCCCCTAATTGGGCCAAATGCAGACACAGCCTATTCCTACTGGGCCAACTGCGAATTTTTGAGGACGTATTTGTTTAAGATTGGAAAATGTAGAGTTACTATTGATCGGTGAAGTATATGAATGTGCTTATTTAAAATTGGGTCACCTCAATGAATCGAAGGTAATCCAAAATAAACACAACCTAAATTTGTTTAATGAAAACACTAATTATCCTCTAGTATAGAAGTATGTGATGATTCATATTGGGCACATTGCATAATACGTAGAGGTGGTATTTCAGTCCGCCCGACTCGGCCAGACCAAGCTCATCGGATTAAAGCCATAACTTGGTTCAGGTCTGTTGAGCCCAACGATTTCATGGACCAATAATTATTGAGTTAATTCAGTCCACACCCTTAACTATACAATCGGACGGCTCCGTAGTTCGTGGGCTTTTAACCCATTAGGTCGGGTATGTTGTGCCGATGATATGCGAGCCTGTGACCTTGCCAATCTAATTTATTTAACATCCCTATGTGACATGACTATTTGACTGATGGAATTGGAAACTAGGGCCTTTTCCGGATGAGAATGTGACATATTCAAATAAATATGTCGTCGTACATTTTTTTTTAAATGGGCAAATTCTATCCTACTCATGTGGATAGTGTTCCATTTAGATGATTTACCACACATTCAAAAAATGTATGAATATCAAAACAAAGTTAGCCATTAGATCATTATACACTTTTCAAGACTTTTCAAGTGTATGGTGGATCACTCACTTAGGTAGCTACCCACTTAGTATAGAATAAGGCTTCCAAATGGAACTAAAGCAAATTTATTTCTATTTTTTCTTAATGGGCTATATCTTAGTTATATAGGGTAGAATGAATAAAACAAGATGAAATGAGGACCTATAAAAAATAATTTTTATAATAAAAATAAAAGAAAAGAAAATGAATGAAAAGGGAAGCAAATTGCTATCAAGAGCAGGGGTGTCAACTCAAGCCACCCAACTCGGTTCAGTTTATTAGGTCAATATTATAAGTGGGATCAAATTGATCCGTACAAAATTATATTTAGTCAAATATTATCGATCTCCGTCTAACTCATCCACTTAAACATACTAAATATTTTAGGCCGGTTAATGATCCTTCGACCCTTTAGCCTATTAGATCGAATTTGTTGGGCTGACAATACTTCCGACCTAAATTCTTATAATCTCATCGGGTGGGTCTGATTTTGTAAGTACTATTCAAGAATAGAATTGACAATCAGCTCGCCCGATGCCCGGCCAACTCATTGGACCAAGATCATAAGTCGAATCGGGTCTATGAGCTAATAATTATTGAGTCTAATCTAACCCCCTTAGTATAAAATATGTTGCACTTTGGTGCATCGCATCGACCATATTGAGTTCGATGATTATACAAACCTAGATTTCTATGATTCAATATAAAATATCGATGAGCCAGTCCATTGAACCCGGCCGATGTGAGAGTGTCCTACTTTGAAAATAAAAATTAAAAGAAAAGGAAAAAGTGAACAAAAGGGAAAATCTAAAAGATCGTGGCAGCCCGAAAATAAGTTCTCACAGGTCACTCAGTACAAACTCGATTTTGAAAACCCCCTTTCTTCCTGCACCTCTAAACCTAGCGTCAATGGCGAACGTGGAAGCTGAGGCAGTTGATTTCGAGCCAGAGGAGGATGACCTCATGGACGAGGATGTCGGCGACGGCTCTCCCGGTCGAACCGCCGCCGCGCCTCGCCTGAAATCCGCCATCACCGGTGGCGGTTCCGCCTTGGCTCCTAAGAAGACCAAGGGCCGCGGTTTCCGCGATGAGGCGACTGCTGAAGCTGACCGTAATGCTCGCATGGCTGCCCGCTTCGACTCCCTCGACACTGAAGGCGGCCCTGGCCCCGAACGTTGTCAGTACCAAAAACCCTAACCATGTTTATTTATCTTGTCTGCTTTTTTTTTTTTCCTGAATTTGAGCTTTTTTTTTAACTGTTTCATTCGTATATTTAGAACTTCTAATTTACTAAGCTCAATCTTTTTTTTTAAAAAAAAAATCGAATACTGTCGGTTTTGGGGGGGTTTTCCTCCTTGTTTTGATGTTATTATTGATAAATTGTATCCAAAAGTTTCTGAAATGCTTTTCTGTTAGTTTTTGGGACACATGTTGCTATGGCAGTAATGGTTAGTGTCTTTGAAACTGAATCTGTAAACATGGATGGATGATAGGGAGTTCGATTTCTGTTATTGTTATTGGTTGACAAATCCAAGTTCTGGATACCCCGGCCTAGATATTCCAATTGTCCAAAACACTTTAGCTGGATATTATTAAATATTTGTATCCAAATGCTTACTGAAAGGCTTTTCTGTTAGTTTTTGGGACACATGTTACTATGGCATTGATGGTTAGTGTCTGAAACTGAATCTGTAAACATGAAAATGGGTGATAATAGTGTTGAAGTTATGGTATAATCAATTCCATATGCATTTAGGGAGTCGAATTTTGTTATTGTTATTGGTTGACGAATCCAAGTTCTGGATACATAGGGCTAGATATTCCAATTGTTCAGAAACACTTCAACTGGATATTATTAAATAAATTGTATCCAAATGCTTACTGAAATGCTTTTCTGTTAGTTTTTGGGACGTATGCTGCTATGACATTAATGGTTAGTGTCTTCGAAACTGAATCTGTAAGCATGAAAATGGGTGATAATAGTTGTTGAAGTTCTGGTATAATCAATTGCATATGCATATAGGGAGTTCGAATTTTTGTTATTTTTATCGGTTGACGAATCCAAGTTCGGGATACCTACGACAGATATTACGATTGTCCAATTCAGAAACACTTTAACTGGATATTATTAAATAAATTGTATCCAAAATTCGAAATGCTTTTCTGTTAGTTTTGGGGCAGATGCTACTCTGACATTAATGGTTAGTGTCTTTGAAACTGAATCTGTAAGCATGAAAATGGGTGATAAAAGTTGTTGAAGTTCTGGTATAATCATTTGCATATGCACATAGGGAGTTCGAATTTTTGTTATTGTTATCGGTTGACGAATCCAAGTTCTGGATATTCTAATTTTCGAATTCAGAAATACTTTAGCTGGATATTAGGGGACAGATGGAGTTCTTACTGTTATTGCACTTGTGTAGCTATTGAAGGATGGATTATTCTAGTTACTGGAGTTCATGAAGAGGCTCAAGAGGATGATCTACAAAATGCATTTGGTGATTTTGGGGACATAAGGAATTTACATTTGAATCTTGACCGCCGAACAGGATTTGTCAAGGTAAATAAATTGGTTATTTAGACTATATTACGGTCTTATCTGTGAATTGCTGCATATCTGAAATATCTTGTATTGAAGTTGCCAATAGGGTTTATATGCTCTTCCACCTCGTAGATTTTTCCATTATCTCACTTTTTTTGTTATATTATCAGCTACAGAGTACAAAACGGGCATCTGCGTCACTTGATTGCATCATATATTCTGTTTTGTTTTGGTTTTCTAATTGGACATGCATCTACTTTTGGTTACCTCGTCATTTCTTGGGGGAATTATTATTTGCGTATGTTACTTAACTCCATTTATCGGAGGGAAGAGAGGAAGAAACTTTTACCAAGATTTTCTTTCATGTGAATTATGGTAGATTAATGCCATAATTGCAAATAAACCTTTTGATGTGTTGTTATTTTGTAGCCGAGCATATATCTTCCCTTTTCAGCATCTATTTTAGATTAATGGCTTCTCCATGTCGGCAGAGATTCTATATAATGGAGCAATGGGATGGACTGGACAAAAGTTTGTGCTCTTGAAGTAGTAGCCTAATGAGTAGGTTGGGCTAACAACTATAACTAACATCTCAATATAAAAGATGAAATAAACAATAAACTCAACAACTACAAAAATAGTAACTATACTTTTATGATTTTATCCCGCAACTAGGGTTGGATACAAACACACACCCACCCACAATCATATATTCATCGATTCAGGTTAGGAGGCCCAAATAGTGACTCTGTTCAGTATAGCAATATTTTCTAACAAAGATCTACTTGGACCTTGTTTCATTTTCAACTTGATACACGCGTTTTCTTTGAAATTATTAGTTGTTCTGTGTGTCCTATGTTGCCCATAGTCTCTCAGCTGCTCAACTATGGCATACTAATATTTTCTGCTGTTTTCTAGGGTTATGCACTGGTTGAATTTGAGAAGTTTGAGGAGGCAGAGAGAGCTATCAGTGAAATGGATGGAACCGAGCTGCTCACCCAGACCATAAACGTTGACTGGGCATTCAGCAAAGGTCCATTCAGGAGGAGGAACGTGAGAAGAAGGTATGCATTCCTAACACGTGTAATGGCAACATTATAACTGTTCTCATTGCAAATTTTCAAACTCAAATTCAAGTTTCTTATTAGCGTAGCTTATGGCAGAATGTAAGATTAGGAAGAAGCAGTGTGATTGAATATTCATATTTCCTCACCTGCTTGTGTGTGTGAGATAATATCCGTCACATTAAAAATTTTGAGAACCTGTTTTTTTTTTTTTTCTAAGTTTTGGTGCCCTGTGTTAGGTGGCTTTGATGATCTTATGGAAAAAATCACCCCTGTTACCTGGAAAAATAAACCCACTTAAAAAATGTGATCTCCTTAATGATTTCAAATTATCATGTTTGATTGACAGCTGTTGTGACTTAACCTCTAATTGAGAATATGACAGTAAAGATTGAATTGCAAAAGCTCTATGTATCTTCTTAAGTAGATCTTGCCTGCTGTTTAATATGTTTTACTTCTACGCAGATCACCTCGTGGTCATCGTTCCAGGAGTCCAAGAAAGAGATTCTGATCCTATTGTGTGTGAAGTTTTCATGTCTTTTCATTTAGGGTGAAGATACTACCGTGCAACTCTTGGTCAACTGTTAACGATATGTATGATGTTTATTACGACTATTTTCTTTCATCCCGTATTGATACTTGTGAGGCTTCTTGGGGATTGCTACTCAATTATGTGTTGCTGCTTATTTGTAGTCCACAGTTCCAGTTGCAGACCTTTGAATCTTGCGTTTTTTTGCGAACAACGATATTTTGTCTATCTTTATGAAATACTATGTGCTTGCATGCTGGTACCTTTTGAAGTATTTTTAGGTAAAATGTTCTGATATTGAAATATCTCGTTCAGTGACCATTGGAACAGTATTAATAGCTTTGGTTGAATTTAATATAGACTGTACTTGTTTATTGTTACAAACTGACTTAGCTGTACATCTGTGTAAGAAGATTTCGGGTCGAACATCTATGTTATTGTTTCCCTGTACACTATCTGTTGTTTTTTGGTTACAAATCTAATTGTATAGTATGCGTCGCCTACTGTACGTGTATTTTGCAATTACGTTGCCCACGAGGTCCAGAAATTTGCCACACATAAGCTTGTTGGCGTAGCAATTGTGCGCGACCATACCCAGTTTTCGCCCTCTACGCGGCTCATTTCTGCCAGCTGCCATAAGTTTTCGTTATGAATGTGTTTAGTGGTTTAGCTTGAAAACAAGTATATTATCGAGGGATGAGTTGAACTTACTCGGCCATCTTGCAACTCGAATATGACTGAATTGTCCGAAAATGGTATGGGTCTTGTAGATGATACCTACAAATGAAGATTTTACGAGTCACTATATTGAACGGTCGGTCAAAAATTCTATCGAGCTGCAATTGTGACATGTACCGGTAATGTCTCTAACCTTGGGATTACAATGTTTATCATCGTCTTTGGTATCTGCAGAATTTGTGTCCATGAATTCTTCACTATTTTTGTTAGTGGCAGACGGAAATCCGCAGTTGCTCCATTTCCACTCGCCTTCATCCAAATACCGTAGATAGACACTCCCATCCGACCCTACAAAAAACAGGTGGGTCCCTTGGAAGCAAGGGCCGGGTGCTCCGACTAGGGTTGCATTCGTATGAGGTGTTCCGTGTTCTATCCAATTCCACCCCTCTGTTGAACTCCATTGATACTCAACGACTCCACCATCCTCCGACAACATGAACAGAGAGCCGCTCAGTGATGTTGGCGAAGGTCTCGTGGCAGTCCCTGGCGATGTCAACAACACCAAGTGTTGCGATTGGTAGTGTTGATGCCACACTTGCGTAACCTTGTTGTATTGGTATAGTCGCCCGTTCTTCCCCACGACGAATACTATGTTTTCTCGGAACCCTTCTTGATCCACAATGCTTGCTACTTTTATCCCTCCAGGATTCTTGCAGTCTTTCCATTTGAACTTTCTCAGTGCTACCTGTTTCATACTTTCATTTAGAACGATATAGTTGTCTTACAGTGGTCCAATTTAGAATCTATTTGTGTGTAGAAAAGTCGTGGAGACTTACGGTGAATTGTAACAGTCGTCCTGTTCTACTGACAAAGAAAATTGCATCGTCCGACTTTGCTCTTAAGAGTTGGCTTGGTATACCGTCCCACGGTGGACCACCGATCACCTGCCTGCCCTTCCTCATCGAAGTACAGTTGATCCACGCGAGATCACTACTGCTTCGTTCTCTAATAAGCAAACTACCGTGTTCATCAACTACAAACAAGCTTCCGTTATAGTTTCCCACAACGCCTTGTATTCCTGTCGAGTGTTCATGCCTCAGCCAGAACCAAGCATTTTTCGTGTGTAAGTATTCGAACATGACAAGATTATCTGTTATGAGGAAAAATGAGTTTCCTCCATGCATCAGTCGGAGGCGAAAGTAGTCACTGTTTACTTTACTTGCTTCCGAACTTGGTAAGCTGTCGTCTACAACAATCGGTGGCGACAAGTAGTTTTGTTGTGTTTTACTGTCCTTTCTCCATCTGGAGATTGAGGGGCCTTCTTTTGTGCCTAAGATGCAATTTGAGGGCCCTCGTTCTTCGGTGCAATATTCAGCGTTCCATCCTTCGGACTCTGGGGCGTCTAACAACGACCAAACGTATTTGGTAACAGATTTTCTCCTGGTGCTTATTGGAGCATTAGGCCCTACACTTTCCCCTCCGAGACCTGATAAATGCAGCTCGGCAAGCCTACCATCGTCCAACGCGAAGATTGTCCTCCCGACTTGCAACTGCAGCCCTGCAATCCCTCTCGCGACTTTCGCGTGTGGAGGGTGCTCATGATTTACCCACTTCTCCTCAACATCTAGAGAGAGAAAGCGAGAGATGAGCTCAGTAATATCAAAGACAAGAATCTGAGGATAATTTCCGTACCTGGATACTCGAAAATGAATCCGGATGCAGATGTAACGAATACTGAGTTTGACGAAATGCAGGTGATGGAAGTCAATCGATGGTCTCTCGGGTTTCCATGAAGCACCCATTTCCACTTTCTCTTGTACAGTCGTCGTTCAATCAACTCTCCTTCCTTCGTCAAGAGGAAGAGAGAGACCGAATGAGGTTCGACTAGAGTGCAGGCTCTGATAGATGCCAAGGAAGTATCTTCTTTACGTATATGCTTCTTCCAAGGCGGCTTCGTCGTCTGGTCATACTCGTAAAGATCTCCTGCATCACTGCCACACATAGTAAGCCCAATTTGCAATTTACTAGTAAACACAACTTATTACTCACCTCACAATTAGCAGAAGCCCTGCTCGGATTGTAGCAGCATCCGTTACGGCTGCTACATTCGCTCCAGGTGGCCGTCCATGATTCTCCCACCTAATCACACACGACATGACACAACAATCAGTGTTCGTTTCCAACTCTAGACGATCCATTTCCATAACAAGTCTCACCTTGGATGATCAACCCCAACAAGTTCCAATAGTATCCCATCTTTTGTGCCGAAATACATTCTCCTGAATCGCACACATCAACAACGATTAGTACATAATATTTTGTATCGAGGCAAATGAAGATCTTGTCAAGAACACGAGATTGAAGTTTACTTCACTCACTCCCTGTCGTCCGACACAACTCCGAACGAAAGTCGAACTGCCGTGTCTTTAATTTCTGGCATAAATTCTACCCATATGGGCTGTGAATCTTCTGTTAGGTGCATCTGGTTTGTTCATCCATCATCAGTTGAAGCATAAGTCCAATCTTTCACAAAACTTCTTCTAAAATCAAACATTTCCTGATGAATTACGCATTTTTCTAGCATATAAAATCCTAAATTTCTTCGATTTCTATACAACCTTGCAAAATAGTTTTGATTTTGGTCAATTTTTCGAATTGGAACAGTGACTACAAAAGGATATTTTAGCTATCACTATATTTATTCAGTTTTCTACTTCTCAGAATCTTTCGAGAAAAAGATTCTTTCTCTTCATAAATATTTTAAAGACGAAGATTTTCTTCCCTATTTCCTAAGACGACGAACAACCAAATTATTACTATATTTATTCCTTTTTCTACTTCTTCTCCGATTCTTCGAGAAAAAGATTCATTCTCTTCATAAAAAATAGGATGCAGAAACAATATTATCTCTATCTCAAGCTACTGCAACACATAATTCATCGAGAAATATTCCCAAAAATCGACCAAAATCACAATTATTATGAAAAGTTGTGGATAATTGGGTTAGGTGACAAAAACATGATTTTTTTGGCAAAAAACACCTGACAGAACTATAAAAGCAAGGTTGCAGAAGTCTAGGCGTTAATCAGACAGTAAACTGAGACCCAGCGACTAGATGGGGCTAATCGGGGCATAGGTGTGATTAGCTGGGCAGAAATGGGACATAAACGTAGGCAGTCTAGCGCCTAAACAAGGATGAATCAAAGCTAGTCGGTGGATTTTCGCAACAGAGGAAAGAGACAGGAACTGAGCCTAGCGCCTAAACAAGGATGAATCAAAGCTAGTCGTGAATTTTTGCAAATAGAAACAGAGCGTAACGCCTAAACAAGGATGAATCAGAGCTAGTCCGGAATTTTTCAACAGAAACAGTTCTTACCTGATACAAAAAACCTGCCTGAGACAAAGCCAGAATCGTCTGATTAACAATAAACACAGAAACCGCAAAACCCGCCTCAACCGGCAGCTCATGTGGCGCGATCACCCACTGTAAACCATTCCAGAACCTCTCATAAATCGCGCCACTCTCGCCAGTCACCCAGACGGAGGTTTCCGACATTTTTGTCAAGGAGATTCTCCGTCTTACAGGCAGAGCTGGCTGCCAGCTCTGCCGGTAAGAAATCGAGTCGACAACTGTGCAGTTGTCGTCTCCCTCGCAGGAAAGCAGAGGATGAGGTAGTTGTAGCTCAATCCAGGCGTTGGATTGCTCACTAAACTGCCAGAATCTGGTGTTTTTCTGGATGAATTTTTGATCCCTGTGCCTTAGATATTGGTGTGTGTAGCAAGAATCTGATGAAGAATCAGAAACAATTGATGAAGAAGACAGGAGAATGGAGAGAGAGATGATGATGATGGACATATTTTCCGTTAAGAGACAGAGCAGAAAAGACTTCACTAGGAAACAATAAGTAGGGACAATCCAACTGCATAACTGGATCTAGTATGTAAATATATCGAAATGTCGAAATACCGTATATACCATATCAAAAAATAATAAAAAATAATAAAAAAAAATTGTGTACCAGATTTCGATACGGTAATAGTATGAGAATTTAAAAAAATTCAGTATATACAGTATACAAATTATTTTCGATATTTTGGTAGTACAATATATATGGTATACTGAAATTTCGGTAAGATATCTTGGTATTACGGTATTTTGGTATGCCAAAATTCTAGGCATATCGATGTTTTAGTATACCAAAGTCAACGGTAAGTAACGGTTATGTTCCAAAAATCTCCGACTAGGTCCGATTAATCCTATAGTGCTAGGTTCTCATTGACCGCCTACGTTTATTTGTCGATTGCTCCCCGCCTAACTACGTCTATGCCCTGATTAGTCTCGCCCAGATTCCGACTAGTCGCAAGGATTCAGTCCACCGCCTAACTAGCGCCTAACAATTTTTACAATCTCGTTTTATACTAATATCGATACAAAATATGGTATACTAAAAAAATTATATATTGTACCAATATTTCGGTATATCAAAGTCAACGGTAAGTAATGATATATACTAATACCCAAGGTTGTCAAACTCGCGATTTTAAGTAGAATCGGTGGTGTGTTAGTAAAATCGGATCGTAAAATCGAATCGTAAAATCGTAAGATTCTACTATCTATACAAAATAACCATATATTTAAATTATTCTAAATATATTTTAATTACAACAAGTTTTGAATAGATATTACTTATAAAATATACATATATTATATACACATTTAATCAAAGAGAAAAGAAATACAATATGGAGAAATGTTTTAGGCATCATGATTCATATATATATTTAGTAAATCATTTTTAAATTGTAACTATGGATACTTTAATTTTAAGAGAAAATTAACAAATAACTTTAGTGAAATTAACTACTACATAAAAGATATAAGATATATTTTTATGAAGCTTAGATTTTAATTTAGAACTTGATAATTAGAAAAAAAATTCAGCAAATTGGCTCTCTTTGAGTATAAATTGATCTAGAAAAGTTTTAAAAACCCAATTTTAAATTGGTATAAATTCTACAATTCATATTATATGTTTTTTAATTGGTAAAATAGAGTAAAAAGCAGTATGTTATAAAATTGTTAAAATCATACATAAAATCGTAAAATCGTAAAACTCGTAAAATCGCATGAGCAAACTCGAGAGTTTACTCCGATTTCATCAGATTTCGATTTTATCACGAGTTAACTCGTTTAGGGAGAAATAACTCGTAAACTCGTAGAATCGTAAGAGTTGACTCGAGATTTTAACAACTATGCTAATACCCACATAAAATTCGGCATACTAAAAAATATATATACCGATACCGACTCATAATTCGGTGTGCAAAGTAATTTCGGTATTTTGGTAGTTCGTTATATATCCGTATACCAATTTCTTTTAGATATTTTGGTAGTTCGATATTTCATTATACCAAACTTCTAACGAAATATCGAATATACCAAAGTCAACAGTAAATAACAGTATACATTAATGCCGACATGAAATTCGATACCGTATGATATTTACTCGTACTTTATTGAACTTTTGTATAATGAATTTTTCTGTATAATAACAGTATGAATAATCTATATACCAAAAATTACGATTCGATAACAATATGGGTGGTTCGGTACGGGAGGGGGATGAGGTGGTCCTTAACATGGGTAGGACATTTAAAAGTTGATGATACAGGCTTATAGGCTATAACTACCTATTGTCAACTCTCATGGTTATATTTTTCTTCATTAAAATTAATATTATAATATGATAATGACCATAGTAAAGTTGTTGGAGGGGTGGTTTAACTGCTGTTAAAATAAAATTATTAGGTATTGAATTATTGGTAACATTTGATTAAATTACAAAACCTAGCTAGTCAAAATAATTTCAACTTTGATTTACACATAATCAAATATGTGGTGGAAAATACACTAGATGTTGAAAAGGGAGAGCCCAATTTAGTCTTGCTAGGGTTTGGAAAAAATATCGAAAATATTAAAAATTTTAGTATATCGAATTTTCGAAACGGTAACAGTATTACACCGGTATACCGGTTCTTTTGGTATTTTGGCAGTTTGCTAGTATGCCGATTTTTTTTTTCGATATTTTGGTAGTTCGGTATTTAGCAGGGGTGGGGGCCTACCTCCCACCATAGTATCTCTATTCCTAAAATATGTGTAATATGTTATGTTGTGTGTTTGTTTTGAAAAATGTGTGTATCTTGCCACCCCTCAGATTATCAAATATGCGGATAAATTTAGATAAAATTGATAATACAATACAAATACTCTAAAATTTAATATATAGGTAACTAATTCCACATTTCAACATATTTAATAATAAATATTTTTGATATTCCATTTAAATAATAAATTTAATATATTGAATATTTATTATCACGTGTATATTAATGTGGTCGGTAAGTTTTTTTTTCAACTCCCCTAAGCATCCGTCCTGGATCCACCCCCGATATTTAGGTCTACTAAATTTTGATATGGTATCAGTACTTATCAATATCACACTAATTTTTTAGTAGGATGACAGTATGAATATTTCATATACTGAAAATTTCAGTATTATGACGATATGGATGATTCGGTACAGTATTTCGTACAGAACTACCCCTAAAATCTTGTTTTGTAGGTTTTTGTTTTTGTCTTTTTTGCAAGAGTAATCTTGTGATATAATTTAGATGAATGAGAAGGGTGATTTTGGGAGAAATGTCATCCTAGTTTTAGGTAAAGTGTGGTATGATATAAAACATTATTCAGAAAAAAAGAAAAAAGACAAGAATTAGATTCACTTTCTTATGACCCACTTAAAATGATATTCCTCCAATCAAAGTGACAGAACAATCTTATGAGTGTGATTCCATTAATTTTTTATACTTGAAAAAAGTTTTATTTTCTTTTTAAACCTTTGTAAATTATTTATTTTGTCTGCTGGTGTTGTCATTGAATTATTTTGCAAGGAATTGGTAAGTGTCACTTAATAGCCGTATCAATTCGGACGATCCAATTTATCTGACCAACATTATATGTGGAGTGAGATGAGTTGGGTCAACTCAATATTTTATTGAACGTAAAATTAGTCAGCTCAGTCCATCATTTCTTTCTAGAGGTGTACATCAGGTTCCGATTCCTGTTCGAAATTGTCGGTTCCGGAACCACATATACATGCAATCGAGACCGAACCGTATGATAGATTGTTGCGTTTTCGGTTTGGAACCGTTCCGGAACTATCGGTTCCGGTTCCATCTCGATTTTTTTTTCTTCTGTATTTTTTTTCCTTTTTCCCGTTTGTAATATAGAAATAAGTATTGCCAAAATTGTTCAAACTTCTCGATCCCAAAGGAAGGAAAGACTTGGACTTCGTTTTACTCCTCAAAATCGTTCTTTAAAAAAGTGATCGAACTCAAATCATAAAAAAAAAAAATACCCGCCAGTTCCCGGTTTCAGGATAGGAGGAACCAGAACCGAACTATATATATCGGTTACGGTTTCAGTAACTGGAACCGTTGACCGACGGTTTGAACTGCCCCAGTTCGGCGTTTCCCAAACTGTTTGAGCACCTAATTAGAGCCAGAGGTAATAATTCAGGCAGCCCAGTTCAGCCGGCCCCGATCCGTCGAGCCAACGCCATATTTCGAGTTAGGTTGGACCAAAATTTGATTGGGGCTATAATTAGTTAATTCAGTCCAGCCTACCCCCTTAATATACTAAGATTATCGGGTTGGATCTATCAGCCCAAATTGTACTTTGCACCAAGATTATATTACCCAACTCATGTAAAATATCAAGTTGTACCGATTTTGCCACCCGTACTTATAATAGACTAAGATTTATGAGCTGACTCGTGATCTAGAACTTTTTCCCATCATTTCGGACCTTTGAGCTCGATATTTCTTTGGATCAAAATTTATATAATTTAATTCATCTAAAATATTAATCCCAACTAAATCGACTAAGCGAATCTGTCAGGAGGGGCCGATCTTACCACCTTTAAAGTGATGAAGGAAATCACTATTTTTTCTATGAGATTCATTTATTAGAATAACAAGTTGACAATACTTCTCAGGTGTGGGCGCTTTCATCATAACTCACAAATCACATCAATCAAGATATATTTAATAATAATATAACACCACTAGTTGGTATTCATACAAGAAACTTAAACCCTTGTTTGGGTAATAATATTGAAATCCAAATGCTCCTTCTGTCCCGACTTAACTTGTCTAGTTGATTGGGTACGGAGGTTAAGAAAAAATAAATTTTGTAGAATTTTAATTTTTTCAAAGATGAAAATTGAGGATGAAGATTTTGAGGGTGGAGATTGTGTTAGAAATTTATCATTTATGTACTGACAAGTTAAGTTGAGACAGATCGAAATGACAAGTAAACAAGTTAAGTTGGGACGGAGGGAGTATTTTTTATGGACATAATTCATTTGAAAGTCTATTTTGTTAATTTTCATTACTTCTTATCTTTCTTTCTTGAAATTCACGAATGATAAGAGTAAATGGTCAAACAATTTAAAGTGGGGTTAAATATTTAAATCGTCTGTATTTTGTGAGCTTTTAGATTTCAGTATCTAAATTTTGTTTTTTAATCAATTGCAATTTGAAGTTTACGAATTGTACAAATTGCAATCTTCGTCGAGTTTTTTCAGCCAAATATTAAATCCGTGATAATCACATGCCAAATTGGGAAAGTTTTTTTGCTATTTCCATGATTTGTTGAGAAAGATTCACAATTTGACGGAGGTTGCAACTTGGCAGTGGCAAAATGATTGTCACGTGTTTGACATGTGAATCTACCTTAACAAATCATAGAATTAGCAAAAACCCTCCCAATATGGCATGTGATCGTTCCGTGTTTAATATTTGGATAGAAAAATTTGACGGAGGTTGCAACTTTTTTATCACGAAAAGACGTGTTAGTGTTTATAATGAAAAATATTACATGTTCTAAAGAAATGTATTATGTTGAAAGATTTGTGTTTATGCTGCAATGTAGATTACTTGTTCTAAGGAACAGAGCCGGTCCAATCTCTCGAAGGGTCCGGTGCGAAAAAAAAATGGGGCCCTTTTCAATGGACCTCAAATTCACAAATTCACATCAATCACACGCCCTCCTACTTTCTGAAGTCTACTCTTGGGTGGTCGACGTTACAGCTGCAACGACTCATATTACATTCTCGCATACGTTAAATATCTATACTGAAATACTGATATATGCAGAAAAAAGAAAAAAACCGGGGGTCGTCCTCGCCGGCTTGGGGCCCCCGGTGCGGCGGCACCACTTTGCCCCCAAGGCTGCCTCTACCGAGGAAAAGTATTATACTAAGAGTAATACCTTAGTACATTGCAGTATAAAAAGTGATATTTTCATAAATTCGCTATTTAATTTGAATTATATCTAATGTATATAAGAATTAGTGTACGTAAAAAGATGAGGAAAGAAGATGACAACTACGTTCAATTACTTCTTATCATCAGTAAAGCAGTTTCTAAATAATAAGTTAATAACTATAATTGAGTAAGAATCAATTCTCTAGAAGTGATAGGAGTTCCTACGGCTCTTATCACAGGAATTGTCACTTTGATGGTGATTCCTCTACCTTTAAGAATACTTTTTTATAAAATTACAAAAATGTCCTTTAAAATTTAAATTTTTGCCGAAAAATTTGTCGAAAGTTGTAATCGGACAAAATTCGTATACTACAGATTGTAATAGAGACAAAACATAAAAAAATAGGCCTTTAAGTGATAAAACGTGCATATGTGTCTTTTGATATTGAGTATGTCTCTTATACACTAGTAGCACGAATTTTAGATCCAATCTGAATAATGGTTAGCTTTTCATGAAAATGTATTAGTATTTATGTTAAATTACTATTACTTGATTTGAATAAACGTATTTTGCTGAAGATGTATTAGTATTTATACTGAAATGTAGTATGCTTTTAATATAAACGCTGATATATTTTTATGAATCTATTTTTTAACAGGAATTATACGGATCTTAGTGTATACCCTATTATTTATTGGGCATAAAGATAGACTATTCAACCATATATATATATATATTAGAACAAGAAAAGAATCTTGTGGATCCATGGAATCTACACAGCCATGTGGGATGAAGGCAGAATCTTGATTAAATAACATAATGATCTAATCGAGGTTTCATAAGATTCCATTTTTTTTTTCTTCTTTTCATCAATTTAGACAAAAAAATATAAAAAATTAGGTGGATGGTATTGACTTGTGGCACTTGCAATTTGTTTTATTTTGTTGACAATGAAATTTTATCAAATATTATAATTTGATGATTTATTTGTGACATAATGTCAATAGATTCTGGATTGAACTCTTTTGTGCATGATAAATGACCATATGGCTGTGGACAAATTATAAATAATCTTTTTCTTCCATATAACTAATCTAGAGACAAATTTAATTAATTAATGATACATTTCGTGGACACTGTTCGCGTAATTCATTGTAAAATACGATGAAAGGAAGCTTGAACGACACCTGTTTAGACCGCTAAGATAGCAGATCGCTCCTGCATCCCGGGTAAACCGCTCTTTCATCTCGATCGACTGCATCAACCCACAAAAACAATCGATCGGTCATAACACAGACACTGACAATTGACCGTCATGATCATTACAACGCAGGGAATACACATGGCCAGAAGAGTATGCCAGCTCAACAAAAGAGGTCCCGCGTGGCATCATGCCACTTGGCCCTAATCATGACACTTGTTAGGACACGTGTCAGTCATACGAGAGCAGCTCCGAATGACTATAAATACCCCAGCACTCTCATTGTAATGGATCATCAGAAAATAGAGAGAGAAAAAAACAAGAAGCTAAAACTAGACTTGCGATTTAAGCAATATACGTGTACCCTTATCTAACAAGTATTAATCAATATAATTAGTTATGACGTTTATCTTGATATTTTAACTCTTTTAAAACGACCGCTGAACCGATTCAATTTTTTGTGAAAAACGATTAAATTAGAACAGACATAATACAATAATCATAATCTGAACCCGATTACAGAAATATTCAAAGTCACACGTCCACACAACCTACACCTTTTTACTTATCAACAAAGATAAAAGCTGAGATTTACATATTGCTCCGTGATTAATACTAAGTGGCAATTTGTGTGTCTTGTACTAAACACTAGTTTAATATCACATACTTTTTTCGTCCTGGCTAACTTTTTCTACTTTTTATTTTGGTCCGTTTCATTTAACTTTTTACACTTTTAAAAAAGAAATTTCTCTCATATTCTTCATTTTCAAAATTTTCACATGTAATCTTCACATTTTAAAAAGTAAAAAAAAAAACAAAATTTATTTTTTCTTAATATCCGTACTCGATCAACTATAAAAAGTTAACTGGACGGAAGGAGTAATTCGCTTCTCAGTTTACGTCTTGTTTCCGCATGCTAAATCTAGCTTCAATACCTAGCAATTAAGATGACTAGGTGACCGGTCATTGTGATCAGTTATACCCTTCACAGAATAGAGAGAGAAACTAATTATTAGAGCAGCGTAAATACGATCCAAACTTTAGGTTTCTCTTAAACAAGTCTCTTTAGGAAATACTCTCTCCGTCCCGCTCAGTTTTGCACATAGGGACGGAGACATATATAAAGAAAAAACTGTTTTTTTTCTTTTTGATTGACTTTTATAAAGGTGGAGATTGAAGGTGGAGATTTTAAGGGTGGAGATTGTAAGAGAAATTTAGGTGTGCAAACTGAATAGGACGGATTAAAAAGAAAAGTATGCAAAACTGAGCGGAACGAAGAGAGTAGGATAAACTATGTTCTTAGGTTTCACCTCTCCGCCTTGTTATGACAATCTACATGTATTTGGATGTTGGGTTCATCCTTGTCTTCGTGATTATGCACCGAATAAATTCTCGCCTCGCAGTGTGCCTTGCATTTTGTTGGGATACAGCTCTCGGCATAAAGGTTACTGTTGTCTCGATCCAATCTCTTCACGACCATACATTAGCAGGCATGCTCAGTTCGACGAAGATATTTTCCCCTTCAAGCCCGTCAAGCAGCCTTCTCCCGATGATATACTAACTGCCTCTGATCGGCAGTCTCCGCCTCCTCCGTCTTCATCTCAATTGTTCTCTATGGACACACCAACAGCCCCGTGTCCCATATGCCCCGTTTCCACCGAAACTGCTGCTCTTTAGCCCCGGCAGCAAGCTGATAAGTAGAAAAATGTGCATTATTTATATTGATAGGAATGTAATTTTATTGCATTTTATTTCCTCCGTCCCAACTAACTTCTTCTACTTTTCATTTCCGTCCGCTCCCCTTAACTTTCACACCCTTAAAAAGAAAATTTATCTCACAATCTCTACCATCAAAATCAAGGACGGATCCAGAATTTGCTAATGGGGTGGGCTGGGACGTAAAAAATATACATTAAAAGTTTTTAAAGTTCAATAAAATTGTGGTTTACTGTAGACTTTAATTCTTTTTATCAATAATAGAGTCTACAAAGCAGTTTTCTTTCTTTTCTTTAAGAAAATTTACCAAACAATTAATAGATGAATTTGAAACGAAATAATTGGACAAGATTTTGAGTACGAATTATTCTTTTATATATGCGTAAGAGATTAGAGTGTGAATAACAAAGTGAAATGGGGTGGGCTTAGATAAAATTTAGAGTGAATAATAATTAAAATAATAAAAATTATACTACTAAAAATAAGATTCTACAAATTTTGCATTGGGCTGGAGCCCGGTACTGGCCTAATGTAGCTCTGCCCCTGCTCAAAATCTTCATACTCAGGTGGTGTTTGCAAACACAACAAACCAACCTAAAATCACATTTGGTAATGCAAAAATAATTTTAGAGTGTTTGGAAATTCTTAAAACTGATTCTCAGAATCACTTAAAATCTGATTCTGAGAAGCTGCTACACTCAGCTTCTACCAGCTTTTGGCTTTAAATCACTTTATTTCCAAACATTACCAAATTCTAATTTTTCTATAAAAATCAATTCAAATCACTTTTCTAAAAACACAATCATTTGCAAACACCCCCCAATCTCCACCTTTAAAAAAGTCAAAGAAAAAGCAAAATTTGTTTTTCTTAATATCCGTACCCGGTCAACTATGAAAAGTTAGGTGGGACGGAGGGAGTATTTATTATGCACTATTATTTTTTTATTTATCTGCACGATAAAATTAAATACTCCAAAATTGTGTTTTATGTAAAATTGTAATGGATTTGTAATAATTTTGAATCAATCGAATTGGATCAACGAGTAAAGAAAGAAGTGGGCCGGAATTGGGCCAGTTACAAGAGAAGAAGGCCGACAGATTTGGAAAAGAGAGGGGCTGATCCTAATTAGCCTAATTGGGCCATGAGTGGCCTGTTGACGTGGGAAAAGACCATGTGGGCCTGCTGATGGGCCGTTGATGATGGAAAAAGGCCATTGGGCCTCATAATTGAAAAGGAAGAGGAGGTGATCCACTATGGACTTTATTGAGATGGGTAATTCTAACTACGGCCATTATATTTCTCTCAACCATCATCCATTTAAACTCTGGCTATGTTTGTTTAAGGCTGTAGGTGACTGAAATACTGTAGGTTGTGGGGAATGTAGTGAAATATAAAGGTTGGAGTAAATAAGTAAGTGTTTGTTTATGTTGGTTGTAGATTGAGTTGTGGGAGTGATTATAATATAAAATGTGTTAAAATTGATTTGATGTGTGTAAGAGTTAGTTAGTGAATAATTAATTATTGATTAAAGTGTGTATTGTGAATGATATTTGATTGGTGATGTGTGTAAGAGTGAGTTAATGATTTGATGATGTGTGGAGATTGTGGGCAATCCGATGAACAAACACACAATGAGTTGTGGTCTAAATTCTCGAAGAATACAACAATAATCAAAGTACTAATTCTTCAGAAGATAATGTGAATCCTTGATGGGAGAAACTCTATGTTACCCAATCAAGTAGAGTAATTGGGTAGCGCTCGATTGAATGATCCAACCATTCGAATTGTGAATGAAGATCAAATAAAAAATGATCATGGATCTCTTGATTGCCTGAGTGAATAAAGATTATGCATCACCACTCTATCTTCCATACAAAATTGACCGTGCACAAACAAATCTCCAACTTATTATTTAAACAAATCATCTTGATTAACCAGTAAATAGAGGCCTTCATATTATAAAATTCAAAGTGACTGTTCCTTTGATTCCTCTTCCTGTATTAAAATTATTATCATTATTCATTAACTTTAGTTTTTTTTACAGTTTTTTTTTTTTTTTTTTTTAAATAATTTCACGTTTGCTTCCAATAAATTCTTGTTTTCGAAGAATTGGTTTTGAATGGTTTATAGTGTGTGACGGTGAAGAGGGGCAAAGAAGAACAAAAGAGTAGGAATGGAGGAAGGGGGTTAGACCGTAAAAAGATCTAGAATGTAAAATTAGGGTAAAATAAAAATAAAATAAATGATGGCTGCACTGAGAACATTGGTGACTGTGAATAGAATCACCTTATTAAAATTCGATCATTTAAATTTATTGAGCCCAATTTTTAACAAACGACCCGTAAATTAGTTACTGTGGAATCATATAAATTTATTTTCTCCAACTTGTGGGATTGATTGTAGATCAATAACAGCTGTTGCCTATTGCATATATTAATTGACATAAAAAATGACTGATGGTGGTGGCTATTAAAAAAATATTAGTATGACGACTTTTTTTTGAAGGGGTTTTATTCTTTGTTTTGGACGAATTCATTTTATCACATAAATTTACCAAAAAAATATTTTACTATATTTTTCTTATTTGATTCCTCTTATTCTTGATGGTTGGTGTGGACTAGATGTAGCTACATGTGTTTTAGTGAAGAAGAAAAAAATAAATTATTTTTTCTCGTTGGTTATGGCAAATCTTTCTGATAGGAGCTGTTTGAACATAATCCTCTTCGAATTTTTGCCGGGGTGGGTCACTTTTTCTCGGACGTTTCGTGAATTTACAAAACAGACCCGGGAGTGCCTCAACGAAAACCCTCCAAAGCTCAAGTAAAAAATCGGCTCACGAAGAGTAGAATGCAAGAAAAGTAATGTAATAGTGAGAGTTAAGAGTGTGTAATCTTTTGGCAATTGAATGAAGCACTATTGATACTTATTGTTTCTTAGGGCAGAGGACAAGAAAGTCATTATGGTTCCCCAATAACATTGTGTTATCTGTCCCTTTGTATCTGAATGCGGTGTTAGAGGGTAAAGTACCTTTTTTCAAAAGGCTAGTAGTTGTCTGTACTTTTTGTCGGAGGATCATGTAGCACGCGACTTGGTGTTCAAATCATAACGGTGATCTTTAGACCAGTGATGAGCCTGAGCTTAGCAACAATGAGCCTTCATGTTTCTCAGAGAATTTCTGCATTGTGGCAGTTAGAGCTCTATCAGGATTTACTATTTATGTCACGCACCGCTCAAATCTCCTTAAAGCTGACTTAGTTAGTTTAAGCGACTGGTTATTGACTTTTCCAAAGCTGAAGAAGGTTGGCACATCTGTTGACCCTAATGACCCTAAACCCTCAGCCTTGCAGAGTTGAAGGGGATGCTTAGGATTCCTCTGAAGAGCTGGTTCTGTACCGCTGCCAGCACTACATGAAGACTTTGACCCATCTCTTCCTAGTGGAGATCGGACTCCCTCTGCAGTGGTGAGGATGCTTATTATTAGAAACTTCTGTTGGGATTTAATTTTTTGTTGATATAATTTTTTTTGCTATAACTATGATATATTTTAATTTGTGATATAATTTTTTGCTACTATTTGATGGGTTAATGTACTATATATTATTATTATTAATTAACTACAACAAAGGGGGAAAAGGAATTTTTGGCCTATTTTCGTCGCTAAAACTAAATTAATTAAATCGAATTTTTTTATTAAAGATATAACACTTGTAAAATACTATTATTACTAAATTATGTTTCATATTATTTTAAGGTCTAGTTATATTTTTAATTTTTTTATGAGTTATAACTAGAGTCCATGATTATTACTTAGGGAACACAAACACACTTTCCTAATCCAATCAGGAGTTCTAAAATTTTAGGAATATAATTTATATATATGAGATTCATCTCATAAATAGAAATCACAATTCAAATAATCTAACTTTCTCTTAAATTTCTGTCCATATCATGCAAGGAATTTTTAGTATGTCGTCTTCAATAGACATGTATTCCATTTTTTTTTAAAATCATGTCTAAAAATTCTAAAAATTAAAAAAAGTTACTATATTGTGTCGTTTTCTGATTGGGATGTTCTATAAAAGTTTCACTCCGTTGAATATATACTTAATTTTATATGATATTTATACTACTTCAGTACAAAATCTAAAATCGCTCTATTCTGATTTATAAAATTCAATATAAATATTTAAAGTTGTTAAAAAAAAATATAATTTTGGTTATGTACTTCATATACATTTCCTCTATTTTTGTGTAAAATTTCATATGGATAAACCAGTAGTTTTCAATTAATAAAGATTTTTGTACCGCTGCACAAAATTTTCAGTGTCAATAAATCCGATTTAAAAAATTCAAAAGACATAGTTATGCTTCTTGAAAAATTTCTAGAATTTTAACATGATATTTCGACGTGAGTCTATTTTCTATAGTAAAATTTTGAAGTTTTATTCCTTAATATTTATAAAATAAAAATTCTTTATTCCCTAATGCGCAATGAATCAATACCTACAAATTCACTATTTCCTTCAAAATTTTCTACCAAGCCCTAAACATTGGATGAGATAGTTCAGTGTATTCCAATCCCTTATTCTAAACACCATAATCTTATACTTCCTCCGTCCCGGCTTAATTTGCACATCTACTCCAGCACGTATATTAAGAAAGAGCAGATTTTATGGAATCTTTAACTTTTTTAAATGTGAAGATTGAGGGTGGAGATTGTAAGATTCATTTTCATTTTAGGAGTGTGCAAAATAGGATGGGACGATAAAAAAAAAAGTGTGCAAATTAAGACGGGTCGGAGAGAGTACAACCTATTATCCACGACCCAAAATAAACGGGCCTTCGGAGTCTGTAGTGAGCAAGGATTAAAATATCTCCGATATTCACCGATATCTCTCCGATATCTCTCTTTTTTGGTGATACCGAAACGATATTCGGATGTAATAAATTTATGTCAGAATATCTTCGATATATCTCCGAAATCTCCGAAAATTTCGATTTGGGCTATCTCCAGGTATAATTTGTTGTAATTCGTGGAAATTTTACCAAAATTTTGGTGAATTTCGGTAAAATTCGATTAATTTCGGTGAGATTTCGATTAATATCGGTGAAATTTCGGTGAATTTCGGTAAAATTCGATTAATTTCGGTGAAATTTCGATTAATATCGATGAAATTTCGGTTAATATCGATGAAATTTCGGTGAATTTCGGTAAAATTTTCTTAATGCAGCCTTAGTTGTAAAATTTCTAAATTATTCGCAATCCACTAAATTTTCTTAATGCAGCCCAAAGATTAATAAATTAGAATATTATGGTAAAAATACTTGAACATCCTTAATGATAATAAGAGTTCATAATGTATTTTGTGTGACCTGATAATTATCTCTTTAAATTGAAATATCGATATCTCCGTAATTACCGATATTTTCGTCATTGATAGTGAGCAGCCAAAAAGTCTACGCTGGGCGGCCGAGTAATAAAAAAATAAAATTGTTACACCAACTATCCTCCTATTGTTTATACATATTAGGCTCCTATCATCAATCACTACTCTAAATCTACCATCTTTTGTTCCTCTGCGTCATCTTCAATGGCGGCCGCGGCGGTGGCATACCTGCTGGAGCAGGTAACGGAGGTAATCCAAAGCTACGCGTCTATAATAGGAGACGCTAACACAGAGTTCAAAAGCCTGCAGGACGATCTGACAAAACTGAAAGGCTACCTTAAGGAAATGGAGAACAAGACGAGGGAAGACGAGAGTATAAAGTTGATCGAAAACCAGATACGCGCGGCGGCGTACGAGGTGGAGGACATCATCGACACTTGCATAACCGAAGCGGTGGCAGCAAAGTCGAAGGGTTTTATTGGGCGAATTAGGCTTAAGGCGAAAGCTGTGAGCATGGCCGAACAGGTGAAAGATTGTGAAGGATGTGAAGGTGAAGCAGATGTTGGAGGAGGCGATCAAGATCAGATCTGTGCAGGCAGCTGAGGATACTACTGCAGAAGAGCATGTCATGAGGATTGAAAAGGTATTCTACTTTACATTTCATTCTATTGCAATATATATGCGCAAAATCGAAAATATACTACGACCTGCGGGTTCGGGAGCACTGTTTTTGTTAGAAGTTCGTCTTTCTAAATCCATCAGCTCGGTTGAATAAAATTTATGGAGGGTTGTGTTTCATAAGTCAACCATAAAATAAGGATTATATTAAAATTAATCTAACAAATCATTCCAAGCAAATCTAATATTCATCAACCTACACAGTGTACTTATTTCCTCAAAAATTCATTTTGTTTTAATAACCCAAATATTGAGATGAGCAACCAAACACACTCCAAGTGAAGCATTTCCCTCGGGTCAATGAGTGTAGGATAGGACCAAACACACTCCAAGTGAAGCATTTCCCTCAGGTCAATGGGTGTAGGATAGGGATGGGGAAATATATGGAAATTTTCGATATATCCAAATCTAAAAAATTTCAATACGATAACGATATGATAATCTAAAATTTTTGCAGTATACCGAATTTTTTTCGGTATTTCGATATACCAAATTCATAACAGTATACCATAATTTTTTTATATCCCAAAATCAACGGTATGGATCGTTATGAATCGATATATACCGATATAAAATTCTGTACGATATCGGTATTTACTGATATCAAATCGAATTTTCGGTATGCTGAATTTCGGTATACCGAAATTTTTGGTACAATAACGGTATGGATTTTCGGCATACCAAAAATTTCAGTATGATATTCGGTACAGTATAACGTACCGAACCACCCCTAAGGTTCGTTTGCTTAAGACTGATAAGTGCTGGGCCAAATCTGACTGAGAGAGTTAATGAGTGTGCTTTATTTGGATTCGGTCCTCTAAATCTATTGAGCCAAGTGTTAAGCAAACGAACCCCTAGTGTAAGGTGAAGAATTTAATTTAATACTAAAATATAGAAATAATTAACTTCTTAAATTATTTCTAATATTTTATCATAATTCTTGAATATAATTTTAAGAGCATGTTTCAACATGCAATTTTAATTGTTTTGTGAAAAAAAGATATGCCCAGATACTCCTTTTAACATAGAACACTTCATAAAAGTATTTCCTATAAATATCACTTGGGGAAAAAATCATTTTTAGTCCAGTATGTTAGACCTTGTCCAGTAAAAATCCTGTATGTTAGAAAATTTCAATTTTAGTCCTGTATGTTCCAAAAGTTGTCCAATTTAAGGACACTAACCATCATCAACGACCAATTTAGCCGGAATTAGACTAATAAATTTAGGATTTTTGAGTGCTAATGCATATGTATCAAGTATTTGTCCAGATAACATGTCAAATCATTAAATTACTTTAGTAGCTTGGCCAGAAAGAAAAGAAAAAGGTAACCCCTAATTTTCATATGAGGTGCATTTCATTGTATTTTTTATTTTATTTTTCTTTCTTTCTTCATCTTTCTCGAATTTATTGGTGGCGTGCGTCGCACATGATTAATTGTGGTCAAATTGACCATTTCTGATGGTTAGTGTCCTTAAATTGGATAACTTTGGAAACATACAGGACTAAAATTGAAATTTTCTAACATACAGGACTTTTACTGGACAAGGCCTAACATATTGGACTAAAAATGAATTTTTCCCTTGTAATACATGAAAGGGGCTCATTTAGTAGAAATATAAGAGCTCATTAAATTCCTTATATCCCCTAAAATACAACATAGGTAAAATTAAGAGATCGGGTCAAAGGTATGATTAGCCCGTATTACCTATCTTGTTCAATTAATTGAACCTATTATATATCAGCTCATTAAATTCCTTATATATATCTCCTAAAATCCAGCATACGTAAAATTAAGGGGTCGGGCAAAAGGCATGATTAGCTCGTATTACCTATCTTGTCTAATTAAACGAATTGTATATTTTGTATTATCCCGTGTAAAAAATTAGAACATGTTTTTTCCAAACTACCCTCGTTACAATCCACTATCTCTTTTTAATTTCATCAGCCCAAACTGTTCTGATTTTCTTATAATTGATGGTCTGCTAGAATATGAATTGTATTTGGTACAGGGATATCAAAGATGGGGATTGAAATTAAAAAAATACTACCTCCGTCCCGTTCTAATTTGTCTACTTTTTTTTTTTCTATTTGTCCCAACTTAACTTATCATCCTATAAATGACAAATCACAATCTCCATCCTTAAAAACCCTAATTTCAATTTTTGTAGGAGGATACAATTGTACAAATACTATTTTATCTGATTCTAACAGTAATTTAATATGGACAGCCAAACATCGGATAACAAATAATCATATCACCTTATACTACTATCAAATGAATGACTTGTTATGTTATACTATCTAAACATACTAAATTATATCACGATAGTTAATACGCACTTATCCTACACCCCCTACCAAATGAGCCTAAATCTACGGTTTATTTACTACTATTAATAGGTGTAGAAATTTCTTACAAAAATTGATTGGTCTATTATATCCTTAATAATTTCTATTTTTAAGGTTAATTTAGAAATCTTATTTTTAAACTAGATTTATTTGGTAAGAGTACTTTATAGTTTAAAATCATCTACTATTTCATGAAAGTGTTTATTCCATTTTATAAGATATTCAGTTCACCCAATAATATAACTTAAACATATATATTCCTGAGATATTATATTTTTCTTCTTTTTATAGTAAATTAATAATATTTTTCTTTTGATTCTGTTTTATTTTTTATGATATCTCATATATTTTTCCTCTATTTTGTGATTAAAGTATTTTTTTATTGTAAAAAAAGGATAAAGATTGACCAATTATTATATTTTTTCTTTGATTATGATTTTTTTATGATATATCAAATATTTCTTTTCTCTTTTATTATTTAGGCATGGAATGTCAGAAAATCAATTAAGTAAGGTGTTCTTGAGGTAAATAAAAAATATGAATTTTATAGTATTAGTAAAATAAAATATATAATTAAAAATTGAAACAAAATGTATATTAAATTTCAAAATCCTTACTAATTTTATTTCTCCTCATTCTCGAGAAACAAAAGAAATGTCTTTTGTTTTGTTTGCTTTTTAAAGATTTACAACTACAATATTTATATACTTATTTCACTAATTATAATAGAAAAATATTAAGAAGACGATATAGTCTATAATATATGAGCTTTAGTTTATCACTTTATGTAACATATTTTATAAAAAATCTTTAAACTGTAACACTGACGTGATCAAAAGATAATTGAAAAATACAAGAAAGTTATTTAGATATGAAATATCTAAAAATCAATTAAGTCGGTGAATGAAAAATATGATTTCTCGTAGTATTTGTAAAATAAAACATATAGTTAAAATGTTTTGTTGGAATATTTTGCGGTTTAAGGTGTATGTATATTTTTGTAACTCGAGCTTGTAACATGGAATTAATTCCAACTAGAACTGTAAATTATCTTACCCAAGTTTGTAGATGTTTGATAGTGTTTGAAATTATATGCAATAGGGTTGAACGTGGATGATCACCGCATGTTTGCGATCATTTGTACTCGTAATCAACTAACTAACATGATTTACGAACATTAGATAAATATTAATTGTCTAAATCTTTATAGAGACAAACAAATTAAACAAAATATCCAATAGAAGGGTGGAATAACCAACAATATAACAGCACACAAAAAGAGTTTTGCTTCAAATATAATGTTGTCTGAAAATGAGAATATTTAATACCTCTAGAGATAATGTCTTGTTTTATTATTTAATATTTAAAATATTAATTTCATGAAATGGCTACATGTGATTGAAAAATAAAAAACAAAACAACTCGTTGAAATGGGTGATGTAGAATCAGCCCTCGACAAGACAAAGCATACATAATATTCCCTTTATCCCGATTTAATTGGCCTATTTTGATCGAGTATAAAGATTAAGAGAAAAATAGAATTTGTGAAATCTTTAATTTTTTCAAACTGGAGATTAAGGGTGGAGATTTTGAGAGTGGAAATTGTGAGAAAATTTGTCATTTATAAGCTGGATCAATTAGATTGAGACAAACAAAAATGAAAAGTAGGCTAATTAAGTCGGAACAGAGGGAGTATTTAAATATACCTAACAAAGGGTCCAAAATTTGGCACAAGATTAGAGTAGACTTCTGCTTCGATAATGTTGTTGAAATCTACAAAACGGATCCGGAGTGTGTTCCGGCGTAGACACTACGAGGCTCAAGTCAGTGTTTATCTTTAGTTAGAGAAAATGCAATGGAACAGTGAACAATGGCAAGAATTTGCCCGTTAGCTTAAGATTGAGCTCAGTAGATTTAGAAGATCGAATCCCAATGAAGCACACTCATTAACTCCATCAGTTAAAGTTGGCCCAACCCTCCACAATTCTAAGCAAACGGACCCCTAGAGTTTTTCAAATTGAATGTGGCAGGTTTTGTGGAAACTGCTAGGGAAAAGGGTAGGATAATCTTATTGTTAAGCTACCTACGTGTTCATTACGACTATGTTGCGAGATGCTTTTGTTAGGTGATGCAATCCTTTCCTGAAAAAGCAGGCGGTCGTTATTGTTGGGAATTTAACCCACCCACAATCACGATACGAATAGATAATCGGATAAAGAAAGCAATAAAATTAAGCACAAAACACAGCGATTTGATTACCCAATTCGTTACGATGTGTAACTACGTCTGGGGGCGATACCAAGCCAGGATATGTATTAGAATGATAGATTTTTCGGAATTACATAAGCTATGAAGGAAACCACTATTTATAATAGCTCTATGGGCCTAAAATTCGACCTCAGCTTGAGGCCCACGAAAAAACCCTCGCAACATCGACGCGACCGCGTCGCTCAATATTGCCCCGCGTCGCTCCTTGTGACGGGGCCGCGTCACAACTTTGTCTTCAACCCGACGTGACCGCGTCGCTTGTCACTGTGCGGCCGCGTCAGTGCTCTCAGTTCGGCTCCATACTTAATAATCTCCCACTTGGAGACTAAAACACCTTCAAAGTAAACATCCTCCTTTTTTCTCCTTCCCATTTCCACTTGGTACCGTCATCTCCTCTTCTTCTTCACGTTCAGAGGCCAATTGAAGTTATGCACAACTTCAATTTCTCTAAGGTGACAATCTTAGTAAACATATCAGCTGGATTCTCACTCCCGAAAATTTTCACAAGTTGCAAGGCTTTCTTCTCAAGTAGGTGCCGGATGAAATGATACTTCAATTCGACGTGCTTTGTTCTTGAATGAAACGCCGGGTTACTTGCCAAGAAAATCGCACTCTGACTATCACTGTAGAGTACACTATTTCCATGCTCCTTCCCAAGTTCACCCAAAAAACTTTGCAACCACACCATCTCCTTACTTGCCTCCGTCACGGCTACGTACTCCGCCTCCGTGGTGGACAGTGCAATCACCTTCTGCAACTTTGATGTCCAAGAAATCGCCGTACCACCAAAAGTGAACACATACCTGATCGTACTCTTTCTCTCATCAAGATCGTTCGATGCTAGGTCTGCATCAACGAAACCAACTAATATAGAATTTCTTCCAACAAAACACAAAGCTTTATTTGTGGCACCTTTTAAATACCTTAAAATCCACTTCACCGCTTCCCAATGCTGTTTCCCCGGATCACCCATGAACCGGCTCACTACTCTCACTGCATGTGCAATATCCGGACGAGTACAAACCATGGCATACATGATACTCCCAATTGCTGATGCATATGGCACTTTCATCATTTGAGTACGCTCCTCCTTAGTACTCGGCGACTCCTTCTTCGACGGCTTAAAGTGTCCGCCCAAAGGCACATTAACCGGCTTCGAATCCTCTATGTTAAACCTTTCCAGGACCTTCTGGACATAGTTCGCCTGCGAAAGATACAACAAATTTCTGCCTTCCTCTCGATCCTCATACCCAAAATCTGTTTTGCTTCTCCAAGATATTTCATGGAGAACCTCTCAGACAATTGCTTCTTCAATCTTTCCAACTCCCTTGGATCGGCTCCTACAATCAACATATCATCAACATATAGTAATAGGATAAGATAGCTATTGTCAGACCTTTTATAATAACAGCAATGATCCGTGTGGCATCTATGGTAACCAATCTCCATCATGAAATTGTCGAACTTCATATACCACTGCTTCGGAGCTTGCTTCAAGCCATACAAGCTCTTCTTTAGTTTGCACACAAGGCTTTCCCTTCCGTCTACCTCAAATCCCTCCGGCTGTACCATGTACAACTCCTCCACTAGATCACCATGAAGGAAAACCGTCTTCACATCCATCTGATGTAATAATAGGTTCTCCGCAACTACCATACTCAACACCATGCGAATTGTAGTCAACTTCACAACAGGAGTAAACACATCCATATAGTCAATACCATACCGTTGCTCGACTCCTTTCACAACTAACCTTGCCTTGTAGCACTTGCTACCATCGGCCTCATTCTTGATTCGGTAGACCCACTTGCTGTGCAACGCCTTCTTGCCCTTGGGAAGCTCAGTCAGTTCCCAAGTGCTATTCACACGAAGAGACGCTATTTCATCTTCCATGGTCGCCATCCATCTTCGTCTATCACTAACCTACTCTGCCTCTGCAAAGCTCTTAGGTTCACCACCATCAGTCAACAATAAGTAATAATTAGAGGGCGAATACTTATCAGGTGGCCTTCGATCTCTAACTGATCTTTGAGGTGGTGGTGGTGTTCTTGGTTCATCCTCAGGAACCTCTTCATCGACCGTACTCCCACTCGAGTCTAGATCGTCTAACTCGACAGTGCGGAACTTTGCAGTATCTGTGTCCAAATCCTTCAACCTGTCCTTGTACATAACCTGTTCATTGAATATAACATCCCGACTGCGAATCACCTTTCGGCTTTGCTCATCCCATAGCCTATAGCCGAATTCATCACCTCCATATCTAATAAACGTACATTTGACAGACTTGGCATCTAACTTATTTCTATCAACAGGATCCACAAGAGCGTAAGCAACACAACCGAAAATGCGTAAATAAGACAAGTTTACCTCCTTTCCTGTCCACTCCTCCTTGGGTATCCGATTATCCAAGGGAACCGATGGACCTTGGTTGAGCAGGAATGCAGCTGTGCTCACTGCA
The DNA here is from genome assembly GCA_958295605.1 of Ajuga chamaepitys. NCBI lineage: Eukaryota > Viridiplantae > Streptophyta > Magnoliopsida > Lamiales > Lamiaceae > Ajuga > Ajuga chamaepitys. The sequence continues at coordinate 436,396 of OY282505.1, read as the reverse complement.
TCAGCCCAAAATGACTGTGGCAACCTGCTCTTCAGTCTCATGCACCTTGCCCGCTCATTCAGTGTTATGTTCATCCTTTCGGCCACTGCATTCTGCTGGGGCGTTCCACGCATAGTCCTCTCTGTACGAATCCCATGCTCAGCACAATAATTCTTGAACTCCTTGAGTTCATATTCGCCTTTGTTGTCGGAACGCAGACACTTCACTTTCAACCCCGTCTCAATCTCAACCAATGCTTTCCACTTTTTGAAAACGTTAAATGCATCAGATTTACTTTTCAGAAAATAAATTCATACCTTGCGGGTCGAATCATCGATGAATGTCATGTAATACATCGATCCTCCAATGGATGCCACCGGAGCTGCTCCCCATAGATCGCTATGGACCAACTCTAGCTTCTGCTTCTTCAGGGCCCTACCACTCCTCGAGAGACTCGCGCGCCTTTGTTTCCTGAGGACACAATCTTCACACATACCAACTTCCACAGTCTGTAAGCCAGGCAATCTACCTTTCGAACACATCAGCTTCATCCCTTTCTCGCTCATGTGGCCCAATCGACAGTGCCACAAATTCACATTACCATTACCATTCGCAAGATCAAGGGAATCCTGCGAATTGCTGGTCATATACAGAGTTTCTTCCTTCTTACCCCGAGCTATCATCATAGCCCCCTTGGTAATCTTCTAGTTGCTACAATCAAACGTTACCACGTAACCTTCCTTGTCAAGCTGTCCAATTGAAAACATGTTTCTCTTCAATCCAGGGATATGTCTCACTCCATTCAACATCAATTTCGAGCCATTTGATGTCTCAACCCTCACGTTTCCCTTCCCTACGATTTTCAGAGGTTCATCATCAGCTAGATACACCTGTCCAAAATCTCCAGAAACGTAGTTTTGCATAATATTAAAATTACCGCAGAAATGGAATGACGGGCCGGAATCCAAGACCCAAGACTCCATGGGACTGCACACACTCAAGACCAACGCATCGCCATCATCCTCATCTGTGGCTGCGTTCGCTGTCTTCCTGTCTGTCTGTTCCTTCTTGTTCTTCTTCGGCGCCTTGCACTGGTATTTGAAATGACCAACTTCATCACAATTCCAGCACTTCACAGAGCTCCTGTCCTTTTTCGTCTGACTCTTCCCTCTGGATTTAGACCTTCCTCTAAACTGCCTTCCCTTCGGTCTGCCTCTGTTCTCGGTATTCAGTGCTGACCCTGAGGATGATCCTGATTCATTTCTCCGAATCTCCTCCCCGATCATCAAGTCCCTCATCCGTCAAACTTCAACTTAGTGTTGACGACTGTCACTGTACCGGCCCAACTGTCTGGCAGAGAAGATAGCATAATTAGGGCCCGAATCTCATCATCAAACTTTATGTTCACCGAGTCCAACTGTGAGGTCAACATGTTGAACTCATTCAAGTGTTGCTGTACTGATGTTCCTTCCATCATCCTCAGATTAAACAACCGTCTAATCAGATGAACATTGTTTGTTGTCGATGGTTTTTGATACATCTCCTCAAAGGTTTTCAGCATCTCCAGTGTTAGGCATGTCAAAATTGATCCGCCCCGCCCCGATCCGCTCCGATCCGAGGCCTTTGGGGCAGAGCAAAATCCGCCTGATGAAGAATGGATCCCCGCCCCGCCTCGCCCTGCCCCTATGTATGTATAATTTTTTTAAATATATATTATGTATTATTATATAGATATGTATATATATACAAAGAAATATAAAATATATATATATATATATATATATATATGTGTATTTATAATATAAAATTTTATATATAATATGTTATATATATGTCTACCTAATATATTAGATTATGACTAGATCTAGTAAATTTAAATAATTAAATTCTATTTTTTAATCATTAAATTTTAAAAAGAAATTAAAAATATTGAAACAAAGCTAATGTAAACCTAAAAATTAAAATCCTATTGACTTCAACAAAAAAAATCAAGTTTTTTAACAAAAAAAACTAATTTTTTATATATAAAAAAAAAAAAGATAGGGGCGGGGCGGGGCAGTTAAGCCCCGTGCGAGGCAGATCACGGGGCGGGACGGGGCAGGGGCGGGGCGGGTCAGAAAATCCAGAAACCCGACCTGACCCGTCCTATTGACATGCCTATCCAGTGTAGACTTCGTGCCTGTGGTATGGTAAGCCACTTCCTTGGACAAAGACAGACGCACCGCGCTCAACGCTTTCCTGTCCAATAACTCCCACTCCTCCGCAGGCATCTTCTCGGGCTTCTCCTTGAGGGGCTGGTGCAAATCCTTACCGTATAGGTAATCTTCAATTTGCATATTCCAAAATCCATAATCAGTCCCATCGAACCTCTCCACCGAAATCTTTCCGTCATTCATCGTGTATACTCCCAGGAAATTAACCTAATGCTCTGATACCAGTTGTTGGAAATTTAACCCACCCACAACTATGATACGACTAGATAATCGGATAAAGAAAACAACAAAATCAAGCACAAAACATAGCGATTTGATTACCCAATTCGTTACGATGTGTAACTACGTCTGAGGGCGATACCAAGCCAGGCTATGTACTAGAATGATAGATTTTTCGGAATTATATAAGCTATGAAGGAAACTAGTATTTTTAATAGCTATATGGGCCTAAAATCCGACCTCAACTTGAGGCCCACGAAAAAACTCTCGCAACGTCGATACGACCGCGTCCAAACCGACGTGACTGCGTCGCTCAATACTGCTCCACGTTGCTCCTTGTGACGCGGCCGTGTCACAACTTTGTCTTCAACCCGACGCGACCGCATCACTCGTCACTATGCAGCCAGCCAACCAATGGACGCGACCGCGTCCATCCCCCAATGCGGCCGCGTCAGCGCTCTCGGTTTTCGGCTCCATAATTAACAGTTATATATATATTTTATATCAGAGTAAGCGTGTGTAGAGCCGGTCCAATCTTTGTAAGGGTCTAGTGCACAAAAAAAAAATCAGGCCTCTTAAAATATTAGTATTATTATTTTAAAAATAATTTTAATCAACTAAAAATGAGTCTCGAACTATGTTTGAATGAGCCTCAAAGTGATAAGTCCATCACATCATTTAAAACAGTCTAATCTTTTCGCTACAAAAATTGATCACTTGAAGGCCACTTGAACTATGTCAATTTATGTTATGTTTAGCATATGTTAAATATATGTACGAGAATACAAATTTATACAAAAAATACAAAAAAAAAAAAAAAAATCGGAGACTCTCGCCGGCTGGGAACCCGGTGCGGCGGCGCCGCCTTGCACCCCTAAAGGCCGGCTTTGAGCGTGTGGCTTCTCACATAATGTTAGGATCTCAAAACAGAACATAGCTTGAGTTCTGCATGCACTGCCGCTCATTTAAGAACTAAACCTCAACTCTGGGCCGGTGTGTAATATGGGGTGAGTGACGTCCCCAGTAGTGAGATGATACTCAGAGTTAGGAGGTGCCCATTTATCCCCTGTCAACTACAGATTTTATGATTTTTAAACCTAAAAGAAAAAGTTAGGAGGGATTATGTTTTATGAATATTATTGGTCTTTATAATGTTATTAACTGAGTAAATTAATTTTGCAGGATCAAGTTACACTAAGGCCACAAGAAAAAATATTAGGTCTAGAAGACGTGGACGAGGAGATGAATAAGTATCTCTCGACATTCCAAAATGGATTGGACATTATTTCCATCATTGGTATGCCTGGTTTGGGCAAGTCGACACTGGCATGGAAGATCTTCAACTCCCCGGATATATGTCACGATTTCCCAATGCGCATCTGGGTTCACGTCTCCCAGAGCTTCAATAGCAAGGATGTGTTTCTCAAGATTCTTGAAAAGTTCACCACCCAAGACATGTCTGGTCTCAGTAATATAGAACTTTCCCTGGAAGTTCATGCATGCTTGAAGAAAGGCAAGTTCCTGTTAGTCCTGGACGACATGTGGAATCGGGAGCACTGGGAGGCCATCAAGATGGCTTTACCGTATAACAATGGCATGAGTAAGGTGATGGTGACGAGTCGTTTCATGGAAGTTGGTATTCATGCTCGAACTATTACAGATCCCTACCGTCAGCGGTTCCTAACACTTGAGGAAAGTTGGGCACTTCTCCAGTTAGAGGTATTCGGGGCTCTCGGAAGCTGCCCCGGAAAATTGGAAAGCCTTGGATACTCGATAGCTGAAAGCTGCGGCGGAGTGCCACTTGCGTTACTGTTGTTTGGAGGGATTCTTAAGGACCAATACCTAAAGAAAAAGAAATCAATTCCCCTTGTTGAAAAAGAATGGACCAAGGTGAGTAAAAATGTGAATCGGGGACTCCGAACTGACAAGGAGAAGATGAATATGATATCAGAGCTTGTGGAATTGAGTTACAATATGTTGCCCTATGAATTAAGAGAGTCTTTTCTTTATCTTGGAGTCTTCCCTCCGAATTACATTATCCAGACTTGGACACTCACCCGCTTGTGGATCGCAGAAGGATTCATACTACCTCAGGAGGGCAAAAGCTTGGAGCAAATTGCAGAGGAAAATTTGGATGATCTTATCAGCAGGAATTTATTGATAGCTAATGATATAAATCCTATGGGGGAGATTAAAACATGTCGTGTTCATGACATGATACGTAGCTTCTGCAAATCCAAAGCTAAGGACGAGAACTTATTCCTAGAGATAATGGTGTCAGATCAGGGAGCAGTGCAAGGAGATTCAGTTTCTAAGTTAGAAAATGTCCGTCGTCTTTGTGTCCATTCCGACCCCTCCAAATACTTTGCGGCGTGTCTAAAAAGCCCTAGTGTTCGATCCTTTTTGTGTTTCCGAAAGGAACCCATCGATTTAGATCCAAGGTACACATTGGCTATTCGTAACAATTTTCCATTGCTCAGGATCCTGCACTCCGAGTCCATAAGATTTGATCGATTCCCTACAAACCATATTGAACTAATTCATTTAAGGTACATCATCCTATGTATCGATCGTCTTGACTTGCTTCCTGAACCCATCTCCAAGTTATGGAACTTACAAACAATTGTAGTCGACACCACGTCACGTATCCTTAAAATGGGACCAAATATTTGGAACATGCTTCGTCTGAGGCATCTGAAGACAAAAGCAGCCATTGTCCTAGATCCGTCTTGGAAAGGTGTGTCCGGTAGAAACCTTCAGACCCTAAGCAGAGTATCACCGGATTGCGGCATGGAAGTTATCTCCAGACAGGCTTGCAACCTGTTGACACTGGGTGTTCATGGGAAGATAGCCACTCTTTTTTCTGATGAGGCATTGAAAATTTTCAGTTGCCTTGAAAAGTTGAAGCTGGTGAATGATTTAGGGTACGAGTCTGCATCTAGTAACCGGCTAGACTACTTTCCCGGCCGAGACCACTTCCCACAAAATCTTAAGAGGCTGACATTATCAGATACATATCTTGACTGGAAGCATATGGCCACACTGGCAACAATTGGTGAACTGGAGGTCATCAAGTTGAAAGCTAATGCATTCACAGGTGTCTTCTGGGAAGCCACTGATTCTGTTTTTAAACATCTTCAATACTTGCTCATTGCAAATGCAGATCTGGTTGTCTGGGAGGCCTCAGAAAATACATTTCCTAGTCTTAGGTGTCTTGTGGTTAAGAACTGTGAACGACTTAAAGAAATTCCAATTTGTGTAGCAAGTCACCTTGAGAACTTGGACATCGAGACCGTTCGTCAATCTGTAGCCGACTCTGCTTGGAAAATTAACGAAAAGATCCGGGAAGAGGAGAAAGAAGCTCAATACATAGGCAACTCGAGGGTTCACTTCAAGCTCAAAGTTGGTCCTAAATGTGATCTTCCCTAAAACTAGCATATTATCAGGTACATTATACAGTTTAGTTTTGTTTTCTTTTGTTCTTTAAAAAATGAGATGACATCATTCAATACTTCCTCCGTCTCGAATGAACTTGCACACTTTCCGAATTCGGCCGTCTCAAGAAAACTTGCACACTTCCTAATAAGGAAAGTTATAACACAATCTCCATCCTCAAAATCTTCACCCTCAATCCACCTTTGAAAAGTCAACAAAATCCCTCAAAAGCAATTTTTCTTAATATCTGTGCCGATCCTCCTGTGCAAGTTCATTTGAGACGGATGGAGTACAAACATGACATGTTGTATCATATTCATATGACATTTCCTAATCTGAATATTTGGAACAATTACTTACAGGGGAAATCAAGTGGAAATAGTTGCTACCTAATGTATGGCCTTCTCAATATTTTGCTGGATTAAGAACAATTTATCTTTTTGGACCATTAATAATGACAATTTGTGAGCTTAAGAACTTTGCTCTGAATGTGATTCACGTATGAACAATTATGACATCTATGTAATCTGTATTGAAATTTGTGGTGGTTTGTAGTGGTTGGACCTATTAGGATGTTTGTACTTAGTATTGTGTTGTATAATTAGTTTATAATTGTTATCCCACATTGGTTATATGTAACCAATTTATACTTGTACTTGTATTTATTGTATTGAAATCTTTTAATAAAAAGTGTGGAAAATTATCTCTTATATGGTATCAAAGAGCCTTTTTTGGCTAAAGCCAACTAATCTCGTTTTCCTCTCTGTCCCAGATTTTATTTCTTCTGTAAAAAAATATTCCCCTGTGCAATTAAGTCAAACGACTTCTCCACCCTAATTCACTATTGTCTCCATTCTCCTTCCATGGCGGCGCATGACAGTACCTCCCCTCCCCATCAATTTGTTGCCTTCAATATCTCGGCTCCGGCCCCGTTAAAACTCACATCCGCCAATTACATGGCCTGGAGCTTCCAATTTCGCACCCTTCTCATAGGTTATGATCTTTACGGATTTGTTGACGGTAGTCATCCTTGTCCTGCCGCCACGCTTCCCACCGCTGCCGCTGACCCTGCTACAGCACCGCCTCCAAATCCTGCACATCTTGCATGGATTCGTCAGGATCAACTGATCCTATCCGCCATTATTGGCTCTCTCTCCCCATCGCTCATCCCGTTTATTGCTTCGGCCAAGACCTCTCATTATGCATGGCTGACTCTCTCCAATACTTATGGCAAACCTTCTCGCGGTCGCATCATGTCGCTTAAAAACAAACTCCACAACTTCACCAAAGGTACCAGATCTGTTACAGACTTTATGATGGATGTTAAAAGCACCGTCGATGAACTTGCACTCCTTGGTGTCGTCACTGATGTTGAAGACCTTGCTATTAGAATTTTGAATGGTTTGGATGACTCTTTTCGTGAGTTATCTCATGCGATTCAGGCTCGGGATTCATCTATTTCTTTTGAAGAGCTCCATGAAAAACTCCTGAGTACCGAGGCCCAACTTGCGTCTCGTTCCCAGCCTTCGTCGCAACTGCCAACAACAGCCTTCACTGCTGGTGGGACCCAGTCTCGACCTCTGTCAGGTCGCGATCAGCACCTCTCTTCCGGCAGCTTCAATCGGTTGCGATCCCAGCAGTCTCCTCACTCGTCGTCGTCGAATGCCCCTAAACCTTATCTCGGTAAGTGCCAATTATGTGGCACTCAAGGTCATTCTGCCCGCCGCTGCCCTGATTTCGACCCTACCCCAGTGACTTCTCAGCACCGTCAATCGCTTCCCGCTTATTCACTGCCTTCGGCACACACTGCAGCTGCTGCTCCATCCGCCTCGGAATCTTCGCACCATATTACGTCAGACTTGAACAATCTTTCTCTTCACTCACCATATGGCGGTAGTGATGATATTATTATTGGAGATGGTAAAAGTTTGAGTATCACCCACATTGGTTCTTTAACCTTTCCTGTGGCTCCTTTATTAAATTTTGATAATGTCCTTATTGTTCCTCAAATGGCAAAAAATCTCATCTCAGTCTCTAGTTTGTGCAACTCAAATAATGTTGTTGTAATTTTCTCTGCTACTGGATTTCAGGCGACGGACTGTCGAACGGGGGGCATTCTTCTCTAAGGACCTCGGGTTAATGGACTTTATGTATGGCCAATTGGGTGTGCTGCATCGTCTCCTCATGCTCTTGTCACCACTAAACAACCGATGCCTATTTGACATGCTCAGTTAGGTCACCCGTCCACTAAAACTTTAAAGTTTATGTTATCTAGTCATAAACTCTTGTCTAGTCACGTTACTAGTTTTGATTGTGTCTCATGTCGCTGTATTAAGAGTCATAAATTACCATTTGCTGACTCTTCTTTACATTCGTCTAGACCCCTTGAATTGCTTTATTCTGATGTTTGGACGTCTCTAGTTTTATATATTGATGGGTTTCGTTATTATGTTATTTTCGTTGATCACTTTAGCAAATATGTGTGGCTGTACCCCCTTAAACACAAATATGATGTTCTTTCTACGTTCACAACGTTTAAACGTCTTGTTGAGAACTTCTTCCAAACCAACATCACTACGCTTTACTCTGATAATGGCGGGGAGTTTATTGCTCTTCGTTCCTTTCTCCAAAGTAATGGTATAACTCATCTTACAACACCACCCCACACACCTGAACATAATGGTGCCTCTGAGCTTCGACATCGTCATATTGTCGACACTGACCTTGCTCTACTTCATAATGCCTCTATGCCTCTTTCTTATTGGCCTTACGATATGTCCATGGCCACCTACATCATTAATCGTCTTCCTAAAATTAACCTAAATATGCTCTCCTCTTATGAAAAACTCCTCAAACAACCTCTTAACCTTCTCAAACTCCGTGTCTTTAGCTGTCGGTGCTATCCCTGGCTTCGTCCATACTCTCCTCACAAACTAAGTGATCGGTCTGTCCCTTGTGTATTTCTCGGCTACTCCACTACCCAAAGTGCATACCTCTGTCTTGATGTTTCCTCCAATCGTCTTTACACTTCCCGACATGTTGAATTTGTCGAAACTCTATTTCCCTTTTCCTCACCTGTGTCTAACCTCTCTCCCTCTCCTGACATCCTATCCATTGATCCCATCCCTGCTCCACCTCCAATGCAGCATAACCCGGTTGATTCGTCTCTTCGGCCCCTCCATGCGACCTCCTTCGCCGGTGCCTGATCAAACGGTGCCTCATCAGATGGTAACTCGTTCTAAGAATCGGATATTCAAACCTAATCCTCGTTATTGTCTCACATCTTCTCTTGACTCGTCTGTTGAACCTACTTGTATGACTCAGGCTTTATCTGATGTGCATTGGCGTGCAGCTATGTCAGCTGAATTTACAGCTCGCACATGGGATCTTGTTCCTCCAGATTTATCTCAGAATATTGTTGGTTGTAAGTGGGTTTTTCGCATCAAACGAAAACCTGATGGCTCTATTGACAAATACAAAGCTCGCCTTGTTGCTAAAGGGTTTCATCAACGTCCTGGCATTGACCATTCTGACACATATAGCCGGGTTGTTAAACCAGCCACTGTCCGTCCAGTCGGGCTGTTCCAACCTGTGTAAACAAACATAGGGAGACAATTGCTTTAGTTTTCACTTCATTGATACAATACAGGGCCGGACCAATGTTTTAAAGGGCTCGGTGCGAAAAGAAAATTATGCCCCTTGAAATATTGCACTACTAGCATTAAGGGCCCGCTTAATTGCAAATCATCAATGACAATGGTAATGAGTATGAATAAGGGGTCAATCATACTATAGAATGAAATGAGTAGAATTGTTAATAAAAAGGGGTAATGATTAACTTATTTATTATATACCAAGCATCCTAAATGAGAATGAGTCTTTATTCATTCCCATTCTTTACCCCTAAAACCCCCAACCAAGCGGGCCCTAAGACTTTTTGTCACTACAAAATGTAGTTATGAAAAAGAGAGAGTGATCACAAAAGTATTTTTAGTAACCACATTCTACATGTGATTACTATAGGGTAGCCACTTATAGTAAAATGCAAAAAGTTTTTTTGCAACTACTTTGTAGTTACTAATGTATTTGTAACTACAAGTAGTTGCAAAAGAGTTTGTCATAGTGTAACAAATTTGGTTAAAATTGTATGAAATATTTTATGTAACTCCTAATAGTTACAAAGATTATTTTTTGTGACTACTTTTGTAGTTGTAAAAAGAGTAGCGATAAATAATTTTTTTTCTTGTAGTGTTGGTAATATTGTATCAAAAATAATATTCATCAACCGGCCATAAAACCCTAAAACATAAATTTAATCATATATACACAAATTTTCTAATGGAAATAAAATTAGATTATTAATTTATTTAAATAACTTGCAACTAGAAAAAAAAATACCTTTGTATTGTATATGTGGTTTCCCTCACTTTTTGCTATGCATAAACTTCCTTGGCCAAGTCTAACTAACTCAACTACGCTACTAATTAATATATCTTAGTCATATGTAAACAATATATTATCTATATATACATGTAATACAAAAAATTGTGGACCCTCAACAGCAGGGGCCTGGTGCGGTAGCAACGCCTTAACCGCTCCCGGATCGCCCCTAATACAATAGAAAACCCGGATCGCCCCTAATACAATAGAAAACCGTCAAAATAATGTAAAATCGGCATAAATAAATTATCTCAGACCACATATGATCACTAATATTGGAAGTGCCGTGGAAACAAAAGTCCCTTAGCAATTTTTATTTATTTATTTTTTTTTTTATAATAGTTCTCTTAAATATTTTTTGCAACTAATTGTTTCTAAAAAAATAGTCTAAAGTGACATTAACCGATTCATAGATTTTTTTTGTGATGGTAAATTGTCACATAAACTTATTATTAGTGACAACAAGTAGGTTTGGGAGAGTTTCGTAATTCAATTTGTATTTTCTGTTTTGTTTAATGCAGGGGCTTCTTTTCTTTATTTTATTTTCTATTTCTTTTTTTTTTTTAATGAGGTCAAACTTAAAAAAAGCTATTCTTGATAATTGGCCGGGTAACCCGGCCATATTTGGTACTCCCTTCATCCCACTTAAATTTTCATACTTTCATTTTCGGTCCGTCCCACTTAACTTTGCACATCTTTAAAAATGAAATTTCTCTCACAATCTTCACCCGCAAAATTTCCACCATCAATCTTCACATTTGAAAAAGTCAAAGATTCTCTAAAATTTATTTTTTCTTAACATCCACGTCGAGTCAATCGTGCAAAATTAATTGAGACGAGGAAGTACTTCCCAATCCAGCAATATTTTATTAATTAATGGGCGGCAGCTGTTACTATCCATGATGAATGCAACAAGTTGGAAAACGTAAGCTAATGATTTTTTAGTAATTGATCTACGACTTACTCTTACCTCCAAAACAAAAAAAAATATATATATAATTGTTGCATAAATTAATCAAAATTGGAAATTTGAAATTGCATAGATCCAAGAACAGCTGGCCGTTGTGGACTGTCCGAGTATTTTATATTCCGGTGCTATATATTGCCTCTGTTTCAATTATATAGGTTGATCGAACTTTTTACGAAAATTAAGAAAATAATTGAAAAAATAAATTACTCTTAAAGTTCACATTTAATAAGTTTGAATTTTAGATTTTTTTATGCGTAATAATTAATGAAGTACCTTATTTATCGCAGGAATTAACTATATTTCATAATCAATATGTAGATTTCGCTTCAAATTTTAACCACTAGATCAAGTCAACAACTTATTATGATTTTACATAGCATTTATATAATCTATTTAGTAAAAATTCTACTTAGAATAATATATATCATAATTAGTTATCAAAATGAAAATTAAAAAAATAAAAACTAAAGTATGCTGGAAAGTCATATTTCAGCTGTAGAGGTATCTCGGCCGAGAATTTGATACATGACTCTCGGTTGAGACGAACCTTCTCGGCCGAGACACAAAGTCGGTTTACACAGTAAGTTGCTCAAAGATTGTCTTTTCAAACCCAACTCAAGCCCACTTCATCCTCATATATATAAAGAAGACCCCAAGTTCGAAAATCACAGTTTTGGAGTTTTGGATTGAATCTGAAGCTTCAACTTGGGGATTCCGGAGAGCACGAAAAATCAAGATTCATCGTCTCGGATTTTTCTAGTTTACATTTCATGTCTTTCATTATTACATTATTTTAATAAAAGTAATACTCTCTCCATCCCAGTTAATTTGTCCTATTTTCTATTTCGATTCGTTCCACTTAACTTGTCACACTCATAAATGGTAATAAAAGACAACAATCTCCACCCTCAAAATATCCACATTTAATCTTCACTTTTAAAAAAATTAAGATTCCATAAAATCTGTTTTTTCTTAACATTCGTGCCCGATCAACTGTGATGAGTTAACCAGGACGGAGGGAGTAATATTTTATATTAATTTTCTTTGTTGGTAGCCAGTACAAGGCCATTGACTTAAAGACTCTTAGCAGTGATGGAATAATTGATGTTAAGAAAGACAAGTTGTGCATTTTTAATATTTTCTTCCATGTGAACACCATAACAGCTAAGCATAGGTTAACTTGGATCTGCATTTCCTACCCAACTTCCACAGAAAAGCAGCCCTTGAAACACAATATTTTCTTGATAGAGAATTAATGGCAGCCTATTCTGCTGTAGTTTGTTTTGAGCATCTTCTAGAACAGCTCTTGAGTATTCATCACTTTGCAGAGGAAGAAGTTGTGTCTCTCCAAGTGAAGATCTCAAACTTGAAGGAATCCATTGATAGAATCTTTCCAGCACCGCAAAGAGAAACAGATGCAGCTAATAAATTGGGAGCCGAAATCCGAGATGCAGTCTATAAAGCCCAAGATGCCATTGAATCCTTCCTTTCCATCGACTCCGTTGATCGGCAGAAGAGTTCGTTTTCCTTGCAGGAAATCGAAGCAAACATGGATCCGATTGTAGTTGAGGCGGAGATACGGACGCTTTCTATCGGGAGGAACAAGACAGATCTTCCGCATGAGAAACTGACGTACAAACCCAATGAGAGCGTCAAGAAAACTAGGATCGTGGGACAAGAAAAAGACAAGGAGCATGTAACAGCTATGCTGTTGAGTCATGACAGCAGAAGGATGGTCATTCCGATCACCGGGATGGTTGGTGTCGGCAAGACTACTCTTGCCATGAGTATCTTTCATGACCCGAATATCATGGATAAATTTCCTTATCGTGCTTGGGTAACGGTATCACAAGATTACAGCGTGACAGAACTCTTGGCTAAGCTTCTGATTTACATAGACAGCAAGGGCCGGATAGGTGGAGAGGAGAAGATCGAAGTTGGTAGTTCGTTACGGATAAGGGAAAAGCTTCATCAAAGTTTATATAATAACAAGTATCTGGTGGTTATAGATGATTTGTGGGAAGACACAAATTGGATGGACATTCTTAACTCGTTACCTGATAACGGTAAGAGTAGTCGTATTCTTGTTACTACCAGGCTCCAGAATGTTGCTAAATCTGTCAAATCTACAAGATTCCCTCACGAGATGGAACCTCTAAACAAAGACGACAGTTGGTCGTTACTTCAACAAAGGACGTTCGGAGACTCATTGTGTCCGACTCAGTTGGTGAAAGTTGGTAGAAGAATAGCGAAGAATTGTTGTGGTCTGCCGTTAACACTAATTTCGATTGGTGGCTTACTCTCACAAGAAGAAAAGACAGAAGAGTATTGGAAAAGTATTGAAGGAGACACTTATGCTGCTGCTGCCAAAGGTGCAGCTTCTTACTTAGAGATTTTATCTTTGAGTTACAGTTACTTGCCTAGCAAACTAAAAGGATGTTTCCTTTACATGGCGGCTTTCCCTCGAGATACCGAAGTTGTTGTATCCAAACTCATCAAGTTATGGGTTGCCGAAGGTTTCCTGACAGAGCCATCACTAGGTGAGACCATTGAGCAGGTGGCGGAACGGTCGTTGGAACAGCTTATTGATAGAAGTCTCGTTGTTGTTCAGAGGAGCAGTTCGTGTGGCCGAGTTAAAACTTGTCGTATGCATGACAGTTTACGGGAATTGGCTCAGAGAGAAGCTGAGAAGGAGAAGTTCTTGTATTCCGTAAAGAAAAACCAAGTCGAAGAACTGGAACGAGGAGCTGAGAGTCAGAGGCGTGTATCTGTTCATGAAACAGTTGTCATGTGCCGAAGACAGGTTTACCAGACGACGAAATCAATTAGACTAGCACGCAGTCTTCTCTACGTCGACCCCAGTTATCCTCACGCATTACCTTTCTGTCTAACTTTTGATCTCCTCAGAGTATTTGATGCTTTTACAGTGTTTTTCATGGAGTTCCCAGATGAAATCATCAAACTGATTCACTTAAGGTATCTCTCTTTTACCTTCAACGGGAAGCTTCCCTCGTCGCTTTCCAAACTCAAACGCCTTCAAATACTGATGGTTCGTCGAAAACCAAAGATCATAATGATAGGCATATCGTTCCTCCCGGAAGAAACCTGGGACATGCCGCAGTTACGGCATCTCCTGGTTACGGAGACAGAGATGCCCCTTCTTCGTAGCGCGAAAAACTCCGTCATTCTCCTCCCAAACCTTCAATCTCTTTCGAATGTCTCTGCAGTTTCTTGTACCCAAGAGGTCCTTGGACACATGCCTAGCTTGAAAAAGTTAGGAATGTGGCTCGAGTCACCATGTGACCTGTTTCTTTACCTGAAACAAGTCCCAAAACTTGAATCTTTCACATTCAAGGTCCTCAATCCCGACCCTTGTAAATCGGTTAACCTTTCGGGTGACGGGCTCTTCTTCCCGGAGACGGTGATGAAGTTGGACTTAAGTGGTTGTGGGCTCCCCTGGGAAGATATGGAAGTGATCCAGAGTTTGCCGAATCTCCAAGTGCTGAAACTGCGAGAGCTTGCCTTCAATGGCGACGAGTGGTGTCCCATTAATGCATTCACGAAACTGAAACACCTGATGATCGAATACCTGAATTTGAAGTGGTTGGAGACTGATGGATCCCACTTTCCATGCCTGCAGCGCCTGATTATCCGGCATTGCTATGAGCTGGAAGGAATCCCTCGGGTGCTTGGAGGTTTGGGATTTATGGAACTCATCGAATTGGTAGACTGCAGTCCTGACGCTGTTGAATCAGCAATGGCTATTGAGGAGGAGCAGAAGGCGTTTAACAATAAGTTCCTTCAAGTTCGCATCTATGATCTGCAAAACAAGAATCATGGTATTAATTTCCATCACATTCATGTTCGTAGGGCGAGGAAAAATACCGAAATGTCGAAATATAGTACATATCATATCGAAAAATTACCGAAAATATAAATTTTCGTCTAAAATTTTCGGTATTTCGATACATTAGCGAAATACCGAAAAAAGTTCGGTATTTTCGATATATATCGGTATACTGAAATTTTTTCGGTATTTCGGTACACCAAATTCTAACGGTTTACCGTCAATTTTTCGGTATACCAAAATTAACGGTATGAATTGGTATATACCGATACAAAATTCGGTATACCGAATTTTCGGTATGCCGAATTTCGGGATACCGAAATTTTTGATACGGTAACGGTATGGACTTTCGGCATACTGAAAACTTCGGTACGGTAAGGTGTGGGCGATTCGGTACGGTGAACCACCCCTATTCATGTTGTAGTACTAAACTACTCCCTCATTCCCGGTCTAATTGGCCTATCTTTCATTTTTGTTTGTCCCAACTTAATTGACCTAGCACATGATAAATTTCTCTTACAATCCCACCCTCAAAATCTTCGCTCTTAATCTCCACCTTTGAAAAAGTCAAAAATTTCACAAAATCTATTTTTTCTTAGTCTCTGTGCCCGATCAAAGAAGACAATTAGGCCGGGACATAGGAAGTATTTATATTGCTTATATTGACTCATTTCTTCTTTATCTTTTTCTGTTTTTGCAGAATTTTTTCGGGGAAATTAACAACTTGGAAGTTCTTTTCCAATTATTTATGGTTTGGTTCAACATTCCACGACCTTAAACAAACATTCCCGCAGTGTTTGTCTAGTCCGCCTATTTCATTCCGCAATTTGTTTGTTGTCTTTTTCTTTTGATTCGCTGTGGGATTTGTTCTGGTATGGACTTGTATATAGAAACAAATGTTACAGTTCATGTTTGTCCATTTATTCTAATGTTTTGTGGAACCAGGATTAAATTACATAGAAAAGACAAGGGTTAGCCAAGGGTTTGACTATTGGAAGTAACGGTGTTGCCTTTGCGATTTGGTCGTTCATGTTATATTATGGTAGTCGATTGGTCATATACCACTGTAAAGAAAGAGGCACTGTTTATGCTGTTGGAGCCTCTATTGTTGTTGGTGGATTGTAAGTATGATTTGTCCTACTTTCCATGTCAAACTGTTAAAGTTACGTTGTTTTAACAGCAGTCTATGACATGAAAGTGGGACAAAGGATGTCATTTCCTATTAATCGTTCTGTCACTAATTTAGTATTTACTCTAGTTTATATTTCTCAGTTGAATAGATATTTAGGTTTAGCTTTGCCCCACTTGAAGTATTTATCAGAGACGAGTGCTGTCGCAGAATGCATAAAGGAAGTTATCGAAAGAGTCCCAAAGATTGATTTGGATAGTATGGAAGGACTAATACTTGAAAATTTTACTGGAGAAGTGGAATTTAAACATGTCCAATTTACATACTCTTCGAGGCTCGAAAGCTTATTATTCGAAGATTTTAACCTAAAAATCCCGACAGGCAAGACAGTGGTGTTGATTGGAAAGAGTTTTCACCGGTGTTTTGAAAGCACATTGGATCGATCATCGAGTCTTGTCATCATATTACCCCCAAACATATCAAATCGGGAGCTTAAGGCCATTCTAAGCAAGAGAGTCTCAAAGGCTAGAACATATTGAGCTATCAAACTGCTTTCAAAACACCGATTGACATGATCCCGTTCAAACTTGTCTATGACAAGTCATGTTATCTCCCTGTCGAGATAGAAAACAAGGCTATGTGGGCAATCAAAGAATTCAATTACATCTGAGAAAAATCGGAGAAAGAGGAAGCGTGAATTCTAGCGAGTGGCATGACTTGTTATTGCATTGGCAGCCAACCGAAAATTGTGATAGCGTGTTGTGTGATTCACAACCTCATAAAGTAAACTGGGCGTTACCATTAAGATGTGATGATATTTTTTGGGCCCTCATTCCCCAATCAACAATTAATTCAAGCACAAAATGCTGGAAGGGATGAAATTTCCTTATATATGTGGGCAAATCACCAAGGCCCAAATTAGTGACCTAATCCATATGAACTTATGTCTTTATTTTTCGTATGATTTCTAAGTTCTAAATACTCTTATTTACGTAAACATTGGATATTTTGGCCTATACGTTGGTATGTATTAATGCTTTGAGCGTACTTTATTCCGAATGCAAGATTGCTTATATTATTATATTAGTCGTAATATTACAATCAATTCAATGCAAACATGTGAACAACTATATGGCACCCGAACATTCAATGTGCTCGTGTGGAGATAGATAGATGATTATTTTTTAGGCAAAAATAACTAACTACGAACATGGGGTGAATGTTCTACACGTGGCCCACTAGGAGTAGACCATGGTGGAGTTTTATGTGGGTTGATTCTTGGATAAGGTACAAAGCATACATGGCTCGTCGGCAGGGTCGTAGAACACGCCACAACTCTTACGACTCTCCTCATCCCAATTCATCATCCATTCCTCAGAATGTTGTTCAACCGAACTACAATGAAAATGGTAGTTCTTCCACTTAGCACAATTTGCTACAACCTATGGAGGAGTATACATCATTGTCTCCGACATTGATTTATTTACTTGTGGTAACATTATACGTTCTTATTGTTAAGTGTTGAAGTATTTGTTCGCCAAATCTGATTTATGTGGTGTAACCTATGATAAAGCTATTTATGTGGTTGGAGTAGATATATTGAATTCAAACATTTTATATTGAAACTAATTGAAAAACTAATTGTTTTTAATTAGAACAAATATTCACGGAAATTCAAAAATAATATTTGAAAAAAATAAAATACTGATTTTTCATCATCAATCATATTTTCCTTAGCTAACAAAACCCGCGCCGCAGCCATAAACGGTAAACCACAACCTTTATCTCCAAACACACTTGAACCTAAGAGTGGGATGCGGTCGGGTTTTTCGGAATTTGGGGGTCTTCGGGTCGGGTATTTTATAAAAATACTTTATCGTCAACTCAATTTTTTGGATACGCACCCCCGCGAATTTTTTTCAAAATTACTTTTCTATGAATGAATTTTTTTTACCTCCTTAAAATGTTGAAATATGTTTAATTCTATTAAAAAAACCCGATTCAAAAGAACCGGATCCAAAAGTCCCGACCCAAAAAATTCGACCGACATAAATCATACACACAATAGACCAAAAAATAGCCGACCCGATCAGGTAAAACCCACGGGGTCGGGTACCCTCAAGTTAGAAAGCCGACCACTACTTGAACCAGATAAATATAACGAAGGCGGCCTAACCGGGTCTGCAACCCGGTCCGCCCATTGACCTGGAGATCACTTTTCTAAAACCCGCCATAAACCCTACTTTCAATTCCCCCAAATTCTCCCAAAATCCAGTTGATGATGGAGCAGAGGTTAGCTAGTACATGGCGGATGACGGTGAATGACAAAAAGTTTATCGAAACATCTCTGCAGTCGGAGCTCAGAATCGACGGACGAGGACCGTTTGATTACCGAAACGTCACAATCCAGTTTGGTAGGTAAGAAATCTCTATGCCATTTTTCAGAACTTGTTTTTTTTAGAATTATGGATTAGTGTTTGTGTTCATAAGAAAGTTTGATTGATCATAACAAACGCATTGCAGTAGCCTTTGAGGGTGTTTGGTTAAGCTTATTTTAAACATTTTATAAGCTCTAATATCTTATAAGTTCTATCAAGAGCTTACATGATGTAATTTTAGCTTATAAGTTAAGAGAGTGTTTGAATCGAAGAGCTTAGAAGCTTGTAATTGAATGGAGTGGTTCAGCTATGGATTTGAGGACTAATTTGAAGCTACTATCAAAGTTAGTGTCTAAATTGTGTGTAACGTATGCAGTGGCGTAATCAGGATTTAAAAATCGGGGGTACGATACATAAAAAATAAAAAAAATCAGGGGTAAAATTGAGATTTAGGGGGTACATTCTGTTTTTCTTTTAATACCTACTAATTTTTTTTTTTATTCAATGTACCCCCACATATATACATAGTTCCGCCACTGAATATATGTAGTGTGTCTGGTGTGTAAAATGTGTGCATGAAGTGTGTGAGGTATGTCGGAAATGCATGTGGGGTGTTAAATGTGTGCAGTGTTTCTAAAATGTGTGCAGTATGCAAGTGTGTGTGAAATGTGTGTAGTGTATGTAAAATGTGTGTAGTATGCAAGTGTGATATGTGTGTAGTTGTTTGAAGTAAAAAGTGACTTCAAACAATTGAGTAGAGAGAAGCAACAAAATTGAGCTTTTGTCTTGAAAGTATATTTTGAAGCTGAAGTTGGTTGTGTAAGCATGCCAAAACAACTTTTCTTTAGCTATAAGCTGAAAAACACTTGAAAAAATTGCAAACGCCCCGTAACTGAGACATCAAAATCACTTCCTGTGGTGTTGTTGCTGCCGCTGCAATCTTAGGCATCAAAGATGGTAAAGAATAAAGAACAACAAATCTGACGTTTGTTATTTTGTCTTGTTTATTTCTACAATAGAGTTTGTTGAATAAACAAATTGTCATTATATTATTTGATCATTCCTTGAGAGCTGGGTAAATAAGTATGGATGTGATTTTTAACGTGAAATTGATGAATGTAATTCAAGGATGAAAATTTTGAAATTTCGGCGAAATTTTGCCAAAATTTTACTTTTTAAGTTATTGAAACGAAATTATAGTTACAAGGTGTTTTTGTAAATATTTCACCGAAATTTGCCGATTTTGGTACATATACTATACAATTTATTGTAATTACTCTCATGTGCTAAACCGGCACCAATATTACTTTGACAAAGTTGAGTCATCCGTTTCATTTAAACCTCATAAGTTATCATTTTGGTACTAATAAGTAGTAATGTTGTATGCAAAAACTTCAGAATGTATATCATATTGCCAGACAACGTTTATATAGTTTATTTTAAGATAAATATGTGTATTTAAGTTAGTTATAACAGTCTGTTAAACATCATGTTAGATTTCCAGATTCCGGTTCAGTTTTTAATAACTTCTAGAAAATTTACCGTAATTTCGATTTTGATGGAAATTCGGTCGATATTTCCATAAAATTGAAATGCCGATATTTCTATAAAACCGATATTTTCGTCCTTGGTTCTAATACATCTATATACTGTTGGTATCTGCACAGTGAAGATGGGTCATCAGAGATCCAGTTGGGTCAGACTCGTGTGTTGGGGTTTGTAACTTGTGAGCTGGTGCAGCCGTATCGAGATCGCCCTAATGAAGGAACTCTTGCAATTTTTACTGAGTTTTCTCCCATGGCTGATCCTTCATTTGAGATTGGTCGTCCTGGCGAATTTGCTGTGGAGTTGGGACGCATAGTTGATCGTGGATTAAGGTAATGTATGAAAAAATCTTGTTTTCTTCATGTGTAGCAGCTTTTTCTCCAATACATTTGATAGGAATCGATTGTTTTAACTTTTTTTGGCTAGTTTAAGTTAAAGATTGATTTTTGAACTAAATTCTTTCTTTAACCAGAGATGGAAAATCCGGAAATTTCGCTTTTCCGGAGTTCCCGAAACAAAAATGAGGGTGTAATAGGTTTCTGTCAAAATTTGGCCGAAATTTCGGTATTGGAGGAGGCCATGTACAATTTGTTGTAATTTTTGCGAAATTTCGGATAACTGTTGGAGAGATGGCGAAACATATCTTCAAAATTACTGAAATGCAATAAACTGACACCAATATTATGAACGCAAAGATGGAGCTTCTGCTCCATTTAAGCCTTATAGGTCGTCATTTGGTACTAGCAAGTAGTAATATTGTATAAAAAAACTTCAGGATGTATATCATATTGTCAGACAACGTTTATATTGTTTAATATTTATAACTTAGTTGTAAACATTTTCATTTGTATCAAATTTTTTCCTCAACATGTGTATTTAAGTTTGTTATAAACAGTGTAGAATATCATCTTAAATTTTCAGATTTTTAATACATTTTTCTGCTTTTTTTAAAAACTGGGCCGATATTTCCATAAAAATTGAAATTTCGTCCTTGCATATGATTGCAAACAGCTCAAACTGGATGTATACTTGTTCTGTACTGAATAATAGAAGTGCTTTACAGGGAAAGCAGAGCTGTGGATACAGAATCACTTTGTGTTGTTGCAGGGAAATGGGTGTGGTCGATACGTATTGATCTCCACATTCTAGATAATTGCGGGTAAGCTGTGCTTATATGCCTTTAAATTCCAAATACCCGATTCATTTGCTTCTGCTGGCCATTGTATTCAATCTTACAGTTTCTCTCTTTTCATTGTGTACAAAATCACTTATTTTAATTACTTCTCCAAAAGTAGAAGCAACTGTTGGCCATTATATTCAATCTTACAGCTTCTCTTTTTGATTGTGTACAGAAATCTTGTTGATGCTGCGAATATTGCGGCCTTGACTGCTCTCCTGACATTCAGAAGGCCTGAGTGCACATTGGGAGGAGAAAATGGTCAGGAAGTCATAATACATCCACGAGAAGTTCGTTCTTTTCCTTCTTTATAATTGATATTTAGACGTGTCAATTCCTCCGTCAGGATTGAAAAATCGCGAAATTTCGGTTTTTCTGCCTCCTGAAACGAAATGAGGGGTGCAATGTATTTCTGTCAAAATTTCGCCGAAATATCTGAAATTTTGGTAAATATCGATTTTGGTTGACATAATGTACATTTTGTTGTTGTTTCTACCGATATCGATATTTCGCTAATATTTCCATAAAATTTGGGACACCGATATTTTCGTCCTTGCATCTGATGTAATTGATTTCAACTTGTTATATCTACTGTGGTTTTTCAGAATAGTGATTCGCACTCTATTGACTAAAAAGCTGCTTCTGCTGTTGACGATAGCAATATGTTCTGAATGCATAGATTTCTTGATCATAGAAATTGCTTTAACTCGGCTTTTGCGAGTGCTGATTTCCTCCGTTGACATGCCTTGTCTTGAAATATAAATATTGAGCTTTTTTTGTTTGGCAGGTGAGAGAACCACTACCATTGATTGTACATCATCTCCCTATAGCAGTAACATTCGCATTTATGGGTACTGAAAGCACGGTGGTAAGTTCCTGATTTTTTGTGTTTATTATCATAACTTTTAGGGGCTGTTTGCGATTACTTTTGCTTTTAGAAAAGTGATTGAAACTAAGGGGTGTTTGCAAATTCCCTCTTTAAGTGCTTATCAATTCATAATTTGGGATAAGTTGTTTTTGATTGTTTGCAAAAACAACTCCAGCTTTAAGCCAAAAATAATGCTCCCTCCGTCCCGCTCAGTTTTGTACGTAGGGACGGGCAAGTATATTAAGAAAAAACTGTTTTTTACTTTTTGGTTGACTTTTCCGAAGGTGGAGATTGTAAGAGAAATTTCCTTTTAGAGGGTGTGCAAAACTGAATGGGACGGATCGAAAAGGAAAGTGTGCAAAATTGAGCAGGACGGAGGAATAGTAGATAAGAGTTGGTTTTTCCAACTATGGTATTTTGGTAAATAATTAGAAGTTTTTTCTCACATATAAGCTAAAAGCTGCTTCAATATCAAGCACTCCAGCTTTTTATTTGACCACAATCTATTTTATTCTCAAACACTAATTACTTTTGATTTTAAGCAATTTTACCGTCATCTGTACATTTAATCACTTCTTCAAAAGGTAAAGCAAAGGAAAAACACCCAGTACAAAATCTAGCTTATACAGTTAGTCTAAAGGGGGTGTTTGCAATTGCTTTTTCTTTTAAAAAAGTGACTGAAATTACAGATTTTTGAAAAATCACATGCGGAAAAAGTAGATAGTGTTAGAAGGAAAAAAGAGATTTCGAATAATTGAGTAGAGAGATGTTACATAATTCTGCTTGGAGCCTTTGTTCTGGAAGTACTTTTTTAGAGCTGAAGTTGGCTTTGCAAAACAGTTTTCCCAAACTATAAGATGAAAAGCACTTCGAAAAAGCAATTGCAAACACCCTCTTAGTTGTTGCGTCTTCCTTATCATTGTAGCATGTGCTTCTAGGTTATCGACCCATCACACTCTGAAGAAGCTGTCATGCACGGAAAGCTGACCGCGATTTTGAACACAAATGGGGATGTTTGTGCTATTCAAAAAGCTGGAGGAGAAGGTGTCCTGCAAAGTGTTATTATGCAATGCTTGCGGATTGCATCGGTGAAAGCTGCTGATATTACTGGCAAAATAAAGAAAGCTGTAAGTACTCGTGCATATTTACCATCCCAACTTTGCGTGTTTTTGCAGTTTGCTATATAAACTTTTGTTGCACTCGAACAAATCTCATCCATTGATAGATGTACACGTGTCCACCTATTGACAATTGAGATTTTTCTCAAATGGTAATTTGCAACAAAATCATATGTTCAGATGATAAATTGCAATAGAAAATTGTTTATATGACAAAGTGCAAAAACGTGCAAAGTTGGATGGTAAACTGTAATATGCCCTTTACTCTCTCATTTTTGTATTGAAAGATTATCCTTGCATTGCTTCTCGTCTCTTTGCAGGCATATCTGCAACTAAAATACAAGAAGTGAATTTATGTTTTTAAGAATGCAAAATAATTCTCAAAAAACAAATAATCAACTTAATTAATTATGCACATATCAACCACATAAAACCCTAAAGTCATTTACATGATGATATATACTAATGTACTAGCCAATCACTTGCAATTGTTCTATGAAATTTCGCCAGAGTTCCCTTTGTATTTGCCAACCAAGTGCTCGACAAAATGCCTGAACGAACTCTATTCTTAGAAACAGCAAATTCATGATCCCTCATCCCTTACATTATCACAATCACTCAATTTTACGAAATTAAGCACCAAACATGTATAAATGGATTATAATTACGAGAATTTTAATTATGGTAATGCTTCTCTTAAAACTCAAAAGAATGATGCTTAATTTGTTTATTTATATCATTATTGTTTGCTCCAGGTTGATCAATATAACATTGGAAGAGATTTAAAGAAGATCAAAAGACACCCTGATTCTGTTGACGTCAATAATATATCAAAGGATGTTGAGAAATCTAAAGTGAAGATAGAGGATATAAGTATCAAGCAAACCATGAAAGATGGAGACAGTTTGGGGGATGACAAAACTAAACCTTTCATTGGTGGACCATCTAGTTGGTAAATCTTTATACTCTCCTATTTAAGACCTATTTATTTGTCACATATGCATTTCTTGAATTCCTAAGGCTGTATTTGGATGGATGAATTTGGAAATAAAATGATTTCAAATACCTCGTTAGGATGTTTGGTTTAAAATGAGTAGATTTGAATTGTATTATTCTTTGTCATCCTGTTTTTCAGGAAAAAATGTGTAGGGGTGGGCTGGGTCGGGTTTTTCAGGTCAGGTACCCGACGCATTGGGTACCTGATAAAAATACCCGATCTTGTCTGTACCCGACCCCGACGGGTACCCGTTGGGTTGGGTCGGTACCCATTGGGTTGGGTGGGTTGTGTTTTTCTCAAAGTTACTTTTTTTAGGAATGACTATTTTTTTTGCTTCTTTAAGATTGGTGAAAGATGTGCAGAATTATAACTGATTTTGTTAAAATAGGGCACCCGGAAAAACTCGACCCCGAAAAAAGCTGGCCCAAAAAACCTGACCCGAAAGCTGCATTTTTAAGCTATATGGCCAAATTGGCTGCATTACTTACAGGGGTTTGTACAGTATTTTCTGCAGGGCCTCATTTTAGTGAAGGGGCTCTATAAGAGCTAACAAACAGATATTAAAGTCTGATTATACATATATTCACCCCTTATATGGGTTACCAAATGAGCCCTAACCTATAAGTCAATCACATGTTCGTAATTATTGGTGTG
The DNA here is from genome assembly GCA_958295605.1 of Ajuga chamaepitys. Classification (NCBI taxonomy): domain Eukaryota; kingdom Viridiplantae; phylum Streptophyta; class Magnoliopsida; order Lamiales; family Lamiaceae; genus Ajuga; species Ajuga chamaepitys. The sequence goes on along the minus strand of OY282505.1, from coordinate 411,427 downwards.
ATTTTTTTTCTTGCAGGGATCCATATTCCAAGGGAGTCGATGCCGATCAATCAAAGGCATCTCTAGCATCACAGGGTATTACATTTATATAGATATATATTATTATTATTTTCCTTATGTGAATATGCAATAATGTCAAAAAATAAAAATAGAAATAAAAATTTGCCGACATTGTGCTCATGGTGCATGCTTCTAATTCTAATAGAACAAGAACTAATTGCATGTATAGGAAAATGCAGAATGATGTTGAAATATCACATCACATCACATCCATGAAGAAGCTAAAGAGTTGAAAATCTCTTAAATGCTAACCTGATTATGAAATCCTGGAAGTAAAGCATATGGTTTCGAGTTCTAGTTTGAGCATCTATCTTTCTTTTTTCCCAGAACTGTATGTTTGGGCCTGAGTCGAGAATTCCTAACGGCTAAGTTTCTTATAAGTTTATCTGGTGTTAGAGAATTCCTCTCTAGAAGTAGTTTCTCAAACCTAATCCATTATTCCCTACGTTCCTTTGTAATGTTTTAACATATTTTGCTGTGTCTTGTTATTACACGTTCTTGTTTATGGCCACTTATGCGCCTAACTGTGCGTGTCCATCTAATTTATTGCGTGGATTTTTAATATCTTCTTTTCGTATCTGGCTTAAGTTAGTTCTGCGAAGCTACTAATGCTAAATGTGTGTTGGTTTCTCGTCTAAATGACATGTTCATAAGTTGCACCAGTGTGGAGAACTCCTTGTATGGATATAGTGCCAGTAGACCAGACCACACCCTCAACATGCATATACTTCGCTTCATCCTTGTTTCTTTGGGGTAAAAAATGTGAATAATTTCCTATTTTGCAGATGCAGAAACGACGGATCAATCCCCTGGAGATGTAGACGTTGAACCAACCAACAAAGCCAAGAAGTCGAACGATGCTGTGAAGCCGAAGCACAAAAAGAGAAAGAAGCATTTGTCCAATACTGATGGAAGTTGAATTTCGGTCCTCAAAGATGTTTCTAATGACAGTATGTTCTCTCTTTTTTTACTCGTTTTCTGTTCACTTCTGTCGGAAGTTTTTGGAAGAAAAAATTTTCGGACTTGATAAACTTCCGCAGTATCAAGACACAAAGCTGTCACGGTTGTCTTAGCGAGACCTAATTCTATTCGCAGATCACAAACCATCTGTCTTAACAGTAAGTCCAATCTGGATTTGGATCCAGTGCAGTAACTGCTCCTAATACGGTGTTTGTGTGTGTGAGACAGAGAGAGGATAGTGTGTGTGAGAGATAGAAAGGGAGAGAGAGAGGATATAGTGTGTGTATGTGAGAGAGACTCACTATAGTCGGTGCAGTTACTGCACTAGATCCAAATCCGTCCAATCTCTTGCAGCTATAAATACATTATTGTTGCTTCTGCAGGAACGGTACTTCCAGAAATCTGTCGACAAGGTATCTTGCCGTTGATATGTAAAGCATTCTGGGAACTCGCTGCATCACTGCTTCAGATATCTTATTAATTTTATCGAGTTGGGAATGGACAATCGTTGTTTGGTTTTAGCAGAAAATTCGCTCGACTTGAAGTTTTTATATGTTTGTCACGACTGCAGAGATCCGGGCCAGAATGCAGATGAGGACTGGGTGATCGTAAGGTATTTGTGACAACCCGTCTCAACTTTGTTTCATTAGCAATGTTTAGTGATTAGTGTACATACGTTGCTTATGCTTCTAGTGTTGAATGCAATAGTATCATATCCATTTGTTTACGGAATTTTTTTCTTTATTTGTTCGTCAGAGAATTGTGAAATTGTGAAATATGACTTTTGAATTGAAGTATTTAAAATCGGTGCTTATTTTGTCGGTACTCTTTTTCCCACCTCGGGTTTTTCCTATTGGGTTTTGCCATTAGTGGGTTTTAACGAGGCCAACCGACTCTTGTTCTTCTCATGAGGAGTCTTTCATGCTCTTTTACGCAGTTCGAACATTTTGTGGTTCCTAATGTCCGGTCGTACATTTAGACTTTGATTTCAGCTTCCTACCGGCTTGTGGCAGTGCTTGTTTACTTGTTCACAAGTTTTTCCTATTAGCGGTTAGAGTTGCGGGAATATTCTGATGTTTCATTTTTTCCCATTTCTATTTTTATTTCTTGAATTTTTGTTAATTGGTTTCATTTACTTTGTTGTTGGTGGATTCAAGTTCAAATATTACGTTGTATTTCGAAGCAACACCATTTCGGCCAGCCCAAAATTTTATCGGGCGAAAACTTAGTCCAACCCATTCCTTCCTATAATACCTGAACTTCTCAATACTCACTGATCAATATAATTTTTGCATTTTACATATTCACGTGCTATTTGCACATTATATATATATATATATATATATATATAAACTTGTGTGCATAAGGTGCACAATGGACTTATTGTGCACCACAATACTTTATAAGCAAATCAATCATACTGTATCAATTAATAAATCAACCATACTGTATGAGTAAATCAAAGTGAACGAAAAACATATTGTATAATTGGTGCACCATAGTGCATCCAAGCCCCACTCATATATACTCCCTGCATCCCGGCCTAATTGGTCAACCTTGGCCGGACACAGAGACTAAGGAAAAATAGATTTTGTGGAATCTTTAACTTTTCAAAGGTGGAGATTAAGAGTGGAGATTTTGAGGGCGGAGATTGTGAGAAAATTTGTCATTTATGGGCTAGGACAACTAGGTTGGGGCAAACAAATATGGCAAGTTGGCCAATTAGGCCAGTACGGAGGGAGTATATATATATATATATTATAGTTTATATTTTATTTGTCATATACTTCATGATTGAATTCGAAATGTTTACTTTGGTAGTCGGGAACCTTGTAGTCTAAAATATCGAAATAGTCTAAATAATACAAGACTACATGTAGTAAGTGTAAAATATGGAACCAACTAAGTAGTATATGGGAATATTAAAAGTGTAAAAGAATGTCATTAACGAATTAAAAATAATAACAATATAAAAAAAGAAAAAGAAAATAACATTATCATAATAATAAAAATAACTTGATTAAGGCGGTGGATTGCTTTATAAGCGTTTAGGAAACACACAAAAAAATGGAGGTGAGATCGGTGCTCGCACGATGTCGAACTCGTAGAGACGGAGCTAGCGGGGGATTGGACCGATTGGTGGCGGCGACCGTCCCCCTCAAATTTTCTGTCGAAACTATAGTGTACATATATTTATACAAAACCTTGATAAATATTTAAAAAATATTTCGCCCCTGTCATTATGAAATCTTGACTTCATTCCAGCGAACTCGGAGAAATTGAAAGCCGCCTGGTAAGAGAGATACAAATTCTTCTACCATCAGTTACATTCAAGTAGCCATTTTCGTAAATAATATGGCCAAACCCATCTCTATGACTACTAAAATAAGATAAAAGTTGTTGGAACCAAATATTGGTTCGAAACATGAGGTAATTGGTTAGTTTTGCAATCATCACTACCATGATAATATTAAATACTCCCTCCGTCCCGAATGAATTTGCATTAGTAAATAGGCACATATATATTAAGAATAATTGGTTTTTTGGGTTATGTTGACTTTTTAAATATATTTTTTACTTCATAAAGATGTTTATTTGTGAAATTTGTTTTCTTTTAAGAAAGGATGCAAATTGTTTGGGACGGATCGAAATAGAAAGTGTGCAATTTCATTCGAGACAAAGAAGTGAGTATAAATAATGTATTTTATTTCATTGTCCATGACCAAATCGGCCCGAAAAAAGATACTTGTCTATTAGCATTGGTGCCATGTAATCTAAAATCAGCAGGTATCAAGTGTCACATGATAGACGCATGTCCTTTTCCGCCTGATTTGGTTACCGCCTTACCCGTGGCGAAAATAGGACCAATAACAATCAATTTCAACAGTTACGAACTAAATTAAAAACCCAAATGTATTTTGGACCAAAAACCTACGGGCGAAAAGTTATTGGATAAAAAATAATTTAAACCCGTTTTTGCTTGAAGGAAGATGTTTTTTTATTTAAATTTATATATTTTTGTGTTAAAGTATGATTTCCAAGTATAGAACTACTTATTCTTAAAATAGTAAGTTAGGCCATGTTTGATTTGAAGATTAATTTTATAAATGAGTAACATGAATTTTGAAAGAAAAAAAAATTAGAGTGTTTTGGTTATCATGATTGAAAGTAATTAAATAAGCTAGTTTGTTGAATTTTTAATTTAATAAAGCATATGATTTTTATTTCCTGTTTCCTACATAAACACCAACAACCAACTGTATTAGTTTAGCATAAAGATATTTAATTGTTGATGTGATTAAATATCTGCATAACCATAAATGGTTGCAGCTGTATTTGAATATGTAGGTATGTATAGTGCTATACCCGGCCCGACCTGACTCGACTTGACTCGACTCGACCCCGAGATTGAATATGACCTGCCCATGAAAACTTTGAATGCAACTGCAAACCATTTATTCTGGACCCCTTGCATTCAATGCTCTTCTACCTTCTCTCATCACCAATCACTAACTCAATCTTACTTTGGGAAAATTGCATTCTAGCCCCGTAAGTTAGAGTCATTTATAATTTGAATTTTTTTCGAATTATCTCTTACAGTTTAAATCTCATAAGTTAAAAATGACGTCATTTTAATCATTTTATTGTTGGATGATCCAAAATCCACTAGAAAAAGATGTGAGTTTGAAGTTAAGAATCTTCGTCCGTTTGTGGTTGAAGTGCACAATTTAAAACAACATGTTGGTGACTGCGCTTATAAAATTACTCATCTTACTCAGGTCAAATTGCACCACCTCATATGGAAGGACTAGGGAAGGGAGCCGCCTCCTTTGACCTTCCAAAAAAATATATTTACGTGTATTTTATCTAATGATATTAATTGATATTTTTAATATATAAGAGTTCGTCCCTTATTTTTTCAAACTTCGGCCCCCTTATTCAAAAAATTCCGCCCCTACAATTTACAATATAGTTAAAAAGATTTCGTCCCCCAGAATAAAATTCTAGACCCGTCCCTGTCACCTCAACAAGAATGAACAAATATCCTTAATTTTCAAACTCATGTGACTGCCATATATTTTTTCAGTGGGTTTGGATTTTCCAACGAAAAATAACTAAATGAACATTTTTTTAACTTACGAGACTTAAATTAAAAAAATTATTCAGATTGGACTGGAATTGTAAGTAGCCCTAACTTATAGGACCGAAAATGTAATTTTCCCATCTTCCTTGCCTCTTTAATTTCTTTATTTTATTTATTTTTCCACATAAAATTCAACCATGCAAGTATGCAACCCCTCTATCAAGTACGAATAAATACCAACGTGAAGTACTCCCTCCATCCCAACTTAACTTTGCCTAATTGATCGAGCATAAATGTTAAGGAAAATCAGATTTTGTGAAATCTTTAATCTTTTCAAAGGTGTAGATTGAGGGTGGAGATTGTGTAAGAAATTTGTCATTTATGGGTTGACAAATTAAGTTGAAACAAATCGAAATAACAAGTAGGCAAGTTAAGCTGGGACCGGGAGTAATAAAGATACAAATAAAAGAACAAACGACGTCGCTTCTTTGCTGATTACATATATATACTTAGTTGTTACTCTTTAAGGCAACATCTCCCACACCATATTGCCTTTTACACCACAATGGAAATTGAGGTGGTGGCCGGCGGCGGCGGAGGCGGCGGTGCTGCTAGTTTTACTAGCTCCGGCAGCGGCGACGTAGAAACGGGCTGGGCTCGGAAGAGCGGCGAAGCCTACTTAGTGTGGCAGGACCTGACCGTGATGCTGCCCAACTTTGCAGGGAAGGGCCCGATCAAGAAGTTGCTTAATGGGCTCAATGGCTATGCTGAACCGGGTCGGATCATGGCCATTATGGGTCCGTCGGGCTCTGGGAAGTCGACCCTTCTTGATTCGTTAGCAGGTATTTTCTCTATTTCCTCAAATTCCGAGTATTATATTAATATTGTGTTAGTTATTTGTCATTGTTTATCTAAAAATGGTGAGTAGCTATTATTAGATAGTTTAACGGGTTTATGATTGATAGTATTACATGTTATATATTTTTGGTATGGGGCGCAATGTTGTATTACATATATTTAACAGTATTCATCTATTTGATATCCTATATATTAGTTTAGTTAATGAAAAATGAGAAAAGAAAAACACTTATACTCTCCATTTAAAAATTCGACTTATTTTTAGAGATGAAAATGACTTATCATACTTATTCTAGCTGGCTAGCAGGTCGTAGTAGATTATGGATATTTGGCAAGATTAATAAGTAAGGCGTAATAATGAAATGCTATCGAGTTGTCACATTAGTGAATGAATTTAGTACGAACTACCAAACGAGAGTTAAAGTATGATAATACCACTGTCTAGCTTTTATGAGGATTCCCAAATGAGCCCTAACTCTTGTAAACGAAATATGGAAGTATTGGTGAATGAGTTTAGTACGAACTACCAAACAAGAGTTAAAGTATGATAATACCGATATCTAGCTTTTATAAGAACTGCCAAATGAGCCCTAACTCTTGTAAACGAGATACAGAAATTTTGACAGCACTTGAAGTAGATGACTTAATTAGTTCTCAATGTTGTATAAGTCGCTAAATGCTAGTTAAACGATAGATTGATGTCTAGTAATTAATCGAGGTCTAGATAGGACTACGGACATATTAATATAAACCGTCAATAAAAAATTTAGTGCCTAAGCGGAGATTAGTCAGGATATTGAGAAAGGTGTAAAGACACTTAAGTGCAGCTGCATGTGCAATTAATCAAGTGCGGTGGATATCACATTAATTCTGCCTAATGAGTGAATAGACTTAAACGCCCTTTCTAGCAGGGCATAAGAAAGCAATGGCTCCTCGTGATTCATTCAACACCTATAACTACTTTTCTTAATCCAAAATAATTGGAAAAAATATACTAGAAAATCAGAATTTTGGAAAATGTTTTTATTAAAGGTTCGAATTTCGAAGATTCTCAATTTAGGAGCTGAATTTTGAGTTTTTTAAAATTAGCGGCCAGAATTTTAAATTTTATTCTTAATTTAGGACTTACGTCTTGAAAAATAGAAAACATTATTCGATGTACAAAATGTTCATTACAGAGTAGATAGAAATTTCTGATATATCGTACTGAACCTTTCATACATCAAATACGGTGTCTCATTTTTTGAAGACGTAAGCCCTAAATTGATAATAAAATGCAAAAATTAGGGCCATAACTGAGAAAAACTTAAAATTCAGGTTCCCTAGAACTCTCAAAATTCAAGCTTGAATTTAGACATTTTCCAAAAAATCAAACTTTTTCATAAAAAAAAAATCCTAAAATAATAATTATTACTTCTCAGCACGTATTAAGAAACTTCATGAAATATTTTATATTTCCTCCATTTTAAAATAAATGTCGTTTTAACTTTTTTTTTTGTGAAAATTAAGGATTGATAAAAATAATAAATACATCCATACAAAATCCATTTAATTTAGTTTGTTTTGTGGAATAAGGAAATAATCAATTAAATTATGTGTTTTGGAGAAAGATTGGAAGAATTATGATTTTTCGTTAAAACGATATTTATTTTTAATTTTTTTGTCTTCTCTTAAACGATACTTATTTTGAAACGGAGGGAATATGTTCCTATATATTGTCTTTTTTAATAGTCGATCAATTTTTGAAGATACTCATTTGTAATGAATAATATTGAAATATTAGAGGGAAATTAAGACAGGGAAATTACCCATGAGATCATCTGTTATACTTTGGTGTTATATCTTGTGTTTCACTAATCGATACGTGTATGGTATGATGTCACAAATTAATATGTATCACTTAGTAAATTGAGTGTAACAGAAGATGAAACACCTACTGTAACCGAAAATCCGAAATTATTAGAACAATAATTATTTTCAGACAAAAGTCTTATCCTATTTTTTGAGGACACAGGCAAAGAAAGATGTTTTTCAACTTTAAATTAATTAGAAGTGTGAAGTAGTTGAGAAATAAGACAGCTACAATAAATGAAGAATAGTTTATTGTCAAGCTATTTTTCAATTAATAATAATAAATGGGGCCGCCAATCACTAGATATTTATGAAATTTTATTTATTTTATTTACATTTTCATATTGTAAACATTATCTTTGTATTAATTGTGAATAAATCTTTTTAGGAGAAAATCGTGATTTTAGTCCCATAATTATGGCTACTTGCAGTTTCAGTCTTATTCGAAATAGTCTTTTGCAATCTACGTCTCAATAAAAAAAGTGAATAATTTTAGTCATTTTCTCGCCAGAAAATTCAAAATCCGCTAGAAAAAACACATGACTGCCATATGAGTTCGGAAGTTAGGGGATCTCCGTTCGTTCGTAGCTGATATGACACAATCTAGCTGAGTAAGATGCATATTGTTTTAGATTGCGCCACCTCAACCACGAACGAACTGAAATCCTTGAATTTCGAACTCCTGTCACATGTTCTTTTGGCATATTTTGAATTTTCCCGTGAAAAAATTTAAAAAATTGCACAGTTTTTTAACTTATATGACTTAACTTGCGAAATGTTATTTAGATGGGATTGAAATTGCAAGTGAACCTAATTTCCGAGATTAAACATACAAAATCTTCAAGAGGTAGGGCCAAGGGCAACATACGAATAAACCATCAACTAATTTTTTTTTTCTCTCCCTTTAAATCTTTTAATTTCTTTATATTATCTCTTTTTTTTATTAATTTATGGTATAAATATAATAAGTTGAAAAATTAGAAATTTCCTAAAAAATAATGATAGTGAAATTTCTCTAATATTTTAACCCTTTGGCACAGGTAGACTATCAAGAAACGTTGTTATGATGGGAAATGTTCTTCTCAATGGGAAGAAAAAGAGGCTTGACTATGGTGTTGTTGTAAGTTCCTTTTCACATTAGTTATGCCCAGTGACGAACCCAGAAATTTTATCGAGGGGCTCAACTACAGTTAAATCTTTAAATTTGTTTTACGGGGCAAAATTTTCGAATTATACTCAATTGGGTGTATTCTTTTAATGTCAAATGAGGCACACTTTGAGGAGGCTGAAAACCAAACTCTCATATATTAGATTCTATTTTTAAAAATATAGGACAAATTATATTAGAAAATAAAAATTTGGACAATAAACAATGTTGGACCACCGTTTTGGGCCCCTTTAATCAGTCCAGAGTTTCAATAATACTCAACTATAACACTAGAAAGTACGAATAATGTTGATGAACTCAATAAATTGATTCAATTACAAAAATGAATAATTAAGATATAACGTTTGTAATCATTCATTCTATTTTGTTAAAATCTATATCCCTATTGTTTACACTTAAAAATACATTCGTTGATTATTATTAAACAATTTTTCAAGTTAAACAATATAATTATTATTTTTATTTAATTAAGTTGTATGAAAACTGACTAAAATACACTTATATAGTAATAAATTTGTATGGAGGCGCCTCCCTTGACCCCATGTAAGTCCGTCCCTGATTATACTTATACATGCTTATAGACTATAGTGTTTGGAAACATTTAGCTTAGCAGGTGTAATACGAATGACTACGAAATCTAATAAGCGCCCACAAGATGATATTGTTCATTGTTCGCGGTTCTATGGTAATTGTCTCTCAAGATCCAATCACTTATTTCTTGCAATAGAAGCACAATAATGCAAGAACTACGGCGAATAAAACAGTATTCCGAGTTGCCCATTAGGAAAGGATAAGACTGAACAAATATCAAGATATTTTAGCCGGTATCGAACTTAGGATGATTTAGACTAGTGTTGAACTAGTGAGGAAGTGAATGAGAATGTCTATTTATAAACTTCTCGTGTTATTTCATGAACATTTGTATCTTTTCGACTTGATCAATTATAACTGTTTTGATTATATATCTTGATCAAGTATCACAATCTTATAGTTTGATTGCATCATTTTTCGAACGATCACGTTACCTATTTCATATAGGATTGATTTAGACTAGTGTGGACTTCTGGTGTTATTTCATGAATATGTTGACATCTTCAACTTAATCAATTACAACCGTTAGATCATACTTATAGTTTGATCGCATCATCTTATGTGCGTGCACGTCACCTATTCCATTAAAACAGATGCAACTTTTCACAGCACATTTTCATCTAACAGATACTTCTTCTTTCACATCCCAAAATTCAAACTTATAGCACTGTCAACTATTCACGGTTCGGGTTTTATACTAATAATACCTATTCCAATTGATGATCAGGCTTATGTGACACAAGAAGATGTACTACTAGGCACTTTAACAGCCAGAGAAACCTTAACATACTCTGCCCATTTAAGGCTTCCAAGCTCCATGAGCAAGCAAGAGGTGAAAGACATAGTAGAGGGGACTATAATGGAGGTCGGGCTCCAAGAATGCGCGGATCGCCAGGTCGGCAACTGGCAGTTGCGGGGCATAAGCGGAGGCGAGAAGAAACGCCTCAGCATTGCCCTCGAGATCCTGGTGAGGCCGCGCATTCTGTTTCTTGACGAGCCGACTACTGGCCTTGATAGCGCGGCGTCCTTCTTCGTCATCCAGGCGATCAAGAACCTCGCGCGCGATGGCAGAACCGTTGTCTCTTCGATCCATCAGCCGAGTAGTGAAGTGTTTGCGCTCTTTGATGATCTGTTTTTGCTTTCTGGGGGAGAAACTGTTTACTTTGGACAAGCAAAGATGGCAATTAAGGTACTTTCTCTTTGATTAGTTTCTCTCGTATTCGTACAATTCGAATCATGGATAATAAAAAAGTATTACATTTTATGCTGAAAGGTATTACTTGGTATGAAGAAATGTGACAACTGAAAATGTGTTAGTGTTTATGCTTTCTTCAGAACGAGTAATACGTTTCAGCATAAACAGTTATATAGTTTCATGGATCCGCGCTTTTACTTGGATTGCATGGTACATGAGAACAATTGAGGTATTTTCTCTTTAGAAGTTCTTTTGTACACAAATCCGTGCAATTCAGATCATGGATAGTCTTTCATGAAAAAATATTAGTGTTTATGCTGAAAAATATTACTTGTTCTGAAAAAATGTGTTATACTAAAAATGTATTAGTGTATATGCTTTCTTCAGAACAAGTAATACATTTCAACATAAACAGTAATATATTTTCATGGGTCCATCATTTTACTCGAATTAAACGGACCATCTGGTGTACATGCGAACAATTAAGGTATTTTCTCTTTTCATTACTATTTTTGAGATAATAAGAAATATTATTAAATTGTTGGAATGAGTCGGCACATATTGATAAGAAAACAATCGAAACAACATAAAGAGAATGACGTGTCAATTGATAAAATTCATAATTCCCGCCAAATTTTGGACTAGACCGACGCACTGGAAACTGTTGCAGGATTGAAATTGCAAATGACGAATTATTATGTAACTAATTTTGCAATTTCCTTCAAATTAACACGTACTAAAATAAAATTAAAGCTCGAGTATTTTGACATTATCAGTTTTTCGGAGAAGCCGGGTTTCCATGTCCGAGCCGGAGGAATCCATCGGATCATTTCCTGCGCTGTATCAACTCCGACTTTGATGTCGTTACTGCCACATTGAAGGGTTCGCAAAGACTTCGGGTATGCATCTTATTATTTTTTCGCTAAATTTACAATTTATCATCTTAACTTTGGCTTTTTTTCTTCTCTTGAGAAAATACCAACTCCTTTTCTATTTCAATTTACTATTCGAATTTATAAGTTGTTGCAAATAGTCATTGTAAACAAATCTCAAGCATTAATTAATATATACATGTCGAACATATGACATTTGTTTCCGGTGACATTTTGCAACAAATTATAATTTTAGATGGTAAATAGCGAGGGGGGAAATGTAGTCCAAAGTGTAATAATACGAAAATTTTGGATGACAATACCCAACTCCAGCCCATGATAAAATTTGTGAAACCTCATTTTTAGTACTATAATTCATATTTTAGTTATCATCCGCACTACATTTTTAACTAAGCACGTCCCATTTCATTTTTCTGTTCACATTCTTGTTTTTATCCCACTTATAAGTAAATATGAGTTTCAATTTAATTTTTTAATTATTCTAGTAAATTTTCTGTAAAAACCCAAATTCCTTGTTGATTCTATAGTTAATAAAAAAAAATCATGTACAGTTAGATGCAGGGTTTTTTAATATTAATTTTGTCAATGTTTTTAAATTTTATGTTCTAACGTATCATTGCTAAATCCTGGCTCCGTCTCTATATCCGTCAGGAAACACAAGTGACATCGGACCCATTGATGAAATTGGCAACAGCAGATATAAGGTCAGCACTTGTAGAAAAATACAAGCACTCAGAGTATGCTAAAATGGCTACACTCAAGATTCAAGAAATGTCCATTTTTGTGAGTATGCTAAACCTATTTCTATTTTTTCTTCTTCTTTGATTTTTTAGGATATGGTAGGTAGGAGAAAATTTTAGTTAAAGGCCTAAATCTCGAAAAATATTTTAATTTGAGGTCTCGATTTTGGAAGTTTTCAATTTGAGGCCTAAATTTAGAGTTTTTGCTCATAGAGGTGTAAATTTTAAATTTATTCTCAGTTCAAGGCTTATATCTTGAGAAATATGAAACATTATCTTGCGTCCGGAAGATTTATAGGGAGTAGATTGAAATTTTCAGCATGAAGTATGCTAAAATTCTACATATACCGTACTGAACCTTCCGAACGTCGGATAATGTGACTTGTTTTTCAGATGTATGCCCTGAATTAAGAATAAGATTTAAATTTTAGATCCTTAATTGAGAAAAATTCAAAATTCAAATTCCGAATTGAAAAATCTCAAAATTCAAGCCTCGAATTAGAACATTTTCAAAAATCCAGACCTTCTAATAAAATTTCCTCTAGTTTGTGACAAAAGTAACATGGCCCTAACATTTGCTTGAAAGTGCAATTTGACCCAAAATAGTTTGTTAAATTCTGCTTGAAACTTTCGTCTTGGAAGTACTTTTTTTTATGGTGAAATTAACTTTGAAATTCGCAAACACTAAAAAATAGTTTTTATCAAGTAATAAGTTGAGAAACACTTAGGAAAGTTATTACAAATATCCCCTTAAACTAAATCTCTATTATAAAAATCTCCGATTAACTCTGATCAATCTCATATATGCGCTAAGCTCCCCTTAACGTCATATGCTTTTTCCTAATTCTTCTCCGTCTAACTACGTCTATGCAGCAAGGAGTGGAGATAGAAATAATTAAAGGAAGCCAAGCAAACTGGTGGAAGCAGCTATGGACATTAACAAAAAGATCATTTTTGAACATGAGTAGAGATGTGGGATATTACTGGTCTCGTATAGTTATATACCTTATTGTATCTATATGTGTTGGAACCCTATTCTACGATGTCGGAACAAGTTACAGTGCGATTTTGGCTCGTGGAGCTTGCGGTGGCTTCGTCACCGGGTTTATGACTTTCATGTCCATTGGAGGCTTCCCATCATTCATAGAGGAAATGAAGGTACATACAACTCAATTAGTACTTGATAAATTTAGTAACTTTCCACTCGTACAATTTTAGTTTTTTAAAAAAAGTTAAAGATTCAATTTAGTCTCGTATATTTAGAATTTATCTGCGTTTAGTCATTTTTTCGGCGTCAATGACCAATTTGGCAGGAGAATCACACGTGTCGGTCACTCACTGGTGCCACGTATTTAAAAATCAGCTGAAAAAATGGTCATAAGACCGACACGTGCGATTTTCCAGCCAAATTGGTTGCCGGCTGCGAAAAATGATTAAATGCAGATAAATTCTAAAGATACCAGGCTAGAGTTGAATTTTTAACTTTGTTTGGGACAAAAAATGATTTTAGCTCATAAATTCATAACCTTACATGGTTTAGGTTCAGTATTTAAGGTCTAAGACCCAAGGTTTGAATTTTTGGACTAGGTTATATTTTATATTTAGGAATTTATGATTTCACGATTCATGGTTCATAACTTAGTAATTCATTGTTCATGAATTAGTGGTTTATAGTTTAGGCTCATGATTCATGCGTTCATTATTTGAAATTCATGTTGTAAGTTTCGATTTTAGAGTGGGACACAAATAGGACACAATAAAAGTGGAACAGAAAATCCCGACTATAAAATAAACTTCTTAATATATTCTTTATGGTCCCAATAATCCCACATATATAGACTTATCTCATTTTTTAAGTAGACAAGAAAATTTCTTTAATGTACTTGAAAAAATAAATTTAACCGACAAATTTTCTTACATAAACAGGTGTTCACGAAGGAAAGACTTAACGGTTATTACGGTGTGGCGGCATTTATACTCTCGAATTTCCTCTCTTCGTTCCCTTTCTTGGTTGCAGTCTCTGTTCTTACAGGGACTGTAACCTTCTGGATGGTCTTTCGGGCAGGGTTTTGGCGTTACGTCTTCTTTTGTCTTAATATCTTCGGATGCATTGCCATGGTAGAGAGTGTGATGATGATTGTAGCTTCTCTTGTTCCTAACTTCTTGATGGGGATCATTGCTGGCGCCGGAGTTCTTGTAAGTTCGATTGATCTTATAACGATGTATCCGATTTATATTGAGTATCAGATAGGAATCGTGATTCTAACATTCCGTGTACGTAGGGGATCATGATGATGACTGCTGGATTCTTCCGACTGCTGCCAGATCTTCCCAAGCCAATTTGGCGCTACCCTATTTCATTCATTGGCTATGGTGCATGGGCACTCCAGGTATTTCCGAATATATTTTCCGTACAATTCGGGTCATGAGTAATTTTTCATGAAAATGTATTACTGTTTATCTTAAAAGGCGCTACTTGTTATGAACGTATTATGCTGCAAAGAGTGTTTATGCTGAAATGTATCACTTGTTCTGATGAAAGGTATTATGTCAAAAGATAGTACCTTTCTTCAGAACAAGTAATACATTTTAGTATAAACAGTGATATATTTTTGAGGATCCGTCTTTTAAGATGAACTGAACAAATTTCTAAGATTCGTGCATCTTATGCACAGGAGACCTTTTGCTATAATGGGGTCTCGAGAAAAGTCTTGCTAAAATGAGTTTTTGCATTTTACTCCTCTTAAAACTTAAATTTTACATTTTTCTTGTTTTCAAATGGCTTCAGCTCACTCAGTTGAAACTCCTTGATATCTATGTGTGTTGTTCTATTATACTACCTTCGTCCCGACCTAATTTGTCTACTTTGATCGGATACGGGGGTTAGAAAAAACAGATTTTGTGAAATCTTTGACTTTTTCAAAACTGGAGATTGTGAGAGAAATTTATCATTTATGGGTTGATAAATTAGGTTCGGACAAATCGAAAAAGAAAGTAGGCAAATTAAAACGGAACGGAGGTAGCAATATTTGTAGTATCACAACATTACTGTTTAGTCGTTTCCCAATTGTGCAATTTAAAATTTTGTTAATTGGAGACTGAAATAGCAAAAAAAAAACGAAAATTTAACAGGACCAAATTACGTATTTTATTGCAGGGATCATACAAGAATGATATGATTGGATTGGAATTTGATCCCCTAGTACCTGGTGATGCAAAAATAACAGGAGAATATGTTGTGACCAAAATGTTCGGTATATCTCTAAATCGTTCAAAATGGTGGGATTTATTGGCACTGTACGGCCTTATTCTCTGCTACAGATTCGTCTTCTTTCTCGTCCTCAAGTTGAAGGAGAGAAGCGCGCGTTTTTTCCAGTCGATTTACGCGAAGAGAGCGTTACACCAGTTCAAAACGCGCCCTTCGTTCAAGAGGAAGCCCTCCTATTCATCAAAGAGGCACAATTCGCTCTATGCTTTGTCGTCTCAAGAAGGTCTCAACTCTCCAATCCCCTAGATTGCGCTCATTCTATGCTATCTAGTGTGGTACTCGACTCGATATTATACAATTGGGGATGACATCCATAAGATATTCATTTGTTCTTTGTTCTATCAACTCAATAAATGTGATTATTAGTTTGATTCATGTTTGGCTAAAGTCCCCTCGGGACATCCGATAAAATTGGGACGATATAGAGAAGATTGGAATGGTCCCTGCGCAAGGATGACACGCATAAATCGAGAATTGAATCATGTAGGCTAAAATGCAACTTTTGGTATGTTGTCTTTTGTTGTTATGTATACATATATGCAAACATGATTCTCAAAAGGACAAGAGGGATGTTAAAGTTCCTAAACTATTTATAAATATTTCAAAAGATTCATATATGTGACATATTATATATGTGAATTTAATCTTGACATGATTAATAAAGTTGTGGGGTAGTATATTCATAGATATAAGATATTGATTAATTTAATTCTCAGTAATTTAAATTACTTAACTCACATTAGATATCTTAACCATGTGGAGGTGGTGTTTTCAACTTTTGAAGTTGTGACAGATTATGGTAAAATCGTTTAAATCATATGTAAGTTTAGTCAAATATAAAAGCTGGAGTTTTTTATACTTACGGTGAGTAGAAACCTAGAGTTTTTGCAACAAAATAATATAACTTTCAAACTAAATATGCGGTTTATTTGTCATTGAATCCATCGTAATTTATTATTTGTTCTGTTTAGTTTTCTTTTAGGCAAAATGATGTTTAGGTCTCTCGGATATTTATAAAGGTTCCTCAGTTATTGAATATGAATTTATATAAGTCCTTTAGTTATTATAATAGTGATAGAGGTCCCTCGAGTATTATATATGAATTTGAATAGGCCCTTATACATCGTAATGTGACGAAAGTTTGTATGCTCATCAGTTTGTATATGTCAGCAATCAACATGTACGTGGCACTAATACCCCAAATTCCTTCACAAATATTAGCGCGTGTGTGTAACACTAACAAATAAGACGGAAAAACCCATTCAAATTCATATTCATAACCAAGGTAGGTACCACTATTTTAATAACTTAGGGACCTTTACAAATATTCACGCATAACCGAAGACCTAAACATACATTTTGCATTTCTTTTATGAGAACTATAAACCACCATTAAAACCGACAGAGTAGATAAACTCTGCCTCACATCAGGAGAGGATGCAAAACACATTGCCGTGTTTGTTGAAATATAACCATCACAGGATGAATTGGTCATATCACCGACTGCGACAGGTATCCAATTTGTCTAACTTTAAAAGTTAAATGACTAATTTATCGAATTTCGAAAGTTTAGATGAACCAAAATCGAGACGACCAAAGATAATGTTCTTAAATTGAAAATGGTAAAAATTAATGAACTAAAAAAACTATTTACCCGAAATATTATTTCACATTCACAAGGGTGCATATCAAGGACATAAATCAGATAGAAGAGAGGAGACAACACACAAAATTTTATATTTTTATTTCAAATTTTCAAATAGTGAGTATGAAAATGAAACCAGACAAAGGCTACCTCAGCAAAACCAGCACATGTCTGTATAAACTACAGTGGGGAAATGTCAACAAATAAGTAAGCACACTTACAAAACTAGCTCCTATGATTCCAGATCTTGAGCCTTTTGGATTCCTATGAGACGCGCGTAATCGACCCACCTGAGAATCGATTCAAGAAACGAAAACACGTTAATGTACGATGACACGAGAGTCCAGATCGAGAGAGAAAGAGAGGAACTCACAATAATGAACCCAGAAAAGTGTTGCCTGTTCTCACAGCAAAGCAGAAAGCACTCAAAAGTAGCTTGTGCTGATGAAGCATCGGCTCTAATAGCCGTTGTTCAATAACACCCGCCACAATCTGGTATCTGTTGGAGTCGAAAACCACAGATATTGGTTAAAAGGGATGAAGTTTCAGAAAAAAGATTAGAAAGATGAGATGTAGGGTGAATTGATGTACCGGAGATTACTGGATACGGCCATGTAGACTCCATAGGCAACGCTGGTTGACAGGACCGGAACATTCTCCAGCTCGTCTGCAGCAGAGTGATCAACGGCCTTACGAGCATTTATCACTGCATTTGTCACCAGGGTACCAACCTAGACAAATAACCAGTCAGTCTTATTCAACCATACGTAATTTATTCATGATATAAATTTAAAATTTGTGTTTCAACTAATAAAATGAGGCATTGGCTTCTGAAACTGGGACAAAATTGATTTTGAAACATGACTCATTTTATGGGACAGACATTCACATAATCAATAGATTCAAAAAATGGTTGGCGAAGATGTTGTATTTTCCTTTTCTCTTTCTTTATTTTATTTTTCGTTTTCCCGAAATCTGTGTATTTTATCAGGAATCTTTGCAATAGCTCTTGAGAGAACTGAAGTAATGAAAATTACCAGAGATGAAGTGGTGCCAACAGCAAACAGCTTTGCTCCATTGCGCTGTGAAGAACAGTCACGACATACGAGACGCATATCAAAACCCGCGATTTACTTGATATTTACATATTTTCTGAGAAAAATCAAAAGAAATCCACTTACCGCTATTGCACCTATCCTCTGTAACAATGTAAACGACGTTCCGGACAAAGCAATCTGCATATGATATTCAAACCATGATTAATTATACCACTCACTTCGAATGGTGAAACAATTAAATTTGAGTGAACTCACCTGAAATGCATTATCTGGACAATTATGGAAGAACTTCGCAAAACGACCAGCATTGAGTGCGATCGGGGCTCGCAGGGAAACAGTAGGAGCAGGAAGGTAAACAAGCATAAAATCAGCTATTACGGCCATCACCTGAGAACGAAGCAAACTGAAGATAATAAAGAGAAGATCTAAAGTCCCCGATCTTGTGTTCTTTCAAAAAAAATACTCAATCTTGACTGGCACATTACAAAATGCAAATTAAATTGTTGCTTATCTACTAATGATAGGGTTAGGCATAGTTTGGTTTGCGTGATACTCCATGATAAAACGAATTATCCCAAACTAAGAATAAAATTCAAAATCTAGGTCCTTAATTGAGAAAAACTCAAAATTTAGTCCCTCTATGGAAAACCTCCAAAATTCAAGCCCCTAATTGAGTCTTTCTCCAAAATCTAGGCCTTCAACTGAAATTATGTCATCTCAAAAATACCATCCAACAGGAGCTATAATGGTCTGCGACTGAAGTGCATAACTTGAGAGACAGCCTAGAGATCAAAGATCGTCTCAACAAGAAAGCTAGATTCTCTCTCCAGGGGTCACAACTATGATTACTAACCATTACCTATTGCTCCTAACATAAAAGTAATCTCCACAAGCCGTACATAAATGTGGATCAGGTAATTCTATGAAGTCTTCAGGAAACTGAATGGCAGAAAAAACAGAAGGTCGATAACAGCATATCAATCTAAGGAAAATGGGGAAATTTTGACAAGGAACACAAACAAGCAAACATACCACATCAGCACAAACGACTTCTATTTCCTTCCAAAAGTTCTCCCTGCGGCGTTCATACTCTGCAGCAGTCTGCAGAAAGAAAGCAAATGATAGTGACCAATATAAGATGCCCGGAATAAAAGCAAAGAAAATGAAGAAAGAAAAATGCGAATCAAATAATAAGCAATCCAACGCACTCAAGCCTAGCTCATTTTGAGGGAAGTGCAGGAAATCAATAACCAATTGATTAAAAAAAAATTCCAAAGCTAATATAAAATGCTAGGAATTAAAACAAAGGAAATGAAGATGAATAAAATAATACGAAAAATCCGATGCACTATGCAGAAAAGGCTAACATTGATCAATAATGGCATACAAAACTTTTTCATCTTCTATGATCCAAAAATTAGAATTAGTGTTGATTAAAAAAAAAAATAGAATTAGTGTGGTAAGGGATTCTGGAACTTGTTGCATCAGATTGTGAAAATGAAGTGATAAATTCAATTTGATTGCTTGTGAGAAAAATTCAAATAAGGAAAACACACAAGCAAGTTCAGTAATGGAAATGACAGCCGACGTGAAGAAAATGAAGAACAACATCAATTCTCAATTTAAACAGGGTTTTGTCAACAGTGACTACTAGATCGCACAAGGAACAATAAGATCTAAATTCATATTACAACAGCGTGGACATCTTGTCTTCGTTAATCTTAAAAGATTTCTTGTATACGTATAAATTAAACAGCTGTAGACCACGCCCAGCAATCAAATCAGAACCAGTCTCAGAGGGACAAAATTAACAATGACGAGGAATATTAACTGAGATTCACACCTAACGTAGACCACTTCAAGCCAAAGGTCTGAGACGTCAATGACGAGCCAGCCCGAACTATCAATCACATGTTACCGTTAATAGTTACTTCCATCCATTTATAAAATTGGCATGCAAACAAACATAATATAGAAAGTGACAATTCAAAATGAAGAATTACATAACAGAAACAATCTGAAATTGTGATATTGAGAGTTTATCAGCTCATTCAAATGTTTGGTAAATTTTCAAAAAGATATCTTACTTCGACTCAGAGTAAGATGTTAGGATCTTATAAGCTGCTTACAAAAATGTCATTACTAACATTTATAAGCTCTATAAATGAATTATAAGATAACAGCATATTAGATGTCTTAAATAAGCTTAGCGAAACAACCTATAGAATCAAAATCAACTCTTTACAACATAAATACTCTCACTCTCATTCCCAGTGTAAGAACTAATTGAACCACTTATTAACAACTAAAAGACACAGCATAATTACCCTTCGTCTCATAAAAATAGTCCCGTTACAAAATCATTTCTTATCCCAAAACCCGAGTCTGGTTTCAAGAGGAATCGTTTAGCATCCGTCAAAATGAAGACACTCAGGCATACATACAAACAACAAAAATCAACCAACACCATTCACATGCTTCATTCGATTCAATTACGATAAAGCTAAAGATTGATTTTCATTTTTATTTTAGTTTTTTTTTATGAATTTAACTACCTTAGTGAATACTCCAACGCCACACTCCATGGCAACTTTAGCCAAGAAGAGATCATCAGCCAACAACCTCTCCTTGAATCCTCCAAACTTCATAAGCCAAGAAAGAAACTTCGATTTTTCAAGATCGAAATACCTCAACACAATTGATGCAGGTAATCTCCCATCATCAATGGCGGTTTTCAAATCCATAGGCAAGCTCTCAAGGCTCCTCCCAGCCTCCGCCAACGCTATTAAAGCTTCTTCTTTGTTCCTCCTCCTGTTCTTATCATCATTCCCCTCATTTCCGCCGCCATTGTCTCCGCCTCCCCCGCCGCCGCTGCTCTTACCTCCGTCTCCTCCGCCATGGGAGAATTCGGCATTGAATTCACCAGCATTTGCCGAAAATGATACAATTAAAGGGCGGTGGGGGTTAGGAGTTAGGGTTAGGGAGAAAAGTGAGGGTTTTTTAGTGGAGAAGGAGAGAGATGGTGGTGAAAAGAAGGAATTAGTATTCTGAAGAGAGAGAAGACGCGGCGGCGATGGAGTGAGGTTGAGTGTGGTAGAGATCGGCATTGCAGCGGCGCAGAATCTCTCTCTCTCAGGTGGCGCGGCGGAGATTTTTGTAGTTCTGTCAGTGACACTGTGTAGTTGGTAAGATTAGGTATAGGGATTTCATAGCCTGCGGAGGTCAGCGTGACATTACAAGGAAATACCACGCATACCGAAATGATAGAATGAAGATCAAATTAAGCTACTGAATTCGAGATGGTTTGCTAGAAGTCCGTTTGGATTGTTCAACTAAAAATATCAAATAAATTTGAATATATTTTTACGTTTGATAAAATTTAAAGTTCGATTCGAGCTTGATAAGTTAAAGATGTTAAAATAAGTATAAACATGTCAAACTATTTGAACTCGACTCGTGTTCGACTCGATTAAAACTCGTTCAAGCTCGAATCTATTAATAATCAAACAAGTTCAAACATTATATTAAAAGTTCGAAAATATTTTAAACAAGTTTGAACAGTAGTACGTTCAATTCGACTCGACTCATTTACAGGCCAAAGTAATGGTATCAAAATACCGAATTTCTTTTTATATTTCAGTAAATATAGGTATATTAAAAAAGATTCATGATTTTAGTAGTTCGATATTTTGTAATATATCGATATACCGAATTTCAGCAAGTATGGAGCCTCCGAAGGTTAGAAAATACTATGGATGAGATAAAAGTTCCAACGATCAAGATTCGGGTAGATTACAGTCTCAAGCCTACTTTCATTTCGCTTTAAATAGTAGACAAGTTGGTCAAGAAATTTATAGGAGTACTTGAAGATCTTCCCCAACCGAGTCAATGGAATAGCCACTTCGGTTGACCTTGTCGTCCTAGAAATGGACGGAGATCTAAATACTCCTATAATTCTTGAGTGACTATTTTTTTGCCATTACTAATGCCATAATTAATGTCCAAAATAAAAATATTTCTCTTAAGCTTGGAGCTCAACGAGTCAAGTTTAATCTTAATGGTTATGGTAATCAACCTTTCCAAAATGGGCACTTCAGGACCGTTATCGAAATCCCCGAGGATGAAGCTTGGAAAAGATTAAGAGTACATGGAACAAGATGGGGGAGTATGTGAGCAAAGAGAAAGGATCCACTATGAATTACGTTATGAAGTATGAATGGAGCGAGCTCAATAAAGAGAACCTTCGAGAAGTGTGCAAGACACTCAACTAAAAAGAACTGCTCGAATCTCCAAAGGTAGATTTGAAACCACTCCATTCACACTTAAGGTATGAATTTTTTGGCCCGAACTCCACTTATCATGTCATCATAAATGCTAGCTTGTTAGTTGTGGAGAGTGTCCAATTGCTTGAAGTTTTGAGAAGGTATAGGTATGCCCTAGGATATCCTATCAATGAACTAAAGGGAAAAAAATCTATCATATTATACACATCGCATTTTGCTCGAGGATAACCATAGATCGAAATATCAACTACAACGTAGACCGAACCAAATATGCAAGATGTTAAAGGAAAATGGTTAAAGGGTTAGATGTAGAGATCACCTGTTTAATTTATGTGTTTTACTTAGTTGTATTTCATTTACTCAAGATACACGTATTGAATAATATCACTAATCAACACGTATCGTGTATTGATTGATTGGGTAACAGATGATCAAACATATAGTATAACATGGGATCCAAATTGGATAAATAACACCAAACCCATGAGTACATGACATCACGTGTATTAAACAATGAAAGGATTTGGACATAAATTTTCCAAGCATATAACTATTATTTAATCATATTTGATTCGACAGCAAATAATTCCACATATAGAAGAGAATCATTGTCAAAAGAACATAACTTTATTTGCAGCCGAATATGCTATTTTAGTGGCACAAAAGTTAATTTCTTATGAGATAATTAATTATACTTAATTAATTTTGAGGTTCATAAAATTAAAGACCGGAAAATCATAGATTCTATAATCATGCTTTGATATTACATGTAAATTTAAAACGCGTACATAATCGAGATTATAAATTAAACATGAATCTGAACTTCATGGTTTTCACGTTTTATTAAGATAAACAATTAAGGCACTAACTTTAAGGCATCATGGATCAATTTCTTGATTCCTTGATGTATCATGGAGATTGATGAGATCATTTTAATTCTTGATTTAAGAATCTTATTGACGGAACGAATTGATCTCTCCCTTCCGACCTTTCTTTTTAACGGAGGAACTAAAGTTAATACAAAATGACTGTTTTGATACAACAGAATGACAAAATGATTGTGCAAGTTCTTTAAGTATTGTCAAATATTTATATTGGTCTACCAATTATCGAAATGTTTGTTCTGGTCCCTAAACTACAAAAACCGATTTGTTCAAGTTCCTATGCAATTGAAGGTAAGCTAAGGTAGTCGAATATATCTAGTTTCCATCCAAATGTTTACAAGTCAACTATTCTTTTTGTGGAAAAGTGCATTAGAATATGCTAATATATTCGAACATTTTTGTTCCTCTAATCGTGTAGTGACATGGACCTGGACTCACATTTTGATAATTGAGAAGACCTATATAGACATTTGTTAATAGTTAAAGGACCTAAACAAATATTTCCATAGTTCAGGGACCTATACATTTGTCTATAGTAAAAGGACCTACACATGCACTTTGCCCAAGGTTGTGTTTGGATGGAGAAATTTGAAATGATTGTATTTAAAATCCACTAAAAATAGTGGAGAATTAATATTCACTCGACTCATTAAAAAAATAACACAAAATGAAATCATGAATATCTTAATCCATGATAATTCGAACAATACCAATAGATTTGAGGTTATATATTTTAAATCCATCGTCAAATCATTCCGTTCAAATGCACATAAGAGAATTGGTACAAATAAGCACACCATAAACCTCAAGACAAACATGAATTCACCATGAAATGAACTCAATCTTCATTCTTACAGGGATTTGAGATGAAGGGATCCCAAATCCATCAAAGTTGAATAAAATTCAAATCAATCTCAATCCAGACCAAGCAATGATTTGCTATTAGAGCAAAAGAAAAGAAACAAAACAAAAACATTTGTTATCATGATTTCAAAATCCATCCTCAAATCCATCAAACCAATTCCAGACGGAGCCTATCCGTTGGTATGAATTTCAAATTATAGCAGTGCAACACAAAACATATTCGAGTTGGTTGAGCAAATCTTGAGCTACAAATAACACACACCACGGAAAGACACCACAGAGATTCACCGTTTTACTACGTTCATACAAATATACGATACTCTTGCATACCATTAACCAATGAACATTCAAATAGCTGATGTGGGTTTAAACAAGTTCTTCTCGTTCAAGCTTTCGACAGTGTCCTTGATCCCTTCTTTAAGAGAAGTGTATTCAACACCTAGAGCCTTTGCCTTCTCTTTCGAGACCTGGTACTTGGGCACATGCGGCTTGTCATCCGCACACCTGTAAAGGCATGACAAATTGTATAAGTTGTAAGGGAAGATAATGGATGTAAGAAACTTGTAGCAGAGCTTACAGCGATAAGTTCCTACAAAACAGTTTGGACAATGCAGGAAATTTTAAGTTTTAATGGACAATGCAGGAAATTTTCATAAAACTGTAGATTAAATTGTTGCCACATGGAAGAACCACTCGTGGCAATAGCAAATAAACTTCAAGACATCGGAAATAAACTCGTATCAACACAACTTGCATTCATCCACTATCGTCAGTCTTATGGGATGCTTGCGAACGCTTAAAATAAGTACTTTTGAGCTTTTAGCATAAAAGAAGCTGCAAATTGTGTTTGTAAACGACAACTTCTACTTAAATCTAAGCTAGTTTGGGCCAGATTTTGGTGCCATTAAGATAGTTTTGTGAAATCTAATGTCTTGGGCTGCAATAAATCACACCTATATTATCAGTTGTCCCAATTAAAGTGCCTCTCATTCAAGAGTAAGGGAAGCGAACACGTGTATTTTTAAGGATCATTCTAGATATTTGAATAAACAAGTTATAGAACAATAAGTGACAGGTATGTAAGAGTTCCATATCAATTATAAATTTGAGAACTACAACACAGCAGGAATCGATAATTTATTAGGTGAAATTGAAAACAAGAAATCAAAAGATAATAACAATTGAGAACTTACTTTTCAGGAAGTTTCAAAGAAGGGTACAGTTCACGCAAAATCTGTACGAGCTCCGAGAAGTGTGCAACACTTTCCACCAAACAATATCTTCCACTGGCCGAAGGATTCTCATATGCAAGAATATGTGCATTTGCAACATCTTTGACATTAACCCATCCGAAGGTCGCATTTGGGTATGTCTCTGCACCTGCATATTCCAAGACGAACACGATAGGAGTCTCATTAGGTTCTTAAGATAACAATTCAAAAACCAAAAACCATCCGAAGAAGATAAGTGGTTGTTTGGCCAAGTGTTTTCAGTATATAATTTGATCCAGAAAAGGTGAAAAGACTTTTCGAAGTGGTTCTACTTATTACCAGTCACTTACTAATGTGCACACTGTGAGTAATTTGACTAAATTAAGAGGGTGGTTGGCTAAACTTATTTTAAACATCTTTTAAGTTGTTTCAAGAGCTTATAAGACGTAACTTTTTTCAAGAGCTTATAAGTTAATAAAGTGCTTGGATAAAAGAACTTATAAACTTGCAATTGAATTGAGTGATTTAGCTATGAATTTGGGGAATTAATTTGAATGCAACTATCAAACACGCATTTTGAGTAGAGTGGGAAGTGTATGTATTGTGTGTGGAGTGTGAAGCGTGGTATTATGTTGTAATTTTGTGTGTGGTGTGTGAAGGGTGTGTGTTGTGTGTGAAGGGTGTATAGTGTGTGTCCAGTGTGTCAAGTGAGAGTAGAGTGTGTGCAGCATGTGAAATTTGAGTGTAATTATCAAGATCTTAAAAATTAAGTTACACTAGAGGAACTTATTTTTTGGAGCTTATAAGCTCTAAGAGCTTAATTTTATATTTTATAAGTTGTTTAACATCATATATTGCCATATGAAGAACTTATAAGTTCTCATACATCTTATAAGATGTTTTGAGGAGCTTATAAGCTTAGCCAAACACCCTTACTAATGTGCACACTGTTGCTAAGGGGGTGTTTGTAAACAATAGTGCTTCTAGAAAAGTGGTTTAAAATTTGGTAGTGTTTGCAAAGAAAAGTGATTCTAAATAAATAAAATAAATAATAGTACCATTTATTTGAAAAAAAACTAAAAGCTGCCAAAATCTAGGGGTTTGGGGATTCTCAAAAGCATTTATGGGGAGTGATTTGAGTGGCCAAGTACGAGATTGAAAACACCCTTGAAGGTAAAATTACTTTTAAAAGTGTTTTTAGTGTTGCCATAGTTGCAAACACCCTCTAAAACTTCTAACTGTGATAGAAAATACCAAATTCAGGAAATCATACAAGAGGGAAAAAGGATGGCGTTGAAAATATCAGCAAGTGTAATATTCTGACAAGTGTTTGTCAAGTAAGCTAAGAACTGACCGTTTATCAAGTTCAAGATTACTCCAGAACTGGTGTTCAGTGTTGGCTGCAATAACGGCCCAATCACCATTGCTGGGTTTATGGCAACCATGTCAATACCTTTTTCTTTCACAAACTTCCATGCAGCTTCTTCAGCCAGTGTCTTTGAAAGAACATACCATTGCTGACCAAAGCAACGTGAGAAAAACGGTCAGTAATCAAGGTGACATTTTGGGAGTGTTTTCTTTGCTTTAACGTTTGAAGAAGTGATTAAGGGAGTGTTTTTCATTGCTTATTTAAAGTACTTTTGTGATTTTGACTTAATTAAGTTAAGTAGAGTGTTTGGTAATAATTGTTTCTACTATAATTAAGCACTTAAAAGTTAAAAGCTATAAGCAACAAATGGGTTGTTTTTAGTAGCTTCTTGACATTTTTGTAAATTTGTCAAACTTCTTTAAGTAAAGTAAGTGATAAAAAGCACTTGTTTATCAAACACTACAACTTTAAATTCTGGCCAGAAGTATATTATTCTCAAACACTACATGCTTTTAGCTATAAGTAATTTTTTTCTATAATCTTTAATTTTAATCACTTTCTCAAAAGCACAAGCAATCGCAAATACTCCCTAAAAGTAGAAATAGTGGTAAAATTGTTTAAAATAAAAAATACGTAGTGTTTGAGAATAAAATTGATTTTGGTCAAATGTAAAAGCAAGAGTGTATGATATTTTTAAGCAGTTTTTAACTTATGAGTAAGATAACAAACTTCTATTTGTTTACCAAAATACCAACAAGTTGGACAAAACAACTCTTATCTACTTTTAGCTTTTAGCCTAAAATTACTTTTATTAATGCAGAAGTTGTTTTTCCAAGCACTCCAAATAGCTTTTCTCAAGTTATATGAGTCAGTCATCAGTTTACCAGCCAAATTAGTTGTACAAGGATTCTCACAACATGTATTCCATCATGAAATAAGCAAGCTTTGTATGCTTATAATACAACAAAAGCCAATGCAATATAAGATAGGATCAACCCAAAGAGGCAATAATTCTACAAGCCATGCACGATTGACATAATTAAAGTTTCTCGTAAGCAGAAGAGAATTATTACCTGCAGTTCTCTACAAACATCGGGGTTGGACCACCAAGTCTCATCAACTACCACATCAGGCGTGCGAGGTTTGCCATTGTATGCAACTGCAGCTATAGATGATGTCAAGACAACCCTTTTTACGGATGGTGTTTTCGCGCACGACCCAAGAACATTTAGTGTCCCCTTCAGAGCAGGATCAATCAACTCTGCCTGATGAAATTGAAAACTGAACTAATGAAAAAGATCTTGCTAAACATGATAAAGTTGCTGGATAAAGCAAGGATTTTGAGTGGGAATTCTCACATCTAGTATGATAGGTTTGAGTCGAATATAAATTCAACAAACTTTCAACAGTGACCCCATTGAAAAGCTTCTTAGGGGGTGTTTGCAAATAAAGGTGATTGTGGAAAAGTGATTTAAATTGATTTTTGGTATAAATTAAGAATTTGGTAGTGTTTGGGAAAAAAGTGATTTTATACCAATTATAAGTGCTTTTTTTGGGGTTGGTGTTTGCAACTTTCAAAATCACTTTTGTCACATCCAAAAAAATTACAAAGCAGATCAAAGAATTTTAAAAAAAAATGTAAACAATAATTACAAAATTGCCATTAAGAATCCTAAAATCTGGGTACAAGCAGATTCTGCAAATCTGATTCTAATAGATTTTCGGCAGTGATTTTGGGGCATATTTAGGGGGTTGCAAACACTCCCTAGTGGGGGAATAGATTTTACAAATCACTTTTGGGTGTTGAAATGAGTTTGCAAACACTCACTTAAAGATTGAGAGAAATAAACAAATCCATCCTCTATGAAAATAGCATGATTACAAATTATTCAGTCTAATTAGCATAATGATAATAAAAGGGTAGCTAAGCCAGACGAGAAAATAGCATAGTGAACGTTGAGGATCTAAGATAAGATGTTTTATATAGCAGGGGTCGGCGTGGTTGCCTGAAGCTTATTCATTTCTCACTATTCATATATGCTTATTCAAATCTCCACAGATCCCAGAAATCTAGAGTAGTTTCTTGGAAACTTGTGTTTAGCACGACTGGATTACCTAATAAACATAAAAAAGCAAAAAGAACAAAATAAAAAGGAGATAGGAAACAACCTGTGGATCCGTTACTGCATGGTAGAAAGGAGATGCAGTATGGAAAACACCTTCGCAGCCATCAACAACAGAATCGAAGGACCCTTCTTCCAGTAAATTTGCTTTCATCAAGTGAAGTCTCTCTTTGGCTCCATCTAGCGAAAGCAAATGTTGTACCTTCGTTGGATCATCTACAAATTATTCCACATCTTCAGCGTAAAAAATAAGGTTCAGAGAGAATAATTACTAAAATTTCTCATACTTAGCATCCATAGTTAATTATAATTTATAAAGGTGTTATTATATCTCTACCTAAGTGCAATATACCATACAATATCCACTGAGGAACCATGCATGTTTACCTTTATATGCATTTTACTTCAATAATCAAACATATGAATAATAGAAAAACAAAGAAGGCAGAGACGCAACTACAGCTGACCCCAAAAGAACCTCCTTAAGATACGCCCAGGAAGTTGAGCAGCTTAAAATGCAGCAAGAAAAGCTGTTTGCAGTGCTATTAAATGAATAAGTGTATCTTGATTCCATCTATTTAATGAGATTAGTCCATTGTAATCGTCACAGCAAACTATGGGAGAGGCGAAAAACGGAGATTGTGTTATCTCCAAAAGCCCGAAACATTTCATCTTCTTCAGTCTATTTGATATTACAGAGTCCCATGATAAGTTAAAACCTCTTCTACAAAAGGCACTACGCTACATGTGTTTTACCAGGAAGAATTCTGTGAAATCTCTAGGCAAAGATAAATATATCAAATTTATCAGCACGATAATTCATTTATTATCATCTTATTAAAAGAAAATAGGCAATCAAATGAGGTAGCAAGTCTAGTGATCCGCTTAAATGTACAGAGCCTAAAAAAACACTACGGAATTCCAAATGAACTGTAACTAGAGCATAATGATTTTGATTGCACAGCGGAAAACAAAACAGAACAGAAATGTCAATTGTAATACAGGAAAATGTGAATGCAACGAATGTTCTATGCTCAAACAAGAAATTGCTCATAAAACATCAAATTAATCCCTAATTTAAATGTGATAGAGCTTAAAAGAACACTACAGAATTCAAAATGGACTGCAACTAGAGCAGGATGATTTTGATTGCATAACGGAAAACAGAAAAGAACAGAAGTGTCAATTGTGATACAGGATAATGTGAATGCAACAGATGTTCTATGCTCAAACATACATCAAACTAAGCCCTAATTTCAAATGCGATTGAGCTTAAAAAAACACTACGGAATTCCAAATGGACTGTAACTAGAGCAGAATGATTTTGATTGCACAAAATTGAGCATAGAACTTCAAATTAAGCCCTAATTTTCTCATGCGATCATATAAAAAATCTAAAAATCAAAAGAGCTTAAAAATATGCTAGAGCTTAATAAAACACTACGGAATTCCAAACGGACTGTAACTAGAGCAGAGTGATTTCGATTTAAACAACAACTTGAGCATAGAGCATCAAATAAAGCCCTAATTTCCTCATGCGATCGTACAAAACATCTAAAAACCAAAAGAGCTTAAAAATGTGATAGAGCTTAAAAAAACACTACGGAATTCTGTAACTATAGCAGAATGACTTTGATTGCACAAAGTTGAGCATAGAACTTCAAATTAAGCCCTAATTTCCTCGAGAGATCGTATAAAACATCTAAAAATCAAAGGAGATAAAAGAATCGAGAACTAACTCGGATCACGAACAGATGCCTTGACAGTGTAACCTTTCTGGAGCAGGAATTTGACTAACCACGATGCTATATAGCCTGATGCTCCGGTTACACATACAGTCTTCATTGCAACGCAAATTCTGCTTCTTCACGAACTCTCCTGAATCCTCCTTTTTCGTGACTGTAATGTCTACACTGCTGCTGATTTTATAATGATAGGTAGGTGTGGTAGTCAATGCTGCAGCAGGTGTTGCAAATTTGCATTTGAATTTTATGATAGAATTCTCAAAAAAGTTTTCTGGTAGGTAAGGATTTAAACGTTTCCATCTCTACTGATATTTTGTCAACATTTTTATTTTTAGCATATTGGTATTAATATGGGCAAGAATTGATATTTTGGTACCAATTTCGAAAACGTAAGGGCATATTTGGACTAGGCTGTTGTCAGCCGGATGTGGAATGGTCCAGCCTAAAGGTATTTTACTTTATGGATCGTCAATCTGGATCGCCCAGTCAATTTCCATCCAACTCAAACACATTTTCATCATTACATAATCATCCAATCATTATATACATCACCTTTTACAATTTTCAATACATTTTTTTATCATTACCTAACACCCTACACAACCTTTTACAATTCCCAATACACTTTTTTATCATTACCTATCATCTCAATACCTATTGATTTAACATCACTTTACACATCCTACCCTACCACATCCTTAAACAAAAATACATATTTACTATTTAAATGGATGTGCCCGCCGTGGATGTGCCCCAGCGGACGAGGCACATTCCACTACATTCCAATCCAAATATTAAGGGTATGTTTGTTTATGAATTTAGATGGACGTGCAAAATTTAGACGTAAGAGCTTTAATTGCATGAATTTTAAATTTAATGTTTGTTTTAAAAAATATATATAGTAGAATTGACAAGACATTATCAAATGATCCTTAAAGAAAAATTAAAATATATTAAGAATTTAGGTAATAATTAGTAAAATTATTTGAATTAAATCGTCACGTCCGTTATCCGAACGTGGGAAACCATAAACAAACATACCCTAGAGACTTGAAATTATTAAATTGGTATCAATAAAAATGGTTGGATTACAATCATTACATGTTAAAATGGTCGGGATTCGATGAAATATTGAGGAAATGTCGGTAATCATTGATGAAATATTAAGAAAATATAGGTAAATGATAAAAAATATTGAGGAAATATTTACTGAGGAAATATTTACGGATAATAAGAAATATGGAGCAATATGTGAAATATCGAGAAAATATAGGTGAACAACAATTATATCGATGAAATATCAAAAAATATTTTCTCTCTACATCTCTTTTTCGCTCGCTTTATGAATATTATCACACATTAACTATTGAAGGAGTAGGGTGATACTCTAAGAAAAAAAGATGTAGAGAGAAAATATTAGAATGAGATCTATATTCTGTGTTTTCCATATGTACGCCTCATCTTAAATGACATGTTACCATATTATATGCGATCTTTTATGCATGTTAATAAGTCAATCAAGAATATCTAGTAATGAGTAATAAGCAACGTTGTAAAAATCGTCAGACGCTAGTTGGACGGTAAATTGAGACCTAGCGAACTGGTTAAAGTCTACACATAATTGGACTATATATTGACGTAATTAGGAGGAAAAAATCAGGTAAGAATATAGGTGGTCGATGAGAATATAGTGATAGCGTTAAGACGGGGACTAATAGTTCCAATCCATATTGTATTAGTCATTCTAATAAATCATATACGAGGTGTATAAGAAAATAGAACTACGAGGTAGATCACCTATTTTTTTCTTACCAAAAAATTTTCAACACAAATATTTTCAGGTACATAAATAATACTACCTCCGTTCCGTTCTAACTTTTTTATTTTTTTCGGTTTGTCCCAATTTAACTTTTCAACCAATAAATGGTAAATTTTTCACACAATCTCAACCCTCAATCTTCATCTTTAAAAAAGTCAAAGAGTCCACAATTTTTTTTTTTTAACCTCTGTGTCCAGTCAAAGTAGAAAAGATAAGCCGAGACGGAAGGAGTACATTTTAACAAACAGTAATACATTTTCATATAATTATAATTTAAATTACACTGATCTAATATTCGTACATGTAGTGTAAAAAAAAACTACTCCGAAAAATATGGTGCTTCTTTTGTGTGAGTTTGTTTAAATTTCTACATTTTGTCTAAAAAATTAACTAATGGCGCGCTTAAGTCAATTTTAAATGGCGGAATTTCCTTGGTGAATGAAAAAAATATATTTTCAAATAGTGGGGGTAAAAGGGTGGAGCCAGGTTCCTCCACCCAAACAAGTTAGGTCCGTCCCTGAATAGGATTTTAAGGAGATAAGTACATTACATAAGTTAATGAGTATTATGTTTGCTTAGAACGTATTGATAGGTTAACTTTTAACATAGTCATTGTTTTGTGGTTGGTTTATGAAACCCAACCCCCATAGGTATGATCATTCCATCGAACTTCTAACAAAAACATGACCCATTTTCAACAAATTATAGAGTGGGTTGCCTTGTGCAATAAGAGTTTGTCACCCTACGAGTGTATGTTTAATATTTGCCCTAATATGTTGAAAAATGACGCATATACCTTTTACGTACTTTTTACCATTTTATTTGTCATAGTGTATGCTTATTTCAGATTTGGCTCAATATATTGGGAAAGAACTCAAATACTTTTTACCTACTTTTCACCATTTTATTTATTCCATTCAACTGTACTTCAGGACTCCCGATCTTAAACAAACACACCCATATTATACCGAGAAAGAAATAAAATGCTGATGTTTCCTTAATCATGTTACGTAAAACATATAAATTTGAATCAATGTGAGTATTCCAAAGGTAATATACCGTATAAAATTAGGCTGTCAACTTCTGAACACCCAATTATATCGGGTGCTGTTTTATGTCCAATTTTAAGTTTAGTCCTTGTAATACGACTACTATTATTCAAAATAGTCCAATACTGCTTTGTAAAGGTCCATGAACCTATTATTTGATGTACGAAATGTTCAGTATGATATATAATTCTGAACTGAGAATAGAATTCAAAATTTAGGTTCCTAATTGAGAAAAAAACTCAAAATCCAAAATGAATTGAGAACCTCCAATATTCACGCCTTTAATCGAAACATATTCCAAAATTTAGACCGTCTGAAATTTGAGAGTAATAAACAAGGGAAACTACGGAAACTGAATAAATATTTGTCACTAAAATTCTAGATATAAGTTGAGTACTCCTAGCCCAAAATAATAATATTCATACCCCCCAACCCCAGATTCCATCACAATATTCACACAGATCCCATCAAATTTACATAAAAAACACAGGATCCCAACTGACCACCACCAGATCAAGGAATTATTGCATTTCATCAAACAAAAATTTGTCTAAGAAAACTTCACAAGCTCATCCTATTTCTCACAACTCAACCAACCTCTTCGAAAATCCGATAACCGAGAAATTCCAGAATAAGCTCAAAAAAACTAAACATAAAGACGAAATTCGAATAAAACTGAAGCAGCAACTAACAATGTAGATACAAAATAATGCATCTCAGCAGTTACCGACGAGTAACAGCGATGACACTATTGGCAGGTCAGAAATTATTTTCCGTAAATTTTCACTCACTTTTACCGTTTTGGTTGGAGGCGACGTAATTGTGAATTATTTCCATGGCCAATTGATGAGCAGTCTTGTCTTGGAGTCTTGCAAGAGCATCCATGGCTTCGTATGTCTCCTTGTTAGCGAAAAGTTTCAAGTTATACCGCGATGCTCCGACTGGTATTCCTTCCCACTTATCCACCAGCTCCATGAGTTTCTCCTTGCCCTGACAATGTTCAATTGTTGGTTCTAGTTTAGTTCCATCCTCGTTACGATAGCTATGATTTTACTAGTACACACTAAGGGGGTGTTTGCAAACAAAGTGCTTTTGGAGAAGTGATTTAAATTGATTTTTGCGGTAAAATCAGAATTCTGTAGTGTTTGGAAGTAAAGTGAAGCGGGTTCTTGTTAACTTCTCAAGAGGTGTCTTCCCTAGCTTCAACTTTTGAAGAAGGGATTAAAATTAGAAATTATGGTAAAATATCTTATAAGCAAAAGTAGGTAATGTTTGGAAATAAACGTGTTTTTAATCATATGTAAAAGTTGAGGTGTTTGATATCTAAACAACTTTTAGCTTAAAGGGGACCAGGAAAACTTCCATTTATTTACAGAATACCAAATTGTTGGAAAAAAGCAAGTCTTACCTACTTTTAGCTTTTGTCATAAAATTGATTTTGTTAAAGTAGAAGCTGCAATTGCAAATACTCAAAATAGCTTTTTTCAAGCCAAAAGCTGGAAATCGCTTAGGAAAAGCTTTGGAAAGCACCCATTCAAAATCAACTCTTAATCACTTTCGAAAAGTGATTTTAGTGGCCAAGTATAATATTGCAAACAACCCTTCATGAGATAGATATAGATTACTAGGCTTAATCAAAACAAATTGCCTACCATGCGGTTTGTGAAGCCGCCAAATGATTCTTTCGAAAGCCTCTTACGTTTCCAGTGATAAAACAAAGGTTCAAGAACTTTCTCAAGATCTTGAATCTTAACCTTCTCCTTGAACACTTTTGCAAGGTCAGTTTGGTTGGGAGTTCCTCCAAGCCAAATCTGTGACATTATTATGAATGTCAGAATCGAGCATGTTCAATATTTAGTGTCGTAAAGTTTCAAAGCAGACATTCGGCTTACCTGATAGCTATTCGGGCCATCACCAACCAGGCCGAGTTCAGCCATGTACGGTCTAGCACAACCATTAGGGCAACCGGTTATCCTTATAACCACAGATTCGTTGTACTTGAGGCCAACCTAAATAAGTGGATACAAGAGTTTTTTCATCAACTACTGTATCTAGAAAATGAATATGCAGTAGCTCCAGTTTCTAGTCACTACAAATTGTTCCCATAAATGAAAGATTGTACCTTGTCAAATACAGCTCGAACTCGCTTAAGGATGTCTGGAATTCCACGCTCAGCTTCCGTAATTGCCAACGGACAAAGTGGAAATGCCGGACATGCCATTGCTGTCACATTGAGGGGATCCACATACCTTGGTTGCTATTCAAACAAGTAAATAGTTAGAAAGTGAGTCATATTAGCAACTTGAAACCTTAGAGAGCAAGATCCGTTAAAAACGATGGGAATAGACAGTATTGAGCTAAAAAAGATCAGAGTGAATAATTGCTAACAAAAGCTATAGATATGCCTCCCAGAGAAACTAAACTTCTACGCATAAATCAGGACAAGTAATTGAGAAGCAGCAATCTACAAATTTCTTCCAAGAGTAACCCTTAAACCAATGTGTCACAAAAGCCCATAAATATTATGATTAGAGAGAAATCACAACATTCTAAGGTAACAGCATCTCACCAGTAGACCACCCTGAGCAAGAGCTGTAGTGATGGGGCGCTTCCATGCTTGCCGAACATCGCACAAGATAATATTCTGGTTTGGTGTGATGCGGACATTCAAATTATACTTCTCAATTACTTCCCTTAGAGTCTTCTTCATTATCCCCTTGATTCGACCACTATCAACATGGAGACCACAATATAATCCGCCATCTCCCTAAATAAGAAAAGCATCCATACAGTTAACAAAAGAAGAATAGGTATGGACTGATATATAGCGTAATATGAAACACCCATATATACGTATCAAGCAACAGTATAGCAGACCTGCTCATGCCATCCCAAGTAGCTTTCAAATTCCCACTCAGGTAACTCGCGGCAAGGTTCAAACTTCCTTCCATAGTACTGTTCAACAACAGTTTTGAACTTCTCAATTCCCCATGAGCTGATTAGATATTTCATTCTGCTATACTTGCGATCATCTCGTCTTCCATTTTCTCTTTGGGTGACAACAATAGCCTTCACTGCATATAATATATCCTCTTTCGGCACATAACCCAATGGTTCTGCCAGCCTAGGGAAGGTGCTCTCCAACCTATGAGTTCGTCCCATCCCACCACCAACCTGCAATCGTGGTTACATCTTAAATCAGCCTTCGAGACCCAAAGATGGCATGCGGGACATAAATTATTGATGAAAATTATTAAAAACAAGAGAAAATAAAAGCAAATCAAATGCATTTACATATAAGTTGAAGCCCTGAGGCTCGCCATCAGCATCAGACACTACGACTACACCGATATCGTTTGTGAATAGATCCACAGAGTTGTCTGTCGGTACAGTAACAGCAATCTTGAACTTCCTAGGTAAGAACTGAGTTCCATATATGGGCTCAGGTGAATCAGGGAAATTTGTACCATGGGAATTATCATTGCGGGCCCTCACTACTTCAGGAGGCTCTGCAGACATAATTTTTTCACCATCCACCCACATATCATAGTAAAACCCCGATTGAGGAGTTAAGAGTGCAGCAATATTCTCTGCAGTTTTCTGCGCGAATAAGTAATCTTTTCGATTGATTGGAGCGGCAGGAGCGAGAACGTTTCTATTCAGATCACCACATGCACCGAGTGTGGATGCCATGTTCTTAATGATAGTGCTCATCACTGTTTTAAGGTCTTTCTTCAGAACACCATGAAGCTGAAAGGTCTGCCTAGTGGTCAAACGAAGTGTCCCAATCCCAAACTGGTCAGCTAGGTCATCCATGACCAGATAGAGTTGGTTTGAAACCTTCCCACAAGGGTTCTTAGTACGAAGCATAAACGAGTACGACTTAGCACCACGTTCATCTCTATTGTATTGTTGATAGCTACCATGGAACTTGATCATCTGTGTAGCTGCCTCATTGATGTTGGGGGCATCAGTTAGCAACTCCTCGTTGAGAGGATATCTTATGAAGTTACTATGCTCTTTGATTATTTCCACCTTACTGCGTTTCTGCTCAACTGGTGTATCTGGTTTCACAGGCTGCAAAGTAAGTAGCAAAATTGTCAGCTCAAAACATTACCCGAATAACGCTTCGAGCAAAATGCTTAAACAGAAGAGGAATAACAGAAACTGCAAAAACTACCGGTGCTCGTTTCAGAGTCACATCAGTTCAAAGCTAACACAAACACAACTACAATCTTCTGAACAGAAAAGCAAAAAGGAATTCAGCTGTAGGAAACAGTACTGCTGCATTAATAACTAATCATAATGAGGGAACATCAAATATTGACACAAGTTCGAACATTAGTCCCAATAACATTTTCTCCACACATATTCTGAACAATCAAACTGTAATCTTAGTACAATTGGTTAACCAAATTGAGATTGAAAGAATCACATCAAAGTTGAACTGGAGCATCAGACACCGAAAAACATTATTGACTTAACTAAGTTCAACGCCACGCATAAAAACTGGAAAAGAAATCATGGCTTTTGAAGTATGGACCATCCTCTAATGGTCAGATCACCTGTAAGTATTTACCCAAAATAGAAGTTCTGATAGTCCACATTGCCAACACTAGTCATTTTCTGGAGCCTGGGACAAAAATGCCCTTGCACATTACTAACAGAGATAATACTTGCTTTTGAAACATTAATAGGACAAGTACTGCCTACGCCAATATCAAAATATTCCTCTGAATACCCAAATCTCTTGAAACTAAATAAAAATGCCAAAAGACAACCAATCAAGCAGCCATTGGTAGAAAATAATTATATTCAAGAAGAGTCATGCTTAGAGGTGTTTATCATTTCTTCAACTACTTTTTAGAAGTGATTAAAAATAGTGATTATGAGAAGCAATAATTTATAACAGACAGCCTTTAGCTACAATCAGCTTAAAGTTAAGCAAAAATAACACTTGCAAACGCTCATTTCCAGCTTATTCGAAGCCAAAAGCTCAAAATCACTTATTCTAAGCATTTGCAATCACAAGTATATAACAAGTACTTCGCTTCCATGGAATTTTTTTCAAGGAACAGCAAAATAAATGAAAATCAATTTCCTTCATTTTACAAAAAAACAATTACATCACCATTTCCGACTTCCAAGCATCACAAACAAGAGCAAACAAATAATTTAGCTTTTAATTTTCAAAAATAAAACCGAACACTGGAATCCAGACGGAGCAGAACAAATCCTAGTGAAACAGAGAAAACAGTGATGAAATTAAACATCACAAATCAGAAAACGAGAAGAGTACCGTAGAGACAGCTCTGATAACGGAGGCGGAAGCAGAAGACGGAAAGAGGTTCGAAGAGCGTTTAGTGAGAGAAAGCGAATTAGTGGAAGCGGTCTTCAAGCCATTGAAGGTCCCCGGAATCTGGAGCATGGTAGGGTCCTTGGCCATGGTGGTTGCCCCAAACGACGTCGTCATACCGACAGCGAGAGAGAGAGAGAGGGAGAGATGGAGAGAGATATTTGTTTGGTGGAGGAAGAAGCAGCGCCTTTAAATTTGCTCCAAAAGGTAAATCTGTACAAGGGTGGCGGATGGTGGCGATTGAGTCAGTGCGGTGTCACGTGCCCGCCACATGACTTATATTGTAGTAGAAATGAAAATGGAATTCCGTTTTGAATTGAGCCCTACCTCACGCGCTGCTTCCCTTACCTAGTTTGTCGTCGTCAACACTCTCATTTTCTACGTCTGACCTAGGGGTGCAAATGAGTCGAGTCGAGTCGAGTCGAGTATTAAGCTGATACAATTGACCTAGCTCGATGAATCAGTCCAGCCCCTCTATCATTTTTAATAGGCTGGATCATAGAAATATAGGTTCGAAGTATCAATGAACCCGATCCGATAAGAAAAGTCTGACGGATTGGCCCGAAAATCTTAATGGGGAGGCTGGGCTAGGCACTATTACTTTAGGTTGATGGGATTTCGGGTCGCTAGAATTGTCACCTCCGGTTAAGTACTGGCAAGCTCAAATTCGACCAAAATATTTGAGGCTCGAACATGGCTCGAGCTTGACCGAGTTTATTTTTTCAAACTCGAGCTCGGTTCAATATAAATTCATTGAACTCGAGATCGATTCAACATGATTTATATGAAAAGAATTTTAAAAAATCAAAAAATTATTTAGAAAATAAAAATGTTGGTTACAAAGGAGTAGTGAAAATATAGGGACCTAAAGGGTTTCACCTTAATTATTTTAGAGTCAAGATATATTTATAATTATATAAAGAATAACTAGTGATTTAATGCAAGCTCGATAAAGCTCACGAGTCACTCGACTCATGTATTATTGAGCTCAAACTCCAACTAGAGAACTACTTGATTTGCTCGAGCTCGACTCGTTATTTCGATCTTTTTACGAGTCGATCGAGAATAGTTCAAAAAATTATCTCAACTCATTTACGCTCCTAGTCCTACCATCGTTACATAAAATTATGATTTTTGGACTATATTTGAGTTTGTTTTTCTTTATTTCTATCAACTCGAGCGTTTGAATTTATGATAATTTTCAGAAGCATTTAAAGATTTTATATGCAACGGATATTTGGACAAGGATGACTACATTCGAATTGAAGATATATTTATTCAAAGGTATATTTACATTGAAATGAAGTAGCGTGGGATGTTAACTTATAAGTAAAATTGAAAATAAGTCAGTGGATGATGATTTAAATTATTGTATGTGAGAAGTCATAGATCACTAAATAGTTGTTGATTGATAAGTTTATATTACGTTATGAAAAAGATGGTTTTAGATTTGAGATGTTTGCTACATGGAGCACATCTTCCTACATTATTGTCTACACGTACCCTTACCGATTTATCTTCTATAGAAAACGGATATATGTGTAATTACATAATTCTCTTAAAAAAATGTAGTAGAAGTATCCGGAAATCAACGTTATTCCTAATTCGAGCAAGTAAAATTGGTCCGGCCTGATGGACTAGCTTAGCACGCCCGACATTTTAGATGAGCTGAATCATAAAAATCTAAATGTAAATTATCATTAAGTTCAACAAACCCAACCTAATGAGATAAAAGTCTAATGAGCCATGATGTTGCCCGACAATCACATATTAAATACTTTTATAATTATGTAGTCTAAATAATAAAGTGACCTAATAGGAAAGGAAGCTCGAGCTTTGCAGCTAGAGGTAGCAATTCGGGATTGGGTCGGGCCCATCGGATCAACATTATATTTCGAGTCGGGTCGGATCAGACCAAAATTTGATCGGACTTAAAATTAGTCGATTCAGGTCAAAGTATTCCCTTATAATATACTAAGATTATCGTACCGATCCGAAACTCGTCAGGCCAAATAACACTTCAGGTCTATATTTATACGACCCAACTGATCTATAATATCGGGTCGGATCGATTTTGTTCTCAACCCTTTGCTCATTGCCTGCGTCATTGTACCCAAAATTGAGCGCGCGTGTGATAAAGCGTGTGGGTCTTAGTTATCAAAGAAAGAAATCAAAAGAGAATTTGGAGTGAGGCATCACCGTACATTGAACTTAGACGCATTTCTGTGCAGAATCATGGTCGTCTATGAGTCAATTTTTTATTTTTTTTTAATTTTTTAGATCCTCTATAAAGGCAAATTAATTTCAAGCCGAAATACATATAAAATTGGATTAATAACATAAAAATATATTAAAAGAACAATTATTAAATTCAACACCATTTTTTTAAATCTAACATATTAATACATTACTTTTTAATATTTTTCAATTTAATATATGAAAATTAATTTCAGACAATTATCTGGGTCATAACTTTTTTGACGTGGAATCAGAAACTTTTCTTTTTATAACTTAACTTTCTTTTTAAAGGCGATCTCATGTTATTATCGAAAGAATTTCTTTTGCGTTGTGGATACTATTAGGTTCTTTCTTGTATGTGTTTCTTCTTCATATGGTCCTTATCTCCAGCGTCCAAAATGTCGGCAGCGCCGCCACATACGTTGTGGTTGTAGCAGATGTGCGCTTTGTTCATCAGAGAGTTAAATGGTTGGGGAGCGCTCCAATCACGAATCTGAACGGATGCAAGTTGTGGGTACGAGAAAGTTTAAGTTGGTTTTCCTCCTATATCAATTGTATGATGTATTTTATTGTTGCTTCGTTGAGAATTACGTCCAATAGCTCGTCTAGCAAGCTTATCCGATCTCTGCATATATGTGTTTTTAGGTGTGAAGAACATGAAAATACTCGTTTTTCTTGCAGTATTTACATGCATATTTGATTAAGAAATGCGAATGTTTATTATGTTTAAGTGCAAATTCGTGTATAAGTGTATTTTTTCGGGTTGAATGTCCTTTTTTTTATATAATTTTATGCGTTTTTGGATATTTTTTAGTCATGTTTTGAAGGATAGGAAAATTCTGGAGATTAAGAAGGCCGATTGCACCCATTTGCTCACTTTGACCCCAAAATTGAGGCCCAAGTGGGCCCCAATCGGACCTGGGTCAGCCTGGACTTGAAGTATGTCAAATCACGAACAAAAATCGTGAAGGAGTAGAGCCGAGACAATTGGTGGAAATGTCTCAAAACGGTGAAGAATGGCTCAAGGAGGTAGTTTGCACTTGATTCCCCACTCCACTCAAGGAGACAATAGGTTAATTTAGGGATTCCCCTTGTTTGCCGCTTGAATTTCTAATTTGGTAACATGACTTTCCTGCATCGTCCATCCCACTATTAATTCGTATTTACTTGATTTACTTGTTGGAAATATCCAATATATTGGGCTAACACATGTCAAGTTTAATGTATACAAATGTTTTATGGTGGCCCAATTACAATGATCTACTAAGGGTTTAAGTTATGGACCTTAATGGGTAGGGGTGGGGAAAAATACCGAAATGCCGAAATACCGCACATACCGTATCGAAAAATTACCGAAAATACCGAAATTTTCGGTATACCGAATTTTCGGTACGGTATGATACCGTACCGGAAATTTTCGGT
Organism: Ajuga chamaepitys; assembly: GCA_958295605.1. Classification (NCBI taxonomy): domain Eukaryota; kingdom Viridiplantae; phylum Streptophyta; class Magnoliopsida; order Lamiales; family Lamiaceae; genus Ajuga; species Ajuga chamaepitys. The sequence continues at coordinate 368,693 of OY282505.1, read as the reverse complement.
ACGGTAACGGTATGATATTTTAAAATTTTCGGTATTTCGATATATACCGAAATACCGAAAAAAGTTCGGTATTTTCGGTATTTATCGGTATACCGAATTTTTTTCAGTATTTTGATAGTTCGGTATTTCGGTATACCAAATTCCTAACGGTATACCGTAAATTTTCGGTATACCGAAATTTCGGTATACCAAAATCAACGGTATGGATCGGTATATACCGATACCGATACAAAATTCGGTATACCGAATTTTCGGTACGGTATCGGTATTTACCGATATCATACCGAATTTTCGGTATGCCGAATTTCGGTATACCGAAATTTTCGGTACGGTAACGGTATGGATTTTCGGCGTACCGAAAATTTCGGTACGGTAACGGTATGGGCAATTCGGTACGGTATACCGTACCGAACCACCCCTATTAATGGGTAGTAAATAATCATGAGCATTATGCGTAGATACCATAAGGAATTTTCAATTTGTTGAGGGACTAAATTGAAAATAAAGGACACTTATTATTGTAAGTTATGATCCCCAAATGTCAGTTGTTTTATCCCACATTATGTACTCTCTCTGCAGAAAAGTGATAAAGGATGAAAGTGATCATTTGAAAGACCGTACCGTCTTTTGCACAAGATCATATATGGGTTCAGGTATGTTTTCGTTTTTTATATTATTATTCTTCCTATCTCGGACTATCATCGTAGAGGGGATTAATTTAGTTATTGATGGGCATACTATTTTATTCTGGTTAATGATGTATTAATTATTAAAGCATGTTATTTGTGATCAATAATTTCAACATTACTTTCCTAGCTTGTGTGAAACCGAAGCTTGAGAATATCACCCCATCAATCGTTCGTTCTTGCCCACATTACTTGCTTTATGTCGTTTGGCTTAGTTTCCACCTCATTTTGCGTTTGACATAAATACTCAAAAATGCTTAAGTCGATTCTCATGGAATAATCCTCCTTATGGATTCGACAATCTCTTATACTACCTCTGTCACAAGTTGTACGCTTGCAGTTTGAGAAAATCATCCTAATTCTAGTGATTTAGAGCGATTTTTACCACAAGTTCAAGGTGAATGTTAAGGTTATACTTGTATAGTGATAAGTTATAGTTGTAAAATGTTTAATTTTTTTTTTAACATAAATAGGTGGTTGTGTAATCGAGTGCGCAATAATACAATTTTATCAGTATGTTTTTATTAGCAGTTGCAATTAAAAAATATAGAAAATAAAGAAACAAAAAATAGAAGTTAGCGTACTTGTTTGGTAGGTGCTTATATCTATAAAAAAAGAAAAATAAAAAATAAAACAAAAGGAAAAGAAGGAAATTGTGGGGATCACATACTGATCACTCACAAATAAGCATACCAAACTTTTTCCATGTCACAGATGGATGGGTAAAGGGATGTCTGAAATTAACAAAACTAATAAGACAAGTAAAATAAAACGAAGTGCGATGAAGATACGCAAGGCTATTCGGGGACTAATGATAAGTCACTGCAGAGGCACTGGCGTAAACACAAGTAAATATCATAGAGATAATTAAATCGACGTAGTTTCCCTCAAACATGCTGCAAAATGAAGCGTTCTTTACCCTATGTAAAATCCGAACATGGGGGAATTGCCAGCGTTCCTCACTAATATGTGAGTTCAAAATCCCTGAGATCACCTCGAGTCATTAGCTCGGGAGCAAATAAATCAAAGTGTGTCTAAAGAAGCAAAGACAAAAAAACTCCATGACATGGCTGATATTCGAGGGGATTGCCATCTAAAAGACATGTGATGAGGGATGCAACATGGATGTTGCTGAAACTACAACGGGACTACCTTCTGTGAAGTATCTGTTGCCATCGGAAAAGGGTGTGGGGAGGTTGCGGCGCAGATGCTACTGAAAGTACGAAGAGATTACCATCGATGAAGTATCCAACAGGACTGTCATCAGAGACAGCTAGAGAAACTCGTGCAATGGGCTTTGTGTACGACAGACGGAGAAGCCCGACATGAAAGAACCCTACCGGAGTTAATAAGGAACCCCACCAGTAGGAGATCCGGATCTGATAAGCCAAAGACTCTTAACAAAGGACTTTATATACTCTTGATCAATAACGCATTCTCCAAAGAGACAAGTTAACTGGGACGGAGGGAGTACTTATAAAGCGATTTACCTTGAATAAGTTAACCAAATATAAAAAAGGTTGTACATTTAGCTCTCACTCTTTGCATTGAAGTTGATCATATTAGTTACTTCAAGAACACATGAAGGAAAAAAAAACATACATTTTTAGAGTAACAAGAAAAGCACAAGAATTGGATAATCAATATACTTAAATACATACATACAAATATATATAAGGTATCAAATTTTTTACTGCCTTTAGTGTTAAAATTATTGAAGCATCAATTAAAGTCACAGAATTACTCTACCATCACACCACCTCCTTGGCCGGCGGCGCCGCCTTCTTGACGTCATCATAATCATCATCAACCATCTTCGGGATCGCCACGTAGCCCAACTTCTTAGCAACGATGACGTCGTCGTCATCATCATCATCGGAAGAAGAATCGTCAAAGTCAACGCGGCGGGAAGAAGAGAAGAGTAGGGCCCACAGGAAGTACATAACCGCACCGGTGAGGGCCCCACACCCGACGCCGAAAAGCAACGCCCCTACGACGCTCAGGATGTCCGTTGTTCGATCACGAATCGAGCTCGAGTAGAATTTGAGGGGCAAATCAGATGAGGAATCATGGCTGAAGCGGTGAACCGGTTTGAAATTGAGAGATTGTTGGTGATTTGAGGTGAAGATGAGAGTGATATGGCGGGGATTTTGGGAATTGGGGAAATTAGGGTTTGCGGATTGGGGGAAATAGGTGGTGGTGGTGGTGGTGGTGATGGCGGAGAAGTAGAAAAGCGTTTTGCAGGGGCGGGCGGATACGGCGGCGACCAGGAGGAAACCTAGGAGGAGGAGCGGGAGAGCTGAGGTCGCCATTTTTATGATTTTCTAGAGAGAGAAAGAGAGGGAGGGAAGAATATAGTTAGAATGACGGGTATAATCAGACAAGTCAATCTGGTAAACGGAACACCACAAGAATATGTGCTTTTCTTGCTATTTCATTTTTGTTTTTTTATTTTATTTTTATTTTGGCCTTGGGACTAGAGTTGGAAAATCGATTCGATGGGTCGATTCGAATAAGTCCGATATTTTATGGCTTAGTAGATTTGATACTTTAGTTGAATTAGTTATAAAAAATATAGGCCCGAATTACTATCTGATCTGATCGGATCGGTCCGATAATCTAAGTATATTGTAGAGGAATACTTCGGGTCGGACCGATTAAATTTAGGCACGATTAAATTTTTCTCTTGGCTCGAAATATGGCGTTGGCCCGACGGATCCGGGCTCCAATTGCCACCTCTACTTGGGACACCCTAATATCATTTAGGTTAACTAGTAATGTACTCGTGTAATGCACGACTTTCAAATTTTTTATCTTTTTTAGTGTTTAGTTGATACCCATCAAATACATTTAAAATATAAAAATGGGTTGGTGGATTATATTGATCAAACACTTTTAAAATCGTCACAATAGGTGTTTATTATCAAATGCCTTTAAAACGGTCAAAATAAGATATTCGGATAGTACCAATCGAACACATTTAACATATTTTGATAGATTAGATTGATTTAATCAAACATTTTATAATATTTTCAATTTATATAATCGAACAAGATTAAATTTATTGGCCAAAGTAATCGAAACTTAAACAGAAGTTTTCAGTGGGTTCTTTTTTACTTCCCTCTCCCCCTCCACCCTCCCCCTCTCTGTCAAACCTAAAAATGTCAACAAAAATATACAAGACATGGGTAGAAAATGGACAACAATAGGCCATCAAAAGCTCATGAGTGAGCAAGCATGTGTACATACAGGAACGGGGTCAGGATTTAATGATGGGGTGAGCTTAAATATGAGAAATTTGTTAATAATGGAGTGGGCTTAGACATGAAAAATCTGTTAAAGTTCAATAAAGTTACGGCTAACCGTAGGCTTCAAAAGAAAAAAAATTAGTTCAAATTTTTCACTTTTCCTTTTTAATAGAAAATCACAACAAATAACGAGCTCATCTTCAATGTCAAGATACTAGCGACCTCTGGATGAGATCTTCTACTTCGAACCGCGTCATAAATATACACGTGGTAGTTAGTGAAAGTTAAAAAATACAAGACGAAACATGGTTTGGAAGATCTCAACTGAGCGACCTCGGGCATGCATGGAGCTCGTGTTCAGCAAAAGCCAAACAGGAAAGAAACTCGTGAGTCAAAAGGGAAACAAAACAAGAACATAAAATACCAATTCCAATCACAAAAGAAATGAAATGCAAAACTGTAAAAGTTATCACGCCAAGAAATTACGTGGTTCGATCTTATGGCCTGCATCCACGAAGCAGAACGAACACCATCTTCACTATGATAAAAAACAATACATGATTACAAGAGAAATGCAATCAAAACCATGAGAAAACCAACCCAAGATTGAGACAAAATCTAGCTTAAATCCTCTCGAGTTTCTCACTCTAGAACCCGCCCTTTCTCTCTCTAGATAGATGAATTTAGCACTGTAGAATGATCTCTCAATGATGTGTTTACAACTGGAAGAAAAACAATTTAAATGAATCCAAGAAAACAGCTGAAACAAATTCTGGAAAAACTGATGCGCCGAGAAAGACAACGGTTTTTAACCAAAAGCGTTGCACTTGGCAGTTATAACAGAATGTAACAGATTTTGTAACTGCTTCTCCAATCCAGATTCAAAACTGCATTTTCACTTCAATTCTGATCCAAATCAGTTTTCAATCTCTTCCGAGTGTGATCAAGTCACAAACTATCACAAAGACAGAAGTGAAATAATGGGGGTGAAACCTGGAGCTTAACCATGAAGCTTTGCGATTCATATAGAGCGCGCTGGCTATCATCTTTTATCGCAGACTCCATTTTCAGCGAGCTGCGATGCCGAAATTCATGCCGTTAACAAGTCGGTTTCACGCCACAGACAGAGCTTGGTGCGCGAAGCCTGCAGGTAGGCTCCTGCCTCCATTTGCTCAACTGACGCCACCGCGCGCATTCTACGACATATATATTCTGCCAAATCGCTAGCCCACCGTCACGACATGAATTTAACGACCTCGGATATTAACGACCTCGGACAGGTCGTAGCATGAGTTCATGAAAGTGATCAGCTGATTCGTTGATACAGAGGTCACTTAGTGAAAGATCAGAAAAAATGTGGACGGGGTCTGATATGAGAACCAGGTCATCAAGATTCAAGCCATAAATCAACAAGCTTGATACTCCCTCCGTTTCAGCTAACTTTTCACAGTTGATAGGGCACAGATGTTATAAGAAAACAAATTTTGCTTTTTCTTTGATTTTTTTGAAGGCGGAGATTGAGTGTATGGATTTTGAGATTGGAGATTGTAGAGAAATTTCCTTTAAGGGGTGTGAAAAGTTAAGTGGGATAGACCGAAATGAAAAGTAGGAAAAGTTAGCCGGGACGAAGGGGGTAAGAGCTAACATTCAGCTCCCCTTATCAAGCTCGTTACCTCCCAGCAAGCTCAAAGTCCCCAGCACCTCCAGTTATAAATAATTACGAGTTCGATCCCTCACCGAAGTTCTCCATACAGTTCCTATTAAAGCAATAACAGCAATTCCTTAAGCATGCTCAAAAACTGGTTCTCGAAAAGCCACTCGAACCCTGACTTGCATACCCGGACTAGCACTCAGTCCGGGTATCTTAGCCAAGCTTGAAGACTTAAAAAGAAAAAACCGCCGCAAGAAGTCGTGCCATTCAAAGATAAAATCCACCAGCAACTGAAATGCAAATCGCCATCTTACAGCTGCCGAACTGCAGTGACAAAAACTAAACGAACTGGTGGACGAGCTGCACAGGGCTGAGCTTGAGGATGTCTTGATGGCGTCAGTTCATAACCAAACAGATCTAGACCGTGATCCCCATCGACGGTGCCAAAGAAGCGACTCATCTCTGAAGCTAAAGTCAAAATTAATTTTCCAACCCAATAAAGAAGCTAAAATTGAAGAATTCAGCAGCAGGGAATATGACCCTGGATCGTGCATGATTCGAGCGATAAAGTCATCGAACTTCTTTCTCCACAAGGGTGTCCAAAAGCGATCTTGCGGCAGGTCGTCTCCTCAACGTCCTCCACCGAGATGTGTCAACAGAAACAAAATTTCAGAAACATGATTCTTCATCTGCTCATGCTTCAGTTCAAATTAAGAAGAACCGAATGAGCAATTTATTTTTCGGCTTAGCTGCCAAGCTCTTACAAGATCAGTCCTCTGAAGTAGCCCCACCTTCCTACCTAGTTCCTCAGGCCGGGCTCCAATTCTTCAGCTCCTTGACGATCTTATATATTACAGCTGATCCCAACGAGCTCCGATTCTTTAGCTCTTCAACGAGCTTTTCAGCTCCTCCCAGCGAGCTCTAAAGTTTAGCCCCTTGGCAAGCTCACATATTTCAGCTCATAAAGCGAGCTCCTGCTCTTCAGCCCCTTAAAGATTTCTCAGCTCCTCGAAGAGCCTATATCTATCAGTTCCTCCCGGTGAGCTCCTTCCAACGAGCTTACACCGCTGAAAAAACAAGATGATCTGGGAGTGCCACGTCCCAAAATGTACAAATCATCTAAAAACTACCCGGGAAAAACCCAGTAGGGCACGCCCTCGGAGTAGTTTATGTGGTGTTTAGGTCGGTTCAGGATGGGGTTGACCCCGTGGCCGATGTAGCACATGGACTTGAACAATTAGTTTGGGACAAACAAATATGATAAGTTGGACAATTAGGCCGGGACGGAAAGAGTATTATATACGATGTTACATGATTCTGGTGTCGAGGCATGTAGTAAGGCTTGATCCCACACACAGGACGAAAAGAGTATTATATATCATGTATGTTAATGCATCTTGCTCGTAACAAATGATCTTAGTTTATTATTTGGAACTAGAAATTTTTTGGTCTTTGTCGATTTGTGAGAGGTCGACTTGTGCCCTCCATAATTTTTGTTTCTTTACTTGTTTTATTTTCTTTTCTATATAATAACATCTATTGATTAGTTCAATTATGACACGCTACCAACAATGAACGAAAATCCCCGGTTTGTATATTACGATTTGCCGGTGAAAAACAAAAGACTAAAATTGTAAGTAATTGTAGCTTATGGGACTAGGAAAGTTGTTATATCCTATTTAGCATCTAGTACTTACTTGATATTTTATTGAAGGCATGGTACGGGCCTTGTTGTATAAAATTCCGATTAGCTCCGATTAATTTTCGCTCAAACGTCAGGTTTTCATTGGTCCCCTTTATTTATTTTTTGATTTCTCCACACCTAACCATGCCTATTCTCAATCAACCTCAGTCCACCGCCTAATTATTAGCAAAACTATTTGGACGGGTTTAAAACGCATAATAGTAAAATAAAGTATATATGGTTAGGGTCAGGTAAGTACTACAATAAAAGAGATCATTTGTATAACTTTTTTCTGAAAGCTCGTCACCAATAATAAATTATAAGTGGTCACAAATCTTCCTACAAATTGTTTAAGACCATTTTAAGACTACTTATAAAGATAATTAGTTGTTACAAAAGTATTTGAGACCACTTTTATCATCACAAATATATTATCTACGTCATAGTTATTAAAACGACTAATTAATGACGTCATATTGTTTCTAATAATAAAGTAATTTTTATTGTCATTTTTGCAGTGAACGTAGCCTTAAATTTTTATGTACAACTTGTCATTCCTAATTGATTAATACAATTATATAAAGTAGGAAGATGCTTTGATTTTGCAAGTAAATTAGTATCAAATATAGAGAGTAACACTTGTGTGCATCTGATGTACAATAGATTTATTGATATCACTATAATTTAACATATGAACTTCAAAAAATCGCTGAAATATAATTTATAAAAAAATCGCGTTCACGAACCGAGTCTGTGCAGGTCGCGCCTTTTTAAAAAAAAAATATATTGCAAGAACACAATAAGTCTACTTTAAACACAAAATAATTATACTGTAAGAACACGATAAGTCTACTGTAAAAACATAATAAGTCTACTCTAAAGTCTAAACACAAAATTATCATACTACAAGAACATAATAAGTCTACTATTAGAACACAATAAGTCTACTGTAAGAACAAAAAAAAAAAAAAAGGATGCTGGTCATGCGCGACTCGCTCGTAATTTTGGATCCGGATGATCATTAAGCACTATTGTACATCATATGCATCCAAGTTTTTACCGTTGGTTAGATTAGCATATTTGGGGATTAGTAAAGCTCTACAGCTAGGCGATTATTAATATTATGCATGTTTGGTGAGGGATTAATTTAAGATATTTATGGATTATGATGAAGATCTGAAAATCATACATAGTGGACTTATGTAATTAAAAACTAATTTTGGGATTAGTAAAGTTGAAAAGCTAAGGCACATTATTAAATTAATTTTATGCATTTTATGTGAGGGATTAATTTAAGATATTTATGGATGATGATGAAGATCTGGATCTTACATTATTAAAACTTAATAATATATGTGAAATTCTGAGAATTACGGTGAATGTTATAACATTCATAGCCGAAATAGTAAACAGATCAAATCACACCACAATATAAATGTAAGGTTGAATTCCTCAGATCCCTAGGATTTTATGTTATTGATAATATTGTCAAATAGGCTATGTTTTTACAAGAAGACCTCACTCTTTTATATCTAAGGCGACTCTCGTCGACTTCTTCGACACTGACACGACACACCACCGAAGGTCAGACGAACTCTCTCAAGTTCGCCTTGAGGTAGCTTCTCCCGAAGACACTTCTACTTGACACACTGAAACTGACAAACTATTACAACTCGAAGACTATGTTATAACACACTGAAGACCAACTCTTCCTCAATAAAAACAACAATGTCCAATACTAATATACTATTACAACTCGAAGACTATGTTATAACACACTGAAGACCAACTCTTCCTCAATAAAAACAACAATGTCCAATACTAATATACTAATCTGCTTCTCTGAAATATAATAACGTATTCGATGCTTTTCTGATATGAGGAGAATCCCTTTATATAATCTTCAATATGGATGAAATCAACTTCCAAATCTTCTCATATCTTTTGCAATCCTTATTTATCTATATTATGATCTTCTTTCAAATCTTTCATATTTTCTCGTGACTTTTGCAATCCTTAAATAAAATAAATAATTAAATTACAATATATTTTTGACAAACTTCCAAAATTAAGTTATTTTACAATATGAATAATGAAGTCCTGCATCTGTATCTATATAATCCCTTGATGCAAACACAAGTTATTCCATCCATCCAAATATACATACATACTACAGATAGAGTGATAGAGAAATCTAGAACTACGCTACTCTCAAAATCTAATTATTTAATTAAATATAGTCAATCATCTGATAAAATTGAGTCTACCTATATATATATATGAGTACACAAAATTAGGGCAAAGCAGAGATCAAATAAGCAATTAAAGGCATTCTTTTCGCCCACTGTGATTCTGGCGATGGCCATTCGCTTGGCCGAGAGAGATTTCTATCCGATCATGCATTTGCTCCAGGCCAAATATTAGTTTGGGCCAATCTAGTTTTGCGGGAATTGGGATGGGGACTTACCCGCCCGCAACGTTGCCAAGCCTAATTAATCTTATAAAATTAATTTCGAAACTGAATACATTTCTTTTCGCCCACATATTTTCTTTTCAATTAACTTTACTTACAGAAATATCAGCTCAAACAGAGCCATTTAAACAACTCAACCAACAAAGCAGAAAGTAAAAGAAAAATTACATATTGCAATCCAAACTTTTCGTGTTTGTGCATTTCGGCATAAAAACTATATTTTGTTGCAGTTTTCTATTCGGACCTATAATTTTATTGCAAATTCCATAATAGAACAATCAATAGTTAAAATTTGATCTATATGGCGATTTGTAACAAAAAAATATTATATAACAAAGTGTAAAAACGTGCAAAGATGGAATTAATAATCCCTTAACAAAATATCAATTTCATTTACAAGGCTCAAAGTGGAAAAATTATAAATTAAAAAAATAAAAAATAAAAAATAATTATTAAAAGAAAGAAAAAAAAAAAGGTGGGAAGAACAATATAGCAAATGTCACCTTTCCATCTCTTTTAACATAATAATCCTTTAGTATCATATTTACCTACCCTCGTTAGCTAACTGTAAAGACTCTTCCTTTATCAACTTCAAGCTAAGACTGTTGAATCTTTCGCGCGTATATTGCCTCGACACCTTTCTCCAATCCGTCCCCGCCTTCATCATTGCTGCGAATTCGTCGTAACTTATGCGTCCGTCCTGCATTACAGTCGAAAAATCAAGAGCTGTAAAAATGAACCAGGTCCGGTAGACCAGCTAGCCCAATCTGAGAAATAGACTAGATTGGGCTGAGTTTTCATTGGCCTAAAAAGATTTTAGCTAGAAAGATCAGATGGTCTCAGCCTTAGAAGCTTGGGCGGGCGGGAGACCATGTTTATTGATAATCTCCTACAACTTAACCTACAAATAAAATATGGGAATGAATAGCAGACCTTATCTGTATCGACATCATGCATGATAGCAGTGATAACCTCCTCGTTATTGGCATCATCCTCATCACACAGAGCGTTCCGGAGTTCTTCCATCTCGATATATCCAGTCTCGTTGCGATCAAAGAAGGCGAAAGCTTTGTGCAGGTGCTCGTCGTTGGCCATCTTTTTTAGATGCACAGAAACAGCAACAAACTCGCCGTAATTTAATGTTCCGTCTCCATCAACATCAGCCTGGAAATCAAAAACAGAATATATGAGAAAGAGTTGCTTCACAAACATGGGAAATTACCATTCTCAAAATCCAGAATAAATATCATTCAAGTTTGAGTAGGAACTTCAAATTGTAAATTTAAGAAAATGTAAGTTGGGGTGGCGGGTAGAGGTGGTAATTCGGGTGGCCCAAGCCCGGCCTAACCCATCGGGCCAACATCATATGTTGGGCGGGGTTGGACGGGGTCGAGCCAGTCCACAATTCCATTGGGCCCAACCCAGCCCATCACCTTAAATATACTAAGATTTTGAGGCTGGCCCATAGCCCATCGGGCTTTTGGCCATTGGGCCTAATGGTATTTCGGGCCTAGATTCCTATGGCCCTCCCATCTAAAATGTGGGGTGGGCTGGACTAGTGTATCGAGCCAAGCTGATTTTGCTAGCCCTAGTGGCGGGCTTGAGACCGTTGGACCAATGCATAGAGCCGAATACACATTGACCAAAAATTTTGTGGTCCAGCCCAGATTACTATCTGCATTTCAGTTAATTTTGGGGGGCTGGCCCAAATAGGCTGACTTATTTAGGGCCATCAAAATAAAGTCCCAATCCATGCTTGGGCCACTTTTGCTAGCTCTAACGGAATATCCTAGCAACAATTAGACACTCTACCGAGCATCAAAAAAATTTCCAGTATGGTATAAATCTTTAAAACAAAAACAGATATTAAAAAAAGATCAAGGATGGGATCTCCAATATATAAAAATCCTTACAGCTTCCATTAGAATCTGAATGTCTATATCAGGGATATGATGGCCAAGCTTGTGCAGACCAGTTTTAAATTCGTCTTGGTTAATTTTACCCCTCTTTCCGGAGTCCATCATGTCGAATGTTTCCTTAATTCCAGCCACCTCTTCCACTGACAAGTGCTCAGCCACGACCTGCACAAGCAACAATCAATTTTTTAGTTTAAATTTTTTCAGTGCGTGCGTGGTTATTGTCTTTAAATGGCGAACTTTTGAAGTACCCGTAGAGCCCTTTTTTTGAGCTTATTCATAACGGAAAATTGTTTGAGCCTTGCTTTCACAGTTTCACCCAGAGAGACATTTGGTGCCTTCTTTGCATTTTGCAGCCACGGATGCTCTGCGTTTTGATAAAAATTAGTTCCTTGTACGCCATTTACTATACAGGCAAAATAAACAATTGAATCTGCTCTAAAGCGAGCATTACCAAGGACTTCTGTTGCTGTCAGACGCTTTTTGGGATCAGGATCAAGCATTTTCTTCACAAGATCTTTTGCATTATCAGAAACTTTAGGCCAAGGATCTCGCTTAAAATCAATGACCGATCGAATAATTGCTTGGGCCACTCCTTGCTCGGTTTCTGCACAAAGCACATGCATTATGAAAACTGCTAACAGGTAGAGCAAAATCATGCATATTTCGAAATTCACAAATAAATCATCTTCATTTAGAGGTTATGAGCTTTCTGACATCTAAAAGACCATGACTATATGACAACTATTGCCTCAAAAATATTCTAACATGAGTCAATCCTAATCTTGTAAAAACAAACCATGAACCAACCGAAACTGAAGGCAGTGAGACAATCCTAGATGGCCTTAGCTGTAGTTTAACTATGATTATGATCAAATATATTGATGAGACCTTCGAACAAATCAATGTTTTATTTAGTACTACCAATAACTTCTTATGATTCTTAACTAAGCCCACATAGCAATTACGTGTCGTAGCTCTAGATATACGAAAAGATAGTCCAAAGCAGAGAAAACCCACCTGCCCAGAAAGGAGGAACGCCACAAAGGAGAATATAAAGGATGACTCCAGCACTCCAAATGTCGATTTCGGGTCCATAATTGCGCTTTAGAACCTCAGGAGCCATGTAGTATGGGCTTCCAACAATCTCATTGAACCTTTCACCTAAGGATGACCAAAAGAAAGTAGATTCAAACTAATTGCATTGGCTCGGCAAAGACACTTTCACATGAAATATTTCATACCAGGTTTGAAGCAAATTGACAGCCCAAAGTCGATTGCTTTTAGTGGAGATGTTTCTTTTTTATTTGCAAAAAGAAAATTTTCTGGTTTGAGGTCACGGTGCATCACCCCGTTTATGTGGCAAACCTGCAGCACAAAATGCACCAGTTCCAGATTTCAGTCGCAACTAATGCCATTACAAACAGAATGTTAAATATTCACGTGGAAATAAGTCGGATGGTACTATCTCGCTACTTTTTAATTTCCCAATATACCTAATAATTATCACAAACATCTATTTCCATAATATAATCCAACATTAACTCCCATCACACCCTATTAATGTGACATGTGTGTGCAAAATCCTACTCAACACAATTACGAAAGAAGATTTCAAGGATGTTTGCAACCAATTATTTTCAGTTTAAAATCACTTCGGAAACCATATTGATTTTCTAAGTGCTTGCAATCACTATTTTCTGATTTTGAAAAACAATTAAAATCAGATTTTCAGAAGGATTCTACCGGATTTTAAGTATTTTTCGAAATAAACAGAAGTTTCTTTGACATTTTAAACCAAGACTTATCGAACACTACAAATTCTACATTCTAACTAAACAACTTACATTCCCAAAAACTACCTACATTTTCACGATCTCAAATTGAAATTCCACTAAATCCAATTATCATAGGACATGGTGATCCAAATTTCTTGCTCAGTTAACGGATAATCAAACCAAAATAAATCAAATAAAATTCGCAAACTGATCATAACAACACAAGAACATGAATGAAACAGTGAATTATGACCTGAACAATTTCAACAATGGTCCTCATGACAACAGCTGCAGCTCTCTCAGTGTAATGTCCCCTAGCAACAATCCGGTCGAAAAGCTCCCCGCCTTCACACAGCTCCATCACAATATGCACCGCGCTATCATCTTCATACGTATCCTTCAAGCTCACAATATTCGGATGCTTCGGCATATGCTTCATGATCTCAACCTCCCTCCTAACATCCTCAATATCCACAGCAGTCTTCAGCTTCTTCTTCGATATCGACTTGCACGCAAATCTCTCACCCGTCTCCTTATCTACGCACAAATACGTAATGCCAAATTCACCCCTACCTAGCTCCCGTCCTAGATCATATCTCTCCGTCAAATTATTCCCCCCTGGATCCCTCAACACAACCAGCTTATTGCTTCCGCCATGTTCGCCGGAATACGGATTAGGTTTATTCCTCTTCCTTCTCTGCTTCTTCTCGCCGGAATTTTGCGGCGTCGTGCAGCAGTTCCCCATGATTATTCACCGATAATCGATTTCTCTCACAACAAAGAAGAAATCGTATCAGAAATCACCAATTCTTCACGATAACCTAAAAATGATAAAACAGTACATTGTTTCAACCAGATCGCACACAATAATCATTTCCATAATTGAAAAACAATTAACGAAACAAAAATCAAACAAATGCACAATTATTTATTAGATATACAAAAAAACGGTCGAATAAAACAGAATAAAAACGAGATGTGGAAAGAAGAATACATGAATCGGCCATGGGAGAGAAAGAGAGAGAGTTAGAAATCTCTTTTGCAGAGACTTTTCTCTCTCCCTCTTGTCTGTTGGTTTCTCTCTCTATTTTGTTGAATTAATATATGTTCGGTTTCTGGTATCATCATCGAATAACACACCATTAACTGTTTTGCTTTTAGTCCTCTCATCCAAAATCTTTGCTTCTGTTTAATAATATTATTTTATTGCTTCTCATTTTATTTTATTATATATCCAACAAACTTTATGATATCTTTTAATTATTTTAAGGCAAAGTCTCGTGTACATGTAATCCAAATTTCATATCACGATTTATATTTACTTAGAACATGTATACGTTTAAGTATAAATTGTGATACATTTTCAACATGATACTTCATTACATATAGGGTTTGTTTGCTTGAAATTAGGCTCAGTAAATTTAGAGGATCGAATCTCAATAAAGCATATTCATTAACTCACTCAGCCAGGTTTGGTCCAGCACTCCCCGGTCTTAAGCAAACGGACTCATAATACATTTGGACATAAATGATACTCCCTCCGTCCCGGCCGAACTTGCCTACTTTCTCCGCGCACCGAAGTTAAGAAAAATCAGATTTTGTGGAATCTTTGACTTTTTTAAAGGTAGAGATTGAGGATGTTGATTTTGAGGGTGGAGATGATGAAAGAAATATGTCATTTATAGAGTGGCAAATTAGATTGGGACAAACAGAAAATGAAAGTAGATAAGTTAGAGCGGGATGGAGGTAGTAGTACATTTTAACTCAGGACTAAAATTGTACGGATTTAAGATCCGTGCAACTAATGCACAAGAGACCTTCCGTTATTTTTCATGCATTTGGCGTGTGGATAGACATAATAAAAAATAAGGTTAATATATTATAAATAATATTTAAAAAGGAGAGTTTCCCTTGGGAAAGTTAAAAAATAAGAGACAGAGCATAGGATTAGGTTTGTTTCACAATCATTCATTTATGTATTTTACCATACTTTTTGCGCCGGATTTCAACGCCTCATTAATTTTATCTTGAATACGTGATATATATATACACACAAATACATACACGTTCATACTTTGTGTCCAATCAGACCAATTTCATTAGAGGTTGTTCGGTACGATATACCAGTACCAAATCGCTCATATCGTATTAAAAATTTTGGTACGCTAAAAATTCATATCGTTACCATATCGATCGTTAATTAGAGATACCGTACCGAATTTTCGGTACACCGAATTTTGTATCGGTATATACCGAAATTTTACTGTATATTGTTAGGAATTGGTGTACCGAGATACCGAACTACTAAAATATCAAAAAAAAAAAATGGGAATACCGGGTATATATCGAAAATACCTAACTTTTTCGGTATTTCGGTACTGAAATATCAAAATTTTGGGATTATCATACTGTTACCGTATCGAAAATTTCCGGTACGATATGATATCGCACTAAAATTTCAGTATTTCGATAATATTTTGATATGATATGTATGATATTTCGACATTTGATATTTTTTCCCAGCCCTAAATCTCATAAGTGACAATTCAGGCGACCGTTTCAGCGAAACCCATTGAAAAAATTGTATATGTCGAATGGATAGAGCATGTTTTAAATTTTATGGGATAATAAATTATTGAGCTCACTTCATCCTATTTCTTTTTAATATCATAAAGTATTTGGGTTGGCTCGTAATTCGTCGGACTCTTAATTTATTGGATCCGATTTGTTGGGCCAGACCTGATGATAATTCAGGTCTAAATTTTTATGGTACAGTCCATCTAAAATGTTACGAACTAGGCCAGTCATTGGGCTAGACCGATTTTACAGCTCTGTTCCTGACTCATGTTTTTATGGGTGGAATATTACATTAAAATGAATGGAAAGCCGTAATTTGGGGATTTCTATTAACACCACCATAACTTCTCCGACCAAAAATATTTGCGAACAAAAATAATCTTATATTAAATGTCTAACTTACCCTTCTTCTCAAATTAGACATAATATCGCTTAAAATACGACGTTGCTTCTTTTGTAACAAGTCACTGAAAATACCGTCATGTTCGATTAATATGAGCCCATTGTTCTAAAAATCATCTTCTACTTTTTATTAGATTCCGTCTAGGTACTAGATTGTCATGATTGTTTTAGTTAAGATTTATAGGCAGACTTCACAAATCGACTAAAAAAAGTCTGCTCGTTCGAATTTGGTTACAGGAAAACGTTAGCGCCGGTACCATGTGAATTAAAATCAGTCGAAGTTGGTAGAACGTATATTTTTCCAGCCGATTTGTTGATCGGGTTCGAAAATTGGTTTAAAAAAATAATAATAATAAAAAACCGAAAGAGCAAAAAATTATGGAAGGAAAAATGAATTGAGTCATGGGCAGACGAGCTCTGCCAAGTAATCTTTGCAAGATTAGTATTAGTAACCCCAATGAGGTTACAAAGTGTTGGGATTGTCGAACAAGATTTACGTTGATTAAATAAGAGAAGGATTATGGACATATAATGAAATATGTAACTTTATTGGTATCAGGAATTCTATGAGTTAGTTAAAGAAAATCGCGAGAATTTACTCGAAACGTACAATAGCATATCAATATGAAGATCAGGACCCGACATAAAGAACTGAAGTCCAAGAAAATGCTTATTAAGATAATAAATGTTCATTCTTGCATGATGTCTTCGTATTGAACTGTCTCTGGTCCATCTATAGAAGGCTTTATAACTGTAAGAAAAATAATGTTATACAAAATGGTAAACACTAGCAAAGATGATGCAGCATATGTAAAAAACGATCCCGATATCACCGAAGAACTATTGTCTTCTTTTTCCATAGAACTCGACTGATACTTAAGATCCACGGCTGTTCAAAAAAAAAAAATATCGATTAGAAACCTAGTATGTCAAGTCTCATTGTAACGGACACAAAATTTAGTTATGGCATGGACTAGAGTCTTTATTACAAAAAATTCCGACTATCTGTGCCAATTTGGTAAACTCTCATGGCGGCGTAAGTTTTTTCTCCATTCCTCTCTATCTAATCAATTATTTTTCGATTAGCCTGCTTAGGTCCCAATTAATTGCTAGAGCCAATCTACCTCCTGACTAGTGTCTAGCGATATTTACAACATTGGCTAAAAAGTAAAGAATCAAATACTTTGAGCAAATATATATATAGTGACGGAGCTGGGGGACTGGCGGCGGCTGCTCCCCCAAATTTTTCGATCGATGTACTGTAGACATACATATACAATGTAATTATAGTAAAAAAATGTTTTCGCCATCCTTAAATTTTCGAAAATGTTTATATATATTTCAAAAAATTATTTCGCCTCCCTCATTATAAAATCCTGGTTCCGTTCCTATATATATCAGTTATAGAATCAACCTGAAATCTATTTTTAATAGAAAAAAATTAGTTAGTTAAAAATGTAGAACGAACCATTAACATAATTGAAATCATAATTCTAAAAATAATGTTTTATAAACTTGGACTAAGTTGAAGCCCAATATTTATCGTTAATAGATTCACCCATTAAGGCTGACATACTTTGGGCCTCCGGTTGAGGCCCAATACGGACAGCTCACTTAAAAATGTTCATAATAAATCAAATATAATTTGCAAATTGGCCCAAATTGGGGATAATATAGGTTTGGTTGGGTTTGTTGTAATTAACCCTAATCTATATAACACACCTTCGTAAATGGGAGATAAGATGGGTAGAGTGGTTCGTCACGGTATACAATACCGAATTATACATATTATTATTATATCGAAATTTCTGCATATGAAAAATTCATATTGTTACAGTACTGAAAATTTTCAGTTATCAAACTACGGTATACCAAAATTTACAAATACCATACCATAATTTTAGTATATCGAGTTTTGTATCGATACATATAGTTATCTATCGTTGATTTTAATATACCAAAATTTATTGGTAAACAATTAGAATTTTGCTATACAAAAAATAATATATCGATATATACAGAGATACGAATTACCAAAATACCGAAGGAAAAATTTGGTATACAGATATATATCTGTGATACAAACTATCAAAATACTGAAGAAAAGAAGTAGTAATACAGATACATACTGAAAATATTGAATTTTTTTCGTTATTTTAGTATATCGAAATATCGAAAATTTTGAATTTTTATACTATTACGTATCAAAAATCTAGTGCCATACCTTTTGGTTTACCGAAATTTTTGATATTTCGACATTTCGATATTTTGCCGTATGAACATGAAACTCAAATGAGATTATATGCATGTGATGTAAATGTAATTAGTTACCTCTTATCTTTGGGGGAGTGACTTGTTTGTTTGATAGAGATTGAAGCTGGTCATCAAGCTTTCTCAAAGCTTCACGGGCCTTATCTTTTTCGATCTCAAACTCCGAATCCTTGTCCACAGCTCTCAGAATCCGCGACCCATTTTTTCTGTTTACTGTGAATCCAAACAAGGCCTTATTAGCGGAGAACAGAGGAAGCCAAGTGCAGGAGTGCTCAAGACAAAGCATCTGAGAAGATAAAGAGTTGTGTCCTCCACACATTGTCCTTTTCATTATTTATATATATGGGTTTTTCAAAAAGAAAATGTAAAAGGTAGAAATTATATTTTTTTGTATAAAATTTGTTGTTATGTACTATCTTCGTCCCAAAATAATTGTCATTTTAGCAATTATCACACATTCTATGGAATTTAGGATTTGTTTGGTTGGGGTTGGGCCAACCCCTTATGGGTTGGTCCAACTCCTCCATATATTTGTTTACGTAGGTTGGCTCAACCACTACAAACCATCACAAATTTCAATATCACTTTAATCACAAAATTAATCATTATTAACAAACTCTTACACACATCACATCATATTTTACAATTAAAAATTATATCATATACTATAACTACTACCCCAATCACTTAAATAAACATTATTTTTTTACTCTTCCAACTATTAACTCCAACCACAATCATCAGCCAACAGTATACCAACCACCCCAGCCCCAACCAAACGTACACTTAATCTAATGACTCATATAACATTCTTAGTTCTTCTCATTCATTCTAAAACGTCGACTAATTTAAAATAAAGGAAGTATGTAATCACTTGGACATCCATGATGAGAAACATTAAAGATTTCATTTATGTTATAATTATTGGTCCGTCTTGAATCTTTGCCGACGGGTTACATTCTTTTGGAGTTGTATCAAATAAAATGTTCTTGAACCATCAGAAGAATGGTATTCGACAGGTTGTATTTCTCATTCGCAATTCCCTAATTTCTATATGATTAACAAGGGTATATTTGTTTATGAATTTTTTGTTTTGATAGAGGACGGATCAATTCAAACTTGTATTTGGCTCAAACTTAAATTAGAATCCTTTAATTCACTTAAATTCAAACTTATTCTACTCTCTTTCCAATATTCTCTCTCCATTTTCACATAATGATTGCACATTTTTATATAAATTTTACCCTATTTCATTCTAGAACAAACGTAACACCATTTAAATTCACACTCACACATCCTAAGATTTGTACACCCATATTTGTCACGCCCGCTCAATCCATAAACAAACATACCCTAAGTTATCTTCGGATTATACTTTAATTCTACCCGATATCTCAAAGGACGGGTGTTTGCAACAATAATGCTTTTATAGAAGTGATTTAAATTGATTTTGTGATAAACTAAAATTTGATACTGTTTAGGGGAAAATGATTTCTAAACCAAAAAAGACAAAAAAACAAACAAAAAAAAAAAAAAAAAAACAATAGTTCCATTTATTTGAAAAAAAAAAAGCTAAAAGCTACCAAAATCTATAGTTTTGGAGATTCTCAAAAGCACTTTTAGGAAGTGATTTGAGGTCCCCAATATAAGATTGGGGACACCCTTTTAAATTCAAATTGCTTCAAAAGTGATTTTGGTGTTGCAGTTGAGTTTGCAAACACCCTTTGAAAAGCTTCTCTGTATCTTGAAGTAATGTCTCACAAGTTTTTAATACTCCCTCCGTCCCAATTATATAGGCTTGTATTTCTTTATTCATTAAATATGAGTATATTAGAAAATTGATTATACGTCTTTTTCAATGAATTTTCTTAATCCTTATTTAAAAGGCAACAAGCCTATACAATTGAGACGGAGGGAGCATTTTTTTTCTTTCAACGTTCTACAACAATCTAAGGACAAATGACTCCACTTTTACAAGGTGAACAGACATGATATTCCATTTCACTGCTTTGAAGAAAAAAAGATAAAGAACTGGCAGGAAATTTTGTATGAAATATATTTCTTGGAATTACAATTTTTATGTAAGACTAAACCTGCAGCATGTTTAAGGCCTTGAGAATAAAAGCATATGTGAAAGCATCTTCCTGGAGCTTTTCAAACCTACATCAACAAACCATATCAAAACTCTACACTTTAATCAAAATGAAAATATACAAAATTGTTGAGTATGAAGAGAAAGATCACCTGCCCGACTTCGAAAAATGCCCCGCGCCGAGTTCGCATTTGAAAAGCAAAAGATTGTCATCCGTCTTCAGTTCGCGCAACTTTGCAACAAACTTGGCTGGTTCTGAGTACAAAACTCGAGTATCTGCGAGAAAGATAACGGAAACTGGCAAGTAAAAACATAGAATGTTCATTAACAATGTGTTAGCTACGTTCACGAGAGAATCTGTATATTATTTAATCAGTGTTCGAAGCAAAGAGTTCCGTCACAAATGGTCCAAGAGCTAGTGACTGGAGTAACATGGCTAATTCTACCTTACCTCATCCTCTAGGGGTAGAGGTGGTAATTCAAGTGGCCCGGTCTGGCATAGTCCATCGGGCCAACACCATGTGTCGGGCCGGGTCGGGTTGGCCTAAAATTCTATCGGGCCAAATATTATTGACCCCATCCCAGCCAATATCCCTTAACTATACTAAAATTTTAGGAGTGACCCGTGGTTTGTTGGGCTTTTGGCCCATATGGTTGGGCCTGTTAGACATGATGGTACTTTAGGGATGTATTCCTCTGGCCTAGCCCATCTAAAAGGTTGGGCGGGCTGAACTGGGATGGTTTGGCACATCGGTCCAGCTCTATCTAGATGTGACATTGTTGGAGATCAAAAAGATGATTAGTGATCTCTAACTAAAAACACACATGCCACACATCTACCATGCGAGTGAGAACTAAATACACACGTCAAGACATCTACCTGTGAGGATATATCACACCATGAGGTAAGGTAGAATTATCAGGATAACATGAAGAGGTATTTAGCATTCTTCTAATATTTATGACTTCACCATTCAAATTTTACGACTTCCAGAAATACCACTTACGAGAGCAGAAATACTATTGAATAAAAAGAAACTATGTTTTCTCCTCAGAAAACAAATAAGGAGCTCCAAATTTCGTAGATGAAGTTCATTTGTAGAATCCATAGGATATTTTTCGAACGTTTATATTATGCAATCATAGAAGTGGTTCAAATGTAGGAATAAGAAGTGTTAACAGTGCTTTAACACTAACCATGTAATCCGGCGGTCACAAGAAGAGCTGGATAATTTTGTGCCTTGATCTGTTAAAAAAACGAAGAAAAGCGTAAATTTTTCACATTCGACAGAATGAAGCTTAACATGTTGAACACTATTGCTAATTTGCTTATATCTGATAAGGATACATAAATGACCAAGCTTAACTCTCACATTATCAACTGGGGAATATGACTTCATGTAGAAGTAAAACTCTTCTTTGCGAGGATCACCCCATTCCTGCAGTGACAAAAGTAAGAGGGTGTTTGCAAACTAAATAAAAGAACTTAAAATCACTTTTAGAATGGAAAAGTGATTTTCAAAGTGCTTGTATGCTCTAAAAGCTGATTCTGAGAATCAACTAAAATCAGCTTTTGAGGAGCTGCCAACACTCAGTTTCTACCAGCTTAATAGTCACTTTATTTCCAAAAACTAATTCTGGTTTTTCCACAAAAATCAATTTATATCACTTCTCTAGAAGCAAAATTATTTGCAAACACCCCTAGTAGGAGAGCAACTTCATTTGTGACTTTTCTTTTTTCTTTTCATATAAGAAACTTGATTTCTATAAAAAGAGTTACCCTCAGAAATCTGAAGATTGTTTCGTAATCTGGTTCATACACCTAAGGCTAAGTACGTTTTAGTAACATGACAAACCACATTAATTAGAGCAAGACCATAAGAGCGCTTCTTCTCGTTGCTATAGATGTAATATTCATGAGTGGACTGAAGAAGTTGCTATTCCTGTTCTTTCCATTGGGTGATGATACTGCACGATAGTGCTTGCCTTCTCGTTTTCGCTTTCTGAACTTAGGTTCTTCCATTCTGGACGCTTGAGAAATTAGACTAGATACAAATGTCATCATTTAGTATGGTGGAGAATCACTATATGTCACATGAGTTATCAGAGAAGAGTTCTCT
The DNA here is from genome assembly GCA_958295605.1 of Ajuga chamaepitys. NCBI lineage: Eukaryota > Viridiplantae > Streptophyta > Magnoliopsida > Lamiales > Lamiaceae > Ajuga > Ajuga chamaepitys. The sequence continues at coordinate 345,795 of OY282505.1, read as the reverse complement.
AGCCATATGTGTGGGGTTCAATTTGATAGTTTTGGTAACCAATTGGGTAAACAGTTTTCACTGGCAGATGCTACAGAACCAAATCATGACTACTTGAACTTTCAAGGTTAATCCAAGAACCAACTAAGCAAAAGTACTTTTCAACTAAGCAAAAGTACTTTTACAAAACTTTGCGCAGAAACCAATATAAACGAACTCACCTCCCACTCTGCAGTTGTAAGGGGAATAGTTGGGTCGAGCATGGTAGTCAGGACATCAACAAAAGGCACTCCAGCCACAGCAGCCTTGAATAAATCCGGCCGCATGTTAATAACAGCACCAATTAGCAAACCACCAGCACTTCTTCCCTCGATGCAAATCTTCTCCTGGGAAGAATACTTCTTTTCGATCAAATACTCAGCGCAATCAATAAAATCCGTGAACGTGTTCTTTTTCTTGAGCAGCTTCCCATTTTCATACCATGGTCTTCCCATCTCACCACCTCCACGAACATGGGCAATTGCGAAAATGAAGCCCCTGTCTAACAAAGACAACCTTGATGCCTTGAAATATGGATCTACACATACCTGTTTGGAAAACCGGCAATACAAGAAGAGCTATATGAGTGGTCACAGAATTAACCATCCAGGCAAATGACAGTTCACTGCTTCAAGAGTTTTGACTATTCCACGTGCTTATCAACTTAAAACTTAGGAAAACTGTTTTGGATTGTTTGGAAAAACAGCTTCTGCTTTAATAAAAGTATTTTTAGGTCAAAAGAAGATAAGAGTTGACTTTTCCACTTTTTGGTATTTCGGTAAATGAATAAAAGTTTTTTCTCTCATTCATAAGCTAAAAGTTACTTAAGTATCAAAAACTCCAGCTTTTATATTCGACTAAAGTCGATTATATTCTGAAACACTCCCTACTTTTGATTTTAAGCAATTTTACCACAATCTCTACTCATCATTTTTCAAAAGTTAAAGCAAAGGTAAACGCCCCATATAAATCAGCCGTTGTGTTGTGGATGTCAAAACTCGTGGTAAAAACAAAGCAATATACACTTGGTAAAGAAAACATAATTGCACTAGTTTGTTCCACCAATTGTTAGATGCAATAGTTACACAAAAGCCTCAGATAAAAGTGCTTTTGACCAAATAAATTGAGAAGTTGAGAGTAGCTCAGAGAAAAGCAGGTATAGCCTGCTTGCTGCTTTTGAACAAAAGCTGCTTTTATTTAAGCAGGAATTTCAATTATCAAACACCTAATATAGCTTTTATAAAGCTAAAAAACAAAAGGTAGGTGTAAAAAAGCAATGAAAAAAACCCGTTTAGTCCATCAATTGATGTATTTACCTCATAGGAGCCATAACCATAGAGAAGCAATGGATCTGAACCATCAAGCTTCACCAGATCTTTTCTATATACAACTGAAATTGGTACCGGAGTTCCATCCGCAGCAGTAGCCCACTGCCTTTCAGTTACATATTTAGCCGAATCAAAGCCTCCCAAGACCTGACAACATAAGCAATAATTAATAGGAAAGAACTAGATTTACTATTTTTGGCTTCAACATTATGATAAGCATTAAATTCTCTTCATGAAGGAGTAAGATGAGAACTAAAGAATGTGGCTTATACGCAGAACCATCTGCAGTCCCACTGTCTGTCACTTTTAACAACTCATGCAATATGTTTAAGAATCCCAAATAAAAAGCAAAAGAATCACATACATTATAAAGACCGAATGTTTGTGAAATAATGACAAAAACTATACTTAACCTAATTAACACCCCCCCCCCCTCTCTTCCCAACCCCAAATATAAGGACAGTGAAGTTTGTTTTATTGCAAATAATCCCTTAGGTATTACAAACATCCCCATGAGGTTTATATTGTTCTTGAAAAGACCGCCTTCAATTGGTAAAATATATGCAAGGAGACGAAATTTCAAGGGTTTCTTCATAATTAGCCTGAACCTCAGGGGTAATATTTGCAATTATCGTCCCTATATTAAGGCAATGGAAAAGGAAGTGCCAATTCCAATAAGTTGTATCCAGATAATATCCTTCTCTGCCTCTATTCCCATGGGCTAATGGCAGTATCTCATCAGATCTCGATTTAGCGTGCCATAGCACCAGAAGACCCAAATAAATAGCAGAAATACACAATTATATGGAAAAACTTGTGTATTCCTACAACAGTTCAGAGGACCCATATTCCTTCCGCTCGAAGATGTACTGAGCACAGTTTTAGTTAGTTAATTTGTTCAGAAACAAAATGGAGGATGAATCAAGTCAATCAACGATCAAATAAACTTTCCTTAAAGTAAAAACAAGAGCAATGTGCAACCAAAACTTAGATGTACGGAAGAAAATTCAATCCTGTTACTAAAGTGGAGTGCTGACTCACCTCATCAATCTTCTTAAGAACTGAAATCCCAGTGTCCATATCATAGTCGTACACAGAAGGAGGTGTCTTCAACGAGCTATAGCGAAATCTCAAAATAGTAGAAGAGAATTGCGACTCTGATGGATCCACGGAATATATTGGATCAACAAAATCTACAGCCCGACCACCATGAAGTCTCTCAAGTGGCTCTCCAACAGCTGGAAGGCGATATATCGTAATCTTTGGCAAACCATTTTCACGCTCATAAACCGCAAGATGATCAACAAACAGTTGCATATCCTGAATATTAACACTGGGGGAAGAAATAAAAAAAGCCAAATTAATTTATCATCAGATCTCATATAAAGAGAGGCGAGTGCTCAAAAGATCTTTATCCTCAGACAATTGAGATCTTACGGATAGCGGGATATGTATCAATATCTTTAGAAATTTAGAGCTTCAAATAGAAGAGTTTGCACTAACTAAACTGATAAGGGGCTTCAAAGAACTTCAAGTTGATATATTTGGTTATTTTAGATTGTATGTCTATACATGCTTTCCACTTGAAAGAAAATTGCTTATGTAAAAGAATCCAATAAGGGGCTTTTCTCTTTTCATCAATTTTGAAGCATTGAAGAAGATACCGTCCACAACCAATTTTTCATTTACTTAAACTATAATTAAGAATGGGTGATGCTATGGTAATATGAAGGAAAGGAAATTATAGTTCATATAATTAAAAGATACAAAGAGCCATCCTCAGATTAGTGATTAAGAATGTTTTTCCGGAAAAAAAAAAATGAAAACGAAATTATTTATTTTTAAAGATAATAATTTTGGGTAGATGTGTGTTTTACCTTGGTCGATGAGGAAGAATAACTGTGGTAGCTGACGTATTATCTACTGGGCATGCAAGTAATTCAGAATTATAACACTCATCACTTCTTCTTTTAATAAAAAAATGATTCCCACGATGACTTGCTGAAGTGTCGATTCCATCCAATCGCGGTGTCAAAACAACTAACCCATCTTCAGGCTTTGAGATGTCAAGGTAAAAGAGGAATTTTGTAGTTTTGCTCTCAGATTCAACAAAAAGAAACTTCTTGCTCTCGGAGGCAACAATAGTAAGAGAGAACATGTCATCCGTTTCATGATAAAGGCAACGATCCAAAGATTGTTCTGTCCCCAGCTTATGGAACCATACCTGAATACGAAACACAAAATCAGAAATTTCAGGAAAATACATATACCCAAAATGACGGAAGAAAAATTAAAGAAAAAACATGATCAGATTGCTTTTTTCGATAGCGCAACAGAAACCAATTGTTGTTTGGTTATATTTACTAAGAAACAAGATCAAGTCCCATTTCCTGGTTACATAAAGAAGTCATTCCTCGTACAATAAAAGGGATCCCAACTAAATCCTGGAACACTCTATTCCTTCTCTTTGATAAGGAACACAATTCTATAATGGAAACGAAAAAAAAACCAACGACAAGCTGGAGAAAAATGGAATCCCTCTCCATAGCCATACCCAACAGCCTCTCCTCCCTCTTATGCAGCATCGCCCCATCCTTTACTTCAAAACATGCATCTATTCTTTGTCACAACCCCCAAACCTGTCCAAAATTGTTGACTGCCAAAAAGAAGGATCTTAGGCTACACGAATCATCATTACTCCTCACCTCTTTCTTTGTATCACCCACAACCACTATACCTCCCCAAGTCATATAAGTTATAATTTCCATGTTTATTTTTCCCAGAAGAAACTTAGGGAATGTGATGCTCGGAGAGTCCAGTGCATTTCCCCTTCTCAAAGAAATGTATCACAAATAATTGAAGCAACAGTAGTTATTCAATATCTCATGGCATACAGAATAGTTTATTTATCCTGTAGAGATGCATTTAGTTTGTTCTTGTTGACAAAGAAAAATCATAGTAAACATGCCATGAGGCACTCGGGGGAAATCATTCACTATATATTTTCAACTCAATATCCATACCTTGTATGGTCGGAGAATCTCATCTCTGGTCGTGTAAACGAAAGCATCATCCCCTGCCCATTCAATGTCTGATGTAACTCCAACCAAAGGCTTACCAACTGGTGTTTGTGACTCGGCATCAATTACATAAACCGTGTAAATTTCATCTCCCTTAGTGTCTTCTGCGTAAGCTACCAATTTATTGTTTGGACTAACCTGAATCAGAAGAGGTAAGATACTAAGGTTTAGAAAGAGGAGAGCTTGAGAGAGGGAGGGAGGGTGGTGGGAAAAGAGAGGGAAGGAGAAGGTGATCTTGCTTTCAAAGAACCAATGATGTAAAACGCGTGTCCTTCAGCTTTGGCATTTTCATCAAGAAGCACTTGCTCTGGAGGGGCATCAGGTCCAGTTGGCATGGTGTCATAAACAGTTTGCTTTGCATTACCGTTTGGCACAAGGCGGCGACAATGTTGAGCATATTCTTTACCCTCCAATGTCCTTTTGTAATAATAGTAAGGTCCTCTTCGTAAAGGTGCTGATATGTCATCTTCTTTCAAGCGACTTCTTATTTCGCTATAAATCTGATCTTCTAGTTTTTTTGTTCCTGAATAAGCAGTAACTAGACAGTTAGTTATTAACACATTCCACTGAAAAATATTCAAACTGAAAGATAATTTCGCTACTGTAGAATTAGCATCATTTCATCGCAAAGCTATTTGATGCATAACTTTCTCTATTGAATGATGCAATACTAGTCCTGAAAAATTGTCATTTCTATGGAAATTAGGTACCAGAATCCCATAAACAAATTAAAAATCATCATGAACCATTATTAACATTTGGCCAATAAATACATGCATTCACCATTTATATCAATAACAGTAAAATAGAAATAAAAATCTAAGTAAATAGTATTAGTATTTACATTTTCACAACTGAAAAAGAAAATGTAATTGAGCAGTACTGCTACTTTACATATGGAGTTACGTATTTACAGAGGGAAAAGGAATGCAGATAATCCCCGCAATTTAACCTAGCGTTTTGGCTGTGAAACTGAAAGTGTGATTGAGCATTACTGCTACTTTTACCACGAACTCTAAGTTGCATATGGAATCGTGTATTTACATAGGGAGAAGGAATGCAAATAAGCTTCTCAATTTAGGTACCAGAATCACATAAAAAAATTGAAAATCATCATGAACCATTATTAACATTTGGCCAATATATACATACATTCACCATCTATATCATAACAAGTAAAATAAAATAAAAATCTATGTAAATAGTATTAACATTTCCGTTTTCACAACGAAAAATGTAATTGAGCAATACTGCCTTTTACCACGAACTCTACAATGCACATGAAGTGGTGCATTTACAGAGGGAAAAGGTATGACGATAATCCCCTCAACTTGACCTAGCCTTTTTGGCTTTGAAACTGAAAATATAATTGAGCAATACTGCTACTTCTACCAAGGCATGAAGATAATCCCCTCAATTCAACCTAGCCTTTTTGGCTGTGTAACTGAAGATGTAATTGAGCAGTACTGCTACTTTACCACGAACTCTAAGTTGCATATGAAGTCGTGTATTTACAAAAGGTATGTAGATAAGCTCATCAATTTAAACTAGCCTTTTTTGCTGGAAATTGATGATAGAGAGAGAGAGAGAGAGGAACAGACCAGACATGACGTGATCGGTATAAGCATTCTCACTCCGGAGATGATCTAGAATTTGAGGATCGGAACGAGAGTCATCGCGAAGCCAGTAGTAATTATCGACTCTGACATCACCAAACATCTCCATCTCGTGCTTCACTTTCTTCGCAACCGGTGGCTCCATGGTTGATGATAACAAGGAAGCTCCGATGGTCAAAGTTCGCCGCGGAAGCGTCGAGTAGAGGCGGAGAGTTTGTAGTGAAGTAGTAGCAGTAGAGAATGCAGCCAGGGTTAAGATTGCCATGGAATATATACACCACAGCATTTCCTTTTAAAAAAATTGTGGATTGTGGACTTCTTTGTTTATATTTTCAACTAGTACTTGACTCGTGAAATTGCACGGATATTTAATTATTATTATTATTATTATTATTTTTAAATCATAATATTTAATAGAAGAATATAAGAAGAAACTTGCACCGTTGTTTATTAAAAAACTTAAGATATTACATTAAAAATAAAAACTACACATTTCGAAACACTTATTGGAATATAACGTTAATTTTTGCATTCTGTTCAATTTTATTGTTGAGACACACTAATATTTTTAGCCGTCTAGGGGTTGTTGCTCTTAAAACTCCAATATATAGTTGTCCATGGTTGAATACAAGTTTTTTGAGAAAGAGTTCACGTGAAACAATGACTGGTCTTTATTCTTGTTAATTGACATTGCATAGGACACAATGTTCAAGAATTTTCGTCTTTGAAACTTGAATGCTAGTCCCGGATTAGATGGGGTGAGAGACAATCTTGAGATTAGTACTAAATCACCGGAATTACTTGCAGTTAAATTTTTTTTTTACAATAACATGTTTCTCAAGCCTAGTCAATAGCAAACTTGTACGATTGCACAAACCCTTTGAATGATCGATGTTTCGTACAACATTACCGGAGTACCAACTTTCAAATTTATCATGATTAAGTACTCCGAAACACTTTAAAGAATTTAAAAATTATGGAGTATGAACATCTATCAATACATCCGTATTTGAATCACACTTGCGGGTACTGTCATAACTTAAATATATCTTAGATTCATTTGTATTGAGCTCGATCAAGTGCTCGTTTATTGAATCAACATAGAGAGTTGGTGCAAAATGACTTTGTTTTGCAAAAAGTATGGATCATCAATGATGTTTGTGAAATTAGGATAATTACTTTCAATAATGGTATCATCGATGATATTCAATGATCTTATTTTGTTAGTGCCATCGAGCTCTTTCGATACTCATTTTCTTCCTCATGGGTTTATCCCACTAGGTTTTTCACGGGAAGGTTTTAACGAAGCTGAAACCTCAACCTTTGCAGTCTCCCTTTTCGTTTTCTGTTTAAGGGGAGGATCGACTTGTGGCAATCTCCCTTTTATTTATTTTCGTCTTCTTTCTACGCTTGGGGAGTGATTGGTTTATGGTCTCCTTTTTTCCTTTTTGACTTGTCTTTGACACTCTTTTCCTTTTTTATACATTTCTATGATTCAATTAGAAGAAATGACGGCCAACTAACTGTATCATTCATCCACTGGGTTACATTACAACCAAGATGGAGTTGAGAAACTCATCCTCGAGAAAAGGGAGCTCGACTGCAAAATGTGCAAGATCGAAACAAGAACTACTTTCCTTACAACTAACAACACAAAATGATACGTGATCAAAACGAGATCTCGATTAGCTCAAGTTGTTAGTGCCAACTTCCTGTCAACTCGGGATGAGTTCTCTTGTGCTCCCCCAGAAGCCTCTCTTCCTGAAATATCCCATAATGACATTAGTTAGCGGTTGTTTGCAAATGCTTAAAATAAGCTGAAAGTAGCTGATTCTCCCTAACACAAGGCAAGAAGTAGATGGATTCATGCAGGGGTGGGGCTCTCAAGAGGCAGGCTCGGGTACTTGACCTCACCCACCCATGCGAGTTTTACAGATTTGTCTTTCAACTTACCATCTTCTTTGTCCGACTTTCTTCTACTACGCCACAAAAGCCGAATAGGTGTTCCTGTAAAACCGGCACTTGATCGCAGTTGCTTCTCCATATACCTCCGGTATGTTTCAGGAAAAAGCATAGAATCATTCACGAAGAACACAAATGTAGGTGGCCTTATAGCTGCCTGCAAAAGATTTCCTTCATCAGGTAAAAGTAACTTGTAGTGCGTGCGAAGTGTCTGTGTGTAGTGAGTGTAATAAGTATGTGCAATAGGTGTGATTATTTCGTCGTATATACATGGGCGAGTATATATGAACAAAAAATGAACCAAAAAATTCACTGGTCTGAAATTTCAAATCCATAAACCATGAACAAAAAATAGAAGGGATTTAAAATTCATTGATCGAATTTTTTTAGCCAAACAAGTCGAGTTGAAAGATGTATGCACCCGTTACCTGAGTACAGTAGTAAACACGGCCTCTTTTACCACCTCGAGTTCTTGGAGGTGCTTTAAATGCAACAGATTCTCGGACCACTTGATTCAATATTGCCGTTGATAACCTCCTTGATCTCTCGTTTTGAACCATACCAGCAGCCACAGTTATCCTACAAAATAAAACAAACTTACGAGATCAAAATTGCACAAAAATGCTCATCACCAGTAGATTTGAAATAATTTTCTCTGATCAACTAAAAGATGGTTTTGAATTTTGGGCAGAAAGACGAAGAGGAATCCAAACACAAGCATGATCTTATTGATCTTGCTTCTAAGATACATACTTCTCAACGTTTTGGCCTTTGATTGCAGTCGAGTAGACGATGGGTGCCCAGCTAAGAATGCGGAGCCTCCCTCTAACATCTTCCTCGTAGTCTGCGGCAGTTTGCTGGTTTTTGTTGGGTATTGTGTCCCATTTGTTCACAACGATTAGGCAACCCTTCCCTTCTCTCTCTATTTGTTCAGCAATCCTGAAATCCTTCAAAGTTAAAGGTAGAGACTTTTTAGCGTGTTCAATGATGAATCGATATCAAATTGAAAGATGTATGCACCAGTACCTGTTCCGTTATGCATGCCATAGCTTCGATGACAAGGGCAACGACATCAGAACGACGAATAGCACGAAATGCTCGATTCACAGACAGAGCCTCGGTGGTGCTACCTGACGAAGCTACAGCTGCTCTCTTTCTGATACCGGCTGTATCTATAAGACGGAATTTCTGCAAAATACGATACTCATATACAATTTGCCAAGCTTTTCAATAGTCAATAATGGAAGTTGATGCTTTTCATTTTGGATTTTTCTAAGAATCCTGTCCACCAAAAGAAGAACAACGATCTCCTGACCAATCTTAAGGGGTGTTTGCAAATGCTTAAAATAAGCACTTTAAGACTTCAGCTTAAAAGAAGCAGAAAAAAGTGTTTGCAAGTGACAGGTTCTAATTAAATTTAAGCTAATTTGGCCAGAAGTTGCAAGTTAAAAATTGTTACTCTATAGAATCACTTATTTTAATCACTTTTCTAAAAGTAGAAGCAACTGCAAACACACCGTTAGAAGGAAACAAAGGGGATTACACGAGAATCTCCTCAAATTTCTGTCTTGTGGGTTCATACAGTCAACTAACCTTATTTTGAGCTGGGTAATATAGGGGGTGTTTTTCTTTTTGAAGAAGTGATTAAAAGTAGAAATTGTGGTAAAATTGCTTAAAATCAAATGTAGGTAATGTTTAAGACGAAAAAGTTAGAACAAGCAACTTGTATCTGCTTGTAGCTTTTGGCCAAAATTACTTTATTAAAGGTGAAGTTTTCTCAAACACCCAAAATTAGTTTTTCCCAAGTTTTAAGTTGTTAAACACTTAAAAGAAACTTTTGCAAACACCCCCCTAACTGCACTATACTTCTCAGACCACTCACTGAATGTAGCATTATTTACATACAAAATACACGTAAAGAAAATTACTACATTTTCTGCACGGAGAATAAATAACCACTTCAAAACGAGAGTGATAAATGTGTATGTGTGTGGTTGGTGATTGAAAGCATGTTGGCTGAAAAAGAACTTGCATGATAAATGATAATCATGTTAATACGGAAATGTAGAGCTATATATATCGACTAACCAACCTGGCCATCTGACCCAGTGAATTCAGTATCTATGGCATCACGGGTGGTTCCACTGATTGGACTGACAATCGTTCTATCCTCCCCAACCAAAGCATTCAATATACTACTTTTACCCACGTTTGGTCGACCAACTATGGCAATAGCTGGAACATATTCTTCAATATCAGGGTCCTGTATTTCCTGTAAGGAATAATCAATATGAAAAATAGTTTATCGTTTCCTATTCAATTATAATAGCCCAAGTTATTCGAAGATATTAAAGGAAACTTGTTTAATGTCCCCAAGCAGTAGAGTATAATCTTAGGCCAATTCAGGGAGTTGGGGTATTTGGCTAAGTTTATAAGCTCCTCAAAACACCTTATACGATGTTTGAGTGTTTATAAACACCCTTATATGCAGCAGTAACCAAATATCCATAACAATATAATAGCAAGAAATGAAAGGGGACCTTTGGTTATGTTTTCATTTCCAATTTTCAGTTTTTAGTGTTTTTAGTTGTTTACGAGATTATATTTGATACGATTTGATAAGTTTGATTGATGTTTAAATAGATGTGACTAGTTATTGAATAATATGTTTGGATAATGATGTTTTATTAGAATAATAATAAATGGTAGGTGATAGGGCACAAAAACAATTGATTAAGATTGAAATATATTGTATTATATTAGATGGCTTGATGGTGATAGGATACAAAATAAATATTTAATTTGAATGTAATGATTGATTTGGAAAGTATATGGATGAAAATGATAAACAAACATGATTTATGTGTTTAGCATAGTAAAAAGTGAAAAGATGCTTTTAAAAATATAACCAAACATCCCCGAAGCATCTCATCCAGGGTGTTCGAAAGCTCACCTCAATCTTTTTCAAGTGAGAGCAAACAGAATCAAGAAGCTCCCCAGTACCGCTCCCGGATATTGCAGATATGGGAAGTGGTGAAAACCTAGCAGATAAACCAAAAAAAATTAGTAAGAAACGAAACTTTTATTAATAAAACAGAGGGATGAGGAATTCCCGAACGACAAACAAAACTCCTACGGCTATAGTACAATGCTCATATCTCTTAGGATATCAGAAATGTGAAGACCCTTAAATTCCTTATGGGTGGAAATCCACCATGCAACCCTATTCTTGACTTATCCCACACATCTTTTGAGGATTCCTCGACATTATCGAATATTCTCCTATTCCTTTCTAGCCAAATTGACCAACATAAAGCTTGTACGACAATACCCCACCACAATTTGGCTCTTTTGCTAATGGAGCTGCCCAAATTTATCATAAAACATTCTTTAATCGACTGGCAGATCAACAAAATAAGACTACACAGTTAGCACCAGATGCTAAAAAAAGAGTGGAAGTGCTAACATATACTTTATTAAACCAACATTACTGCTAATTGATTTAACTATGACTATATAGCATGGATTGCAGTGGCTGCTATACATGTAGATCCAGATCCAGAGAATATATCAGAAATTGTGGGAGAGACGTTGTCAGAAGCACCCAACCACACTGTCTTTTAATTGTCCGGACCCATTTGGTGGAGATAAACAGAGGTGATGGGTAAGATCGCGACTATATGCATGTGATATGCGAATGTGGCGATGGATGTTTAAGACTGTAAAATTGTAAATAGTAGTGTATCGTAGTCACTGATTTCACCCATCCTCCTAACCTCCCTCCTTCCTCTCTTTCCACCATTTGCTAAAAACCGAACTTTGAATCCTTCTTACTACATATGGTTAAATTTAGAGAATTTCCCGGACTTGTACATCGTCAACAAATGTTCATACACAATTGAGAAGAAAGGGAAAAACGTATGCTTACCCTAAAGCCCAGAACTCTGTTGCTTGTAAGACACCTTTACGAGGAGATTCACATTTATTGACAGCAAGAACAATATGTTTGTGTGAGTAATTCTTTCGCAGCCAATCCCCTATTTCAACATCCGCTGCAGTTAGACCTGTCTGTTAATAGTTCATTAGATAAGATTTGCACGCTCTAGCTTAATTAATAACTTAGTGACAGGAAAGAAAATTCTCCAAAATCTTCACAACAATGAGTTATTACACTGTCCCGAAATCTTTTTAGAATTTGACTATGAAAGACAACAGAATCTTTAATCTACACATTAGTTAATGAGAAACCATTTAACTCAATTCAAAGGGAAAAAATCACTTTTCAGGATAACCATCTCATTTGTCTCTTCTTTTACATTGTTACCCGAGTGTGAGTTGCAAACGAATCTGTTACCTTGTAGGGATCATCTGAACCGAATTACAAACGTAACCAATATCAGATAAACCCCTTTGTATAACTTTAGAACTTCTCGAAATACAAATAGAGCCTTCAATCGACTCAATTTAGGATATGAGCAACTAGAAGAATTAATGAACTGATCTAAAAATCTTGAAGTATGAGTAACACTGAAAAACCATACCTGACCATCAACAAGAAATATGATGACAGACGACTCTTCAACGGCAAAGGCAGCTTGTTTCTCAACCATGGAAGGCATCCTGGCAACAGCAGCCTCCCTAGAGGCAAGAGGAATCCCCTCCATGCCAATTGTCGTTGATATAGCTAGCTCTTCCATAACATCTTCCTGATGCTTCGAAAGTGTAAGTACACCTCCCGTGTCCACTACCATAAATTCATAGACACCCCAATATGATCTACCGTATAAACGGTCCCTCGTAACTCCAGGTTCATCCACTACAATGGCTTTGTTCCCCTGAAAAGAGGCAACCCCAGTAATCCTTCATTGATATAAATTAAGGAAACACTACTAGACAATTTGACTGAAATCCTAAGATCCCAAACTTTGTAGATCGACTACATATTGGAAATGCTACTAGACGTTGGTCTTAGAACCCGATTTTTCTTAAAATTATAAATGAAAACATTACATACAAAATCTATTAGAAAATATGACATTTTAATTTGTTTCTATCCGTTTGTTTCTATTTTTATAATTTTGTATAGAGAATACAGAGAAATGAACACTAAAAATGTGTGTTGCTCATAGACATAATTTATTAGATTTTTTAGTATTTTTTTATTTCATACATACTTTGTTTGCACCATAACCTCTTCCTTTGTTATATTATTATTACACAAATTTTCCATTTCTTTTTCCCATGTGATGTTACTTATGCATTTCATAATCCTTCAGCACAATAGTGTAAGAAATATATTTTATCACGTGTATCGCACAACGATACAACTAGTTAACCACTAAAGTAAAGTGAACCAGAATAGAGAATCTACATACCAGAAAAATACACTTTCAAAAGCAATTTGCAGTATCAAAATGGCAAGAGATTAAAACCAGGGTCATGTGTACATACCCCGACTAGACGATTAAAGAGAGCCGATTTACCAACATTTGGTCTTCCAACGATAGCGACTCTTGGGAGGAGAAGATCAGGAATCTGCAATGAAATCAAATTGCCACGTAATTAACAAAAGATAGAAATATCACACCATGTTGTTTAAAGATGAACAATATTAGACTTTATGCTAAATACCCAACATCTAATTTAAGATTTCGATAGGTCGACAAACAATTCATATGACAACTTTCATAAGGTAAGCTCACTCAAACCTCACATTTTTGTGGCAATGGCATATTGTATACCAGCATGGTAACATAACTTCAGTAGTGAAAACGAGTTTTAAGCGGGCATTAACTTCATTTTCAAATCAAAAGCCCATGTCGGTTTACAAAATAAAATGAACAGCAATATTTACGGTGACTTCGACATCTTTCTAATGCATATGCAGTATCATGCAGACTAAAGTGTATTCATTACGCATATCTTCATCATAATCAACTGTGAGAGAGCGAGAACATATGAGCGACGAGAAAAATAGTTTCACTGACATTGCTACTCGTATTCGTTTGCCTCTTCTCCTTTCCTCGACTTCCCTTCGGATTGGAAACTTCATCATCTGATAACATCAAGGATGTCAATATCTAAAAATACCAAAACATAATGTAAAGGCGCCATTTAACGAATTTCTATTGTCTTCTTCTTACATTTTTTTTTATAAGATACAAAATTTTATTAACTAAAATGTGAATGTTACAATGGGAAGAGGTTTCCCATATGGATCTGTACAGGTTCAATCACACTACGAGAGTACGAATGTACGATACTTAAATCTCTAAGTACGTCCGAAATATAAAAGCCCATAAAATCTTTGTGGACTGAAATCCAACTAGCTATCCCAAACTTAATTATGTCCCACACTTCCTCTGTAGATTCTTCACGATTCTCGAAATTTCTCTTATTTCTTATCTTCATTTCTTACAATAAGCAGACAAAGATAGCAAGTCTTGCAGTAACCTCTAATTAACATTTCCAACCTTCATCTTGAAGACAATTACTTCAAACTTTTTTAAGACAAATGTTAATCTATCAAAACTCAGAAATAAATTGGTCTACGGTAGTTATGTCTAATAACAAGCCGAACCTAACTTGGGTTATTCGATTAATGTTTGCTAATTTAAGCGATACGAACTCGGACCGATCCCGTTAATTTGGTGTCCCTTAATGTTCACGAACCGTTCGCGAACATTAACGAACACCAAGTTTGTTAACACTTTGTGTTCATGAACACGGATATTAAAGATTATTCTAGTTTTTGCACAAAAAAATTGAGTTTTATTTTTTCAACAACAAATTCATAAACACTTTAAATAAATTAATTACATAAATAATATAAAAACATTATGATATTACTTTATACAAGCCTAAATGATGTTCACCAGCCGTTAACGAACAACCCTTCAATCATCAAATGCCTTCAATCATCAAATGTGTCTGAAAGTTCGGTAAAAAGCTCGTATTTATTTAAGTTTCATTTTTTCAACAGACATTTTAACTAAATAAATTACATAAATAATATAAAAACATTATTATATTATTTTATACGAGCCTAAATGATGTTCACGAGCCGTCAACGAACGAGCCCTTCAATCATCAAATGTGCTTGAATGAACACTGTTCGAGCTCGAATACGAGCTTCTTACCGAACATTTCATCAACAGCCCTAATGGTAGTCAATACTAGAGATACCGATTTCAAATAAGTAAAGAGATAAAGAGCGAGTAAAGTGGAAGCAAATGATTCAATCCTTCTCCATTTCAGCGCCAATTGGTTAACCATTCTCAAATTGCAAGTAATGAAAACCCAAGGAAAGGTAAAACTTAGATGAAACGAACCTATTTTAAGGGAATCAGCGTACTCCTTCACGGCTAGTCTGGCTTCGCGCTCAAATTCTACGACGTCGAAATCCTCGTCATCGTCGTCGGCCGACGTTTCTTCGGAAACATTGTCCTGTTCTGTGTCTGTAGCCGCCAAGGGAGCAAATAACGGCTTCCGGAGATGAATTCGGCGGTGGTGAGGGTGGAGAGAGAGAGAAATAGCAGCAGGAGAAGAAGAAGAAAGAGAAAATAGCCGATGAGAAAGTAGAGAACAATTGTTCTTACAGAACGAAATTGAGCCACATATGTCCAGTGCCGCCATTTCTTCTCTAACTCGGAGAAGAAGAACGAAGGTTTATCCTAAAGCATTTTCCACGGCAGTAAATACAAACCGCCACTTCGTAGAAGTGATAATTTCGGAAAAGCAACATTTGCCCAGCTTTCAACTTTTGGTTATAAGCTGGTTTTTTCAAAAGTAGAAATTGTACCCTAAAAATAATCAAAATTTACAATATTCTTTTATGTTTGAAAAAGTGATTAAAATAAGTGGTTTTTTACTTCCTTCGCGAATGAACTTGCACTAATTAGAGTTCAATCGTATTAAGAAAAAAAAATTGCTTTCTCAGTTGACTTTTCAAAAGTGTATTGAGGGTGGAGATTGTGGGATAAGTTTCCTTTCCTAATGTGTGCAAGTTCATTGTGGACGAAAAATATATGCAAGTTCATTCGGGACGGAGTGAGTGATTTATAGTTTACAGATTTTGGTCAAAATTAGCTTACATTTAAGTAGAAACGCCCAAAAGCCCTTATTTAAACATGTGCAAACATCCCATAGGATTAGGGCTATAAATGAATGGAATTTTCATTAAACAGCTCGTGAACAAGCTTGTTTATTTGGATAAATGAACAAATTTTTGAGATCGTTTTACAAACGAAAAGAGCTTGAACATTGATCGACTCGTTCGTTAATAGCTCGTGAATAAACTCGTTCGAGATCCACTTAATAATAATAGTAATAGTAATAACAACAAAAACAATAGTAATACTCACTATATATAATCTAACATTGTTATATTTTCTTGTTATACTAGTAAGTACTTCGTTAAATTTATTATTTGTATGGAAATTTAGGAAAATTTATGTTTATTTGATACTCGTGAGCAGAGTAATTAGTTGTTTTTAAGCACAAACATTCACTAACACGTTCACAAATATGTTTATGAACAAAGCCAAATACTTTTAAATATGCTCGACTCAAATTCGATTAAAAATAAATTAACAAACATAAACACTTACAAACTCGGTTCGGTTCGACTTGTAACTCGATTACAGCCCTACAGCATAAGCCACTCGTGTTAGCCATCCACAGCCGCAGGTGGACAAACACGATTTTAAGACTTGCAGTCGATTTGAATTGCCAAGTGAATACGAAAAACAGGAGGCGCTGTATAAAACGCACCAAACACAAAACAAACATCAATCATCTCAGGCCAATACAAATCACACATCCCCGGCTTCCCCCACTCGCCGCCGCTTCTCCTAGGTCACATTTCGCCGGCGGCGTCGGATTCGTGAATTCTACACACCTCCGTCGGCGACGATGCCGGCATCTGTAGCATCAAATCATCCCAGCCGTCCGGAGGACTTGATCGGAAGGCTGAACTCAATCCAGACTCCCTACGAGGCTAAACTGAAAGCTTTGAGGGACTTGAAGAATCAAATCATCGGTAATCGTACAAAAAAGCTCGCCTTCTTAAAGCTAGGAGCCGTGCCCTCCGTCGTCGCTATTTTATCCTCCTCTGCTGCTGCCTCCGACGATTGCGAGTTCCATGAGGCCGTATTGATTCAGGCCGCCGCTGCTATCGGCAGCTTTGCATGTGGATTAGACGCTGGAGTTAAGGCTGTCCTGGATGCCGGTGCTTTTCCCATTTTGTTGCGTCTTATTTCGCATCTCAATGAGAAAGTATACTTCTGTCTTTATTCTTCTAGATAATACCTTACAAAGTTGTGGTTTCTTATTATGTTTATTGACTAATGCCTAGTTTTAGAAACTCTGTACATAATTGGTTAATTCTAGGTTGTTTTAGTTACACGCAGGGAAACTGGAATGCATGATTAGCTTCTGTATTTGGGGAATTTAACTAATATGTTGCCTTTCTAATTTGACTCATCTTTTTGACTTCTCATCTTGACGAATGATACCTTTACTCTCTCAGCTTGTACATCAACTTTGTTGTAACATGTACTTAAAGTTGAAACACTTCAGTGACTAAGAAACTATCTGTACTGGATATGAGTTAAGTAGGCTACGCTTTGCGTCGAGCTGTACATTTCTACTTATAGGTTTAATTTGTTATCCTTTGCATGTGATTGTCTTAGAGTATGATAGCCCTATGCAAACTCAATTCTACAATACTAGCATTGACGATGTGCAAAAGCTAAATAGCCTCAACCAAAATGAGTGATTTAAAAACTGCATGTTTGATCTTAGTATGCTGTCGAGCCAGATTGATTTGTGTGTGTGTATAAGAGTTCAGATAATTGGCTACCAACATTAATATGTGTAAACTTTCCATGATTTCTTTTTTGAAGAACTTCTAGGAACTTTTGGTTGATGTGGTATTACATTTAAATTTGAATTGGACAAAGGACATGTTATGGAAGTTACCAAATAGGCTTCCTCTTGTATTTTTCAACTTCTAAATGTCATAGTTCTTTCCAATAAGTCTTATTATGGGAATGAGTCAGCACGTAATGTTATTAACCGATGCCGATAAATGTGGAACCTCGGCTGCAGGTTGTTGATGCTGGTGCCCGTTCTCTTAAAATGATATATCAATCAAAAGTAACTCCAAAGTATGATTTTTTCCAAGAGAAAAATATGGAACTCCTCCTTTCACTACTGAATAGAGAGAATGAGAATGTTACCAGTCTTGGTGCAAGTATCATCACCCACTCATGCCGGACCACATCCGAGCAGCAGGCATTGAGTGAAGGTGGAGTTATTAAAAGGCTTGTTGGTCTTCTTGGAGGTTCTCTAATTCAGAGGGATGCTAGCTTGGAGGCTCTGGCTGCTGTCATCAAGGATAATCCAGAAGTAGCTTCAGGGTTTGTAGGGCCTGAAAATGGAAGGGAGCTAAATGCTGTGATTGAGCTGATAAATGATAAGTGCCCTCGAACGAGATTATTAGCCTGTACGTGTTTGATCAATATAAGAAACACTTCTGTATCTTATCTTCAAGACTCAGGTATCAAGAATAAATTGGTTCTGATATTGCTAGAGCTTCTTGATGATCCTGGTCAAGTTGGAGATGAAGCTCCCTTTGTAATGTCTAATTTGATGACTGGAAAGGAAGATATGCAAAAATTAGCATTTGATGCAAATGTTGTTGAAAATTTATGTGAGAACTTAAAAAAAGGTTCATTCCGAGCCAAACGTTTGGAGGGGATACTTATAGCACTGGCTGATCTCTGCTCAAAGTTAGAATGCTGCAGGGCCAGGATCCTTCAATTAGAGGTTAGTGGTTTGATTGCAGCAATACATTGATTTATTAAATGGTCATCTCTACCTATTATGTTCTCTTCTTTGGTACAGATGTTTCCCTCATGATTTTATATAGTATATTTACTTGGTAGCTTTGAAAAAGGTAACAAAAGAATAGTTTCCAACATGTGTTAGATCTGGTGATGCTCACAGTAAAACGCTATAAATTGCACTGATGAATTTTAAATGTTGATATAGCCACTCTTGCATGCAGGTTCTAAATTTGGTTACAGAAGCATTAACTCATGATAACGCTAAAGTGCGTGCTGCAGCTTGCATTTTCTTGAAGAATGTTTCTCGTTCTGTAAAGGTATTCCACATGAACTAGATCAGATATTTTTCCTCAGTCTCCTTGCTGTTGATCTTTGCTAACAAAACCACTGTTTAGAATTTGAGTGCAGGCATCTTTATGAATGATAAAATCTTTGTTCCCTTGGTTCAGCTTTTGAGTGGCTCCTGCACTTCTGACCAGGTATAGTTGTTCATTCTGACTTCAGATTCCTTGTACAGATTGTGATCCATTCCTTAGGAAGATGGAAAACCTTCCTTTAATCTCTCTGCTATCCATGCTTTGACTTCTCTTATCAGATAAAAGGTTTAATATGTAAGATATATTGGGAAAAGTCATTAGTCATAACACTGACCAAATCTCAATGGGCTTATTGATGTACCTTGAGGATGCTGAAGTCTCGAATTTGCCAATTTAGTGGACTTTCTAGCAAAGTTTAAGGCTATCAGTAAGCAAAATATGAACTCTCAGCGTGCCACAGCAATTAAATATCCAGTTGTCCCCTTTGGAGTCGTCCTGATCAAGTGTTTGATATGAAAATAATCCTTCCATAATTGGATGATCATTTAAGCTCCTGAACATCTCCAATCTGATCCAGTCCCTGATAATATTTATCTTGCACCAATTCCCACCTCTCTGTTATTGGATCCTCTAAATACTTCCTGCTCCAAAGTTTCAATATTAGCATCCTACTATAGAATATGTTCCTCTATACATGCCAAATGTTAAATGCTATAGAGAATCTATTTTGTGAATATGGTACGGAGAGCTTTGATATGAGGGTTTCTGTCTGTGCTGAGGTATCTTTAGCACTGCAAGGTATGATATATTGCATGATAATTGAATAGAAACTTGTTTCATGGATCTGGTCTTTGTGTGAACTTCTATCCGTGGATAGCTTTCATTATATATAGTAAGCAGATTTAGGGGAAAAAGAATTGCTCTAGTTGTTTGGTTCTGGTTCTTTTATTAGTAAGTACTATATACGATGTAGTATATAATGGATTTCGCCTATGGATTTGGTACTTTAGATTGTTCGCATTTCTTTGATCAATTGTAGTGGGAAAGGAAAGAAGCAATAGCCCTAGTTATACAATCATAAGGAGATATTGAAATGATGGATTTTAAGTCCCTAACCAAAAAAATGCATTTTATGGAAGAAGATTTTTAGTTAGTCATCTCCTATCCTATGTAGTATGTCCCAGGTAGTGTCTGAAATACTGAGCATGACCATATGTCATTACTAAACTCACTTAAGGCTTCCCTGTACCTTATAGTTTTTCACATCTCTCGAATACATGTAGCAGGTGGAATAAAGGTGATCTCTATTCTGGGGATTGTTTGTATGACGAGAGAAACAATTTTTACTGGAACTAAATACCTTCTTTATCTTTGAGTCGTCAGTCTAGAGGGCTACCTGCTAAAGATTCTTGAGTTGGAAATTTTGTTTGGTCTATTCAATGCGCATAACATGGTTTGTGAACTGCACTATATATGTGGTCTTATGTTCTTAAACCAATTACTAAACTAGTAGTGCTTGCTTCCTTACTTTTCTCAGATTGCTGCCCTTGGTGCTGTCAGCAATGTGGTGGTTGATTTCATGGCACATAAATCAGTATTCATGCAATACGGAGGTCTGAAACAGCTGGTTCAGCTTTCGAAGTCTATTGAACCCGCTATTAGAGTCAATGCTGTATGGGCTTTAAAGAATCTTGCATTCCTTGTAAACAACAGATGTAAAGAAGAGATTCTGCTAGAGTTATCATTATCCACACTGACAAGCCTCGTTTGTGGTAATTGATACTCAAAAGAGTCGAAAGATCGTGATAACAACTTACATTATGTTTGATGGCTATCTTATTTTCTGATTTTCAGACCCTGAGGCTTCTGTGCAAGAGCAAGCTCTTGCTTTGGTTCGCAATCTCGTAGATGGGACTCCAAACTCTATCGATTTTGTATTTGGGGAGGATGGTCATCTCCTGCATGCAATTGGAAGGCAATTGCGAAACAATGCAAAGACTGAAGTTCTGATTCAAGTAAGGAGTTCTTCCTCCCTGTTTAGATGTCAGGAAATAATATATGAACATACCGTACGATGGTTTCCTGAAGTCCAACACCACATTACCCTCTTTACTGCTCAATAATAATTTATATCATCTGATGATGACATAAAAAGTTACATATAAGTTCAGATTATGGATTTTATAATAGGGAAAAAACCTTAATTGTGGATGAGCATTTTGGCTGAGGATAGGTTGTGAGAACTCTACTAGTCGTGTATTTTCGTGTTTTTTTTATAATTTTTTTTTTATTTTACTTTATTTTTTATTTTTTTGCGTCTGACATGAAACATTGTCGTGTGGATCTTCTCCTATCCATTTCCTCCTCTCGCTGAAACTTTCGTGAAAGCCAAGGATTTGACATAATATTCCAATGACTATGAGAAAGATCGCTGGTGAGAATGTGTCTTTACCAAAAAGTTCTGAGCCTGGTTGGCTTTATTTAATTTAAAATCATAAAACCCACAATTTCATCATTTCTGTACCATACAAAAGCTTGGAAATATGCATTTAATGTTCAAGCTTCTACTCTTTAGATATAGGCTCAATTTTGACCCTGTCAAAGCTTTCATAAATAAATCAGATAGATGATCATGCAGGTCTCTTCTAAGATATCTTCCTGCACAGATTGACAGTGAATCCCGATATTCTCTGCTACACCAATAGGTAGCGTGAATAATCTCATTGTGGATTTACTGCACAAACTTGCGCTCGTGTGAATAGCATGTTAGCTCTCGTTCATGTTAGGGTGGATTAAGATGCTCTGTTTCTTATCAAAATAAATAAATAATCAATCAAGAACTTTCTTTAATCCAGGGTATGTACACCGTCAGCAATGTGGCTTCTGGGGATGAGCACCATAAGGAAGCAGTAATGAAGCAACTTTTTCCTCAGGAAGGCAATAATGTTTCAGAAACAATTTTGATAAAGTTTTTACAGAGTAGTCACAGCCAATTACGAACAGCTGCTGTTTGGACTACCGTAAATCTTACTTTTCCAAGCACGGGTGCATGTGGGAGGGTTACCCAACTTTGGAATGCCGGAGTTGTATCTCAACTGAAGAATATGGTGAATGACCCTTGTCTTGATGTAAAGGTGAGAGTAATGTGTATCCTGGTGATACCGTATTTGAATTTTTCTATTAGCTAATATATGTATTTTTTCTTTTAACTCATTTCAGCTTCAGACAAGAACAGCTCTGAAACAGCTAATGACATTTGGTGATGCATCACCATGATTGTCTGTATCATGCAAAATTTACCATGTTCGTAAATTACTTCCTCGGAGGGGCCTGTTAGAATATGGTACGCCTTGATGCCCTCGACCATCGTTAAGGGTCAATTTTTTTGCACTGTCTTGATGGGATTTCTAGTTTTGCTTATTAAGATTGTCACGACCTATGTAGGGGGTGTTTGCAATTGCTCTTCTCAAGTGCTTTTCAGCTTATAGCTTGGGAAAAGCTGTTTTGAAGTGTTTGCAAAACCAACTTCAACTTTAAAAGAAGTGCTTCCAGGATAAAAGCTCCAAGCAAAATTTTGTTGCTTCTCTCTCCTCAATTGTTTGAAATTACTTTTTTCTTTAAACCCTACCTAGGGGAGGTGTTTGCAAACCCAATACCACCATTAAAATCACTTTCAAGAAGTACTTTTAGTTTGAAGGGGTGTTTGCGATGTCAAGTTTGAGCACTAAAATCACTTTTCAGAATGATTAAAAGCTGCTTTTCAGAATCCACCATGACCCAGATTCTGGAGGGCTTTGGATTTAAAATCACTTTTTTCAACACTATCAAATTTTGGTTTTACCATGAAAATCAATTTAAGTCGCTTTTCTAGAAGCACCATTATTTGTATACATCCTTCTACTTTTTCCGTAAGTGATTTTTCTGAAATCTCTAATTTCAATCACTTGTTTTAAAACTAAAGCAACCGCAAACACCCCCATAAAGATGTACACTAAATAGTTGGGGTCCAAATCATTTAGCTTTTCTTTAATACTGTACTTCAGCTTCTTTATACTAGTGAGATAATTCGACTACGCTTCTGCACCACTTCTTTTTTGTTAAAATATGATCAATATTTCACAGCACTGTAGGGGAGCTTTGTATCACCGTCTTAAAGATCAATTGACTATGCTTCTGTGCCAGTTTCTCTCTTTTTTTTTGTGGCATATGATCTATTTTTCATACATTTTTGTTTCACAGCATTGTGGGAGAGCTTCGTATTACCGTCTTAAAGATCATTTGACTATGCTCCTGTGCTTTTTTTTTTTTTTTTTTTTTTTTTGGTGTGGAATATGATCGATTTTTCATACATTTTGTTTCACAGCATTGTGGGGGAGCTTCGTATCACCGTCTAAAAGATCATTTGACTATGCTCCTGTGCCAGTTTATTTTTTTTTTGTGGCATATGATCGATTTTTCTTACATTTTTGTTTCACAGCATTGTGGGGAGCTTCGTATCACCATCTAAAAGATCATTTGACTACGCTTCTATGCCAGTTCACTTCTTTTATGTGGCGTATGATCGATTTTTCAAACATTTTTGTTTCACAGCATTGTTGGGGGAGCTCCGTATCACCGTCTAAAAGATCATTTGACTGCTTCTGTGCCAGTTCACTTCTTTTTTGTGGCATATGATCGATTTTTCATACATTCTTGTTCCACAGAATTGTGGGGAGCTTCATATCACCATCTAAAAGATCATTTGGCTATTCTTCTGTGCCAGTTCACTCCTTTTATGTGGCGTATGATCGATTTTTCATACATTTTTGTTTCACAGCATTGTCGGGGGAGCTTCGTATCACCATCTAAAAGATCATTGACTGCTTCTGTGCCAGTTCACTTCTTTTCTGTGGTATATGATCGATTTTTCATCATTTTCGTTTCACAGTGGGGAGCTTCGTCGCAATGTCGCTCCAGCCGAGCAGGGCCCCACAGCACCGCCGTTTGATTCACGAGTCGACATTTTTCTGAGTTCCTGGAGAGCAGCAACATGGTTCTGTATTCTCTTCTCCCCATCATTGTTTTTTTGATTGCACTGGTTATGCCCCAAGGGCAGTAGCAGGCGAATTTTACGTATAGTTAGTTTGTATAAATCTGTGAGTTGCACGATTGGATCATCTGTAAATTGCGTTGTTGTTTGTGAAGAAATTCTATGCGACCCGTTTGGGTAGTGCCCGACTGGATGTTCTAACCATCCACTCAAAAAGTGAATGAAAATCAAATAAAGATTAGTCGTTGATCTCATTTCACTTTCTACGTGGATGGTTGGATCACCCAGTCAGGCACTACCCGACTCGGTAACATAGAACTGACGTTGTTTGTGATTATGATTTATGAACCAAGAAATCAAATAGATGTTGGATTTACTTTATTTGGCAAGCTAGTTATAGCAATAGAGCCAAGTTTTGGAGCATCTCAAAGCCAAACGCATTAATTGTGGTATTTTTACACGAAATTTACCGTTTTTGTGTATACTATCCCAACCCGATTCTATTTCACTAAATTTACAGTTTTGTATAACTATCTCCAACTCATTTTACACAGAGAAATAATTAGTTTTTTTTATTTTATTTTATTACTGATTATTTGATTTTACTTATTATAAAGTTTTTAAACTATTTATTTTAAATAAAGTTTATTAACGGGGATATTTTAAAAAAATCTATTGTTAAAATTAATCAAATATTTCTTTGTAAATAAGATAAGTTAATAAATACCTGTGAGAATAAGACAATATATGCAATATACAATAGGTTTTTTTTGGATTAGCTGTGTCTCCCTATTAATTGAGGGATTGTACAATCCTCCAATTATTGCGTTATAGCTTAGGTTTGGAGTTGGGTCTTTCTCGATCTCACTTTTATTGTGTTTCAATCTAAAATCGAACCTTACAATAAGAATCGTAAAATATAAACACATGAATCATGAAACAACTGAATTCTGAAATCATAAATCTAGTATAAAATATGCCCTAGTCCTAAAAAATCGAATATTATAAGTGGGACAGAAGATTCGAATGGCCCAACTTTCACCTTGATAATACACGAGTAACCTTGATAATACACGAGTAATTAGTAAATGAAATTTCTAATGAGAATGGACAGAATCAATAATTTGAATTAACATCTTTGCTTATGACAATCCTTAAGACAAATAACAAATATGGAGCAGCAGCACTCTAAAATGCTCTCTTTCAGAAGATCTATGCAAGAGCCTTCATATACATTACATTAACAATATCACCTCTGCAGTAAGATAATCACACACACTTTTTTGTGGTCTAGTATATTATTGAATATACTACGAAACTACGTCTTCCGTGTTGGAATCATCGGCCGGCGGCCAAACCACCGTCTCCAGCAGCCGTTCGCGCAACAACTCCAAATTCTGGTCCGAGATCCTTTTGTACATCTCAACGTGATCACATTTCTGCAAAGAAACTTAGTCATTGCTAATCTAAAGGTTAAAATGGTGAGAAGAGAGTATGAGGTCGCACCTTAACCCATTTTCCGTAAAGATGGAGACGCGTCACCATTACTCTTTCAGCAAGCTCGTGTTTCTCCTGCGCGCGAAATTCATTTTTAGTAACTCTAGTTTTATTTATTCATGGCTTTGGTGGTCTCGTACCTAAGCTTCAAGTGAGTTTCGAGACCAACAGATCTCGCAGCTCACTAGTTTGATTTGATACTCCATTTATTTACCCAAACATAATTATAATATGTGGATGTAATGAACTTACCTTGCCAAGAGTGCGTATGAACTTCTTTCCATAACCATCCTCATTTGATGCAATATAACTGCACGCAAACACAACAATAATTAGTTAATTACAGACAAAAATAGAGATTATATATGGACATAAAAGCTACTCCCTCCGTCCCATCTTGTCGAAAGTTGACACAAGTATTAAAAAAAAGTTATTTTTTGACGTTTTATTGATTTTTCAAAGATTGATCGAACGTGAAGATTTTGATGGCGGAGGTTGTGTTATAACTTTCTCTTTTAAGAGTATGTAAGACGACACACGAAAACGAAAAGCGGGAAAGAGATAAGGTGGGATTGAGGGAGTATAAATCAGAGAAACTCACTCATAGAACCATCGATATTGCGGAGGATTCATCTCATAAAGCTGGTTCAACACTGTTCTCACAGCTTTGTATGTGAAGAAATCAAGCATTTGCTGCAATTCATCACATACCAATAAAATAAACCAAAAAAAAATTAAAAATACTTGACCAAAATTCAAAATTCAAAAAAAAACAAAACGTACTCTCTTGACATCTTCAAAGTTGTCTTCATATTGCCCCCCTAGGTTATCCACAATCACAAAACGCGTCTTCTTCCTCTGTTTCTGCAAATTCCTCCTCGACGCCATTAGAGCTCTCACCGAAGAATTATGAAGAAACGAAGAGCTCAATTCCAACCGCCGCCGCCGCTGCGGCTGATTTCGACCGCCGATTGACGATGAAGACGACGAAGAAGGTATTCCATTCCGATCTAAACACAAACAGGTCTTCGATTCAACCAACACTGCTCCAATCATCTTCGTCTCCGATACTCGATTTCGTAATTTTGGAACGAAATTGGATTTGCGATGAGTTCAGAGGTGGAGACGAGGGATTTGGATCTGCGAGTGAAAACTCTGACCATAATAATTATATTAAATGGTTATTGATTTTTATGAAATGTTGTTGAGTATCTTTGTTTGAAGCCCAAATTTTGCCACGTGTTTTGTTTGGACTTTTATTCAGCAAAGTAAGTTTAAAATTGGTTACTTATACGAATCAGTAAACGCCACGTGATGTGGAGGATGGAATCTTCTGAGATTCAGCCACGCGTAGATTCTGGTATAATTACCACCTTTTAATTGCCCGGGATTCACGGCGGCCGATCCGACATAATCCATCGGGCCAATATCTAGAACTAGTAAAATCGATGCGGTTTAATGAGCTAGCAAAGAGCATTCGATATTTTGATGAGTTGGGTCATAGTAATCTAGATTTGAAGTATTATTATGATCTACGAGTCGGATTCGACGAGCCATGAATTGACCTGAAAATTCAAATATTTTAAGGAAATAGACTGGGTTAGGCTCAATAATATTTTGTTCGATAAAATCTTAGGCTGGTTCGGCGCGGCCTGACTTTTGATATTGGCTCAATGGGTTTGGTCCAACCAGGTCGAGTCGCCTGGATTGCCACCTCTACCAACACCATGAGCCGAACTGAGTTTGGACCAATTCAAAATTTCATCAGACCAAATATCATTGAGCCCAACCCAATAAATCTCCCTTGAATATACTAACATTTTTTTGTCAGCTCGTGACGCGTGGACACTGACAGACCTATGTCGGGGTCAATTTATCCGTGGGCATTTGCTCCATCGAATCAGCCCTAATAATACTTCGAACCTATATTTCTATGAGTCAAATCGGAAGGATTGGGTTAGTTTATTGGACCGGATCGGGTTCTATACCCGACCGGTTTCATCACCGCAATAGTACTAGAGATAACCATGGTCAAACGGTTTGGTTAACTGTTGTGGGGTGGTCATAATTTCGATTCCGTTTCAAGCTTTAAAGCATGTATACAAGATTTTGTTTCGGTTTATTATGAGTTGAACGATTGCGATAGAGGACTGTCTCTTATACATCAGTTGTACGATTTTAGATTCGTGAAATTTGGATTATGGATTCGTGAAATTTGAATCATGGGTTAATATTTATGACTAAAAGTTAATATTTTGGGTAAATGTATCATGGTGAAAATATATGACGATTTATGCTTAATTGTACTATTTAGTTTGGGTAAAGAGATAATATATTTATCCAGACAAGTAATACATTTAAGTATAAATTATGATTGTTTCAAAAGAAATACTATAAATTATGATATACAATATTACATCGTACTAACTAGGCAATGATTTTGCATTGTGGGAGACTCTTTTTCGGCCATTTTTGTTCCTCTAGGTGCTGCAGAATGTGCCGCTGTTTGCATTCCATTACTCTTGAAGATCATCTCGTTGCTTTCGTTTCCTGATTGTTAGCTTTTCTTGATTTGTAGGGATGACAATTTTATTGCTCATAATTTAGCGTCTTATGCTAAAACTTCTGTATCATACTATATGGTGTGGTTGTCCTCACCGTCTTTCTTTTGTCAATCAGGGCTGGTTGATTCCAACAATTATTAATGAAGTTTATTTCCATTTGAAAAAAAAAAAGTAGATGTTACTGAAGTTATTAAAAATATTATGTTTAAATTTCAATTAACTCTGTTATAGAAATTTCCGATCAGCTCCAATTGATCCTCGTCTAGGCGATGCACTTTCATTGGTCGTCTACGTTTATTTTCCGACCTAACCACGCTTATATTTCGATTAGCCCAATTCATGTCTTGACTAGTCACTAGACCTCACACCAATGCCTGACAACTTTTACAATCTTTTTAATTAATAAACTTGTTGACTTTTCGTTATTTGATATTACTTTAAGGGTCTGTTTGCTTAAGATTTGACTCAGGAGATTTAGAGGATCAAATCCCAATAAAACACACTCATTAACTCTCTCAGTCAGATTTGACCCAGCATTCCCCAGTCTTGTGCAAACGAACCCTTGTTCATATTCGAAAATAATTTTTTCGTTAAATAAAAAGGATATTGATCAATCGTGGACACGATTAATAGGTTTTACACTAGTTTAAAGTATTTGGAAGAGAAATAGGCAAATGATGATTTTGAGAACGGAATAATTATATAAGTATTTCATTTATACAAAACATATTATATTCTAATTTAAGTTTAAATCGTTTTTTTAGCATATTAAATTTCACTATTTTTAATTTAAAAATATTATATTTAGTCATTTTGATATTAGTCTTTTAATTTTTGAAATTTGATAAATTGATCATTTAACTTTTAAAATTCGATAAATCGGACATTACATTACGTTGGCGGTGACATAACAATTTATGAAATTTTAAAAGATAAAGAACTAAATTATCAAAGTTCGAAAGTATAAGAATCAAAATCAAAATAACTAAAATCGTTAAAATAAAAAAAATAGACCTCCGTCCCTTTTCTAATTTGTTTTTCGATTTGTTCCAATCTAATTTGTGAGTTCATACATGACAAATTTTTCTCACAATCTCCATCCTCAATCTCTACTTTTGAAAGAATTGAAGATTCCATAAAATCTAGTGTTTATTAACTTCCGTGTCTATAGACAAATTAAGTTGGGACGAAAGTAGTAAAATTTAATGTATTAAATAAACAATTTATCCTTATGTGATTAATGTGGAAATTTTGCAGAAAAAAAGAAGAAAAACAATTACCGATTAAGAGCTTATTAGATAGACCTCGTCCATAAAGCTCATCATCGCTGATTATGCACCAAAAATTACCTCCGAATCTCTCCGCCGCCCCCTCCGCCACCTCCTCCGCCGCGTTCTCCTCCGGAGTTAATCAGTTTCCTCTTTCTATTACAGGTTAATACCATTTTAATTTACAGTTTTGTTTCTCTATTTCGTGTTTTGTTTTCTAATGAATTGATGACCGAATATGTCGAAATCAGATCCTGAATTGGCAAATAAATTGCTCTACTTCATATATTTTAAGAATTACATGGTCAATGTGTGGTTATCACACAATTCACTGCATTTTTGTCGTGATATGTTTTATTTCAAATGTAGGAATCAAAATTCGTTCATGATTGTCCAAATAAATCCAGTGCGATTTTTCAGTGATGCTTTGAATGTGCGGTTTCGTATTAATTTACATGTAATGCTTCAACTTCACCTGCATTTTTATCAAGTTGTTTTGCAGTAGTAAATCCCCAAATGCACTAGTTTGTTAATGTGTTGCTAGAGTACATACAGTGTTTTCACATAATTAGTGCAATTGGCACGATTTCTGTTGAATGCCATCTTTACTGTCAATATTTTGAATTTGTTTATGTGAAATTCAAAAGAGATGGAAACTTCTGGATTCGATCTGGAAAACCATGAAGCTGTTTTTGGAGATAGTGATGAAGAAGGAGTTACACGTCCCCGATCTGTTGGAGAAGTGGTTGATGTGAACGAGGGGCCAGATGATGCTCATATTCTTGAATTAGAAAAGAAGATGTTGGAGCAAGTTGTGTACAGTGAGGAAGAAGCGTATATGTTGTATTGTGATTATGCAACGGCCGTGGGTTTTAATGTTCGAAGGGGAAAGCAATACTATTTCATGGGAACCAGAAGGGTAAGATCAAAAACTTATTGCTGTTCAAAGGAAGGGGTTAAGGATGACAAGGCAGACATTAATGCTGTTGGTTACAAAAAGCCAGAAACAAGAACAGGATGCAGAGCAATGATATCTTTTGTATGCGATGATAGTGGTCAATGGAAGGTATCAAGATTCGTGAAGGAGCATAATCATGATATGGCCCCACCATACGCGAAGCCCCTAGTGAAATCTGGCCAGGCAATTTTAGCTGCAAATGTTTATGGCAGTGGCGGTGCTTTAGAGTCTTTGGTTAGTATGGCTTCCCCTACTCAATTTTCATACTTGGTAATATTTTTTGTTGAATTTAAATACTTGGTATGGAAACATTTGTTAGGTCTTCTATCTTCAGCCTAAGTAAAACTTCTTTGGGACATATTTTAGTATCTGTCGTTATGTATCCTTATAATGACATAGAATCAGAATTTGCTAATAGACAGTTTTCAGGAAATCTAAGTCAGTACATTGCATGTATATGTGGGTTCTCTGAATAAGCATAACTTGGGCGTTCATTTTACCTTCATTAAAATTGGAAGTTGGTCCTACGTCTTTAGAAGGAGTTCCAATTTTTGGTCCCCCCCACCCCAGCTAAAAGACCAGTTGGTTATGGGTATTGGAGATATCTGTTACTTTCTGTAGCAAGTCATGTTTAAAGATTAATTTGACTGTACTGTTATTGTGGAGGAGAGGATTAGGGGGTTTACCAACTCTATTGGTTGTGCAATGGTAGACTAGGCTATCCAATAATTAGGAGTACCATTGGGAGGTAGCCCTTTAAAGGTTTCTTTCGGGGATCTAGTCTTGAATACGTAATGGTGCCTCCTAGTAAATATGTCTATAGGACAACAACTGGGATGCATGGATTTCTGGAGTCTAACTGACATATTTATAACCTATGAAGCTATTGTGTCTGAACTTTGAATTTGTCATTGTAATTGGCTTTAGTTTATGACTTGTGTGTTTGATGCTTGATTTTAAATATTCTCTATGACGACTGCAGCCTATTAATGAATGGTTTCTCTTTTTTGGTTATTTATCTTTTTTTTTTTGGTTTTCCTTTTTGTGTTCCAGATGTGCTTGCCTCAGGCACTAAAATAGGCAATGCACCTTTATGCACGTGCCTTCAATAAGAAAAGTATTTTGTGATGCAAGGCCAGCGTCCCAACCCCCAACCATTTTCCTGAATCCCATATCTGCTAGTCATAACTTTGCCTCACAAAAGGATTTTTTTCCGTAAAAAATGGGCACCACCACTTTCCCCATAGCTCTTTATTCCTTACAGCCAAACTCCCAATACCCAAGCCACCGACCTCCTTAGGCTTGGCTATCACATCCCAAGAAACCAAGTGAACTTGATTATTTCCATCGTATCCTTCCCAAAGGAAGGCTCACTTTGTTCTCCATAAAAGGTGCAACACCTTTAGGAACACAAAAAGGGATAAATAGTATGACGGGAGAGCATCCAGTGCATATTGAATCAATGTTGCCCACTGTCCCTTTGAAAGAAAGCCTTGCTTCCGCCTTGCCAGCTTCTTTGAAAGTTGAAATTACTTGTTCCCTAATGGACACTTTCTAAGGATTGCCACCCAAAGGAACCCCCAAGTACTTAATGGACCACACCCCTACCATGCATTGGGTCGAGTCCCAAGCTTTTGATCCAACATTGGTCTATGTTAATCGCTAAAGAGGAACTCTTTTATCCATATTCATTTTCAATACGGACATACGACAGAACATATTGAGACTCTTGACCAGACACCAAAAATTACCTTCTCAGAGCTGAAGAGATAAAGATCGTCTCATTTGCGAACTGGAGATGTGATACTGCGACCTTATTCTTGCCAACAACCAGCGTCTAATCACTGAAATTGACCTCGCTCTCTCAATAATTCGTCTTAAGGTATGCACCACCAAATTGAAAAAAGGCAATGGGGACATGGGGTCTCCATGGTCCTTGCTTCAAGCCCCTTCAACCTCAAAACTTTCCGCCTAGTCATCCATTAATGAAAATGAATAGTTCATGGAAGCAGAAATCGTTGCATCACATATGCTATTTGTTGCCAAAGCTTTTCTTTTCCAATGTGATATCCAAAAACTCCCAAGTGACATGATCCGAGGCCTTAAAAAGTTCATCTCGAAAACTATACCCTCTATGCCTCGGAATTTATTTTCTTCCACCACTTTGCTCGCAATAAGGACCGTATCATGAATCTGTGTCCCCTCAATGAAAGCGCTCTGGTGATCATCGATTGTATGTGGCAAAGCTTCCTCAGTTGACAAGATAACACCTTAGCTACGATCCTATATAGAAATGTGACGAGACTTATTGGCAGAAAATCCTTTATTTATTATTGGGATCAGACAAATGTATGTCTCATTAGTAATGCCATTGATGAGAACTCCTCAAAACCTTAAAGATATCCACGTACATAACATCCCAGCACTCTTGAATGGCTGCTATGGTGAAGCTGTCAGGACCAGGAGCTTTCTTATCATTACAAAAGAAGACAGCTCTCCTTATGTGTTGTTCAGTAAATGGATGTTCTAAATTCGACTTAGCTGAATCACTGACGGGAGACCAATCTCAACCCTCGACAACATCTTTCCTACTTCATAAACAGCTTCCAGAAAAACACTGACCAACTCTTCCTCGATAATGCATCTGTGATTAGATCCACTTTCTGATTTAAGTATAATTATGGAGCTTTTTCTTTTCCTAGCTGAACATGGAGTGCAAGTACTTCGTGTAAGCATCTTGTTCAGACAGCCACTTCATATTTAGTTTTTGCCTTATCATCACCTCTTACTTAAAACACTGTACTCTCACAATGCCTTGCAAGCTTTCCATTCGTTGAGAAGATCGTCAGACCACTCTTTTTCTCCTTCCTTTGAGTCCATAATGAAAAAATCTGTTATAATCAATATGAATCTCCTTATTCCATTTTTAGTCTTATGCTATACTCAGACCAACGTCTTCATAGAGCGTTGGAAAATTTCTATTTTAAGATGATATGCGAATTCATGTTTTGCTGATCCCTTGGTTTTATATGGCCCTTAGGGCTCTCGTGAGATAAGATATATGACCCTATGGTGCAGCTTTAGTTTATTCTCAAACCAATTCAATGGCTTACAAGGTGAAACAAGCTATATGACCTTATGGTGCAGCTTCAAAAGTCCTCTCTGTAACACCAGCAAATCGAACAGTCCAAGTTACTAAATGCTATTGTTCTCATAGTAGTATGTTTAATCCTGGCCAGCTTCCATCTCTTTTACCATCTTCAAGCTCTTATCATCTAATTCCATGAGTTTTCTTAGCCATAGAGTCCTTCGTATCTAGCTTCAACTTTATTTTCCTAAACCTTTATATGTTTACAGTATGGTATTTATATACAACCATTTGATCTTACTTTATATTTTCTACGTAGCATCTCTATGCCATATATATATCCTCGGCAGTATGCGAACGACAATATATTGGCAACCCCAATTTTTTGGCCCTGAACTTCCTAGATTTATTTCAGTAAACCTTGTACCTTTGTTTAACTAAGCTCCTAAACTATCAAAGCCCTTGTATTTATTTCCCATTAAATACTATTTTGACAGCCTGAGTGAGCATATCATTGGTAAATAATAAAAATGGGTGCATCCAATAGATTTCTTATTTTATTGTGTATTTGTGCGCCCCCGTGTGGGTGTGTGTAATATTTGAAATTGCCAGAATAGTGACTGTGGAAAGGGATTGTTACAAATTCCTAAAATATGTTATTTTGTTTGTGCAGAGCGAACACGATAAGATTCGGGAACTATCTCTACAACTTGCAATCGCGAAAAACAGAGCTGAAACTTCTGAAAAGCTGGCAGCAACCTACAAGCGGCAACTGCAAATGGTTGTTGGGCACGTTGAGGAGCATAACCGGTCCCTGTCGAAGAAGATTCAGAAAATTGTGAACAATGTCAAGGAGTTGGAATCTCAAGATCTCAACAGGTTGTCAACTTGACTTGTTTGTTGATGGAACTAGGATCAAGCAGGCGTACCTCGTCTTTGCATTGCTTGCAGGTAGTTAGTTCTTCGTTACGCTAACATTTAGGACGGCTATTTACGCGTAGGCGACGCCAGCAGTGGATCTGTATCGGTTAAGTTGTACAGATGGACATTATAGTGATATTATTTGTTGATGATGATGATGGTGGTCCTTCTTCTGCTGCAATTTCGGTCTGGAAAATTTTCGCCAGAAATTTGTTTCCTTTTTTCTCATGCCTCGCTCCAACACGAAGGTTTAATTTGCTATTGATTTTTTTCGGGTTATCTTGGTAATCGGGATAACTCGTCAAAAATCAAGATAAATGTGATGTATTTATCCTAACGACTCTTTAGATAGTTATCCATTTCTCAAATAAAGGTTTGGTGAATTTTCATCTAGGACATTTAAGTAAAAAGCTCCATATTTTCAACATACAATTTCAAGAAGTAAACATAAGATATGTATAAGAAATATCGTTACCCATCATTATATCGTACGGTAAACATTAGAAAATAATTTTAGAAATTTTACTATCCCCCCTCTTTATCTTGATGAATTGGATAGTGAAATTGTCTCATGCGACAAAATCAGTAGTTCTATTAAGGTTTCATTTAAATAACCTAAGACAGTAACATTTCATCTCGCTTCATCTAGCGTTCATCTTGGTAAAATTAAAAAGCCGAATTATCCTTTCGATCCGGGGTAAAATGTTAAAATTCGGATAAAATTTAAGATAATAATCTAGGTTCTTCCCCCACAATAGGTCTAAAGTACTATTGAGTCTAACATGTTCAATTCCTTAGGCTAAAAGTTTAACATGCAATAGGCCGATGAAAATATTT
The DNA here is from genome assembly GCA_958295605.1 of Ajuga chamaepitys. Classification (NCBI taxonomy): domain Eukaryota; kingdom Viridiplantae; phylum Streptophyta; class Magnoliopsida; order Lamiales; family Lamiaceae; genus Ajuga; species Ajuga chamaepitys. The sequence goes on along the minus strand of OY282505.1, from coordinate 310,462 downwards.
AAGAAGATGAATTGAGCTGGACTCAATATGTAGCCCGATTAAATTTTACGTAGAAATCTAAATTCGAAATACTACTTGATTGCTCGACATGACATAAATTCTAAATTTAAGGAAGCTAGACGCAATAATTTTTTTTAGATAAACTTTATCCAACTTAACATATAATGTTAGCTTGATGGACCGACAGGTCAAAATTGCCGCATGTACGCATAGGCATAGCCCACCCTGTGTTTTGACTTGAAAACATTTTATAAACTAATATTGTTGATAGAAAATAAGTCTGCTCCACGATAAGGATGAAAGTAATGAAGCAATGATTCATGGCTTCCTTCTTCACCTTGAAACCTCTGCAACTCTCCTCATTCTCTCACTCTAAACATTCTCCCACTCTCAACACTTTCCAATTCCACCTTCCACCATGCGATTCTCCCAAACTTCAAGCCACTCACTCCGAAACGCCGACGTACATATCAGAACGCTCAAGAAACGACGACGCAGGCAAAACCGAAGCTCGAAAATCTCGTCAATGGCGTATGGAGAAAAGACCTGTACCGAAGGATTCTACCAAAGCTCAAGCTACTCACTCGACGTACACAGCAGAAGACCGCTCAACAAACGGCACAAGCAAAACCGAAGCTCGAAAATCTCGTCAATGGCGAACGGAGAGAAGACCTATACTGAAGGATTCTACCAAAATTCAAGCTACTCACTCCAAAACGACGACGTACGTAGCAGAACGCTCAACAAACGACGACACAAGCAAAACCGAAGCTCGAAAATCTCGTCAATGGCGTACGGAGAAACGACCTATACTGAAGGATAAACATAAGAAATTGAAAAATGGAGTAAGAGAAGAAGAGGATTTGGAGAAAAGGAGTAGGAAATCGAAAGGTGATGTTGATGAACTTAGGATTGGGTTGGATATGTGCTCGAAAAGAGGCGATGTTCTTGGCGCAATTAAGCTCTATGATTTGGCGAGAAAGGAAGGTGCTAAGATAGGGTTGTACCATTACGCTGTTCTGTTGTACCTTTGTTCTTCAGCAGCTGCTGGCATTGTTCAACCTGCTAAAAGCGGCAGCAGCACTCGGAGTTTGCTTGAATCTGGTAAGAAAATCGAGTTACATACAAAAATATTTATCTTAAAATTTTATATAAATTAACGTGTTTAGAATTAATTTATAAATATGAAACTATATAAACGTTATTTCTCATATTTTACGACGGTTTTTCATACAATATTACTACTACTTACTTGTCCCGAGCTTAAATTTTTACTAAATTAATATTATTACCAGATTGGCACATAGAGTAATTCTAAAGAAAGTTATCCTTTACAATATTTTACGTAAATTTCACCGTAATTACAGAAACTGTATAGTCTATTATACCAATTAACATGCTTACAATTAATTTATAAGTACCGTTTGACAACATGAAACACATTTTGAAGTTTTCGCGTTTACTACTCACTATATGAGACTCAAATGAAATAGATGGCTCATCTTTAGCTGTACTGATCCAATATTCGTATTCTATCATGTATTCGACGTGTTGTGAGATTTAAACTTGTCCCATAATATTTTAATTTAAAAAATAAATAAAGGTCATGGAACATTGTCCATCTCACCCATGTGTAATATATAATGGAATTGGAATATTGAAATAGATGATTTGAAGCCATCTTTAACTAACCAATATTAGTACAGTAATTATGAAGAAAGTTATCTAGATATTTTACCCAAATTTTGGTGATTTACCATATTTTACAGAATTTTCTAAAATCTCAGACGATATTAGAACAAACTGTACTGTTATCCCTTTGTTTTTCTGCAGCTACCGGCATTGTACAGCCCGCTAAAACCGGCAGCAGCGCTCGGAGTTTGCTTGATTTCGGTAGTAAAATCGAGTTACATACAGATGATGATGACGACGATGATGATAATGGAGCCGCTGCAGAAACTGTAGATGATTTGGTTGAATCGATGAAGAAGAATTCAAATAATAGCAGAAACAGCCGTTATGGAATCGAGGTAAGTGAAGGTATGAAGTTAGTAGCACTGCGAAAAGGATTTGAAATATATGATGAAATGCGAGTGCAAAAAGTTGCAATGAATGAAGCAACATTGACATCTGTTGCTAGAATGGCTATGGCTTTAGGTGATGGTGATATGGCGTTTCGTATTGTGAAAGAGATGAAGGAACACGGTGTGAATCCGAGGCTAAGATCGTATGGCCCTGCTCTGGCTGCTTTCTGCAGTAATGGCGATGTTGAGAGTGCATTTCAGGTACGGACAAACAATTCGGTTTTTACGGAAATTTGAGTGTTCTATTTTTTTTGGAATTATCATATTGGTGGAAAGATTGTTGCATTTTCTAAAAAATACTGGAAAATGTGTTAAAAATTGATTTTTCTGCAGTAATGGCAATGTTGAGAGTACGTTTCAGGTAAAAGTTTCAGTTTTTACGGAAATATCAGTGTGTCCAATTTTATGAAAATATCCATATGTGTGGAAATATCCCGTGTATTTTCTAAAAAATACTGGAAAATATTTTTAAAACTGAAAAAAATTACATGATATTTTGTAGATTGTTGTAACTAACTAAATACACATATTTACCATAAAATTTCATGCAAATTGACATGCTTACGACTAACTTATAAATATTTAATAATATAAACCCTGCCAGCAATACGATATATGTTTGGGCCTCTACTACTACTTTATTTATAAAATATAGGATCTTTATCTCTATAATGTTAAACATTAGTACAATGGTCATCGATCTCACACACCATCAACTTCCCACCAATTGAAATGGAAAAAACAATAAATTGAAATTAACCGATATTACAACAAAATATGGGCGATATTACAGCAAAATATACGTTATGTCAACCGAAACGATACTTACACACTTTCACCGATATTTTGCTGAAATTTCGGCGAAATTGACAGAAATACAGTGCACCTCTCATTTCGTTTCGGTTTTCAATCTCTGTTTCAGGTCGAAAAGCATATGTTGGAAAACGGTGTGTATCCGGAGGAGGCAGAGTTAGAAGCGCTTCTTCGGGTTAGTGTTGAAGCTGGAAAGAGTGACAGGGTGTATTATGTGTTGCATACGCTAAGGACAAGTGTGAGGCAGGTTTTACCTAGTACTGCGGATTTGATTGAGAAGTGGTTTAGGAGTAAGGTAGCTTCTAGAGTGGGAAAGAGAAAATGGGATAAAGAGTTGATCGTTCGAGCAATTGGAGATGGAGGGGGTGGGTGGCATGGGATGGGGTGGTTGGGTCGAGGAAGATGGGAAGTTGTTCGTACGAGTGTTGGGTCGGATGGAGTGTGCAGATGTTGTGGTGAAAAGTTGGCGATGGTTGATCTTGATCCAGCTGAAACTGAGGATTTTGCAAAGTCTGTGGCTGCTATAGCTGCGGAGAGGGAGAGAAATTCGAGCTTTCAGAAGTTTCAAGTATGTGTTTTAGTTCCATGTTTGTTATTTTTTCGTGCATGTGCTGGTTTATTTGAGACGAAGTAATGTCGTTGCAGAAATGGCTCGAGTATTATGGACCTTTTGAAGCAGTAGTGGATGCTGCTAACGTTGGCCTTTACAGCCAGAGAAAGTTTAAACCATCCAAGGCAAGATACATGTATTTGTCATTTTTTTCGTTTTAGTTATATATTAATACGAAACAAATGGTGATCAGGTCAATGCAATTGTGAATGGGATTCGGCAGATGCTTCCGTCTAGAAAATGGCCGCTTATTGTTCTGCATAACAGGCGGATTACAGGGGAGAAGATGGATGAGCCTTTCAATAGAGCATTGATCGAAAAGTGGAGAACAGCAGATGCTCTATATGCAACACCAACTGGATCAAATGATGATTGGTAACACATTAGTTACTTGGATTGAGTTTTTCAGTACGAATTGAACAAGTTGTAGTCGTTCAGGTACTGGTTGTATGCAGCTATAAAGTTCAGATCGTTGATTGTGACAAATGATGAGATGAGGGATCATCTGTTTCAGCTTCTGGGCAATGATTTTTTTCCTAAATGGAAAGAGAGACATCAGGTTCACTATATGACTCCGTTTATTGTTAGTCTGGCGATGTTTTATTAAACCTCTCAATTGAAAAGCAGCCACTATACACGTCCTAAGGTGTGCTGTTTATTCTTGATTGAAGGTTCGTTTCAGTTTTACGGAAACTGGTCCCACGTTTCGCATGCCGCCTCCATGTTCTGTTGTTATACAGGTTTGCACTTCGTAATTGTGGTTTGATAGCAAATCTTTTGGGACAAAAAGTGCTTTCCAAATGATGTCTAATTTATGTGAGATTTTTGTTTGGATATTGTAACTGGTAAGGAATCAGAAGAAGGCCATTGGCATATTCCTATCGCATCAGAAGTTGAAAATGAGGATGAAAGAATATGGTTATGCTGTTCTCGTCCAAATTCAACCAATCAAGATTCTTCACATGTAAAAAAAGGTAAAACTGTCTATATTCTTGATTTTTCTATTTAACAACAAAATATCCTGACCAAAATACTTGAAACGTCGGCTAGGCATTACAGAAGAATGTTGCTAGACCTATCTTATTAGACTGTTAACTGCAGTTATTCGATCTCCTTATTGCAACCCCAACATACCCATGATTGTTTTGTATATTCATGTATTTCATAAGAAAACGATGCTTTATATCCATCTCGACACAGGTTGGTCCCAATGCATCCCCATTGCGACCAACTTGTCCCAAAACTGAATGTTGATGAGTGTTTCGGTCCTTTTTAGAGGAGTCAGGCTAAATAATATCTTCCCTTATGTAGAATGGTTAGAAGAGTCGGGTAAATCATTTTTCTTAAAATTATTGTTGGTTACATACTTGGTGAGGAGTCGATTTCAATATGGGTGATATGTCCACACAAGGTAAGGTTAGATTTTACCGTTCAATTGACATCTACCTATTTAGGAAATGTCGTGCACATCATAAAATTATCTTTTGAAAATGAAATGTTCTTTTTGGTATAATTTATATCCCTACAAAAGTGTGATGTTAAAGGTTAGATGTATTGGTGAAAATATGATGAACACAGAATTATCTAAATCTTTACTTTCAACAATTTAATGTTGTCTGATTTATGCCTTGTTATTACATAGCCCCTTGCAGAAACATCAAAGACCATATTATTGACTTTAGATATCTTGGTTCTTGTTTCAGTTTTAGTAACCTTATGGGCATGAATATGTGTGCTGTTTTATACGACGACCGCATATTTAATACTAGTTATCGTCTTCACAGAAGGACCCGCTTCCCACCAGAAGAAGAGAGAAGCAACATTTTCCCGACCGCGCAAACAAGAATCGAGCACAAAATATCACGCTTCAATCCTTCCTCAACTTGAGGATGCAGAAAAAGATGGGGCTTATGTGATAGATTTCGAGATTTAAGTGCAGTTTTGATATGGTGTAGTACGCTGCAAAACAGGTAAATTCTAAAATAAATTTGTTAGCCTTATAGTTGCTCGGAGGATGAAAACAAGTCCTAACGCTATCAGAGCGAAGAGCTAAGGTCACCCGTAAATGGAACAACCAAATACAATTGTTATAAAAAAATGTCCGTTGACCATTTGAATTGAACCGTACTAAGAAAGTTGGAGAATTTAAATGCTCAAACTGAAAATCGTACTGAGCAACTCCAGATTATACTGGAATTGATACAAGAATAACATTTTATTTTCATTAAATTTAATATGAGCACTAACATATGATCATACAAGAATTAGGAAGTAATATAAGCATTATATTTTACCCAAAATATACTAATTTTCTCAAAAACAATAAGTGATACAATACTATGAATCTATGATGACTTATTTACTTAATATGCTATGCTATTTTAGTTTGTATTTAATAATTATGTAATAAGAAAAGGATTTTAGTGAATTGGAAACAAATTTAATGTAAGTAGATTAGTTATTTCGGTTAGATGCCTATGTATTCTGTTCACATTAAATATTTTATTTAAAAGATTGGAAATCTTTGATTACGCGAACTAAGCTGAATTGATTGAACATTTGTTAGTTGCGAAATACCAAATTGTTTCATCCTGAGCGAAAAAAACTTGTATCCTTCTGATTTCTGAGTTCGGGTTTGGATATCAATTTAAAAATAACTGAAGTTTGCTATGAAGAAGGAAAATTTCAAATCTTCGAACACTACATCGTATTATGCCATCATGTATTAATAATGTAATAAGTATTTTTTATTTCGTAAATCGTACGGGTCCACATTGTAAAGAAACCAGAATTTATTGGTTTTAGATCACCTACAGCTAGAACTAGCTGGATAGTTTGCAGAAAAAGGCAACGGAAATAGAAACTGTTTTATTTATTGTTCATTGGATGCACACTACCATTTATAGACTTTAGTTGGAAAGAGCACAATCCTGTGACTCACACTTATCCAATCAAGTATTGACATATGTACAACTGAGAAATGCGTATTTGTAACCGTTTCTCTAACTAACTTCCCATGCAGCTTCCTCACACATGCTCTTCCTTGCTCGAGCTAGAAATCGAATTCCTCAAGAACCTTGTAGATACTAGCTTACTTCATCATCCCGCCCTCAAGCTGGAACATGGGGATCAAGCAAGCCAGCTTGTCACGAAGAGTAGTAAACTGCGAGGAGCCCAGAGATTTGATGAGAATACCGGTTAGCTGTAAAGAAGTAGATTTGATAAGAATGTCAGCTTGTATTGAGTATGAATAAGGTGGCAATCTATTTCTATATGCTTGGTTTGTGGAAAACAAGATTTTCCGCAATATGAACAGCAACACGGTGACTGCAGCAAAGTGTAAAAAATTTCCAAATATTGAGATGGAGATTAGTGATAATGTAGGATACTGAAAGTAGCTCACGGACAGTGGAAGCAAGGGCTCTGTACTCTGCTTCTACCGAAGATCAAGGACGAAAATATCGGTGATTACGGAGATATCGGTAATTCAATTTAGAGAGATTTCGGTGAAATCTCGATTAATATCGAAATATCGGTGCAACTTTTTTAAAAATGCCGGAAAATATATTAAAACAGATAATTTATCACGATATTTTATAGATTGTTATAAACCTACTTAAATTTAAATATTTAATCTAAGTATTGAGTGAAATTCACATATTTACAACTAATTGACAAATAATAAATAATAGAAACATTATCAGGCCACACAAGATACATTATGAACTCTTATTATCATTAAGGATGTTCAAGTATTTTACAATAATATTCTAATTTATTAAATCTTTGGGCTGCATTAAGAAAATTTAGTGGATTGCGAATAATTTAGAAATTTTACAACTAAGGATCATGAAATTTCACCGATATTAACCAAATTTTTACAACTAAGCCTGCATTAAGAAAATTTTACCGAAATTCACCGAAATTTCACCGATATTAATCGAAATCTCACCGAAATTAATCGAATTTTACCGAAATTCACCGATATTAACCAAAATTTCACCGATATTAATAGAAATCTCACCGAAATTAATCAAATTTTACCGAAATTCACCGATATTAATCGAAATCTCACCGAAATTAATCGAATTTTACCGAAATTCACCGATATTAACCGAAATTTCACCGATATTAATCGAAATCTCACCGAAATTTAATCGAATTTTATCGAAATTCAAAAAAAAATTGGTAAAATTTCCACGAAATTACAACAAATTATACCTAGAGATAGCCCAAATCGAAATTTTCGGAGATTTCGGAGATATTTCGGAGATTTCGGAGATATATCGGAGATATTCTGACATAAATTTATTACATCCGAATTTCGTTTCGGTATCGCCAAAAAAGAGAGATATCGGAGAGATATCGGTGAATATCGGAGATATTTTAATCCTTGCCGAAGATCGGGAAATTGTAATTGTTAATTCAATCAATTCAAAACAATGTTGAAATCACAATGAAACTGAAGATCACAACTAATGCTTCACAATCGATCAAACAAGAACTAAAATGAAATCAACACTCCAATTACATGGTTTGATCAAATTATCTACATCCACAGAGGATTAGGACACCCTCAATTCACTATACGAGAAGAGAATTACAGTTTACAATCTCAAATTGACAAAACCCCCCAATTCTAACCCCAATTGAGATATGAATCCTAATCAAGATTACAACTGATTCTATCCTCTTTCAAAGGGAAAAACTGAACTAATAGTTACAACTCAACAATGTGTATATAAACCAATAAGTATTGCACTTCAATTCGCACACCAAACTTACGACCCCTGTTTTTCAATTGCAGAAATTCTGTTTCTGTTTCGCACAACTACCGGTTCAACAAACCGGTTGTTCAGCTGCTTCCGATTTTGAGCGGTTTGAACTGGGTTCTGAAAGCTAATACAGATTGATAATGTACCTTTTGTTGAATTGACACTATACAACAATTCTCCACCTCAATGAACACAAAGGTCCATCATTTTCCTCAAACCACAACTCTGTTGAATTAGACACACCGTACAAGCTTGCACAATGTTTGAACTTGCTTCCTGGCAGAGATTTAGTAAAGATATCAACATCATTATTCTCAGTTGCAATCTTCTTAATAGAAATTATGCCTTTTCCACAATGTCTCTTACAAAATGTAACTTTACGTCTATATGTTTAGATCTCTCATGAAACACTTGGTGTTTAACCAAGTGTATAGTGTTTTGATTGTTACCGTGTATAACAACACTCCCTTGTGGTATCCCAAAATCTATGAGAATCCCTCTAAGCCACATTACCTCTTTCACAGCTTCTGACATTGCTATATATTCAGCCTTAGTAGTTGAGTGAGCCACTATTGATTGATGGACAACACTCCAACTTACCGATGTACCATACAATTTAAACACATACCCTGTAATTGATTTCCTATTATCTAAATTTCCTGCAAACTCTAAGTCTTGTAGAGGTTCTGATTCATCGTCTGTTTGTTCAAACATCAATCCTAAATCCAGTGATCCTCTCAAGTATCTAAATATATACTTTAAGGCCTCCCAATGCAATTTCCCTGGATTCTACATAACTCTGCTCACCATTGACACTCCATATGCCAGATCAGGCATGTTGCAGATCATTGCATACATTAAGCTTCCCACTCCATTGGCATAAGGTATCTTTGCCATGTAAACTCTCTCTTCTTCAGACTTTGGAGCTTGATCCTTTCATAACTTGAAATACTGACCTAAAGGTGTAACAACAGCCTAGACTCATGCATGTTGTATCTTCTCAATACTTTCTAAGAGAAGAAGTTTCCTAGAAATTCTGTCTCTGAAAATATCCATTCCAAGTATCTTCTTAGCACTTCCTAAATCCTTCATTTTCAAACTCAGAGTTTAACTTTTCCTTTAAGTATTCTATCTTGATCTTACTTTTACTACTTATGAGCATATCATCAACATAGAGTAAAAGGTAAGTTAGAACCTCCTTGCCTTGCCTTTCAAGATAAACACAACTATCATATTTGCATCTGTCAAAACCCACACTTATCATGAACTGGTTAAATCTTTTATTCCATTGCCTGATACTTTGTTGCAAACCATTGAGTGATTCTCTTAAGATGACATACTTTATGTTCATTCCCTGGTAAGATGAACCCTTCTGGTTGTTGCATAAAAATGCTTTCAACCAGATCTCCATGTAGGAAGGCTGTTTTGACATCTAGCTGTTATAACTTCATGTTTTCTTGTGCTACCTTTGCAAGAAGTAATTTGATAAACTACAGGATATTGCAGATTTGGCAACACACCCTAATTCACATGAACTCACTACTATTTATAAACTTTATCTGGAAAGAAGCACAATTCTTGTGACACACTTATCCAATCAAGTACAGACATGTGTACAACTAAACTGCGTCTTTGTAACCGTTTTCTAACTAACTCCCCATTCATCCTCCTCTCACATGCTCTTCCTTGCTCGAGCTTGAAATCGGATTCTTCCAGAACCTTCTAAATACTAGCTTACTTCATCACACATCTAGTGTAATTTACAATGTATGAATGAAAGAACCATCATCCTTTCAATGCCCAGTTCGTAGATATTATCATGCACAATTCTTACAAATACACAAAACACACACATACAAACATAAATATAATGAATAAAAAAATTAATTGTACATGATGTTAACATAGTCAAATCAACAATGTTTCACATAGTTTGCTATTGTAAGAACTTAGCTATTCACATATATATAGCCAATCCAATATCTTATCTTAGCTACTTCTACAATTTTTTTCTAAAAAGCAACACCCAAAGTGTTGCTACTAAGTCTTAAGTTGCATCTACAACCAATCATCATGTTGAAACACTATAAAAATTACCTAAGCAGGTTGATCTTTGTACAAATTCACTATATGCTCATCTGCTCGCCTTACCATAATCAACAGTACCATCGTTATGGAACATATAGTGATCCCCTGTAAAAAAAGATTCATAGTCATGGCTCAGAATTGAATATACTCTTACACTACAAGAAAACTGCCAAATTTCAACGGAAAAATTCCAACTGCATAAAAACTGTTTGAATTTTTAAAAATTTCAACGATTTTTACGCTGTTGGAATTTGGCAGTTTTTTAGTAGTGTTATGCATTACGATGATTAAACATGTTATGTCGTACGGGATATAGCTAATAGATTTGTACTTTAATGGCGAGGTGTTGGACTCCTCAAACTGCCAACTTCGATCTTATCCATATAGGTGAACTTCTTAATATTGATATTAAAAACTTTGCTCATGACACTTTCTTCTTCATCCTTATTGTAAGACTCTAAGTTAGTCGCGGACTTATTCTTCCTGATCTCCGTCGTGGGAGGCTCTAAGTTCCACCCCATGAAATCGGAAAGCGTCATTGACGTCGGTGTGTCTGTAGCGGAGCTCGACTTTTCCGGGTCATCCCCGACGCTACTCTGCGTTGGGGATGGTACCGCATCACTCGGTGCAAGTGAAGGATCTTGAGCAAGAGAATCAGCGTATAGGACGTCCTGAATACGCGACATCACTGTATTCGCCAAGGTTTCCAGTACTCTAGAGTAGCTCTCCAGAATCGACAAGCCTACATCCTAGTCACACACAAGTAGGAAGACATACATAGTTTAGTTCCAACTTCCAAGAGAAGATTTGCAAGTTTGTAAGAACAAAAATTGGTTTCCTAAGGAACCTTTTAGAGAAGATACTTCCAAATGATATCTTGTAACAAATCTATATATCAAAACTCCATTATTATCAGGGAACCTTCTAAAGAAATCCTTCTATCTACCAAAATAATATGAAATTCCTTAATATCCATTCTATACTTTATTGTATACTCAAGATATCATCTAGAAGGTTCCTTAATATTCATTCTATACTTTATTGTATAGGAAGACATACATAGTCTAGTTATAAGATTTATTGTATAGGAAGACATACATAGTTTTGTTCCTAGAATAATACTACCTCTGTTTTTAGATGTCTTTTCAGGTTGTTCTAATTTGTTTATAAATAGATATTGTTTTAGCTTTTTTTCGACATTTTTCCCAACACGATCCGATAAATATCCCTAAAGAATCTCTAATTATCTGACCTACCACCTCCCTTTTTTTAGATTTTGTGATTTGCTTATAAATAGATGTCGTTTTAACTTTTTTCTCCATATTTTTACAATACGGCCCCTATAATTATTCCTAAAAATCTCTAATTATCTAAACTACCACCTCCGTTTTCGTACACTTTGTGATTGTCTTACATAGATGTCTTTTTAGTCTTTTCCACATTTTTGCCAATACTACCCCTAAAAAATCTATAATTATCTAAGGGAGGGAAAATCTTGATGAGGGCTTATTTGTCTATTTTCCCTGCCCTTAATTATCTTATCTAAGTCTGAAAAGACATCTAAAAGAACAGAGATAGTACATAACAGAAAATTGTAAGAACATAAAGGATTTGGATCCTCTAGAGTAAATGCATGGTGTATTAAGAGAAAGAAAGACACATACAATGTGCGTTTCTCATGTTTATATTTTATTAATATATTGTGCGTGTTTTTCTCTCTGTTAACGCACCATGCCTTAACTTCAGAGGACCCGAATCCAAACAGAAACCATACCTTATTGTATTGGATCTTGCTTATTTCAAGTGAGGACTGAGGAATCCCCGGAAATTGTTGTTTAAGTAAGAGTAAAATGGTCTCTGCTCTTTCTTCAAAGAGCTCCCTCTTCTCCAAGCTTATACCCGACCCCCATGCCGATTTAGCGTCCTTATGAACCAACTTCCTCTTCCATATCACAATCGAAGCTTCGATTCGGTTCTTGAGATCGAGCACTTTGTGCTCGGATGACAAGTCCGTTGTTGATAGAAACTGCAACGGGTCGAAGAATTCAATAGTAATGTTTCTGTAGATTGATTCACCAAGGCTTGCTCTACCGTTCTTCGGTAGGGACTCAATGTAGCTGTCAGGGATCTCCATGTCTGATAGGAGTTGAGCATTTATAGCCATGGATGCTTTCAAAACCTGAGTTTATGGACGTGAAACAAATCAAATACTTTTTTGTTATTCATGATTTGATTCAAATTCGAAAAGTTCTAATTAATTATTAGATTTGTATAATATTTAAATTCGAATCCAATAAAAAGTTGTTTGAAAAATTAGAAAATACTACCTCCTTCCCACAAAAATATGCTTACTTTCTATTTTTTTTCGTCCGTAAAGATAGACTTGTTACTATATTTAGCACATCATTAATTTCTCATTTCCATCCTTGCCCCATATTTAATGTGCTCCCTTCGTCCGGCCTAATTTGCACACCTGCTTCGGTGCGTATTAAGAAAAAACTGGTGGAGATTTTAAGGGTGGAGATTGTAAGAGAATTTTGGATGTGCAAATTAGTGTGGCACGAACAAAAAAGAAAGTGTGCAAATTAGGGTGGAATGGAGAGAGTATCTTGTTACTAAATAAAGTAAAAATTTAATGCTCTAACTATAATAACTTCTTATTTCTTGACCTGTGTTAAAAAACTTGTAAGTCTATCTTTGTGGGATGAAGGGAGTAATAATATTTGAATATTTTAAAAATAAATAAAAAAAGTTAAAATTAAAATAAGGAATATCTTTTCGAAACTCAAATCGAGAATAAGTTGAAATATATTTACGAATTTGAATCGAGTTTTTTAATATCTTGTTCGATTCGATTCATTTACAATCCTACCTGAGTTACAGCCTCTTTTTGCTTCTGTATGAACTGCCGTGATTCTTCTGATAGGCCGTTTGGGGGAACTTTTATGGTTGGTAGCCACCATTTATCGTTCATCTGCACCCCTTTTTCTGATTCGTTTGCATCTTTTGAAACGTATTTGAATTCTTGCTCGCCTCCGAAGTTATCCAAGATATCCTGTGTTGATAAAAATGGAAACAATCACATCTTCATTTCATTAGACTGTAAGACAATGTTTGATTGGGGTTGGGGTGGCTGGGCTGGGGGAAGTGGTTGGAGTTAGTGGCTGGGGGTGTTAGAGAGTGATGTTTGGTTGGGTGGCTGGGGTTGTGGTTGGAGTGTGAAATTTAATTATTAATTGTAAAATGTGACGTGATATGTGTAAGAGGTAGTTATTAATGATTGAGAGTAGGGCTGAAAATCAAACCAAGCTACTCGATACTCGATTCGAGATCGTTTGTTAGAAGCTCGTTTGAATTATGTTCGATTGAAGATATCAAACAAGCTTGAACATATTTTTACGTTTGATAAAATCTAAAGCTCGACTCGAGCTCGAGCTTGATAAGTCAAAGATGTTTTAACAAGTGTAAAAATGTCAAACTACTCGAGCTCGAGTCGTGTTCGGCTCGGTTCAAGTTCGATTCGATTAATAATCAAACAAGCTCAAACATTATACTAAAAGCTCGAAAATATTTCAAACAAGCTTGAACAACAGTATGTTCGGCTCGACTCGACTCATTTACAGTCCTAATTGAGAAAATGATTAAAGTAGTGTTGAAATTTGTGATTGATGTCCCCCCACCAAATCCCGGCTTGGCCAAACTAGCCCAAAGAAACATAAGATTGGGTTGGCCCAACTGATGAGAGGTTGGGCCAACCCCAACCAAACATGCCCTTAAGACATGTCGCAATTTTCTTACAAGGAGCATGACATCAAGCTTGCGCAATGCTGGAACATTGATGAGAAGGTCTTTACGTTGTTGAGTCACCATTATCTATCAATCCAAAAGAAACCACAATGTAAATACAGTTAACGATATAATAGTCATGTAATAATTAAAATCACCTCCATAGTTGATCCATCTTTTGTTTTTTGTTGGGCAGGAACAAATTCGACTATGTAATCCGAAATTGATAAAAGCCAGTCGGTTTCCTTTTTCCACCTTTCCTTCCTTTTTGCAGACATTGGCTCTAGTTTGCATTGTTCTCCAAATACAGACGCTGCAAAGTAACATTTTCGTTAAATGACGGGTGTCATACGAGTTTGGGTTGCGGGTTCGCAGGTTGGGTTGGGACTTGGTTGTTAGGATCTTTTCCCCAACCTAGATCCGAATGGGTGAGACTCGCAGTCCGAATCCGAGCCCATTTAGGGTCAACCATATCCCTCAATTTTTGGATTCTATCATGTGTTTAAGGTCAACTATATTCCTCAATTTTTGAATTATTTCGTGTACGAAATTGTCAACTTATGTTGCATCAAAGAGAATGGTCTTACCAGCAAGATTGGTTATGGCATTTGAGATTGCCAAAGCAGACGAAACACCTTTCCCGCAACCCGACATGTCTTCCCCAAGGAGCAGCTTACAGTATTTTTCCTTCATCAACTCCATATCTAACCCAAATAGACACGAAATCATATAAAATAAGACACATGCACGAATACATGTGTGCATACATGCACGCACGTGCGCGCACAAACATACACATAATGAAGATCAGACCTGAAGGAGGTCCATCTCTCTTGGGAGGTTCGGGGATGGGCGCAGGCCCGGGAAGCTCTTCCTCCGGCAGTGTAGGAACATTATTATCCGAAACAGTATCAGGATTTTCATGCGACATGGGTTCAGGGTCTGTTGATGCAGGAACATCTATCTTTTCGTCGTTGGATTCTCTCCCGTCATGAACAAAATTATAAGCCTGTTTCATAGGATTAATATCAAACATCTTGCGAAAGTGGAATGACCTGTTTTTCTGTATATTGCGTTCTTCTTTAGCCATAATTTTCAGAAAAACAGAAAATAATATATTTCAGAAAACAAAAAAGAAACCTTGCTCGATCATATTTACACACAGCAACAGGAAAAGATAATAGTTTTCATAAAACAAAAAAGAAAGTTTGCTCGATCATATTTACACACACAACAAGAGGAAAAAAATCAAGAGACAAAAAAGGAAAGATGATTCATAAGAGGTGATTTAGATTTTTTTGTTTCGTGCAAAATAAATGAGTGGTTGCATATTACAAACCTTTGCACAAAACTAGGGAAAACACACACATTATAAACAAACTAATGCCAACTCTTTTTATAACATTTACCACAAATAATACTTTCGTTAAAAAGAATTGTGATCATTTTAGGGCATATAACATTTTATATGAATTTTGGATGTAAAAATTAAAAGGTTTTAATTATACATCATTATATATAAGTTAAGAAGTGGTATTATATTTTGCCAGAGAGAGGAAAAAGCAAAAAGGTACAAGCACCTCAAATAAGATTAAACGTTACAAATTACCACCTCTCGATCTCAAGTAAGGAATAGTTGCTCCCGGTTTTGTGATATTTTAAAAAATTTCAATTATTAAAAAGAGTAATAATCAATTATTCGTATTTGCCACTTGCCTTGATTACTAATGTCATATTCACCCCGATCTTTTTGGCCATGCTGAGGGGTGAACTTTCAAGAAGCAGGTTTGTATACCCCTGACATGGTTATTCTATACGGGTTTTAGCCAATCAAACCAGGTATTTTTTAGTTTAGCAAATTTTGGATTATACTTGACCCGTAGCTCTTGGTATCGAGTTGTCCGGTCGAAATTTTATTAGGTACCATATTTTCATAAAATTAGCAACAATTTTTCGGATCTTTCAACAATTTCAAGAAATAAAAACATATTCAATCCAAAAAATAGTTTCGGAAAATCTAACTCGGAGTCTTAAGAAAATCTAACCCAATCCGTCGGATCAAATACACGTAGAGCAGGTATCGAGAATATCGATATTTTATTTTTAATTTTTAAATCGAATACCTAATGTTGCGGGTACCCGTCCCAACAACTCAAAACTCGACCCGAACCCACCCCTACATGCGGTTGCTGTTTCCTCCAGGTGTCACCGACAACACGCTTGTCCTGTAGCTTGCTCACATGGCCGAATCTATGACTCACTAAAATAATAAAGCATGTTTTTTTTTTAAAATAAAAAACTATAAAGCAACTTCTTCACATATCTGATGCGCTTTCTAGAGATTTATTTATACTCTTGAGTTGATGACACAACACTCTAATGATTTGATTACGCCGTCGCATTGAAGCAACACTTGAAATCTATAATTCCTCTTGATAGTTTGAGGTTTATCATTGATCGGCGCATGAGTTGATGATCAGGTATCATGGATTTCACTCAATTTCTTCGACTGAATAAATTAGCTGTTTGTATTTCGTCATTAATTGCTATTTTTCAGGCTAAATGCTTAGATATAGTAGAATCTGATGAATTTCGTTCTACGTCGCGCCTTTTCTAGATAAATAGGTGTGAGATTTGTCTTAATTTGGGAAAAAATTAATATGTACAGGCATGAAATGAAGTGCAGGAATTAAGAAAGGAAAAACTAAGTGTTCATCCAATTTAGGGTTTTATTTCAGGTAACATACTACACTGTCACTTTTTTTTGTAACAACCATCAGACTTTTATTTTTGGTAACTTTGTGGGCATTGCAATATCACCACTTATCCCGCTCAAAATTCAACTGGTCATTGTAAGTGTTCGTGTTTGGTTAATTTATTTTTATCGAATTAGAGCAGCGCCGAGCCGTATTTGAGAGTGTTTGATTATGTTCACGGACGTATTCATATATGTGTTTGGCCATGTTCGTTGTGAACAACTAATTATATCACAAACATTAAATTACCACATATTTTCCTAAATCTTCATAGATCATAGAAATAGATGAATTTAACCAAATGTTCATTTGAAATGATGTGATAAAAATTGAAACCACAATATCTAGTTAATATATTCTAGATTAATCCAATCTTCCCCATGCCAATGATGGCCTACATTTATATCGATTTGCAGACAAAATGCTCTTCGATTGCATGATATGTTAAGTGTACATCATTTTGATGCGATTACAATATCCCAAGTAAAAGAAACCACTGAATTGCCAATCAAGTTGGTAGTATTTGGTCGCATTATACACATGTGACCAAATGGTACCAAGTTTGTGGTGTTTAGGTACTCTAGGGTGTATGTTTTGTAGATTGGAGGGTTGATGGATCATTGCCCTAATGATAGAAGGTTTCTCTATCTGGTGTGATGGAAGGAGCAAAAAAAAGAAAGACAAAGAATAATAATAGAAGAAAAAATAAGAATTGAACAACCGTACCGACATCATCTTTTGTGCATTGCATACGGCTCTACTATCAAATTGACCTTTACTTTACCATTCAAGAAAGATAAAAATAGAATCTATCCGCTCATACATTAAATGTCAAATTGCCACTCAATGTTTTAGATGGGGCTTTGTATATTCAAGAGACAAATTATTGTGATACTATAACTGTTTCAGGTATTCAGCAGTCCTATTACTGGCATCTTTTTTAATTGTTTACTCTTTTTGAAACAAATTTTGGGTTTCTTGTTGCTGAGCAGCTATTTCCCACCGTAAAAAATAAATATAGTAATAATAGCTTGCTTTTTATCAAGTATTTGTATTCCCGGAATAATGTAAAAAAATTGGACATTGAAATATAGTTTCAATATGCTTTGGTAATGGTCGTGATTCTATTTAGGTAACTGTGGCAGAAGTTCTTAGCGTTTGCTTTTCTAGGAAGGAAAGTGAGATATAGAATGTCCGTGGTAGACGTAAGGAGATCCTCGTCAATGTATAAGAGAGCAATGGTAGCAAAGGATTATGTTGACTCTGGTGATGTTGAAGATAATGCAGGTATAAAACATTAGTCTCTATTTAGTGAACAATTACTGTATTTTCCCATTACATTTTTTTATGGAACGGGAATTTTTAAGTCAAAGTGTGCCATCATGTGGAGCTCATTTGAACTTGATCTTACCTTTTCAAAGGTTGTGGGTTTGCATAATGATCACACTGCAGTAGTTAAGTATGCAACACTCCATCATTATCCTGATACTCCCATGGAAATTGTTCCTCATCCCAACATTTTAACTATAAATTGATTAAAGTATTATAACAAATGCAAGGCATATGGAGAAGGATTCGTATTTGAGTAAAGGATTTGATAGAAAGATTTCAAACCGCTTTATATGTGATTGATTTCAAAATGAAAGTGAATGATCTAAGATTCATCATTTGATGAAACTATTCATGCATTGCTGATGGGTTATTATTGATGGATTTCATCGAATCCGTCAACTCGTGTAGACTTGTGAAATGTTTTTCAATTTTTTCTTATAGAAATTTTTAGATAAATATTTTAGATATCGCTCTATACACACCATGATTAGTGGTTTCTGGTATTACAGAGCTTTTACAAAGCAATATGGAGCAATATACTGCAAATCCACCTTGGAAGCTTTCCTTTCCATATGTAGTCGTGGCTGCTATGGTTCCCTTCTTATTTGGCTATCATCTTGGGTTTGCTCTTAAACATTTCTTTTTCTTGTATTACAATTTCTCATCTATCTACATTTTCGTGAACTGAAATCTGTTATCCTCCTCAGAGTTGTTAATGAACCACTTGAAACAATCTCTGTTGATCTTGGTTTTAAAGGGAATACCCTGCAAGAAGGTGGTCATAGAAACCTACAACTTCTTCTCAATGTGTGTTTCACAATAAATGTTTGATGTTGATACTGTAACATACAGGCTTGGTGGTTAGTACATGTCTTGCTGGTGCCTTTGTTGGGTCCCTGGTCAGCGGTTGGATTGCTGACGAGGTTGGGCGTCGTAAAGCTTTTCAGTTATGTGCTTTGCCTATGCTCATTGGTGCTTCGATATGGTACTTAAAATTTACTTAATAAAATTGACTCGGTTCTGTGCATATTTTTTGTTAGGATTGGTAGAATGGAGTTGTTTGTGGTATTATTGTTCGTTTCGCTTCATAGAATATGAAAAATTATTATGTAGTACTGTGTCTAATCTATTCCTTTTCTGTTGTTGTAACGCTAGTTTCTCCCCTTCATCCACGGTATGCTAGCCTATCTGTTGTATCCTTTTGAGATGTCACAAATTTGCACATTTTTCATAATCCTTCCTAGGGGAATCTACGTGGAATTAGGCTATAGAACCGATAGTAAAATTTCAGTGGCAGTGCTTTAAAAAGTCTACTTGCTTGATAGAAGCTGGAAGCTGTCTGAAAATTTCAAGTTTGCTTCAGAACCAACAAGTACGGCATTAGTTACCATTTAAATCTCCACTTTACATCAGGTGGTATAATGAGCATAATTTTGCAAAGGAATGGTGTTTTTTTTACATTTAGCTTGTTGGAAAGTGGGAAGCATTATGGGTCAGTGATGCTTGTGATCACAATGAATTGGTGGTCGACACGAATTCTTTATTAGGATTGCAGTATCATAGTGGAGCAGGTGGCCGCAGTTGGTTGTGTAAGAATAGAAGTTAGGTGGGAGCAGTGACTAAAAAAGCGAAAAGCGCCCCGAGGCGCCAACCATACTGTACTGCCTAGGCGCGAGGCGAGGCGCTCGCCTCACCGAAGCGAGGCGCCCAAACTAAAAAAACACACATATATACCATAAAACATTTCATAATATCAATACATAACAATATTAATGTCCTTAGACTCCAAAAACATAATAATAGCATGAAAATATAAAAATATCCAAAAGATATTAGGCATATACGCTACTAACTAACTAATCATCATTAAAGCTTAGGTCAATTTGTGCATCATCTTCTGATGCATATCCATCAACATCTTGTTCTTCTCCGTCATCCGACTCCCCTCCTATATCTCCCCATTCCTCTCCCTCCTCATCCACAAGTCTTACAGCACTAGGCCTAGAAGATGATGATGATACTCTATTAGTCTTGTGCTCCTAATAGGCTCCTCAGTGGCGGTCGCCGGACGCCGGTGATGGTCGCCGGCAGTGGTCGCCGGCTGTTGGAGTAAGAGGGAGAGAGCAGGGGAGTTCTTTTTTACTTAGGGCTGCTGCTGCTGCTATTTTTTTAGGGTTTTGAGACTTTGAAAAGTCTTCAATTATGTATTTATATCTACCCTAAAACCTTTAAAAAAAAAAAAAAACTAATAAAAAAAAGCGCGATTTTTTAGCGCCTCAGTCGCACCGTAAGGCGACCGAGGCGCTCGCCTAGGCGGCGCCTTTCTCACATCAGCCTCGCCTCAGTATACCGAGGCACCAAACCCCCAAAACGCGTCGCCTCGCGCCTAGGCGAGCACCTAGACGCGCTTTTTTAGTCACTGGGTGGGAGGCAAATGAACGGTGACTAGGATATAGCGGTGGTAGTGTTAAGGAACAGGAGAATGAGCCCCAGATGAGAATAAAGTTAATTATTACAATTACATGTATAGAATTCATTATTACATGTATAATACTGTTATGTAATTAGCAACTTTCTAATTGAAAATACTAAATGACAAAAAAAAGGTCTCACTTCTAGATGTAGTTTGATTTGGCGGAGTACTCGAAAGGCGATCTTCAAAAATAGCAAAACAGAATAACTCAAAACTTTGGCCAAGTGGAATCGAAAGGCAATTGCTTCAAGTAACGGCAAAATGGAATAGCTCTGAAGTCAATATTTATTTACTACGAAGCTATGTATAGAGCGTAGCAAATATGTTATTTTAGAATATGAGGGAGAAATATTTTGTTTTGGTTGAACGTATTGGTCATGATTGATTCTCCTAGTTTCTTCATTCTCTTACTTACCAACACCTTTTTCCATATAATCAACTTGCTTGACATGGCATGTTATACTAGACACAATTATTACATGATCTTTATTTCTAGTATTCTTAAGAGGTGCTACTCCATGTGTTTCCAGTGCCACAGCTTCAAGTTTGACAGGAATGCTCCTAGGGAGGTTTTTAGTCGGTACTGGTCTTGGTGTGGGTCCCCCAGTTGCATCTCTTTATGTAACAGAGGTATATATTATAAACTTTTAACTTTTGTAGGATTCAGCTACACTCTGTATAACAGGATTACTCATATCTATCCATTACATCTCTTTTCGGCTTTCATGTAGATATCACCTGCGCACGTGAGGGGTACATATGGAAGCTCTATTCAGATAGCAACTTGTCTTGGACTGATGTGCGCTTTGCTGGTGGGAATTCCAGTGAGCAGTATCTCTGGATGGTAATTCAATTAACCTGAGATTAATACCGACATAACAGAAAAATGATATGTTGAATTTTACGTAAAGGGATAAACTATTCTCATCAACGTGCTCCTGTTTTTCTTTTGCCCAGGTGGCGCATTTGCTTTTGGATATCTACTCTTCCAGCTTCATTGCTAGTCGTTCTAATGGTGTTCTGTGTTGAATCTCCGCACTGGCTGTACAAGGTGTCTTTTTTTTTTTTGCATTTATATTCTAATGTGATCACTAGCATGTATTTCTTGGGGACGGAATCATATTAAATACAAAAAGTGAACCCCTCTTTTTCTCTTCCTAGTGCTATATCCGAGCGGTATAATATTCTAACCTGATATCCAAGTGTTCTACTTTGCACTTCCATGGAAATTTATAGCCTACCTACTTTCTTGACTGTACTCAGTAACGTGTGTGCTGGTGCAAAGCTGGGGGGAAGTGTAATTAACTTTTGTCTCGAACAATCCTTTGAATGACTAAAATTGTTCTGCTTATCTACTTAATGTTTCAGAACATCTAGTCATCGTGACTGCTTCTAGTAAAAGTAAAAGTAAAATCAAATTTTAAGGAAACTTGATGGGTAATACACAATTTTCGACTTCGTTTTATGAAACTCGAGGAAGGTGTTTAATTTTATGCAATACTCTATTTTTCAGTTTTTGTGGATCAGTTGTCTTTCTTGTTTCTTCTGTAAATAACTAATTACATTGAACATTACATTGAACATAACATGATCAAAGAAAGGTTATTGCACCATGAAGAATTAGTGATGTTAGCGCTCTAAAAAACTTGTAATGTGGTATATGTGTGTATTTTTGT
Source organism: Ajuga chamaepitys (assembly GCA_958295605.1). Classification (NCBI taxonomy): domain Eukaryota; kingdom Viridiplantae; phylum Streptophyta; class Magnoliopsida; order Lamiales; family Lamiaceae; genus Ajuga; species Ajuga chamaepitys. The sequence goes on along the minus strand of OY282505.1, from coordinate 288,069 downwards.
AATACAATCCTTCTGATGTGTAGCAAGGAAGACATAGTGAAGCAGAAGCTGAACTTGAGAAGCTTCTTGGAGGTCCTCATGCCAAAGCTGCAATTGAAGAGCTGTCAAAGACTGACAGAGGAGAGGAGGATGATACCGTAAAGCTTGTAGAACTGTTCTTTGGGCGACACTCGAGAGGTATTCTATCCAATTAATATATCTAAAATTATTGTGAATAAATCTGCGATCCTTTTTAGTGGATCTGCGCCTTGGTTATGGCGCGCTCTCTATAAGTTTGCTTTTACTCAAATTGCTTTGTTATTCACTCAGTTCTTTTGCAGTTGTTTTTATTGGATCAACCCTATTTGCTTTACAACAGCTTTCTGGAATAAATGCTGTATTTTATTTCTCTTCAACTGTATTTAGACGTGCTGGAGTTTCCTCGAACCTGGCAAATGTGTCCGTGGGGATTGCAAATTTAATAGGTGAATTAATATTTATTTTCCTCGATCTTGATTTTAATGTATCTTCCTTGCTAACATTGTGTTTATATGATTACATGTAACTGTCTACAGGCTCTTTCGTTGCTTTGGCGTTGATGGACAAACTAGGCAGGAAGGCCCTCCTCCTTTGGAGCTTCTTCGGCATGGTTAGATGATCTTGGTTCAGATTCTGAATTTGAGAAACTTATCAACATTTTGAACGATGACATTTGGAGTTAATAAAATTGAGAAAGAAAAGACAATTTTGTATAGAGGATGACAGGATGGCTACCTTACCTGTTTATATGCTTTATCTATATATCTATATATATACACACATGTATGTAAGTCGATCTATTGAATTTTAGTGGATGAGATCTTGATAGGTAGCACAGATAGCTTATAACCCCTTGGCCGAGCTACACCTGAGTTACCCATATTTTGCTCATATCAAGGGGGTGTTTGCAAACAATGGTGCTTTTGAAGAAGTAATATAAATTGATTTTTGTGGTGAAACCAAATTTTGGTAGTGTTTGGGAAAAACGTGATTTTAAATTCAAATTCAGCCAGAATCTGGGTCTTGGTGGATTCTGAAAAGCAGCTCAGAAGTGATTTTAGATTTTTAGTGCTCAAACATGACATTGCAAACACCCTTTCAAATTAAAAGTACTTCTTGAAAGTGATTTAATAATGGTTCGGCCTGCATTATTCATGCAAACAGGTGCTTGTTTTATTATAATTGCCTGTGTTACACAATACATTCTCCTCTTTTCACATTCGGAGTGTTTTTTCTGCAAATTTTGTTCTTACGACACAGCATACTGACCATTTACTGCTATTCTCATCAGGCTGTGTCGACGGTTCTTCAAGTTCTTGCTGCAGCTTTGTCCGGCTCAAATCCCATTGGTTTCTACTTATCTATTGGTGGAATGATGCTGTAAGTGTTAATTCTGGCTTCATCTTCTTATCTTGATGTTGTATAAACTGCTTCTGGTGCACTTGATCTGTAAAATTTGCAATTAATTATTTTACGGTAGGGACTATCGAATTCTTGCAACTTCGAATATGGAATTCAAAGGGATAAAATAGGAAATGATACTCTGAATCATAGAACTATACTGAAATATACAATCGACCAACATTTATCGAATTTGAAAAAGAGTCGGAAGAAATGGTTCGATCCTCTTATCCTGATTTCTGAAATCAAGAGATCCATGAATCGGGATCATGATGCATATAGATACAAATGGTCAAATTTGAGCAAGAATTTCTAGGAACAGTTAGAACATTTCGTTTCTGAGCAGAAGAGATGTTTTTAAATAGTGTTCAATCGATTATGTATTAATCAATATGTGATTGATTGGTCTGAGGTTATTGACAAGAAAGACACACACATATATATATATATATACAAGTCTCGTTTCTCAAATGGAACTCATACATGGATGTAGCCGGTAATGAGGTTGAATTATGCAGGTTCGTTCTAATGTTTGCTGTTGGCGCTGGTCCAGTACCCGGTCTTTTGCTACCGGAAATATTCCCCAGCCGAATTAGGGCTAAAGCTATGGCGTTTTGCATGTCCGTGCACTGGGTAAGTAATCGGCCTCCCTCGTATCATCTAATTCATTAGACAAATGTCAATCTGAATAGCTTGCTTAAACATAGGCTTCTTGAGTCACATGCTAATAGGAAACATCCAAGGAGGTTGCAAAAGCTTTTTTAAGTGTTTATCGACTTATAACTGGAGAAAAACTGCTTTGGAGTGTTTAGGAACAACTTCAGCTTTGATAGAAGTAAGTCTAGGCGAAACGCTAATAGTTAAGAGTTGATTTTTCCAGCTTTTTGGTATTTTGGTAGATAAATAGAAGTTATTTTCTCACCCATGAGTTAAAAGCTGCTTAAATATCACACACTCCAACTTTTATATTTGGCCAAAATCATTTTCATTATCAAACACTACCTACGTTTGATTTCAAGCAATTTTACCACAATCTCTACTTTTAATCACTTCTTCAAAAGTTAAAGCAAGGAAAACACCCCTAAAAGGATTGCTATATGGGATAAAAGTACAAATGGTTTTTTGGCCACTTTATAAGGACTAATGTTTTCTAGCCACTTTTTTTCAAAAATACCAATAACCCGCTTAGAGTGTGTTTGTTTAAGACTGAGAAGTGCTGAGTTAAACTGGACTGACGAAGTTATTGAGTATGCTTTATTGGGATATGACCCCCTAAATCCACTGAGGAAAATCATAAGCAAAGACACCCTTAGTGAATGTGAACTAAGAATGCGCACCTGCGAGATGTATATCACCTTCTCAAAGGAGATATCATATCTCGACTCAAGGACATTGTGGTCTTTTTAGCGGAAAAGTAGCTTAGAAAGCTGCCTAATAAACATTCCTGTTTCCCACTTATTCTTGTTGGGCTCTCATAGGCTCCCATTTCCACATCGATATGATATTGTCCGGTATTGGCCTGAACTTACACGGCTTTCTTCTTAGGCTTCCTCTCAAATATCTCACACTAATAGAGATGCATCTTTAAATATATGCCCATGATCCTTCCCTTGTTTGGTCAGTGTGGAACTTTGTTAGACAATCCCGACAATTCTGTTTGTGTAGAAACACCCACTTATGGTAGTGATGACTGTTACAGGTGATCAATTTTCTGGTCGGGTTGCTGTTCCTGCGACTACTTGATCGAATGGGTCCACAGATGTTGTACTCTATGTTTGGCGGATTTTGCTTGTTGGCAGTGGTGTTCGTAAAGCGGAATGTTCTGGAAACCAAGGGGAAATCACTTCAAGAAATCGAGATTGCTCTTCTATCTCAAGATTGAGTTTCTACTAAAATATAATCACGTTGTTATGATATTAGCTTTCGGTCTGCATCTGAAGTGTAACGTTGTTGTATGGTAGCTACTGCAGGCACGAGACGGTTGTAAAACACGCGGTGAATGAACAGATTAAGTCGAACATGCAGGGTTCGAGTTCAGCTCGTTTGAGTAGGCTCGAGCTTTTATAGTTATGTTCGAGTTTGATTCGTCTTATAAATATTGCGCTGGTGAATAATACGCAGACGTTTTGGTAAAAACTTGGCAATAGATTACTTGAGCTTAGTTCGAGCACTAGTTTGTTATGAACTTGAGATCAGGAGCGCTATGGCTAACAAAATGACATGAATACTATATTCAATAATTTAAAAATTAGAACATAACATGTTAACTAAAAAAATTGTAAAATAATCTTATATTAACATCTCAATAGGCGAAACAACCTAAGTCAGAAGTCCAAACTTATATATAATTTTTAGCCGGCTCGTAAGTTGACGAACTAAATACTGATAAATTCGATTTTGATTCGATTGATAAATTCGATTTTGATTCGATTCGTAATTAGGTTCTAGCTATTTGATATTTTGATAAATAATTTAAACATTTCATTTTACTGCTAAAAGCAACTTAATTACTACACATACTTTACATTTAAATTTAACAAAAGTATTTACGTTCTTGAACATATCTGCACTTTTGATTATGAGTAATTTTATTATAGTCGTTATTTCCAATCACTTATTCAAAAAATAAGTATCGGAAAGTACCCGTTAAATTAAAATTGAAGGCTTAATTTGTAAGAAATTTTATGATATTTGGTTATAGTTTTCAAATGCAACATGTCATTACTTATCATTGTTGGTCAATGATTATTATGAAGTTTTATCAATTGTAATATCGACTATATTTTTTCTACTCTAATAGTGTCGTTGTCACCGTCATCAGATACACTTTGACGAGACTTTCACTTACCCTTCACCAATTTCATTATTTGTTACTTTCTTTGTCGTTAGTTGGGAGTGTACGACGTGGCATAATAACTTCAATCATCAATGCATTACAATTATAGTCATGGATGACAAAATATGTTATAAATGTAGGACAATCTCGTCACGACATATTTAATGATAGGATGGTGATGCAGTTAGATGTTAAAAATGCGCCAATTTATACTTGAAATAATTTATAGGTGATGATTAGTATTGTTAAATTTCAAAAGTTACATTACAATTAATTTATTGTTGTACAAATTCTTATTGTAGTTTTTTTAGTTTATTTTGTACTTTTTTCATACACATTAATAATTACACAAAAGAGGAAATAATATTTTTTTTAATACACAAAGAAAAAGAAAAGGAGATAATGTTATAACTTACAAGGAAGCAGTCACACCTAGTTAGTAAACTCGTCTCAGACCGTCGATATTTTAGATAAGTTAGCCTACATAAATTTAAATTTGAAGTATCATCGAGTTAAATAAATTCAATCCAATTTTTTTCATATATTTAAAGCAGCTAGACTGAATTGAACTCAATTTTTTTTATCCGATAAAATTTTAAATTAACTCAACTCATTTTAATATATAATGTTGGCTCGATAATTTGGGCTGGGCCGCATAAATTCACACCTCTCGATCAATCACACCATTAATTTTTACATTTCACATTACACATAACCATCATCATGTTTTTATCGAAGAAAAAAAAAAAGGAGTAATAAAAGTGGGATAAGGATTTGAAGCCCCACCTTTCATTTCCCTCTACAATCTTCATTACCCAAAACACTGAAGAGGAGAGACTGAAGAAGCATCAATCCTTCACCAGAGTACGGATTTATCCTAATCAATTCGGTAATTCTCTACCCAGCTCTGCTACTTCATCATGGATTATTTAATCCCTGTGAATTTTCTCCATAAATTTGGTGTTTCAGTATTCGGATATATATCACTGACGGTGCATTGCTGCTTATCGGTGATATTTTCGATCAAAATTAGCATTTCTAAGCGATAATTATACTTCAATTGTATTATCGGTTGAGTAGTTTGAATTGGACGGAAAGTTTTTGGTATAGTTTCAGTATTTGGATATATATCAGTAATGGTGCATTGGTGGTAATTGAGGACTATTTTCGATCGAAATTAGCATTTCTAAGTGCTTATTATACTTCAGTTGTATTCGTGGAGTAGTTTGGATTGGACGAAAGTTTATGGTATAGTTTCAGTATTTGGATGTATATCACTAATGGTGTATTGCTGGTAATTGATGACTCTTTTTGGTCGAAATTAGCATTTCTAAGCGATAATTATACTTGAATTGTATTCCTGGTTGAGCAGTTTGAACTGGACGGAAATTTTATGGTATAAAGTGGAAATATCACTGTGCTGATTTGAAGAAGAAGAAGAAAGGATTATAGCTTTTATTAGTTTCTCAAGCTTTTTCCTAGATTTATTTTTCTATTTCAAGTTTGATGTGTAGCAACAATGAGGTTTTCATTTTGCTGTTCACTTATTAAAATGAGTTGTTTCTATAATTTCTAGAAACAGAGTTGACTGACATTAATACGCTGCGCAAAGCTCTCATTCATTTGGATCATTTCATACTTCTTCTCTATCTTGTTTCTGTTTCTTCAAGTTATTATGCTTACAATTTATGCAAGAAATTCATGTTTGATCAAGTCAGGTGATTCGTTTTTAATCTACTTGCGATCTCAGGTGATGAATGAGTATCTTTACCGGTGATTGTTCCATCTTACACTTCAACATGGCTTCTTCAATCCCGAGTTCTACCAACATTGCTTCGCTTACTCCGAGGAGCAACTTGTTATCGAGACGCGGGATTTTAAGAAACCTTAGCAAACAAACGTTACCAGCCCAAAAGCATACGCTGCCTTTCTCGACATCAGTCAGATTGTTTCCCCAATTTCAGATTGGCTGCATTCTGAAGCCAAAGGTAAGAAGAACTCATACACCAGCTGCCGCTGGTACTGATGTTGCTGTGGAAGAGGCGGACCTCTCTGCAGCTGATAATGAAGCTTCGACGGGTTCCACAGGTGCTCCGGAAATCGGTGGAGAATCATCTGCCACACCGGATACCAGCTCGATTAGAGCTAAACGTTCGAGACCTGCCAGAAAGAGTGAGATGCCTCCTGTGAAGAATGAAGAACTTACTCCTGGGGCAACTTTTACCGGAAAAGTTAGATCGATCCAACCGTTCGGTGCTTTTGTTGATTTTGGCGCCTTTACTGATGGGCTTGTTCATGTTTCTCGGTTAAGCGATAGCTTCGTGAAGGATGTTGCTAGTGTAGTGACCGTTGGACAAGAGGTGACCGTAAGATTAATAGAGGTGAATCAGGAAACGGGTCGAATATCCTTAAGCATGCGTGACAGTGATGACCCCAACAACGTGCAGCAACAGAGAGACTCACCAACTGGCAATGATAAATCTAGACCTCCACGAAAGGGTCAAAGGTCTAATCAAAAGAGCTCGAAGTTCGTCAAGGGACAAGATCTTCAGGGGACTGTCAAGAATCTAACCAGAGCTGGTGCTTTCATTTCTCTCCCTGAAGACGAGGAAGGATTTCTTCCTCAATCGGAGGAAAATGACGAGGGGATGGTGAACATGATGGGGGGTTCTTCATTGGAAGTAGGGCAGGAAGTTAGCGTACGGGTTTTGCGCATTACTAGAGGACAGGTAACATTAACAATGAAAAAGGAAGAAGATGTTGGGGCGTTGGATGCCAAGCTCCAGGGTGTGGTACATACAGCAACAAACCCTTTTGTCTTGGCCTTCCGTAGTAACCAAGATATCTCCTCGTTTTTAGATGAACGGGAAAAGGAGAAAGAGGTAGTGGAGAAAGCCGAGGAAATTGTGAAGGATACAGAAAAAGAGGACCATGAAACTATAGAGAACAATGATGAAGCTGGGGTATCTGCGGAGGTAGCTGATCTTTCGTCTGAGACCGTTGAAGATGTTAAGGAGACTGCCGTTAGCGATGCAATTGTAGACAAAGAGGGCCATGAAACTAAAGAGAACACTGATGAAGCTGGGGTATCTGCAGAGGTAGCTGATGTTTCGTCCGAGATCGTTGAAGATGTTAAGGAGACTGCCGTTAGCGATGCAATTGCGGAAGTCGAAGAACAAACTGATGCAACTGAAAAAGAGGAAACACAGTTATCTGGAGAATTAACTGACGAAAATTTGCCCAGTGCTGATGAAGAAGTAACACCGAATACAACTGACGATATAGTGGCGAAAGATGAGGATGCCGAGAAAAACGATAGTATTGAGAACTCAAGTTCCGAAACTGATTCTTCGGATCTCGAGGCCAAATCCACAGGTTTGTGATGAACTCTCTTTTTAGTTCGTTTTAATAGACTATAAAGCCTTTCTGTTGAAAAAACAAGCTAATTATCATCGTCTGCATGCAGAAAGTCTGGCTAGTGCGGATGTAAGTGAGAATCTGACATCTGTTGTGCAAGATGAAGAAGAAACTGTTGCCGAGAAAAACGGTAGTATTGAGAACTCAAGTTCCGAAATTGATTCTTCGAATCTCGAGGCCAAATCCACAGGTTTGTGATGAACTCTCCTCTTAGCTCGTTTTAAGAGACTATAAAGCCATTCTTTTGAAAAAACAAGCTAAATTATCGTCGTCTGCATGCAGAAAGTCTGGCTAGTGGAGATATAAGTGAGAATGTGGAGGCTGTGAGTGAAGTGGAAGCACAAACATCTGCTGATCTTCCACAAAATGGAAACATCTCGAATCCAAGTGAAGAAAGTTCTCCAAAAGAAACTGTAGTAAAAGGTCTTGGCTTTATCCTTTTCTTATATAGTATTTATTATTTATGCATGTTTGTGAATTGAAAAACTTTCTCGTTAATTTCAGCTTTTATTCTTCTAGTCTACGTTATCCATGAAGTTTTCCAAACAGTCTTATTGTATTTTTATTATCTGAAATGAGAAAACTGATTTTGTTCTCAGGATAAGTGGCATTAAGATAAAACAAGCTACACTTGTCAATAAAACAATTCTGCATAAACTATGAAAGAATCAGAAAGAATTAGGTAAAATATTTTTTATCGGCTGCAGATAAAACAGTACTTTGAAACACCGCTAAGGAACATCTTCATTTTGAATTTATCAAAAGGGAGAGCTCGTTTAATATTATTATTATTATTATTTTCTCAACTATCCTTTTTCTTCATTCAACTCTAGAAATTTGTCCTGCATGCTAAGATCTTGTTACACTGGATTGCAGCTACTATATCACCAGCTCTTGTGAAGCAGTTGCGGGAGGAAACGGGAGCAGGAATGATGGACTGCAAGAATGCTCTGTCTGAGACTGGAGGAGACATAATCCAAGCTCAGGAATACCTCCGCAAGAAGGGTTTAGCCAGTGCCGATAAAAAGGCCAGTAGGGCCACCGCTGAAGGCCGAATCGGTTCATATATCCATGATAGCAGGATCGGTGTCCTAATAGAAGTGAACTGCGAAACAGATTTTGTGGCACGGGGTGATATTTTTAAAGAACTGGTTGAAGACTTGGCCATGCAAGTGGCTGCATGCCCTCAAGTACAGTTTCTTAATACCGAAGATGTCCCGCAAGAGACTGTTGAGAGGGAGAGAGAAATAGAAAGTCAGAAGGAAGATCTGTTGTCGAAGCCGGAGCAAATTCGATCCAAGATTGTTGACGGGCGCATAAGGAAGAGGCTAGAGGAAATTGCGTTACTGGAGCAGCCGTTTATCAAGGATGATAAGGTAGTGGTGAAGGATTGGGTGAAGCAGACAATTTCAACCATTGGAGAGAACATAAAAGTCAAGAGATTTGTTCGGTACAACCTTGGAGAAGGTCTGGAAAAGAAAAGCCAAGACTTTGCTGCAGAGGTTGCTGCCCAGACTGCGGCATCTGTAACCCCGAAACCTGCTGCTGCTCCTGCTCCTGCTCCTGCTCAAGACGAAAAAACCGTGGATGAGTAAGTTCACGGTCTACTTTACAGTTTCGAGTTACAACATGCTGCATGCTTATTGATAATAAGTACACGGGTCATAAGAATTAGCATCGTTGTTTATTGCCAGCTGGAATGATTTCTGTCGAAAAATTTAAAAAAACAGATTTTAAGTTTGGGAGTTGATGTTTTAGTTACTCCCTTCGTCCCATAAAAAGTCATGTTTCAAAAGCTTATGTCTCATATTGTTAGTCAAAATAAGAATTCAAAATTTTCATTTTCATGGATAAGTTACATATAGTTGAATAAATGAAACCAACAAATAAAAGAAAGTCCTATAAACGAGAATTTATAGTTTTTAGAATGTTGTACCTTTATCAAATTAACAAAATAAAAAGTTGCACCTCCTGAAACGGGACTCTTTTGCTCGGATGGAGGGAGTATTTTAGATCGACTTATTTTGGCTTTTCCCGTGGATTTTAAGTGTCTTCATTACGTACTGACATGTTTGAGGGGACTTTCTGTAGGCCTCCAAAAGTTGCAGTTTCAGCTGCATTGGTTAAACAATTACGGGATGAAACGGGAGCCGGAATGATGGATTGCAAGAAAGCACTTTCAGAATCAGGTGGAGATCTTGCCAAGGCACAAGAGTACCTCCGAAAGAAGGGCCTTTCAACCGCGGACAAAAAATCCAGCCGCCTTGCTGCAGAAGGGCGAATCGGGTCCTACATTCATGATTCGCGCATTGGAGTCCTGATCGAAGTTAATTGTGAAACCGACTTTGTGGGTAGAAGTGAAAACTTCAAAGAATTGGCTGATGATCTGGCAATGCAGGTGGTGGCCTGCCCACAAGTGCAGTATGTTTCCATTGAAGATATACCGGAAAGCATCGTTACGCGAGAGAAGGAGGTCGAGATGCAGAGAGAAGATCTCCAGTCGAAGCCTGAGGCGATAAGAGAGAAGATCGTTGAGGGAAGAGTGACAAAGAGGCTTGCAGAGTTGGCGCTTTTGGAGCAGGCGTATATTAAGAACGATAGTTTGCTCGTCAAGGACTTGGTGAAGCAAACCGTTGCTACACTTGGAGAGAACATTAAGGTGAGGCGGTTCGTCCGCTTCACTCTCGGGGAGTCGACTGAGACGAAAGTCGAAGCTTCGGTCTGAGGGCTGAACTTAGCTGTTTGTTTCCTTGGAATTTTTTTTGTTCTTTTGATGTCTAAATTTCAGAGAGAGAAGGAACGGTGTTCGAATTTTTTGTTGTAAAAGTTGAAACAAATTTTGTAGAAATTTTTTTGTTGAATATAATTTGGTCTCATCTTTATTCGGATTATGGAAGTTAACAGATTTGGGTTTTAGAAAGAAGTGAAGGCTTTTAAATGACACTATTTTGAATTAAAATATGTTAAACTTATTTTGATGTGATTGGAAGTAATAAATTAAGAATATAATACCCTTTCTCATTATATATCAAAACAAAAAAAATCATACTGTGCCTATTAGTCCGACTCTGTTTCAGAGAAGTCAGCTACTTTTCGATCACGGCATATTGTTCTATTATTCGAAATTGAGCCTGAGAGGACTCGAAATTGAGCCTGAGATGGTTGAGCACTCCGTCGATGCTGCTGAAGGTTTTCAGCTACCATACAGTTGTTTTTGTGTATTTGTTGGATAAAAACTTGACAATTCATATTTATATGCTTTTGATGCTCATCGTTAAATGGGCTTGAAGAGGAGGAAGAAGATATAATAGAATGACCGTTTGAATGAAAATTCATCTTCTTTTGAGACAAACAAAACCACGTTGATAAGAAGAAAAACTTAAGTTGAAAGTTAAAGTTGATATGGATAGAAAATGGCTAAAGTAAAAAGCCCATAGAACGTTGATGTTAATTAGTGGTTCTTTTGAGTCAAACAAAGTGAGAATTGCAACGTTGAAAAGATGAAAAACTAAAATAGAAAGTTAAAGTTAATGTAAATAGAAACTACATTGGAAAAGCCCATAGAATATTGATGTGAATAAATAGTTATTTTGGGACTAAGTGAGGATTGCAGCGTCGAAAATAAGGAAAGGTAAAGTAGAAAGTTAAAGTTGATGTGAATAGAAGAAAGCTCAAGTTGAAAAGTCCATATAACATTGATGTTAATTAATGGTTGTTTTGAGACGAGCAAAGTGAGGATTGCAACATTATTGTTTTTTTGTTTTTTTTTTTTTTAAATAAAATAAAATAAAAGAAGAAAAATTGAAGTTGATGTTAATAGAAGGCTACAGAAGAAAAGCCCACATAATGTTGTGCATAAATGGTTAAGGTATATGCTCAATAAATTAATATCGAAGATACACAATCCGTGTGCTTTCAATCATAACCATAGATAATCCATCAAAACTTTTAATATTATCCTCAACTAAGGTAGAAAGCACAATTCATAAGAACCACCAGATTAAATTCATACTTTATTAATATCATTTGTCTATATATGTAAGACGTATAACATCCTTCCAAACCCTACTTTTACTTGTGTATTATATCTCTTAATTTTAAATGTTCTATTTTAAAATGCACACTAAGCCACGCACTACTAATGCACCGATCATGAAGATCAACACCTTGCACGTACGTTTCTTTACATCTCTCAAGATTCAATTATAGGTTCATACAAAAAAAAAAAAAAAAAAAAAAAACTGAATTTTATAGTCGTGTACTCGTGTTACACAAAAGTATCATGCTGAAAAATTAAACACTAAATGCAAAAGTGTACCCAAAAGTCATTGCAATGTCGACCACAAACAATTATCAAGATTATAGAAAATTCAATTGATTTTTATATAATGTGTAAAAATCTCACAATAGTAACTTTTTTATTGTAGTAATATTACACATTTTATTATCTAACTTCTTATTATAATTCAAATATTTTTAATTTAAATTTTATTAGATAAATTATTAATATACCAAAAAAAAAAAATACAAATTCAAATAAGGAAGTGTAAACCCAAACCTGCAAACCCTAGCTGCCTCACTCCACCTCCTCCATTCCTATAAATAAGTCTCTCTGTTCCCATTTTTTCAACACGCCGCTCATCATCTTCTATTTCTCACCAATCTGTTTCTGGTAACCCTAATTTCCCTTCTTCCCTCGCAAATTTTCCTTCTTCTCTTGCAAATTTATGCCGATGATTATATACATTTATTGACAAGCATATGTCTGAAATCACGCATGTTGATCAACCTAATCTTCTCTATGAGGCGCTATTATTTCCTTTTTTTTTTTTTTTTACAATTTTTCCCCCGTTTGATGTTTTTTTTATCGAAAAATTACTTTTTATCGGCGCTGTTAACCTGAATCTGCCAATGATGAGTTCTGTGATGTTATATTAATGAGTTTTCGTTGATTACGAACACACTACTGCCTTCCTTCTGAGGTGATATTCAGAATTTTGTTTTTGTTTTTGTTTTTATCAGTTTTTAATCCCTCAAATGATGATTAGAAGCATAGTTCAAATGACTAAATTATGATTATAAAATTTTAGTCTTTCGCTCCTATCTGATACCTTTTTTGATTAAATTTCATATATTTTTATTTGTATTTTAATTTTGAAAGCTGTTTGGACTGTGATGATTATACTATTGGTCTCGTTCGTCGTAATGGTGTGTTTTCATACCTTGCCGACCATTCTGTTATATCACCACCCATAAACTGAGTCCTTATTTGTTAATCTTTGAAGTTGCATTTGGATTAAAGAATTTGAAATTTGTCTTAATTTGTTGATGTTTGAATTATCTTTGAGTTAAAAATCAATGAGTTCAATTTGAGCTTTTTTTTGGAGAATTTGTGTGGATTAAAAATGTTTGGAAAATTCATGATTTGAGCTATTTTTTTTGGAGGATTTGTCTGGATTTTCAAATGTTGTTTAGAAAATTCTTTATTTTGATCTATTTTTGAAGGGTTTAGTAGATTTGAGATCTATTGAGTCTAAATTTGTATATTTTAAATTTATGCAAACAATATAATTGTTTTTGTGATTCATGTATGAGATTTAGTGTAGTGAGCATAGTTAAATGTGCAAGGATGAGTGGTGCTTTACCCAATTTCTGACACCTCTTGTATGAGAAGAGTCTTGAATGGCTCTTCTTTGAGCACATAAAGCAACTATCTGAGCTCTTCATTGGTTTATACTATATGTCCACTAGTGCAATGTACTGATAATTGTTATGTTCTATGTAGAGAAAATGTATGCTTTATTGTGTACTCTTAGAGTACTTACTTATATTTGAACTTGGTATTGAGTGGACTTTCAGGCAACCACCTTCCGTCACATATGTTGGGGAGAGTGGTGTTTATCTGCTCGTAAATTAAGTTTTTGCTCTTCAGACTTGCTGATTATATCTTGAAGCTGGTCTAGTAAGCTTAACTACATTTCATTACTTTAGCCATTTATTACTATGATGCTTCGCTATCTGGTTGACTGATCCTGTTTCATATCTTTTCAACTCGTTCCCTTGAAGCAATAGTAGTTGTGTTGCTCTGTGTTTGTCAACTCCATCACTTTTTTATTTGTGTTGGAGACAAAATGGGGCAGCTACATTTTAACTTAGAGCATCTCCAATGGTGGGTTAGTTTTTTTAATGGTACTCTTTAAAGTTTTTAGTACAGCAAATAGTGTTTGCTTACACCTTTGTGTTTTATAGTATTTTTTTGGTTTCTAGGGGTTGGCTTAGGTTGGTTTTGTGCGGTTTAGGTACCCGATTAAGAAACCCTTCTCTTCCACCTGTTCAGGAAGGAGTTTAGACTTCTTGGTGGGTTGGACTTTTTTAAAACTATTTTTTGGGAATGAATCTGAAAAAACTATTCTTGATTTTGTTAAAGTGTCTACAAAAGAAACCCGACTTGACTTATATTCTAGTGATGCTGGTTTCATGCATCTTTTGGAACTTGCTGAACTGGAATATACCTGTCCCAAATTCTCTATTGGAGATGGTTCTAATGAAATACATGAGCAACAATGATGAGTTCTACAGACCTGTAATGATTGCGGAAATGATCGCAGTTATTATGAACATCTAAGGGACTGAGTTGTTCTGATCTAGTATCTTTTTTAAATTTATTTTTATAGCCATACCCGATACTATAAATATTTTTCTTTTCTAGTGTTTTATATTGTACAGTTTTCTAGTGCTTTACTTGCATATTATGTTTGTGTCATGTTTAATATGTGGCATTCTTAGAAGTAAAGCTAGACAAATGCGTTCCTCTCGCTATCCGGTGATACTTTTTAAGTAGTACATTTGGACGTTGAGGAACTATATTCTTGTATTTCAATTTATTTTATCCCAAAATTGTAAGTTTGTGTTTTCATATCTTCTGGATCGAGTGAGCGATCGAGGAGCGGTCTAGGTGTGTGTTTTGTGGGATGGGTCTTGTTATTCATTTGTGCAATACATTTTTGGATGGACGAGGGTAGCATGGTTTTTGATGATGGTGATTGGTTTTTAGAGCTTGGGTATTATTGAAGTCTCCATCCGCCTCACTCTACTCTTCTTGAAGCCATTCAATTTGGATTGTTTCAAGCTTGACACATTGGATGTAAGAGTCTTCAACTCATACTTTATTACAAAAAAATTCTTAAGAGATGGTAGATTTTAAGACTATTTTATTATGTTCTAGCCGTATTTTCTTTTGTGCTTTTGGATTGTAAGAACTAAAGGTTCTGTTCATCTCTTTCTAATAGTTATGGGCTGTTTAAGTAGTGCATTGATGTTATTACTTTGTAATTTCGAGGTTTTTTTTTATTAATTAAAGTATTGATGTGTTAATAATAAAGTATATCCTTTGGAGTAAATGTTTTTTTTAATGTCCATTACATACCAACTGTGTGATGCAGGTGGAACGTATATACTACAACCTCCTTGAGCATTTTTTTGTGTTTAACTTGGTATTGAGTGGAATTTCAGGCTACCACCTTCCGTCACACTAGTTGTGAAGGGTCGTGTTTATCTGCTCGTAAACTAAGCTTCGCTATCTGGTTGACTGATCTTGTTCTATATCTTATCAACTCGTTCCCTTGAAGCAATAGTAGTTGTGTTGCTCTTTGTTTTTCAACTTCATCACTTTTTCATTTGTGTTTGGAGGGCAGCTACATTTTAACTTAGAGCATCTCCAATTTTTTAGTTTTTTGTGGTATCTAGGGTGGTTTCGTGTTGTTTGGATTTGAGTTGTTCGGGTAATTACCTTTCACGTGTGTACCTCATAAAAAACCTGTTTTTTTCCATTATTCTTGTGGGAGCCTGTCAGGTTGGACTGGGGTGTTATCAAAACTACTTATCAAAAATCCTGTTTTTTCACCTGATCTTTGGGAGACCTGCGGGTTGAATTGGGTTGGGCTTTTCTCAAAACTACTTGGTATTGTACCTCACATTGGTTTGTTTTTCGCCTAATTTTGTGGGAGACCTGTCGGGTTGTGCTGGTTTTCCCTAAATGGATTTTTCTTGAAACTACTTGGGGTGGGTTTGTATATGTTTTCGCTTTTTTGAGTTTTTAAATGATCCGAAAAACCATGATTGATTTTGTTAAAATAAGGTGTCCTACCCCACCTTGAACTCTGGAAATTCATGCCTGTTTTCTGTGTAACTCTGTAACCTTCTAGACTAGAACTCAGTCTCATGAAAGTCCAGCCCTATGTAGAACCATAACTCTATTGGATATGGTTCACCAACTGCTGCGAGAGTAGGCAGCTTGTCAATGCTCTCATTTGCCCACATCCTTTTGGAGTTCATCGTGAGAATTGATCGCTTCGAATTGAATTTTGCCGAAGGCCCCTCTCCAGATTCTTGAGTATTGTAATCCCCGTTATCAATCAATGCAAATAAACAGTCGAAATTGTTCGACGTATGTCTCTGATACCTGAAATTGTGCACTCATTTTGTTCTTCGATTAGGTTATTTATTTACTGAATTGGACTACAATTTGATTTGATCAACTGTACGCAAAATGGCTATGAGATTCACCAATGCCTAAAGACGCTTAAAAATAGAGCATTTAAGTAATTGAAGTGTTGAAATTTATGTAAAAGGAAGTACTTATCTAGTGTTAGTTTATGGGGAAAAATCTCAAACTAGCCTGCGTTGGGTGGCTTGTATATAACTAGTCATATATAATCATAAATATTTTATAATCTCAATTGTGGTTTTATATGTATTGGACTATCCAATTTGAGGAGAAAACCAACCGCCTATCATGGGAATTTTACAAAACTGTGTAATTTGAGAATAAAACCGATCCCTTGTTTAAGTGACGATTTCGGAGACATTTTGTCTTCAAATTGGACAAAACCCAATACAGAAATATGTAGAATCTATATAACTAGTTTTGATCCCCCAATCAATTCAAACCATTGCTTGGCAATTTTTCTACAAATATATCATCTCTGTTTTCATATTGCATTAAAGCAACTCATATTCGTATACTTGCTGCTGTCATTTTAATCTTTGATTGCCCCATTTTAAACTTATGGTTAGCAATTGTGTTAACAAATTGCCCATTCTTCACCTCTACACTTGAATCTGCACACACATTAACAACAATATATTCGAGGCAGGAATTGACAAAACTTCATTCTAATTATGCCTCAATACACCATAAATACAAGAATCAGCTACTCGAATATACGGGCCCCATTTGAGCCCGTTAAAATCAGATATTCAAATGGACGGACCCCATTTGAGACCGTTGTATCTCTAACAGTATCTCAAGTACGAAAGAGTGAGAGCACAGAATGGACCGCACCTTACTAGTTTCGGCTTTTAAGATGTTAAGATGCATAAAGATCATTGGGCAGCTACACTAGTTGTCTCCTTCTTATCAGTCGCACACCCCTCTGGAAGAACCGTGCCACCGATTCTAGTTGGAGGCCAATATCGAAATACCGACCTTCCAATTATGTTTCTTGCTGGAAGAGGGCCCCTAATAAAACATAACTAATTGCTAAATTTGCGAAATATATCAATCTCATTATACGAATGCAAGAAAATAACATTACCAGACGTGCGAGTCATAACTGTTATTCCGATTATCCCCCATGACAAAGACCGAGTTTTCTGGTACACGCTGCGAAAGAAGATGATGTTTTGGTAACGAGGATTTAACGTCTAACGCAGTAGAACTTAAAAAGACTAAAGCAATTTTAGGGGTGTTTTTGAAAGCTTAGATGAAGTTCTTTCAACTTCCGAATAGACAAAAAGCAATTTAGGGTATTTGTGGCCACCTGCTTGTGCTTTTTCTCAAGCTGAATAGAAGTATAGAACCAAACTAAAAGCTGAAGCAGGTGAGAGGGTGCTTTCCTCTGCTTATGATTAAATTTTTCAAATATTCTGACACTAACTTTTAAATTTATAAAGAAGTACTTTATATCTTAAATACTACCTACTTTTACTTGTACGTGATTGTTCCCGCAATCTCTAGTTTAATCACTTTCCTAAAAGTAAAAGCAAGGAAAAACACCCCTTTATTCATTTGCCAGAAGAGTTGAATAAGTGAAGACTGAACGTACAATTTGAGTCATTTCGTATTTTGGAGCTTCAAGAATATAGTCCTCGTTTCTGACAACCCCATTCACAATCAATTTCCCATTATGAACCTGCATCGCAAGAAACACATGAGTAGTTCAGAAGGATGAATCGGATATGGAGAGTTCCAAAAAGATTTCATTCTAGAACAAAAATCCATTTATTTCATCTATTCCATGACCGAAATAGGGGAGGATACACGATTTTGAATTAGAAGAGATTCAAGAAATGGCAGATCTATTCACTCTATCAATAACCGAGCCGGATCTGGTGCATCATAAGGGATTTGCCTATTCTATTGATTCCTACGGATTGGGTCAAAAACAATTCTTGAATAAAGCCAAGGATGAACCGAAGTTGTGAAACTTCAACTAACCAGAAGTGGGCGGGAGGGAGGGAGGGAGAGAGAGAGGAAAAGTTTAAAATTGCAGAAAACAAATAAATAAAGTATTATTGTGTATTTCCTCATTCAATCATTTAAAAGACATAGTACTGAATGTTAAAGAAAGAGAACTTGTTTACAACAAGATAAGCTAATATGAATTCCCGAAAAAGTGAATTGGGTACATATGTAGAGAAACACTGGATAGGACTTGAAAATTTTGTTATTACTAATTATCATGAAATGCACGCACAAAACAGTGATGAATATATCTATGTTCATACAAATAAACAGTCCAGTACAAGTTTATACGGGTTTTGATATGGTAAAGCTTCTGTCGTGCCTGCTACTTTAACAGATACTTCATAGAATGAATCACAAAAATCACACTCTAAATTCCATCACAAAAAAGGGGATATATTTGTTCGAATCTCACCTCTACGATGTCACCTTCTTTTGCAACTATTCGCTTAATAAAAACATCGTCATCTGTGTAGCCAACTTCTTGAAGCACGGGTGGGCTCTTAAAAATTACGATATCGTTTGGACAGGGCCTCCGAAAATAATATGAGACCTGTAAAATAAAGAATCACAACATACCCAGGCGGAATGTGACAAGAATCAGTGAGGTACTTCCATTAGCAAACATAGAGCAAAAGGAAGTCATTAATACAATGTGGATGATGCAAACTAATTTCTTGATGAAATTATGGTAGGCAGAATTTCAGGTATACAGACGAGATGGGTCCATACAACTAGGTGTTGACAGGTATTAATACCAAAATGTAGCAACGTGCGGAAGACTGGATGGAAATTTACTCATACATGAATATACAAAAAAAGAAAAGACTGAGATTTTCTCTTTACAGATTGATGCAATGATCCATCTAAACTTAATCAGCTCGAAAACAGGCAGTAACATAACTGACAACTCTTCCGCAGACCAGACAGAAGAGCAACCCCCCACCCCCACCCCCCCACCCCCACACACACACACAACACACACACACAAATGGAAAAGAATACATTTTATACATCGATTATACAGCATTTAGACTAACTAAACTTGGAGCTGCAAGTTGTAGGAACTAAACTAACAATCCATACATTATTTAAAAACAAACTTCAAGTTGTAAGAACAATACATTTTATACATTCTTTAAGAACTTGGAGCTGCAAGTTGCAAGTTGTAAGAAAAGTACACTTTATACATTATTTAACAGCTAAACTGCACGTTGCAAGAACAGCAATCTTGGAGCTACCAGCTTCTAGATGCGATAATGGCGAAATCATCTCTAGCGACGGACAAATACACACACACACACGTAAAATGAACTTTAAATGAATACGTAGAAGTGAAATGTCTTACAAGAAGCACTGAGAACACTAAAAACACGAAATTTAACAATTTAATTGAAAGAAATGTACCTTCTCAGCGACAATTCTATCTCCAACGTCAAAAGTGGGAAACATAGACAAAGAAGGGATAAATCTAGGCTCAGCCACAAAGGACCTAAAAGCCAGAGATATCGCCAACGCCGCAAGCACTGTTTTCGCATCGTCGGAATTGAAATTCAACCATTCCGGCAAAAGTCCACCATTCTCTTCCGCCTCGCCATCATCTCCGCCGCCGCCGCCGCCGCCACCTCCGTCGCCGGTGTTTAAGGTTGTCTTTGTTGCAGGAGCCTCCTTATCGGGAGCATTACAACGAAGGGGCTGAAATTGAGCTCTTCTAGGGTTTAGAAATGTAAAATTGTTTGAAGGATTGCGAGAATGGGGGCGGTTGAAATGGGTGGTGGGGGTGAAGCAGGAGGGCAATGGAGGGGATGACCTAATCTGTGCAGTTATCATTTGTTAATCTCTCTCTCTCTGTACTTGCTTTTCTTTGCTGATTGATGTTGAGTTGAAGATAGGAAACTGAAAGTTGATTTTGCAACCTAAACAGGAGGAATGGCAGAAGACTATAGTCTTTCTGAGCAGGATTAGAGGTGGAGCTGTTAAAATTGACCCGACCTGGCCATATGACTATTTAATCCGCTTATATTTAGATCATAGAATTTTAAGCTTAACATGTTCGATCCGATGAGTGATGGACGAATCTAAAAAATTATGTATATTTAAGAGGATGCGCTGGTGGATCAATAATTGTTGGTCTGATAAAATTGATCCCGACATATAGTCTTCACTCGATTGCCTGGGACTAGTAGGCTGAATTGTAAAGGTGACAAATTAGTCGGTCATATGTATTATCTCAATTTGCCCAACATTTTAGATATGCTGAAGTGCTGGACTATAAGATTTTTAGCTCAAGGTGTCTTCGAATCTAACAATTCAGATTTAATAGGCAAGACGTCCGACGGGTCACGAACTAATCTGAAAATTATAGTATAAGACATGTTGGCTTTACCCACTAATATTTGTCCGATAAATTTTTTTTGGACTTGATCTGACTCAACCTAACTTATAGCATTGTTCTAATAGGTTGAACCAGACTAATCCAAATTGCAACCTTTCAACAAGGATGTGTTGATTTTCTGAACTTCTTTTATTTAATTTGTTTAATAATTTGCTTATAAGATGTATTGTAATATGCTATAAAAATAAGAAACACAATAAACGCACACATGATCAAAACACCAACAAACAAGTAAACACAAAACCGATTTACTGTGATTCGACAAAAGAATGGCTACATCCACGGGAGGTGACCCTCACTATATTCTAGATTACAAGATCAAGACAGAAGTATTTCCCCTAGAGATGACTCACTGTAGAACTTCTTGCATCACTTGATTCCACTTGTTATCTCTCTCCTTTCTTACACGGTGATCGCAATTCCCAACTCTTTCTCTCTCTCTCTTGTTGTGTTGTCGAGAGAATGGTTGTGTGTTCTATGAGTACAAAGAATGAGCATCAAGTTATGTGATGCAACTGCCTAGCAACTCTATCAACAATCAGCTATACTCAACAAAATAAGAGAAAAACGGTTATAAAGACAATGGAAACATAACTAACACTCCATGCAAAATTATGCATCATGTGCCCTTCACACTTCTTCAATAACAATCGTTTTTTGTTGTTCCTCCGGAGTAGCAGCTGAATGTAGTGGCTATCATACATCAGCAATCTCCACCTTGCCAACCAATGAGCCAAGAGAACAATCATGATAGACTTCTCTCCAATCATGCCCCCATTACATGGCTCAATGTAGTCTCTTACATTGTAGTAACAGTTATCAACTCAAGACAATACCAAAGCTTATCAACAAGTAGTGTCTTAGTCAGCATATCTGTAGCATTGTCTTCAGTCCCAATCTTCACCACTTTCACTGACCTCTTTTCAATCACATCTCTTACAAAATGATGTCTTACATCAATGTGTTTGGATGCTCCATCCCTGCAGGGGCAGAGAACCCGTCGCTGCATGAAACACTTGATGTTTAGCAAGGTGTAATGCATTTTGTGAATCACATAATATTTTTACTACTTCTTGATCAACTCCAAACTCAGCTAAAATCCCCTTAACCATATGGCTTCCTTCATTGCCTCAATAAAAGTCATATACTATGCCTCTATAGTTGATAATGCCACAACATATTGCATCATAGATCTCGAGCTGATAGCAGATCCAAAAAAAGTGAAAATATAACTTGTCTGTTATTTTCTGGTGTCAAGATTGACATCATAGTTTGAGTCCACAAATCCCTTCAATACAACTTCTGAATCAGTTTTCTTTCTTTTGAACATGAGACCATTATCATATGCCCCTTTCAAATATCTCAGCACTCACTTGAGTGCCTCCCAATAACTCTTTCCTGGATTAGCCATGTACTTGCTCCCTACACTAATTGCATATGAAATTGTCAGTCTGGTACAAATCATGGTGTACATAATGATTCCAACTGCATTGGCATAAGGCACCTTTCTCATCTCTTCTACCTCAGAATCTATCTCTGGACTTTGTAACCCTATAAGCTTGGAATGTTGTGCTAATGGTACTGTTACAGTTCTAGCTTTCATGCATGTTAAACTTTTTCAGCACCTTGCTGATATAATCTCTTTGATTCAACCAAAGAATCCCTTTGGTTCTATCTCGTATAATGTCCATGGCAAGAATCCTACCAGCAACTCCCAAAACCTTCATTTCAAAAACAAATTGCAATTTTCTTTTGAGGTTATGGATTTCCTTATGATTCATGTTTGCCACAAGCATATCATCTACATATAGAAGTAGATTAGAGACTATTTTATCTCTAAACTTATTTAGATACACACATTCGTCATATCTACATCTCACATATCCAATTTTCTTCGTGTGATAGGCAAACTTGATATACCACTATCTTGAGTTTCGTTTCAGCCCATACAGTAACTTCTTCAATAAGCATATTATTCCCACGTTTTTAGGAAGTATAAATCCCTCAAGGTTGGGACATGTAAACGGCTTCCTTTAAACTTCCATGCAGAAAAACAGTTTTCACATCCAACTGTTCAAGTTCAAGGTTCAACTGAGCTACTAAGGCTAGAAGTATCCTAATAGAACGATGTTTCACAACAGGAGAGAACACCTCATTGTAGTCAATTTCTTCTTTTTGTGTAAAATCCTTTGCCACTAGTCTTGCTTTGAATCTTACTTGTATGCCTCTGTCACTTCAATCTCTTTTAAAGATCCACTTGCAACTCACAATTTTTTATGCACTGGTTTGTCAACCAGAATCCAAGTATTATTTCTTTCCAGAGAATCAAGTTCTTCCTGCATAGTAATCATCGACTTCTCCTTACTCAGCAAAATTCCTTGGTTCATGGAATTCATTTTCCTCAACAATTGTCAGTGTATATTCCAGTAAATATTCATTTCCATACCTAGTTGATGGCTTTAATGGGCTTCTCTCCCAATCTCTAACCAGTTGATAGTCTTCTAGACTATCTTCCTCACCGTCAGTTGTATTCTCTACTGGTGTGTGGTCTATCTCTTCTAAAGCTCCATTTGCTTCATCCCTGTTGAGCTCCACCTTGACAGATGACCTATTCAGTCTCATAGCACCATTGGTTTCATGGTTCAGTTGTCTTTATCCAGATATCCTTTCTTCATTGGAAGTTACTTCCCAACTCATTATAACCTTACTCATCCGTGGTTTAAAACACCACAATCTATATTCTTTAACCCCAGTTGGATATCCAAGCATGACACGCCTCGAGGCTCTTGCTGCAAGTTTATCTCGTTTATGGTGTGCAAAAGCTTGACAACCTTACACCCTCAACTGTGTGTAGCTTGGTGCAACACCACTTCATACTTCATCTTGTGGAGGATATTCAATGCAGAAGAGGGACTCTTGTTTATCAGATAACTTGTTGTATAAGCAGCTTCTGCACAAAAATTCTTAGGCACACCAGATCCAAGCAACATGCATCTCACCCTCTCTAGTTTTGTTCAATTCATCCTCTCAGGAATCCTATTTTGCTCGGGATTGCCTGGTATAGTTCTAGGTCTTTTAGTCCCATTTGCTTTGCAGAATTTCACGAAATCTTCTGAGAGATATTACAATCCATTGTCAATTCTTAAAGCACTTCAATACACTACTCTTCTTAGCACACCATTCCCGGAACTTCTCAAAAGCCTATGATTTGTTTTTTAGAATGTATATCCATAGTCTTCTCGTGTAATCATCAATGATGCTCAGAAAATATCTACCACCTCCCAAAGAACTCACTCTAGAAGGTCCATACAAGTCAGAACGAGCATACTCAAATGGTGACTTTGAGCAATGTTTTCCCACTAGAAAATAACTCTTATTGTTATTTCCCATGATACACATTTTACATTATTTTAGCCTGATAAAATTTTGAGCTAACCCGACATATAACGTTGGCCTGATAGACCGGACGAGCCGCCCTAATTGCCTTCTCTAATTGAGTGCACGCAAAATCATACCTCATAGGTAAATGTGGCAAAATCGGCCCGCCCTGTATTTTAGATGGTTGAGCCATAGAAATCTTGGTTCGAAGTATTATTTGGCCGGACAAGCCTCACCGACGGATCAAAAGCCCGAGCGATCACGAGCCGACCCAGTAATCTTAGTATATTATAGGGGAATAAACTAGACCGACAGACTGATTCTAGGCCCGGCTAAATTTTAGCCTGACCTGACCCGGAATATAACGTTGGTCCCTCGGACTGGGCAACCAAAATTGTAGCCTTCGTGGGGTAAAATGCAAAAACTAATTCCTAAGGGGATATTTGGTTTAAGTTTAAGTGAGTCGGGAAAAATCCTACCATTAAAATACTAGAATTTAAAAATAAAGGCGAATAATATGTTTTTGTAAGCTTGCATAAAATAGCATTGTAAGATGAAAAAGATTAGTAAATGTAATATCATATTTGTACGTAGTGATATAAAATAATAGGTAAAATTTATAGAATTAAAAAAATTGAATTTAAAATCTCAAAATAAATAAGAACTTAACATTTTAAATTGAAACCGTCCGATGCTAAGTAAAAAACAAATATGACTGAGACGCCGAAGTGAAATTTGGAAGGTCATCAGTGTCTTTTTCCTCCTCCCCCTCCTCGTGTGTGGCGCTATTCGATCAAATTAATTTGGGTCAACTCCGGCGACTTGGAATTTTCCGATGCGGGCTTCACCGCCATGACTCGCCGTGCCACCTTCCTAACCCTAAACCTCGCTTTGCTTTTCCTTATATTGTCCTTGATCGCCAACCATTTTCTCCAGCCCCGTAAGCAGAGCTATACTTCACCAGTCTCTACGTCTGCGAAGAATCACATAATCCGATTTTATCAATACAGGAAAGCAGAGGATCTGAAGGAGTATCTCCACCGCAATGTGAAATCAAACGGCTGGAAATGGGTGGAGAGGCACAACCCCGCCGCGAAGTTCCCCACGGATTTCGCCCTCGTGGCGATCGAGGAGGAGTTTCTGATTGGGGAGTTTGGGAAGCTGGAGCTGGTGAAGGATGTTTCGTTGGATTTGAGCTACCAAAGGGGGATTCTTCGCCAAAAATCTGTTGGAGCGTTTGTTGATGGGAAGAAGAGGCCCGGGAAGATTTTCACTGCCATGTCGTTTGGTGAACGGGACGCTGCCGTGGCCAATACTAGTGCTGCTAGGGTTAGCTGGGGGAGAAATTTGATGATGCAGGTCATTAATCGTTACTATTGTTATTAATTTTTGTGATCAAGGGTTACACATGTTTCTCTTAGCGTTGTGTTTCTTATCTTATCTTGTGCATTCATCAACTATTGGGATAGAAGACTGTGATTTTGATGTCATTGAGATTTTAACCACATTACTTCTGTGAATGTGAAGAAAACAAACATTCTTACCGATTAATTCGATAACTGAGTAATGTTTTCGAAGAAAATAAATGAGGGGGGCTTGACTTTGATCCATTAGGAGATTTATTCTTTAATTGTTTATTTTTTTTTTTTAAATTCAGTACTGAGCTTGCACTTCAGAAGGAGATGCAACACTGGATGGTGTAGATACATATATGTGTGTGTGTGGCTGTGATGGTTTAAAAATCCTGTTCGTTTTTCCCTCCATCTTCTTATGTCTGAAAATATAAAAAGGGTGAAGGTCCAGTAGGCCTATTTGTGGGTATTTTGGAGTAATAATTAGGGGAGGTAATATATATACTACAATGACGCATCCATTTGAACGAGATGATGTCTTTGTGGTCACATAGGACACAGCCTTCGGTTTAGGGTTAATTTCACTATTTATTTTCATTTAGTGCTCTTCTAAGTTAGAATTAATCTCAAGTACTCAGGACCACATACATGCTGTGCCCTCTCATAGCACCTTAAAAGTTTATCCTCAACCCTGGAACATGACTACAAGTGGTTAGCATCGATGAGGCTTCACCATCGCAGTCGTGTTTTATTCAAGTATTTGTGAAAGTGAGACGGCTTTAATATCCTCAATTTAGTACTGCAAATTGATGTAGCCGCTGCTTGCAGGATGTTATGATCGGAGACCTAGTGCTTAAGTGTGATTTCTGTGGGTATGTAAGATCAGTTATTCTGTAGTTTATAGTCTGCTATTCTGTAGTTTATAGTCTGCTGGCTGAACCTAGTTTCTTTCATCTGGTGCTTTCCTGGAAATTATCTTATTAGTATCTAGGTTATTAATGTGAACGAAAAAAATCCATCTAGCAGGTTGAGAACATGGTATTTGGGGTGGTAGAAGTTAAGGCCTCGGCGGTCTTCACCCTTGTGCCTTTTGGAAAGATATTTGATTGATGCAACTAAGTCATAAGCTAGGTTGAGAACATGATATTTGGGGTGGTAGAAGTTTGAATGGGGAATGTGATTGAGCTTATCTGTAGCAATTCTATTATCATGTTTATATACTTGGTGAATTTGCTTCCTATGAAAAGGATAAAAGAGAAAAATATAGAAAGAAAAAGGAGGACCTGGGAAGGGGAGAAGCTGAAGAAAAAGGATTAGATTAGAGAATTTGAAACTGATAGGAATAATCAGATATAGACAAAGAAGGAAAAATATATGATAGGTCATTTTTCCAAATTTTCTTCAAATGTACATATCATGTTTTACATACATTTTGATGTAATTTGAGCATAACCCAAAAATGTACGGAGAACAAAATGCACCTGGTATAATAATATGCCAACACTGACTCCCTCAACATTGATTTTGACATCTAGAATAACAATCCTACCTTGTACAATCCCAAAAGAAGGCATATACGTTCATAAGATTTTAGGATTTTCACTGTCAAGGATTTTACAATCCATATCTCCCCTGCCCCACTTAAGGTCACAAGAAACATAGCCTTATAGTCCTGTGCATCTGCCATTTAAAGTGATGTTGTACATTCTTATAAAAAATGTGATGTTGCACATGACAAGGACTCATTTGAAAATCACTGATTATTGATTATTGACCTGTAGTTTGTGTTGGAACTTGTAATTTAAATCCTAGAAACCCAAGAATGAATTCTTAGTAACCAGCATACACACTGTAAAATTGATATCTTTCAATACTCAAACTCTTTTTTTATATCTCAAAAGGTTTACAATCATTCATATATATAGAAGCCTAAAAATCCTTGGGCTGCTTCTAATAATAAATAAGCCATAAATCATAATTAAAATGGTCAAAAGAAAATCAGAGATGCATTGAATCAATTCAACATACATTGAATCAATTCAACTCTTGAATTTAGTTCAAATCTTGGTGCTTCGTTCTTCGTGCATAAACTTTGGTAATAGGTGGACTTGCCACCTTTGAAATCCTAACATCACTCCCCCCGTTGGTAAGAACCTTGTCCTCAAGGTTAATAGCTGGAAACTTGGCGCGTAAATCATCAACTAGCTCCCATGTTGCATCATCTTCGGACATGGAGGACCACTTGATCAGAGCTTCTAATGTCTATCTGCCTTTCGTGACTCGCCAACGATATTCAAGTACCTTTTCTGGTTGTAAAACAGGAACTCCATCTGTAGAATATGGAGGTAGTATAGTGCTGACATTTGGGGAGTCACCCACCGGGGTGTATCTTGGAGTCCGCCGGTAGTGCAAGTCGATATGCAACCCTTCCAATTCGTTCAATTACTTGAAAGGGACCAAAAAACTTGCTGGAAAGTTTTTGATTGATTCGCCGGAATACGGAGTGCTGCCTGTAGGGTTGTAGGCGGAGAAATACCCACTCTCCAGCTTCGAATTGCTCGACGCTTCATGTCAGCATGTTGACGCATTCTATTTTGAGCTGACTCCAAATTATACTTAAGCTCACGCAATAGATTATCTCTCTCCTGCAATTGCATGTCGACTTCGTGCACTGCTGTGGAACCGGGCTCGTGGATTGGAATTGGTGTTGCAGGTTTACCATAAATCACTTCAAATGGAGTCATGTCGATGGCGCTGTGGTACGTTGTATTGTACCAGTATTCTGCCCAGGCTAGATGTTTTTCCCATTCTTTTGGCTTATGGAAGCACATACATCGCAAATATTGCTCCAAACAACGGTTAACCACTTCTGTTTGCCCATCCGTTTGAGGATGGTATGATGAACTCATCTTCAACTCCGTTCCTTGTAATTTAAATAGCTCTTGCCAGAAGTTACTCAAAAATACTCGATCACGATCAGTGACTATGGATTTGGGCACCCCATGTAGTCGAACAATGTGTCGGATAAATAAGTCAGCCACACTCCGAGCTGTGTAAGGATGACTTAATGCCACAAAGTGAGCATATTTGGAGAGTCGATCTACCACCACCATGATAACATCTTTGCCATTGGATCGCGGAAGCCCCGTGATGAAATCCATGGATATTTCAGTCCACACTTGTTCTGGATTAGGGAGAGGAGCCAATAAACCAGCTGGGTGCCGACTCTCGGTTTTGTTCCGTTGGCATGAATCACAAGCCTGTATAAATTGAACCACATCTTTTCGTAAGCCCGTCCATTCGAACAGCCTGTTCAATCTCTTGTAGGTTCTTAAAATTCCCGAATGGCCTCCGAAGGCTGAAGCATGAAAATCTTTTATGAGACGAGTGCGTAATTCACCACTTGGAACCCAAACACGCCCATTTTGTGCCAAACAGCCATTACGGATCTCCCAACCTTTGTTTTCACAAACCCCATTACGCACCTGTACTAAAATCGGTCCCATCTCCGTATCAGCTGCGGTGGCGGTGGCTATTTCTTCCCAAATCCCTGTAGTAGGGGAGGAAATAGCTAAAGTATGCAGATTCTCAGTAGCTATCCGTCGGGATAAGGCATCGGCGGCACTATTTTCTTTCCCTGGTCGGTACATGATCTCGTAGTCGAACCCGACCAGCTTTGCTATCCATTTTTGTTGCTCGGGAGTGGTAATACGCTGTTCTAATAAGAATCGGAGACTCCTTTGATCAGTGACAATTTTGAACCTTCGCCCTACTAGATATGGCCGCCACGTCCGGATGGCCTCGAGAATTGCGAGCATCTCCTTTTCATAAATGGACCATGATTGCTTCGAGGCCGCAATTCCCTTGCTCATGTAGGCAATCGGCCTGCCCTGTTGTGATAGTACAGCCCCTATCCCGAAGCTGGAAGCATCCGTTTCGATAACAAAGTCATCATTGAAGTTTGGTAGTGCAAGGACAGGGGTCGAACTCATGGCTGCTTTGAGTTTCTCGAATGCACTTTGGGCTTCATCTGACCATTGAAACTTGTTCTTTTTGGTAAGATTGTGTAATGGGCGAGCAATCTCACCAAACTTAGCACAAAACTTGCGATAGTACCCGGCAAGTCCCAAGAAACCCCGCAATTCAGTGACATTGTTAGGTACTGGCCAATTAATGACTGCTTCAATCTTACGAGGGTCAACACGCACTCCCTGATGTGAAATATAATGTCCCAAATATTCAACTTCTAAAACTCCAAAGAAGCATTTAGAAGGGTTTATCACGAACTGGTTTTCCTTGAGAACTGTTAAGGTGACTCGTAAATGGCTCAAATGCTCCTCCCAACTCGTACTATAGACTAGAATATCATCGAAAAAAACGAGAACGAACCTCCTTAGATATGGTCGGAACATGTGGTTCATGATGGCCTGGAATGTTGATGGTGCGTTGCTTAGTCCGAACGGCATGATCAGATATTCGAAATGGCCATTGTGTGTACGAAAAGCTGTTTTGTGCACGTCGTCTGGATGCATCCGTATTTGGTGGTAGCCTGCTTTTAGATCTAACTTTGAGAAGAATAAGGCACCATGCAATTCATCGAGCATGTCTTCCACGGTTGGAATGGGAAAACGATCCTTTACCGTTGCTGCATTGAGAGCACGGTAGTTGGTGCAAAATCGCCATGTGGCGTCTTTTTTCTTGACCAACAGTACTGGAGATGAGAATGGGCTGGTGCTGTGTCTGATCAACCCTGCTCCTAGCATTTCTTCGACTTGCCGTTCTATCTCGTCCTTTTGAAAGTGAGCGTAGCGATATGGGGCTACATTCACTACCTTGCTCTCATCTACCAGCCGAATACGATGGTCGAAGTCTCGTCGTGGTGGTAGGCTGTTGGTTGCTGTGGTAACTTCTTTAAATTCTGTTAGCAGCTGCTCTATGGCCCCCAATTTATCTGTCTCTTCTAGCTTCTGTCGACTATTAACCTCGGGTGAGGATAATAAGTAGAACTCAGATCCGCTGGCCCACTCTTTATGCATTTGTTCGCATTCCATCGTTTTGGGCGGTGTAAAACCAATTGCCTTCAATAGAAACATTCCATTATTACACCGAACGTTTAATGATAATTCACGACAATCCATCATTAATGGGCTCACTGCCTCCAGCCAAGGCATTCCCAAGATAACATTCATATTTGGTGAAAGAATCCCATACAAATTTACCACAAACTTCAGCCCCTGAATCATAATTGGAATATTCTCATATCGAGCTCCGCATTCTATGGATCGGCCTCCCCCCGTGCCTATGCTAAAGGGCTTGATTGCACGACCACCGGGTAGTCTCAGCCCTCTCGCTATTTCCTCCGAAATAAAATTTAAGGAAGCCCCACTATCCACCAGTACGAGTAAGGTATGACAACCAATATTCCCATGGAATTTGAGAGACTTACTTCCTTCACCTTGAAGGGTGTGAAGGGATGCGTTATGGGTAGAACTCGGTTTGCCGACTAGTAGGTTCAAATCGATTGTCTTGTCGCCGACAAGCCCCCCTTCTTCCTTATCGTAATGAGGTTTTTCCTCCTCTGCTTCTTGCTGGTCGTAATCCACAATCATACACATAAACTTGGCATTTGGACAGTTGTGATTCCACGAGTATTTCTCGTTACATGTGAAGCACAGTCCGGCTTGCCGTCTGCGATTTATCTCCTCGCTCTAGAGTTGGGTGCGACCCTTACTTAGTGTGTTGGGAATCGTATTTGAGGCCTTGTTCGTTGTTGAAGATGTTGAACCTTACAAGTTCTGGTTTTAAACCTGCCATAAATGTGCCGAGTAAGGCGCTTTGTGGCCAATGTGGAACCCGATTTGCTGCTTTCTCAAATTCTCTCAAAAAATCGCGAAAACTGTCAGTTTGTTTGAGTTTACTCAACGTCTCATTTGCATCTTCAACTTCAGAATTTCCGAACCGAATGAGCAGACCCTCTTTAAATTTGTCCCATGAAATCACGCGCATCTCGCTGTTTAGTTCGAACCAGCGCCACCATTGACGCGCATCCCCATACAAATAATAAGACGCTATTTTTACACAGTCCCTTTCCCTTATTTCCTTCAACTCAAAGTACTGCTCTGCCCTGTCGAGCCAGTTGATGGGGTCTTCTCCCTCAAATTTGGGAAATTCCATCTTAATTTCTTTAGCTCGATGATCTCGAGGTCTTTCGACGCGTCGGCTTATCACCGATCTTCTCGATTCTGTATCGGAGTCGTCTGATTGATCATCCTCATTTTCCTCGTTAAACTCTGATCCGTCTCTATGGAAGGGATCATGTTGCGTTGCAAAGGGGTTGTAGCCTTCCTCGTCATCTTCTTCTCGGGGGTCATAGGCGAAACGCCCACCACGGCCCTGATAGTTATCTCCCACATTTCTTCTGATTTCGCTTCTTTCCTGTTGCCGCCGCTGGAAACGGCGTTGTCCCTGTTCTGTGGTAATTCTCCCGGATTGTTGCCCCCCTCATCGTTCCCGATGTCTTCCTTCGTTGGAATTTCTGTCAGCTTGGCTCCCGCGCTGCAGTGACTGCACCGCTTCACACAACTGAGCGATGGAATTCTCAAGTTGGGTGAACCTTTGCTTGTTGGACACCAGGGTTGCGGAAGTCGTATGGAAACTGGCTCTGATACCAATTGTTGGAACTTGTAATTTAAATCCTAGAAACCCAAGAATGAATTCTTAGATTACCCTAGTAACCAGCATACACACTGTATTGATATCTTTCAATACTCAAACTCTTTTTTAATATCTCAAAAGGTTTACAATCATTCATATATATAGAAGCATAAAAATCCTTGGGCTGCTTCTAATAATAAATAAGCCATAAATCATAATTAAAATGGTCAAAAGAAAATCAGAGATGCATTGAATCAATTCAACTCTTGAATTTAGTTCAAATCTTGGTGCTTCGTTCTTCGTGCATAACCTTTGGTAATAGGTGGACTTGCCACCTTTGAAATCCTAACAGTTTGAGGAGTGACTTGATTTCTGACTCCTGTGCATCTATAGATGAGCAGACAATCTTTATTTTTAGTTACATTAGCGATTCTAGTTGTCGATTAGATCTTATCATTTTCTACATATGCTCCGGACTAAAGTTTCAGTAGGTGATCTAGTGATTTTGAGATGATGAAAAATGAGATTATTGGAGAAGTTACTCTTTCAGAAATCTGCAAGTGTTGAAAATGCTTTTGCAACATAATTTTTCAGTTAAATAGTTCAAGATATCCCTGGCGTGGTCTTGACTGGATATTTCTCTAATTAGTTGTTTGTGTAGTTCGTCCATAGTTAATTAGCATGCATTTGTCTATTTAGAGGCAATTTCAATTGACGGCCATAAATTTTCCTGTTTTGAGATTTCATGGAATACTTAGCCTCTAGCGGTTTGACCTACATATGCACTTAAGTTCAATTCTGTAAGGTTTATATTGCATATTATAAATACATATAAAACCTGTTTAACCGACTTCAAAATTACAAATGTGTTGAGGCCTTCACTGGGTCTCTGTTACATCCATTGTCCTGTGATCTTATATTCAGTTCTGCTCTATTTTTGCAGAAATCTCAAGTTACCTCCTTGTTTGGAGCAGAGGCCCTCTGGTCTAAAGGGCATACTGGTGCAAAAGTGAAAATGGCTATTTTTGATACAGGAATTCGTGAAAATCATCCGCATTTTCGTAATATTAAGGTAAGTGTTTGCTGAGAGGAGAAGTTGTCATGAGGTGGTTCCCTTTTTTCTTTCTTCTGGTTTTGTAGTTGGTAACTGCTTAACTATTATCAGGAACGCACTAATTGGACCAATGAAGATACATTAAATGACAATCTTGGACATGGTACATTTGTGGCTGGTGTTATTGCTGGTCAAGATGCAGAATGTCTTGGCTTTGCTCCAGACACTGAGATCTATGCTTTTCGGGTGTTTACTGATGCACAGGTAATACTTATAGTTTCTATGTGACTTGCTAATGCTTAAAATTTGTAGTTCTAGCATCAGATTTAAGGTCCTACGCCCAACCAGTTTAGCTCTTTTGCAACTAAATCGGACTATGATTTAGGTATCTACAATCCTTACATTAAATGCAAATTTTGTTTAGGTTGTTTGATGAAAAGAATTTTTTGCTTTGTACTCTTTCTTCTGGAAGATTCTAGAGAACTTTCTGTATTGACTTCGGCAAAGGCTTTAACTGCGTTATAAAATTTGGAGCACCGAAGAGCATTAAGACTTGATCGTGACAACTATGAGAGTGCTTCTCAAGCTACATTCTGTGAAAAGCAACCAAGTTTTGGTAGAGGAAGGAAACAACGAAATAAAATAAATTTTTAAGATGGAGATGCCACAAAAGATGAGGCATGTAATGAGTATAATTCATAGCAAGGAAAGAAATCACAGGATACTGAATATATGACTAGCAGAATATACTGAAAATTATTGACTGCTCAAATTGAAAAAAAAAAAAAGGTTAGATAATCCACCCCCACCACATCCCCTAGTGTGTGATTCGTCTTTTATTGTGTGTGTGTTTGTGGCCACTTGCTATGGTGAAACCATACTAAAGAAGCTTAGTTAAATGTTAGTGGTTCTACTATTTGACAACAGCAGAAGGAATTTTGGAATTTCTTAAATGGCAAAGTGACAGAAGGAAAATTTTCTATGGAAATAAATTGATCATAAGATGCTTGAAAACAAACAGATGTGTTGCCATCATAACCATAGATTACGTATAGGTTCTCGACTGGAAACATTAGAAATAAAGAGGCTCTTGGTTATGGTATGTGTTGAAATCAAACTGAAAGGATTAAAGAGTTTTACGTACTTTGTGAGCTATTTTACTTAGTTGTCAACTGTGGGATAATTTTTCTTCACTATTTGATCAATTTAAAAGAAAAGTTAACTGATCTAGTGGACTACACCAGTTTGGTATTTTCTATGTACAAGTCTCTTGCAACTGAGTGAATGCCTGTAATTTGTTATGTTTGATTGCATCATGTTCTTCAATTAGCCCTTATCATATGAAGAAAAAAAATGCAAAATGCAGAATGTTTAAAGGTCAAACATATCCATTGGGGTTCAGCAGTCTTCTACACATATTTTCTTTTCTTCCCTTACCTGAATATATTTAGCAAGTTTATGAGGAACTTCTTCTCAGCTTATTGCAGGTTTCTTACACATCATGGTTTCTTGATGCATTCAACTATGCTATTGCAACCAAGATGGACGTGCTGAATTTGAGCATTGGTGGTCCTGATTATCTCGATCTTCCGTTTGTTGAGAAGGTGCGACAGCGACCTTGGGGTCTGCCATTAAAATTCCTTGCATTTGATGACTTCAATAGCAACATGTGTGCATGGTATATATCTTGTTGGCTATACATCCTTTAGTCTGTGCATCTCGTGGTGAACCTTACAATCTGCGGTGTTTCTAGCTGCTTCTAGTCAAGAACCAGTGTTTCATTTTCTGAAAGTAAAGGACTAATGCTAATATATCATATATGAAAGGGAACTCTATATGTTTCATATCTATTTTCTCCCTTCAAATAAATCTTTATCCTGAGATAGATAGGTAATAGGTAATTTCGACCCCAGATGTCGATTTTTCCTTTTTCTTTCTTTTTATCGTTGAATGTGAGTGGAATTAAATTATGGAGGATTATATGGAGGTGCACGGGAGACTGGCTGGCAAATAAAGAGTTTATTATCTGTGAGGAGGATTTTACACTGTTTCCTTCTGTTGTAGCTCCTAGGGTGACAAGAGTTATTTTATATTTTTCTTCTCTTCTTCACTAATCACGCTATAAATATATTTCAGAACCTTTGACTTATGGTTATCCAACTTGTTGAAGTGTATTTATGGCATGTTTCCTTTTTCTACCAGGTTTGGGAAATCACAGCAAATAATATTATCATGGTGTCGGCAATTGGAAACGATGGACCGTTATATGGAACTTTGAACAACCCAGCAGATCAAAGTGATGTTATTGGTGTGGGTGGTATTGATTACAGTGATCACATAGCATCATTTTCATCACGTGGCATGAGTACTTGGGAGATTCCTCACGGGTAATGCATTGACATTGCAACTAATTTTATCTATACACTGGGAACTTTGTTCTCTACTTCCTGATTTTTTTCTTAGTTAGAAGGTAATTATGTGAGCTAGTTCATAGAAATTGATTGTTTTGTTATATAAATGCTTTAATTGCCATCTGTCTTAGTAGCAGTGTGATGATCATTAAAATCTTGTTCACTATGCATCTGAACCTGAAAATCTTGCCACATGCATGAACGTGACTGTTGGCACATTGTCACTTTTATGAAAAATGATTGCAAGCTTTGTTGTTTTCCTTCTGAATTGAGCTACTTGCGGTTATATTTTATTTTTTTATAAAATAATTGTAAATTATATTGAAACCAACAATCTGTTTTGATCTGCTTGATTATGTTCTTGTTGCCCCCTTTGCAAAAGATAAAACTTCATAATCAACTGGAAACATAACTGTAGGAAGAGATCGTAGTTGTGAAAAACTCAACTGCCCTAAATTTTGCCTTGATATATTTCTACAATCATGTTGACTTTGTTTGACAGGTATGGTCGTGTGAAGCCTGATGTTGTTGCTTATGGACGGGAGATTATGGGATCCAAGATTAGTACAGGTTGTAAAAGCTTATCAGGAACCAGCGTGGCAAGTCCGGTGGTTGCTGGAATAGTTTGCCTTCTCGTTAGCGTAATTCCTGAGAACAGCAGAAAAGAGATTTTAAATCCTGCCAGTATGAAACAAGCACTTGTTGAAGGGGCTTCAAAGCTCTCTGGTCCAAACATGTACGAGCAGGGAGCAGGCAGGGTTGATCTGTGAGTATTCTTGAGTTGGTTTTTAGTAAGGTACAATTTCTTAACTAAATATTGATTGTAATATTGAAATATCAGATTGGAATCTTATGAAATTTTGAAGAGCTATAAACCTCGAGCAAGCATATTCCCTAGTGTCCTTGACTATATGGATTGCCCCTATTCGTGGCCTTTTTGCCGTCAACCATTGTATGCAGGGGCAATGCCTGTGATCTTCAATGTCACCATTTTGAATGGAATGGGTGTAATTGGTTATTTGGATGGCCCACCAGTATGGCTTCCTGACAGTGAAGAAGGCAATCTTCTGAGCGTTCACTTTACGTATTCAGATGTTATTTGGCCATGGACTGGCTATATGGCTCTTCACTTGCAAATCAAAGAGGAAGGGGTGCATTTTTCTGGTGAAATACAGGGCAATGTAACTGTTAATGTTTACAGCCCCCCATCTCAAGGTGAAAAAAACCCTCGTAGAAGTAGCTGCACTCTTCGCCTGAAACTAAAAGTTGTTCCTACGCCTCAAAGATCACAGAGGGTCTTGTGGGATCAATTTCATAGTATCAAATACCCACCTGGTTATATCCCAAGAGATTCTTTGGATGTTAGAAATGACATCCTTGACTGGCACGGGGACCACTTGCATACGAACTTCCATATCATGTTTAACATGCTGAGGGATGCTGGATATTACGTGGAAACTCTCGGTTCGCCCTTTACTTGCTTTGATGCTAACCGGTACGGGACACTTCTGCTGGTAGATCTCGAAGATGAGTACTTCCCTGAAGAAGTGAATAAACTGAAAGATGATGTCATTTTTAATGGGCTAGGTCTTGCAGTTTTTGCTGATTGGTACAATGTGGATTCAATGATGAAAATGAAGTTTTTTGATGATAATACAAGAAGCTGGTGGACCCCTGTCACTGGGGGTGCTAATATACCTGCTCTGAATGACCTCTTGATGCCATTTGGAATAGCTTTTGGAGACAAGATCCTAAATGGGGATTTTGTCATCAATGGAGAGCAGAGCAGATATGCATCGGGAACCGATGTTGTGAAATTCCCTCAAGGCGGATACTTGCACCGCTTTCCTTTCCTTGATACTTCGGAAAGTGGTGCTACTCAGAATGTGCTATTATCCGGCATGAGCAAGGTCAGTCTTCCTGTTTTGCTGCAGTCTTACCTTACGACATCAAATATAACGAATAACGGGATGTGGTCCTTTCTATTATGTTTTAATGAATGTTATTTTAGCATTAATATATATGTTCCGTTGATTGTGACACCATATTCTGATGAGCATAATTATATACTTCCTCCATCTCATAATGAGAGTCCTATTTTAGAAGTCAATGTCTCGTTTAATTAAGTCCAAGTAAAAAGTTGAAAATTTTAATTTTACTAATACGCTTGAGTAAGCCAAATAAACAATAAAATAAGTCGTTTAAGTGTCTCTAGTTTTTAGAGTGTTTTACCTGCATCTAGTTGACCGATAATAAAAAAAGTTGTACCTCTGTGGAACGTGACTCGTTATGGGAGGGAGATAGTATGATCATACTGCCTGCCACTATCTTTGGATTGCTATTAAGGGTTTCTCTCTTACTTTATCTACGAACATGGTCATGAATTGTGAAGTGCATTCTGTTCCTTGAATTCTTGAATAAAAAAGCAGTATCATCGTTGTGACTCTAAGTATGGGTTCTGATGAACACAGGCTGATTCCCCTATCTTCGGTCTTATGGAGGCTGGTGAAGGGCGAATCACCGTCTATGGAGACTCCAACTGTCTGGATAGCAGCCATATGGTGACGAATTGCTATTGGCTCCTCAAGAAAATTCTAGATTTTACTTCAAGGAACATTAGAGATCCTGTGCTTTTCGCAGATTCAACCAGACTAGATAAAGTGCTGCACCTCGACAATAATCAGCTACCTTCCCGTAGAAAAGATGTGAATTTCTCGATTTACTCTGGAGTCGTCGGTAAGGAGTTGATCTGTGGGAGTGACTCGAGGTTTGAGGTATGGGGGACAAAGGGGTACGACTTAAATGTCAGGGGAAGAAACCGAAGATTGCCTGGCTATACCGCCATTGATCTGGGCAGAGGTTTGAACTCGTCTAGTATGGAGGTTCCTGTTAAGAAATTCAAGACGGTGAAGAGAGATGATAATTCGTTGGGGAATAAGTACCTCGGCTACTTATACGGAGACGATGTAAGCAACAAATCCACTCTTTGACGTTATTTGTTGTTTACTTCTCGTACTACCATTAACTGCTCTCCATCTTATGTATAAGGGGTGTTCCCAAACCCTTATGGAGGGGGTGTTTGCAAACGCTTAAATTAAGTACTTTTGAGTTTTTAGCTTAAAAGGAGCTGAAAATAGTGTTTGCAAATGACAGCTTCTCCCCTAATCACTTTTTTTTCCAAACATAGTGATATAGAGTGTGTGTGAACTCTAAAAGCTGGTTGTCAGAATCAGTTTTATACTATTTTTACAAGTAGCAAAATGTCTGCTTATACTAATTCTAGGGCTTTTTTTTTTAACAAACTGGTGCTAACTTTTGATTTTCCTACAAAAATCAAAAGCAAAATCCATTGCAAACACCCGCGACTCTAAGGGCTAATGTGGGTTTTAATGCAATTTCAGATGCAGCTTGATTTTCCAGAATTAGTTGCGAGCCACTGGCTTTTACCTGCTGTTGTTGCAGTTTCCGGTAAGGGATGAGACGAGATTTTTCGTGTGAGTTTGTTATGTATTGTGTTATAACTTATTCATGACTAACTATGATTTGCAGGCTTTCTCCTGCTATGGAGTTTTTGGAAAATTCGACAGAAGCGTCGAAGGAGAAGGAAAGCTTTTAGCCGTTCTGCTAACCCTTAAATTTTGGCAAAGCTAATTATGTATCTACTTTGATAGTTCAAATTCTCAATATTTTTATCATTAGTATCAGTTTTTCTTTTCAAAATCTTGTTTTTCTGTGCCCCTTCTGTCCAGCTGAGATTTTCATATTTGAATTCTCAATTTACAAGGAAGGGAAAATTGATCCAAATATCTTTCTTAAATTTGCTTACTTGGTTTAAATGTCCTTTAGAACTTTTAACTTGTGTTGTAACTTCTTTCTTAGAAGCATTCTATATGGAAAGAGCATTTTAATCAAGTAGGCAACGTTAACAAATACTTGGATCAATTTTCCCTTACAAGGGAACTATATATGAAATTTAATTTGGATCGAAGGATTCGGAGTTGTCAACTTGGAATGGTTAATAGCATTATCAGTTGTCATGGGTGGGATTGGGTTGGATTTTTTGGATTTTTTGGGTGTACACGTTGGGTTGGGTTTTGTTTTAAAATTACTTTTTTATGATTGAGTGATTTTTTGCTCCTTTAAAATTGTTGAAAGAGATATGGGGTTATAGTTAGTTTGTTGAGATAGTATACCCAAAAAACCCGACCCGATCTTAACCCAACCCAACCCGACTTTAGTCTAATACCCTAATACCTGACGGACTATAAAAATCCAACCCGATCTAATTGTCCACCCCAAGTCTGGATGTAGAGATGACGATGAGGCGTAGCAGGAACATAGTTGTGTATTTGAAAGAATGACCTTTTGACAACATCAAAATAATATATTATTGTTGGTTGATTGTTGTGGTTAAATTTTTTTATTTTCAGTGTGGGTTGGTGATACAGAAGAAGAATACTATTAAGAGAAGTACGAAAGGATTCACTAAATCTTGGGATTATCGAACTATTCAAAAAACCAAATCAAAAGCATACTAAACCAAAAAAAACCATTTAATATCGATGTTTTCGAACTGAACTATACTGAAAAAATTATGCTACGGTTCCCTACGGAGGATCATACCGATCTGGTTTGAGTCGTTCCAAACCGAATACCAAGATTGAAAAGGTTCAGCATGAAATTCTAACATTGATATCTCCAACTTGCTAGTAATAGCAACAGAAATCACTTGAAGTTAAGCATCTGTACAATCTAAAAGCCCACATATCGACAAGGTTAATCAAACTATATTTATACATTTGTTATACCAGCTTTGTTGGTAGATAAATACATTTAATTTAATAAATAATGGAATATTACAACATGCTAACTATATTACAACATAGAATGCCTCTACAAATGAGAAGAAGCATCATAAAATCATGTCAGTGCAAATTAGTAGTACTAGTCGTACTTGATAAGATGATGAAAGCGCAGACGACCGAGAGTGAGAAGACGGAGATCCACGTGTTCTCTGTGTACGTCTCCATCGCATCCGTGAATGATAGACGCGTTCGACTTTCAGCCCAGTTCCGGAGCCTATCTGCCTCTGCGGCATATAGTGCCCGTCCCTGAAACATTCACCAGTCGGTCATTACAGATAATCCAATTTGTTGGAAAATTGTATAGTAATTTACCCCAGTTTGGGGTAATATTAACTGCGGCACCCATTTCAACTGAGGACGATAAATGTAAACAATGTTAGAAACGATATAAATATTGGCAGAATTTCAATCGAAGGCCTTAATTTTAGAAAGTGTCTCAATTAGGGGCCAAAATTGAAGGTTCTCAATTCAGGACCTTAACGTTGAGTTTTCTCAATTAGGGACCTAGATATTGAATATTATTCTCAATTCATGGCTTACATCTTTAAAAGTAGGAAATAGTTCGATGTACAAAAAATTTAGTACAGAGTATATTGAGATTTTCGATATATCATACTGAACCTTTCGTGCATTGGATAATATTATTCGATGTACAGAATATTCAGTACGGAGAATTTTGAGATTTTCGATATATCGTACTGAACCTTCGTGCATTGGGTAATATTTCCTACTTTCCAAGACCTAAGCCTGAATTGAGAATAAAATTCAATCTAGTGAAATACTCCCATAATATTTGTAAAAAAGAGTAGGGTTGGAAGGTGAGGAGGCGAATCTGTTATAAGAAACTGTGTTCACACAGGCCCCAATTTCCTTGTCATCTTCAACACAATTGAATTGCAAGCGACAAACACAGATCTACTGTTGAGTACTTGATATTTCAAAACGATTCCAGATCCAGAAAAACACAAAAAAGCAGAACATTGTGTCATGTTTTGTTACCGAAAACCCCAAAAAAGGAAATGGAAAGGTACCTGGTCATCAAACCAGCGACCTCGCCTAAGCCATGCAGTGACTAGAGCAAGTAAAATCCTTGGAGGAGTCAAATAGTTAATGGCCTTTCCACTCCCCTTTACGACTCTCATTCGTGGAACTAAGGTTCTAGCAACCGTCTCAGGAAGCTCACAGATAATATTGAACATCTGCTTGTTTTTGACACTCGAACCACTGCAATGAACAGAATCATTTATTTAGTCAACAAACGGTTCCACTTTTCATTGTCTGGAACGAGATTATCCCAAATGAAACTACTCTAATCAATAAAAATCTATAACTTATTGAAAGAGGAAGATAACACTAGTGTAAAGAAACAACTTCAAATTATCTTTGTGCCCTAGGGTCGGAGTTTTTCGGTGGTCGGGTTTCTTTCGGGTACCCTATTTTAACAAAACTAACCATAATTTTACACATATTTCAACAATCTAAAAGAAGTAAAAAAAAAAAAGATTCATTCATAAAATTAACTTTGAGAAAACACAGACCCGATCCGACGGGTACCCCTCGGGGTCAGGTACCCGCGGGAGCGGGTGCCAGAAAAATCGGGTTAAAGTTGGGGTATTTTTATCGGGTACCCAACCCGAAAACCGACCCGATCTCACCCTTACTTATGTCTCAACACCCCCCCCCCCCCACCCACCCCACATCACCTTAACTCTTTCATCAGGATAGAAATTGGTTCAATAAGGTTGATAGTGTCAAATCAATAAACCAATCACATAGCAGCCATTTTTGAGCACATGGTCTAGTTGAGGCCCGCAGTTGATAATAGTGGCTCCTAAATTCGAGGTAAGATTGAGGTGGAAACATTACTATTTTGCATTATGTTGCTAATACTCCTAAATTCAATAATCATTTTATCATTTGAAGGGCAACCATATCCTAATTAGAACCACATATGAAGGTATTTGATTTTAAATATATAAGTTCCACTTGACAGACTAGTCCATCCAACTTACATACCATGTTTAAAATTCAGGGATTTAAACAATCAGATACCTTAATAGCAAGTCTGTCAGGACCATGCCGGGAGAGGCTGTGTGGACACCAACTTTTGATCTTCTGCTCTCCTTCAGAAGCGATGACTGAAGTTGCCTAAGACCACATTTTGTCGAACCATAGCTGTATTTTAAAAAAACACAGAACATTGAAATATCACAACTTCCAGTGGATGTAGCAGCAGACAGATCTATCACTCATCTAACTCGATTGAGTGGTTATTTGGAAGTAAAACAAAGGTCGCCACAATCGAGCTTACACAGCTGTTAGGGGAGTGCTAGACCCCCCAGATCCTGCACCATCCATGTTAAAAATATGACCCCCGTTTCTCTGACTGCTCATGAGTTGTAAAGCTTCACGAGTGCAAAGTATTGATCCAACCAGATTTGTAGATACAATCTGTCCATAATTTAATGAAATGTTGAGAGATCAGTATATTCTTTTTTTGGACAAGAAACAAAAGAACTTTGTTCATTATGCACAGAAGAACCCTCTGAATAGAAAATTATATAACCTTAATACAGTTTGCACAATGTAACCATTTTTGTATGTCATCTCCCTTGTGACAAATGTTCACGTTCGAATAGCCAAAAAATAAAAAAATCCATCATCAAATCAAATTTATCATTAAAGAGAGTTAATAAGGTCAAATTTCTGTAGATCTTCTCCCTGGCCTTTCACAGATGTGGTAACTTAGTTTCCGTTTGCTCTAGAGAAATACTGACATGTGAAAATAGCTGGAAATCAATGCCTTTTGACTTTTTATTTAATAAATGTGTGTATGGATAAGTGGTTACCAAGTATAAAACTGAGTAACGTAAATAGTAAGAGTTCTACTAACTTTAAAAGTAGCGGCATGCTTTAATTACGACGATAGAGCTAAAAATGGGCATTCAGCTATCATAAATTTTCAGAATGACGTGGAAAAAGTGAAAACAAAAATATCACATCTTTATTGGGTCACACAGATATGTTCTACAGTCATAAAATCAAAAAAGCCAACATGATTGGTTTTCAACAAATTGAGTACAAGATTGGAAAATCCTGCATACTTGCATCCTTGCACACATACTTGGTGTTTTATGCTTCGATTCAAATTCAACTTGTTACTTATTATCTCAGGTTGTCCTTGTGGATCTTCATATGTATTAGAGGCTCCCTGATGAAAGCTAAGATTGCATTTTGGATAAAATGGTTCGTAATGGAAGTATTTGACATGACAGCGTTTCAAATTTATCCAAATCCACCAAAATCTCTTGATCGTAGTTTAGACCTCTTACACTTTCATCAATGCAAG
The DNA here is from genome assembly GCA_958295605.1 of Ajuga chamaepitys. Classification (NCBI taxonomy): domain Eukaryota; kingdom Viridiplantae; phylum Streptophyta; class Magnoliopsida; order Lamiales; family Lamiaceae; genus Ajuga; species Ajuga chamaepitys. Next base: position 244,414 of record OY282505.1, on the reverse strand, counting down.
TGGTTGTGATGTTTCCTTTTTTTGATCTATTCATTGGCATTAAATAGTTGATTATCTAGCTATCTTAACTCCACACAGGTTTGAATATTCTTTTACTATTGCTTTATGCGCAAGATAAGTAGTAACAACTATTACAAATATTTACTGAATGTAATTTACCATCATTTCATAATGACCACACTGCAAAGACATAAGTAAGAAAGATTTGGTAGTTACATAAAAATCAACTGCAAACCATCCATTCTATTTGAAACCTAAAGATGCATACTTATTTCATTACGATGCTAACCTGTTGTATGTCATCATCAGTAAACTGCAGCAACGGCCTAAATCCCTTGTTAGTCCCAGCGTTGTTCACCTGTCCAAGGCGTAAAATAGACAAGTCAAGACAAATGATTCTGGTAAGATTCCGTGTTCATAAAAAAGACACTGCTACGCCAAATGAACAATGGTATGAATTGTAGGCAAGACTAGTGTTTGGACTTAAAATCTCACAGCAGTGACATATCACTGTCTAGGCATACTAGGTTTCTTGATTTCTGTCAATATTCTTGTTTAGTTAAATATATTATCTCCCAATAATATCAGTGTTCTTCTACTGTCAAATGAGAAATTATATCATAGAAACTGGAAGCATTTTACAAGTGTCGATTGAGGGGAAATATAATGGTCACTTAAAGATCAATTGCAAAAATGATATTAGCACCACACATGCCTCAAATTTGATTGCATGAGCAAGAAAAAAAGAGAAAGAAAAACGAAGAGAAGGGATTTGATTTTACCCAGATATCAATAGATCCAAGTTCACTAACAGCGAAGTTCGCCAACTTCCTAACATCTTCAGGATTAGAGACATCACACGGAATCCCCACAACTTTTGCATGCCTTAATTGTGATGAGCCACCTGTAGCAGTTATGACTTGCTTCAGATTTTCTGCTAGTTCTTTGACGGTCATGTCCACAGATTCAGAGCTGTCTCCATAAGGATCATTATAAAAATAGGCATCAAAATCAAGGAGGGAACATGCATATAATAGTATTAATAACATTAACAATGATAATAATTTACCTCCGAGAAGTAATGATGATCCTATCACCTGAAAGTAAAAACTCACGTGCTAAAGCTTTTCCGAGTCCTCGTGTACTGCACCAACAATGAATTGATGAAAATCTAAATCAAGTTTGAGCCCCTTATATAAATAGTTTACAAAGGTAAAAAATGAACAACTGACGAGAAGTATTTTAGATTGTCTCTAGAGTTCCTCAAAGGAAAAAAAAAAAAAAAAATCTTACTTAAATCCGACTAATGAGAGTGAACCATATCTTGCTTAATTTGCACAAGTAAAGTTAGAATCCTCGAGGAAGCTAGTACCTTCCAGTTATAACAACATTGCGAGGACCAGATCGACTGACTTCTTCCAATACCATGTTGGAACCAATCATTGTTCCAATTATGATCCCACCAAGCCAACTATACCAAACTAATGCATTCATTTGTTCATTACCCCCTGCAAATTATTTTCAGAAATTCAACCCTCAATAAGCAATTGCAGTGTCCAAAAAAATGACGAAATCATTACTTTACAAGAAAATGAATCACATATGCTAACCTGACAACTGAAATCCTATCAGCAGTATAACTCCAGTACTTAACATTGTCACAATATATCTTCCAACGTGCATAGAGAGCTGTCAAGAAAGAAGTGACGGTGCAATGATAAATCACTTCAGATAAATGTCGCAAACAAAAAAATGCGATAGTCAGAAAGGTGTGTCATGATGAAACTATTAGCTGAATGCTTCATAGGAATTACTTGGACTATACCGTTTAATAGAGTGCACATAGGCCAGAATGTTCGGGGACAAATCCAACTGATCATAAAACAAAACTATTTCAAAATAAAGGATGAAAAATGAGTTATCGTGGATCCTGATCAACACCAGTCATTGCACGTATAACATAAAGGAATAATGAGTTATACAACTATATAGTTTCAGTGAAGGGCATAATTAAGGTAGAAAACACAACTCACTGAATCACTTTAAGTTTTCTCCTAATGTCACCAAACACCATTTCGAAACACAACTCACTGAATCACGTCAAGTTTTTCCCAATTATCATGGAAAACATTTCGATTTCTATTTCGAAAGTTCCTAATTCTCCTGCTGCTTCAAAACTTTAAGAGAACTGGCAAATGGATAACTGTAAGTAAACAATTTATGCAACTGCAATCCACAGACAATCATATATCGACACGATGACCTTTAGATCTAACACATCAGTGTGCTTTCGACAAATATCTCATCAAATTTCATAAACAACACGTGTATAACGTAAATTACTCACAGAAAACAAAGTTTCTTCCAACTTCTCCAGAGCTTCTCGAAAGTTCCCTTGCGATCGCAAACTCGGCTTCGACACACTCCACACAGCATTTCTAACCGTACTCACAAATTTATTCACACTTCTTCTATCATTATAGCCACAATTCTCGTCCTCTCCCTCTCCAACTCCATTCCCCTCTTCTGACCTAAACGACCTGCATGTCCGATTCCAAGCTCTCCGTCGACCAACCGGACTCCATAACACACGGTGCCGCATAATCGGCGGCGGTTGGCCGGTCTGGTGGTGGCAATCTAGCGGAGGAAGGTGCAACTTCGCCACCGTCGCCATAATTATCGGTGTAACAAACGAGTAAATGTGATCTCAATCGGATTGAGAATTTTGAGAGTTATCTTCCAAGCTTTAAGGAAAGTTTCTAGAGAGAGAAAGAGCTAAATATCTGGAATAGGAGTAGAAGGTAAGTAATTAAGTGAAAGAGAAGAGTGTGAAGACCACACGTTACTGCAAAACATCATCTCCACGCTTCATCTCTAACGTGGCACTATTAACATCTACCAAAGTGGCGCATGTTAGCTAGGGGTCGTAATTCGATCTGCCCAATTTATCGAGCCAACACTACATATCGAGTTGGAGAAATTGATCCAAAATTTTATTGAACTTAGCTCTGTCCATTTTTTAAATATATTAAGATTTTCGAGTTAGTTCGTATTTTATTGATCTGTGCATTTATTGAGACGGTTCGATGAGTTGTCCAAATTTCTATAATTCAATCTAGTTACATTATCGGATAGATTGGACAACCCATCGAACCGAGCCAATATTGCCTAATGTTAGCTCTTCGGCGCATGTTACAATTGGTCTCATTGTCTTTTATTCTTTTCCTTTTTTGCCACAATAAACTTATTATATATGCCACATTTATAAATTAAGAAAAAACAAAGGAACATAGTTAAGAATTCATGAGTAAAATTTTGTATATTTTGTATTAGTGATTTTTTAAGTAAGTATTATCATGTCGACGTCTGTCTACCACGTAAATTAATTTAGATAGAGGCTATAATTGTTAGAAATTCGATAAGTTATGATTTAATCCGTAATTGTTAAAACATTGCGCTATATTTATTAAAATCGTGAATTGTATATTTTGTCAGAAATCAATGATCAATTCAATGGCCGACAATGTGACATGTCTTTCCTTAATTTGTTGATGGTGCACTTGAGCAATTTTTTCTATTTTCAAATAAATTTGGAGCAACCAATTTTTATCATATTTTAATAGCAGGAAAAGCACAAGTATATCTCTTAAAATGGATATTACGTTGTCAAAAATTAATGGAGAATTCATGGCATGGCATGTAATGTGGGTTTTTATAAATAAATATATTTAATCGAGTTCGAACACGAAATTTTTATCGATGTCGGGCCGTTATTATTGTAAATAATGGGTCCAAGATGGCTAATGCAACTCGGATGCCACTTATTGGAGTTCTATATTATGAAGATAAAATCGAAATTTAATTTAATTATTTTTACAAAGCAAATAGAACCAATTGATATTTGGAAAACATATGATATTATTTCAAATCAAATTTGAGAATTAATTGTAGTACAAATAATCAATTTTGATTTAGTTACTTTGACTTTAATTGGAATATAGCACTAATCTTAGATCAAGAATCAAGTAAATTTGACTCGATTCTCAAATCTTACAAATAACACTAAGGGTGTGTTTGCTTAAGGGCGTGAAATGCTGAGTCAAATTGACTGAGGGAGTTAATGAATGTGCTTTATTAAAATTCGGTCCTCTAAATCTATTGAGTTCAATCTAAAACAAACACACCCTAATTCTCCTACACAGGTGAACACATCTTAGGTCTACACAATCCAGGTTAAAGGACGAACCGGATCCATAAAAATGTATCACTATTTATATTGAAAGAGTGAAAGGTAATATGTTTCAACATAATATATTATCTTAGAACAAAAAATAACTTTCGACATAAATAATAATATATTTTCACCATGATACATTTTCTCGCAAGTAATATCTCTAAACATAAACACTAATATCCTTTTATCCTATGATCTGAATTGTACGAAGGGGGGCTTTCCTCAGAATGGCAAGTAAAACCTGATCCAACATGTGCAGATTTTACCCAATCAAGTTGGGTTTAGTCCGTTGAGTTTTTTTCAAGTGGCCTATTTTACCAAAATCAACTATAGTCATGCAGATTTTTCAATAATACTAAAGAAGACAAAAAGCTTCAATTCTAAAAAAGTAGTTTTGAGAAGAAAAAACTCTGACTTGTTCCACCGGGTACCAACAAGATTGAGGTTTTATCGGGTACCCGACCAAACACTCCAAAACCCGCAAAAACTGACCCAAACCCACCCCTAGATGAACGGATCTAAGATCCGTGAAATTGGACTAAAGAGATCTATTTCTGCACACACAAAAAAGAAACTAATATAGCAGCCATTTTATCTTTCTTCCCAGGCGAAAAAAATCAACCAACCAGCTCAAATGAGGTATTACAGCAACGTTAACATACAAATCACTACAAAGAATTAAACTTGAATTTGTGTCCCATGTTTGTTCATCTCAGATTAATCATGACAAAGAATGAAGTACACATATTACCTCTCCTACTTAATCATACCGCGCTTTCCCCGTTTCTGTGCTCAAAAATCAATGAGTCAAGAGCCGAATCCCAGCCTCTAAATCCTCTGAGGTGATAGTAGTCAAAGAATCCGTGTCTATACATTCAAAATCGATCCTGAGATCCAAGTTCTCCCGAGCATTTACTAGCATTGGCTCTACCAAACCTCCGTTCATCTCCTTACGCTGTTTTTCAGTGGTTTCCCGTTCTATCAGTCCTGCAATAGCCTCTACACTGCATGACGTATGCAACTTAAATCCGTACAATAAACTATTTTCAGCCTGATTAGACATTTTAAGAAGAAGGATAATTGCAAGGTCTTCAGGACTGAAGTCGTCGAATTGGAAAAACTTAGTCACTCGCCTACAGAAGCCTTCGTTTGAAGATATAACACGCTTCATCGGTTCGCTATATCCTGCAAATATTACTACCACTTTTCCAGTGTCCATCACGGACATGATCTCCTCTAGTGCTTCTAAACCGTAATCTTTGTCATCTGATTTCTGCATTGGTATTAGGCGATATGCTTCGTCCACAAACAAAATGCCACCCTCTGCTTCTTGGATCTATGGATATGTTTAAACAAGTGAGAACCAAGAAACGACAAGTTTGAATATACAAATTGAAGTGTTACCTTTTTTCTTGTTTTTGGCCCTGTATGACCAACAAACTCTCCAACCAAATCTGTTCTCTGCACTTCTGTTACCTTATCGGTTGGAAGTATACCGACCATGTAAAGTAGTTTTCCGAGAACCCGAGCTACCATAGTTTTACCTGTAAAAAGAATATCAGCAAGATAGATCAAGAAAACTCAATCACCTATGGGGGTGGGCTTTCTACATGCAGGTGCGGGTATGGGTACCCAACCCGACCCGTGCGGGTTTTACCCGATCGAGTCGGGTATTCCCTAGTCCATATGATGTCCGGTTTGATCTGGGTCGGGTTTAAGTCCAATTTTTCGGCCCTGTTTTTGCCAAAATCAACTATAATTCTACATATTTTTCAACAATCTCAAAGAAGCAAAAAAAGATTCACTCCTAGAAATGTAGCTTTAGAGGGTGTTTGGTAGAACTTATAAGATCTTTAAAACATTTTATAAGTTATAAGAGGTTCAAGAGCTTATAAATTCTCAAAATTTGTTTGGCTAGTTTTTTTTAAAAGGAGCTTATAAGATGTCTAATTAAGCTCCTCAAGAGCTTTTAAGCTCTTTTAAAAAAAGTACCACCCCTCCAACTTTTTTTGATAAGGACTTTTTAAATACGTAATTATAATTACAAAAAGATCTTATTTACCAAACACATCAATATCTTATAAGATGTTGAAGAGATCTTATACGTCATTTGATCCAAACACTTCTAGAGCTTATTTTAAAATAAGACCATACAACTTATAAGCTCTAAAAACATCTTATAAGCTTACATCTTATAAGATGTTTTAAAGAAGCTTAGCAAAACACCCTCTTAGTAAAACCCGACCCGTTAGGTATGTGCCAGATCGGGTGGAATCTCGGGCGCCAGATGTAGCTGGTACCCGACCCGACAACCCAAAACCCGCAAAACTCAACCCGAGCCCACCCCTAATTTTCCTATACAGATAGCCACAACATATTTCATCCGGTACATAATATACAAGTATGTTTCTCCCACATTCGAAAGAATCAGAACACATCATGTTTGTGCATACCTGTTCCAGGATTTCCAAGAAAGGCCATATGAGGTGGTCTTCTAGCTCCAACTTTAAGCCCAAGGGCACGGCGCCTCTCGTCCAAGAGCATCCCCTTAGCCCACTTTCTAAGTTGTATCTTAAGCGCGTGCAGGCCCATGATATTCGACAATTCATTCTCGAGTGCATCCATCTTGGCTTTCGTCTCACTGCATGCTTCAATGGCTTTTCGTTTTCGCTGCTCTTCGAGATGCCGAAGGAGGAGATCCCGCAATTTCTCGGTACCCGGACCTTGTGATAGATGATTCAAAGGAGTCATTCCCTCCTGCACTTCAGATTGTTAGCAATGAGCAACAACCAAGAGAATAGCAATGAAATACTTAAAACAAGACAGTACATTGTCTTCAGCACTGCAATCGGCATTATACTCTAACAGAGTATTAACAGTTGAGCAGTCTTGAGCACGAAGCGAATGCCAAACAGCAAGATGTAAAGGAGTCATCCCGTTCTGCTAGCCAGATGAGGTAATAAGCGATGAGCAATATGAGCCAAAAAAGTTTATAAAGACGAAAACTCGAGGAAGCTGATAACTCACATTTGCTTTGGCCTCGATGAAAGCACCGTGAGCAAGAAGCAACTTTGCAGCTTCATTACACCCATTCTTTGCTGCCATATGCAATGGAGTTTCTCCATACTGCCAGACGGTAAAAATGAAGGTGCATAATGTGAGGCAATAACATATCCTCTGCTGTTCTTGAATCAGTTTAATAGGCAATATTGACTATCGAAAACAGTAAGACTTCAACATACCATGTTCTTGGCCTCCAGCTCTACTTTTTCAAGTCCTCGGTTATCTAGAAGAAACTTCACAATCTCAATGCTATTGTAACCAGCAGAAACATGAAGCGGTGTCTGTGCCATCTGTACACCAGAAAAATGGTAAAGATAAAAATAAAACAATAATGGCTACAAACATTTTCTAGTTGAAGAAGTGAAACATATGTTGATTGAAAGACGATATAAAGGCAGTTGCTGCCAATGAAAATAGGATAATTTAGATGAAGAGAGTTTCTAATGTGGTTGGCATTTCATGTTATAATATGTCACAGCTCAATCAGCCGCGCCTAAAAACTTGACCGTAAAAACTGTTTCCTTAGGCTATAACACTCAATGTTTCCTCCAAGAGGAGTATAACCTGATTACGGTGCATCATATCATAGTATCCACAGCAAAAACTTTTCTACATATCAGATAGTAAATATCTTGTAACCAGGAAACAATAGAGAGGGCGACAAATGTATGAACAAATCATCGGTTCCTCAAATGTGGTCGAAACATTTACCACTTGATCCTCCCTTACAAGGAATCATAATTAGCAGAGATCAAACATGGAATTTACTGTGCATTTATCAAGATCACAAGATTTACAAATAAAAACATCATCTAAGCTTCCGAATGTTAAACTCAGAAGTAATTCAGTAAATGCACTTCCACTTAGCTGCAATTTTTCCTTCAAAATTATTCCCCCAAACAAGAAGTAACTGTTATAACCCTAATTATCCTCTAAAAGGCACCAACATAATCAAATCCAATAAAGCAGATTCACGAATCAGGAAACAGATTAAAACAAAACAAGTATCTCTTAATGAATCAGAAAAATCCTCAAATAAGAGAGAGAGAGAGAGGCATGTGCGTTTCTGGTTCGAACATTGCCTAGAGAGAGAGAGAGATAAGGATCTTACAACAGGATTGCGCTCATTGAGAAGTGATGGATTGTCGCGAAGCAGCTTCTGGAAGGCATTGATGTCTCCAGATTGCGCAAAGGCGTGAATTGTGGTAGGTTTCGAAGATCTAGGCCGCTGATCCTTGATTTTCTGCATAATTTATTATGTTTGAGAATCGAAATTCAGAGGAAGCTAATGATGATAGTGAGACGAATTGTAGGGAAAGAGAGATTCATGGAAGAAGAAAGAGTCAAATATAGTCAGAATGAAAATTTTGTGGCGCGGCACAGCTTGTGCCAGCTTGGATGCTGCATAGCCATAGCTGCCATTACAGCTTTATGGTGTCGACTAATCAAAATCATGTCCACTAATCATTGTCCTTTTCTTCCTTTTTCTTGTCTTAACGAAATTAGGCAATTTCTATTCACGCTACAAAAGACGCTCCACACCACAATTATATTAATTTAAGCGAGTCGAGCTCGAGCAGCTTAATTTCGCAAATTACATTAAACGAAATTATTTAAATCTTGGTTTGAAAACGAGCTGAGCTCAAACAGCCTAACTTCAAGCTTGAAATTATTTTCACCCGAGCTTATCAGTATGTGATTCATTTGCTCGTAAGCACGAGGTGAATTCGCGAGTAAGCTAGAATCTATATAGTTTCGAACTTTTGAATTAAGTTGTTTTGCTCGTTTCGAAATTAATTTTATGTTTTTTTAATTAACATATTATGTTCTCTTTTTTAAATTGATAAATATTATGTTCATGTGATTTTATTAGTCATGTTTATGTGGCCATAGAATGAGTTTAACGAGCTCCCGATATCGAGCTCGAGCATAATTATATGCATAACGACCTCGAGTTCAATATTTATCAAACGGATCAAACTCGAAAATAACTATAAAGTGTGAGCTGAACTCGAGCCTATTAAAAGGTTAAAGGGGCCGAACTCGAGCCATGCACTATTCGACTTTATTTGTTTCATTTCATCCCTAACATTTACGAACCCTTTCACCCTTATTATTATTTTTTTAAATGAAGATAGTTATGGATCAATCAGAATATTAACAAGTTTCGGCATAAAAAAATACCAAATTGTTAAAGTAGGAACGATATGTATTCATCCAAGTAGTAAAGGCAAAACGGCATACATCTACCTAACTAGTTAAAGAAGCGGCGGTTTGTATCGGTCGAGATAAAACAATGTGTATTCTGCTTTTAGCCTTTAGCCTAAAGTCATTTTTATTAAAAGAAACTATTTAAAAAAGTAATTGCAAATCCCCTAATACATCTGGGGTGGTTCGATACAGTATAAATTTTTTATACGGCGAAAATTTATGGGGATGTTTGGTTATGTTTTCATCTTCAATTTTCAGCTTTTATTGTTTCCAGCGTTGTTTCTGAGATGTTATTTGATATGATTGATATGATTTGATAAATGTGATTGATGTTTAAATAAATGTGATTAATTATTCAATAATATGTTTGGATAATGATATTTTATTAGAATAATATTAAATGATAGGTGATGGGACACAAAAGTGATTGATTATGATTGAAATATATTCTATTATATTAGATGAACTAGTAGCATTCCCGTGCGATGCACGGTTTGTAAATGTAAATGAATAAATAATAAGAATTTATATGTTTATATAATTTTAATATAATAAAATATCACAATCAATTAATATATAATAAAAGATGAAAATATATATATATCTTAATGAAAGAGTAGTCAATGAAAAGTATTAAAGCATTAAAAATATATAGATTTGAGTAAGGTATAGAATATTCATATTTATTTTTCTTAATTTATGAATATCTCTATCATCCTTGTATGGAGGTGGTAATGTTGATCATCTTGTACAAAAGATGAGTGTATATATGTATATTTATAATTTTATGATAAACATTTATATTTATCCAAAGTATCTATATTTTTTTATTTTTTCGAATATAGTGTTCAAAAAAAATTCAAAAGCTTTTAATGAGTACCAATAACGCTACATTCTAATTTTATTAATTTTCATTTGTGGCACAACACACTAATAATTTACCCACATAATCAACCAACAAAAAATGATTTGTCTTTAATTTATTTATACAATATGCTGTCAAACTATAGATCAATAATAGATGACTAATTTAATTTATTATACAAGAAAATCACACTAGAAATGAAAATATATATTTTTTATTTAAAAAAAATAGAATATTTTTTTGAAAAAAATAAAATGTTGAAAATTATAAAACATTTACTAAATAATTCAATTTTTATATTTTTATATGATTAGAAAAATTACTAAGAAAAATAATTAATAAAAAAAATGAAACAAAATTCAAATTACATTAAATATAAAAAAGATCATTAGGGGTTTATTTGATAAAATTGTACTAAATCTATTTTTTGGTTTTAATTTTTTGCTTTATTTATTTGTTTTTCCATTCTAGGTATGATATATTTGAACATAATTTTTATATGCATAATTGATACTACACAAATTAAAAGACACATTAAGTGAACATAAAATTAAATAGAAGAAGAATGGGTACAACAAACACAATACATAGGATTTTAGGAAAAAAAAAATATATATTTTTGCCAACAAAGTTACTCCCATCCCACTCTCTTCCTCACATTTTGGCTCCCTCCCCCTATTTTAGATTCTAGATAATTCTGTTGATTTCTCTCACACAATTTTGGTCAGACTCTCTCTCACAATTTCACAATGTTGGTCTCTCTCTGTTACTCTGGTGGATGGTGATGTCGCATCCCTTCTCCTTGAGTTGCTTTGGATCTCTTAGTCTTCATACCAAATAAAATTACTTAAAGAAGAGCAAAATTTGGAAGTAGACACAAAATTTGGCTAAATTAACAGCTTAACTAATGTTGATTTCAATGAAAAAATAAATTGATTGTGCGGAAGGGTTCGGATCTTTTTGGGAAGGTTGTGTGCGTGTCTCCTTTTATAGACTTGGACAAATTAAGCTGATTGTGGGGACTTAGGGAGTGTTTTCATTTGCTTAACTTTTGAAGAAGTGATTAAAATAGAGATTGTGGTAAAATTACTTACAATCAAAAGTAGATAGTGTTTGAGAATAAAAGTGATTTTGCTCAAATAAAAAAGGTGAAGTGTTTGGTGTTTAAGAAGTTTTTAGCTTATTTGAGAGAAAAAACTTCTATTTATTTACCAAAATACAAAAAGTTGGAATTTTTTATTTATTTTTTTTACTTTTAACTTTTGGCCTAGAATCAGTTTTATTAAAGTTGAAACAGTTTTCCCAAACACTCCAAAACAACATTTCCAAGTTATAACCTAAAAAGCACTTCGGAAAAACAATTGCAAATATCCTCTTACTATTGATTTGAGATATTAATTGTGCATAAATATATTTTAGAATATATATATAGATTTATCTCCAAAGAAAATATTTTATACCAAAAATAATATTTTCCGAAAATGGCAAGGAAATTTTGGGCGGGAAAATTTTAAGTTACTATTTTGGGTGGATTTTGTTATTATATAGATATAGAATATAGATATAGATTGATAATGATAGGACACATGTAATGATTAATTTGGAAAAAGTATATGAATGAAAATGGTAAAACAAACATGATTTATATGTTTAGCATAGTAAAAAGTGAAAAATATGTTTGTGGAAATATAACCAAACATCCCCTATGTTGTTACTTACAATGTGTATTCTGCTTTTAGCCATTAGTCTAAAGTCATATTTATTAAAAGAAACCATTTAAAAAAGTAATTGCAAACCCCCTGATACATCTGGGGTGGTTCGATACACGTTTTTTATACGGCGAAAATTTATATTGTTATTTTATCGCACGGTATCGATATCGGTATATACTGATTCATACCGTTAATTTTAGTATACCGTTAAGATTTTAATATATCAAATAATCGAAAAATTTCGGTATATCGATATATATCGAAATATCGAATTATTAAAATACGAAAATATTTCGATATGTACCAAAATCTCGAAAGTTTTAGGGTTCGTTTGCTTAAGATTAGACTCAGTAGATTTAGAGGATCTAATCGCAATAAAGCACACTCATTAACTCTCTCGGTTCGATTTGGGCCAGCACTTCCCAATCGTAAGCAAACGGATCCTTAGATTGTCACAGTTATCGTATTGAAAATTCATAAGCTACGAAAAACTCTGTATATATAAAAAATTTGGATATTCTCAGTAATTTTTGGATACAATACCTTCGATATTTTGACATTTTCCCGCCCTAAATGCACCTCGAAACTGTGCCTCCCTCCGGCGATTCGCAGCTGCGTTTCTCTGAAAACCTCTGAGAAGCCTTTCTACTATTTGTGGTAATCCCTTGCCTTGCCTTTCTGAATCATATATTAATATATCTTTGTATATGCATACATATGATTACGCTGTAAGCTCAGACATTCGCCTCCTCCGCCGCGGATTTGGCCGAAGATCCGATTGCTTCACTGCTTTTTACTGAAATTTCTTCGGCTGGTATGGAATTCTTTTAGTTTTTCTGTACTTCCGTCGATTTCTCCGTTTACTTTTTACGAGCTGTAGTTTGGAGATCAAAATTAGGGGTTACTGTGACATTTTGTGCTGTTAGTTCGTTGATTGGCGTTTGTTTTGTTATTTTAATGTTGATATGTATCTGGAAATCATGTTTTCTCTTTGGATAGTTCTGTAGTTGTACAGTTGTTTTTTTTAATCATTTATATATTTTTCTATAAAGTTGGCTTCCTTTGATGATTGATAAATCTGGGTTTTTAGTGTTGCTCTGAAATTTCATGGTTGATAAATTGCTAGATCTGTTTATGCTTGTGTTGTGGTGGCTATTTTGTTTTTGCTTCCTCGTAGTTGGACTTATCAATTAGGTGGTTTTTCTGTAGTGGGGTTATTTACCTATTCGGACCGGAAGGATGATCCGCTTCTACACATCCAAATTCCGGCTTCCACTCCTTTCCTCTTCCTTCTCCAATTTCCACCATTATGCACCTCGCCCCAAACCCCACCACTGTCCCAATCTCCTCAATCACAAAGACTGGCTCAGCCATCCTCAAGTAATCACCATTTTCCGGAACCTCAACGATCCTGATTGCACACTTCAACTCTTCGATCTACTCTCCGCCCGCAAAGATTACTGCCCCACTGAATCCCTTTACACCACGCTCATCCACAAGCTCGCAGTTGCCAAAAACTTCGATGGTATCGAAACCCTCATGCAAAGAATCAAGCTCGAGTGCAAATGCAGACTTTCCGATGCCTTCTTCCGCACTGTCATCAAGATTTACGGCCATTCTGCTGGTAGAATTAACAAAGCCATTGAAACCTTATTCGATATGCCCGATTACAAGTGCTGGCCCAGTATAACAACCTTCAACTGCGTCTTGAATATACTGGTTTCAACCAAGCAATTTGAGGTTGTTCATGAGGTCTTCATGGGCGCTTCCAAACTGGGCGTGGAGATTGACGCTTGTTGTTTGAACATAATCATAAAGGGTCTCTGCGAGTGCAGCAAGATAGAGGCTGCCCTCAAGGTGCTCGACGAATTTCCCCAACAGAAATGCAGCCCTAATGTGAGAACCTTTTCAACTATAATGCACGCTTTGTGTAATCACGGCCGCGTGGACGAATCATTCCATATGTTAGAGAGGATGGAAACGGAAAGCATAGAACTAGATGCAATTGTATTCAACATACTGATATCAGGATTAAGGAAACAAGGGAGACTCGACGAGGGGGTTGAGCTTTTCGACCAGATGATGCTCAAAGGATGTAATCCGAATCCAGGAACGTACCAGGAGGTGCTGTATTGCTTTCTTGATGCAAAAAGATTTTACGAGGCCAAGACCTTCATGGGGAGAATGATAGATATGGGCATAAATCCAAGCTTTGATTCATATAAGTCGGTTATACAAGGGCTTTGTGGTGAGAATCGCGTAGAAGACATGGAGTTGGCATTGAAGCAAATGATTGAGCATGGGTTTGTGCCGAAGATGGGAATGTGGAAACAGATCACTCAGTGCGTACTCTCAGATAAGCATCGTATGGATTCGGGTTGTGTTTTTAGTGAACAAATCTGGAGGAATTGATGTAATGATATCAGAATAGTGTGGTGGTGTGTATGTAGAAGTGTTTATGTGATAAAGGAAGAGAATAAATTTAACGTATCAATCTCCATGTGCACGGTTGCATTTGTTTTGCCCTTCAATGCATTTAGCTTGTTTAATTAGTTCAAATATTTGGGGTTATTTACTTATTCTATAAAGATAGTTTTTTTTTGTTTTTTTTTTGGAGAAAATGATGGTTTTTTAGGTTGTAGCCTATTTAAGGGGGTGTTTTGCCTTGCTTAAGCTTTTGAAGAAAGTGATTAGAATTAGAAATTATGGTAAAATTACTTATAACAAAAAGTAGGTAATGTTTAAGAATAAAAGTGATCTTGGTCAATAAAAAAGTTGGAGTGATATTTAAGTAACTTTTAGCTTTTGAATGAATTTTTTTTTATTTATTTACTGAAATACCAAAATGTAGAAAAACCATCTCTCAACTACTTTTAAAGGGTGTTTTAAATTGTTTTAGCTTAAAAGCTTTATGAGGTACTCCTTTCATCCCAACTAACTTTTCACAGTTGATTGGGCACGGATGTTAAGAAAAAACAGATTTTGCTTTTCTTTGACTTTTTTAAAGGTGGAGATTGAGTCTGGAGATTTTGAGAAGGAAGGTGTAAAAAGTTAAGTGGGATGAACGGAAATGAAAAGTAGAAAAAGTCAGCTGGAACGGAGGTAGTATTTGACAATTAGAACTTAAAAGCTTTTTTTTTATCCAAAAGCAGAAGCAAGCTAGACCTGTTTTTTCCAACTCAACTTTTGTCAAATACTCTCAACTTCTCAAATTTGGTCAAAAACACTCTAATTTAAAAGTGACTTACACCACAATCTTATATTTTATCATTTTTTCAAAATCAAAAGCAATGAAAAAACCCCTTCAGCTTTTAGCCAAAAATTGATTTTTTATTAAAGTAGAAGTTATAGTTCACAAACATTTATAATTGGACTGGGATGTAGTGGTATGTACCACGTCCGATGGAGCACATTCACGGACGGGACATCCAAAAAGGTATTTTAGTTTAAGGGTATAGTCGGATAGGATGTGTATTGAAAATTGTAAAAGGTGAGGTAGGTAATAGGGTACGGATTGGATGTATTTTAGTTTAAGGGTATAGTAGGATAGGATGTGTATTGAAAATTGTAAAAGGTGAGGTAGGTAATAGGGTACGGATGTGGAGGGATGGGTCATCCAGTGCAAAATGAAATACTGTTCCATGCCACATCCGAATGGTGACATCCTAATCCAATTATCATTAAAGAAGCTTTTTTCAAGCTAAAAGCTAAATTCCCTTGGAAAAAGCTAAGGAAAACACCTCCTTATATGCTTTGAGTTTGTACGGACAGAAGAACAGTAGGGGATAGTTGCAGCGCTTTACTTTTATGCAAATTGAAAGAATTGTGGGCGTAAGCTTACTTTGATTCTTATATGTTATCAGAAAATAGGAACATCAAGATTTGATATATTCATGGAAACCCCTTTTCAAGCTCATAGATGCCGGAGCTTCGGCGAGAAACATCTCTCGACTCCTGGCACCACCCCGGCCACTGCATCGTACCCTCGTTTCTTGAAACAGGTTCGAGTTTCTTCTTTTATTGTCTTTGTCATTTTTGTAGCTTTGATCAATGCTAATGGTAGTAGTCTCGGAGCAGGTTTTATTGCACGATTGGTGGCTGATTAGAGCAGATTCGGATTCTCATGGCAAACAGTTGGGCATTGGAGGTTTCACATTCAAAGAGTAAGATTTTCAATTCTCTTGCTAATTGGTATGATATTTGCATGTTGCATTAGCCTGATGATAAAAAGAATTATTACTCGGTGTTTTTCATTGCATATTTACAGCAAGTTTTAGCTTTTTAGCTTCATAAAAGCTATATAGAGTGTTTGACAATTGGAGTTTCTGCTTAAGTAAAAGCTGTTATTGTCCAAAAGCAGGAGGGTTAGACCTGCTTTTTTTCCAACTCAGCTTTTGTTATAGTTAATAAATTTGCTCAAAAATACTTTTGTCTCAAACACTATCTACTTTTATTTAAAAGTGATTTCATCACAATCGCTAAATTTGATCACTTTTCTAAAATCAAAAGCAATGAAAAACACCCTTTTTGAATTTTGAGTAGGGTTGTTTCTTAGGCTATATAACTATATCATGCCATTTGGTCTAGGTTAGCAAGACAAAGTAAAAAGTTCAAAAGGCCAACATTGATGATGTATGCTCATTGTCAATCCATAGAATCTCTCAATCTATAGGGGTGGGGTTGTTGGGTCGGGCACCCGATAAAAAACTCGATCTTGCAGGTGCCTGACGAGTCAGGTCAGGTTTTTCTCAACCTACTTTTCAAGGATTGAATCTTTTTTGTTTCTTTAAGATTGTTGAAAGAAAGCAAAATAATTGTTGATTTTGGTAAAATAGAGTACCCGAAAACCTGGGCCCAACCTACACCTGATATCCGATGAACTAGAAAATATCCGATCAGGTAAAACCCTCACGGATTGTGTCGGGTGCCCAAACCTGCATGTAGAAAGCTCATGCCTACTCGCCTAATGGAATACTGTTTGGTAAATGGTACATATTTGATTTGGAATATGATATACTCCAAACCTTGTGTTATTTTGGCTGCTACCGTTAACTGTGAAAAGCATCACATTCATTTCTTGTTTTGGTCTATTATTGGACCATAGACGAAATTCATGCGTTGGTTTGTTGACTTGAACAATGCGCAGAGGCACGGTGGTACAAAGAACTTTCTCCTCTGCACCCATAGTGAAGAGACACGATGCTGTTACTTTAAAAACAGAGGATGGTGTAACAGTACTTCTCCTTGGATTTCTTAACAAATCCCGCACACTCGGAAATGGCTTCTCTCATGAGGTATTTAATCTTGGTTCTATTGTATTTAGGGGCGTTTTGCTTTGCTTTAACTTTTGAAGAAGTGATTAAAAGTAGAGGTTGTGGTAAAATTGTTTAAAATTTAAAGTAAGTAGTGTTTGAGAATAAAATTGATTTTGGTCAAATATAAAAGCTAGAGAGTGTTTGATACTTAAAACAACTATTTTCTACTTTTAGCCTAAAATTGATTTTATTAAAGTTGAAGTTTTTTCAAACACTCCACAGCGTTTTCCAAGTTAGTAAGTTGAAAGCACTTGCAAACACCCTCTTAGGGACCAAATTGTTTCTTACTTTCTGCTTTGAAAACAGATCTGTGATCATTTTGTTATCGGGTTTCCGTATTACTGGGAAGAGTTCGCCGATCTATCTGTTAGTCAAGAAAGAGATGAATGTTCTGATGATGTACCAAATGAAGAATCATATGCAAAGCAAGAGAGTTCTCTGCCTCCTCCGAAAGATGAGAAAACGAAAGCCGAAAGTTCTGATGCTGTACTGAATGATTCTTCATCTGCAAAGGAAGAGAGTTCTTCGCCACAAAGTACGGTTCCCCTAACAAAGGAACCGATGAACAGAAGTGCCGAGGAACATGTAACATGTAGTGGTCCGTTGACAAGAAGCAGAGCACGGTTGCTGAAAAACCAGACGACATCAAAATCAATGCAATATGCATGATTCAAGGTTTGCTTATAGTTGAGTTGCATGATGACACTGTTAATCAGCAAGTCCCTTATGTTGAGTTATGGCTGCTAACCATGTGAAGGAGTGGGTTCCATTGATGGTACAAAACCTGTTGATTTACTGTTATAGCAGGTATATTGATGATACGGGTAAGAATTTTATAATTAAAATTAGAAAATTAATTTCCCCTCATTCTCAAGGCTTTGAAGAATTTCGGATTATAAAAGTAGAGATGAATTTGGATAAAAAAGGTTTAATTTAATCAACCTCACCGAACTATCAAAGTATTTTCCTCATAAACTATGATGCAGCAAGAGCATAACAGCATAATATGAGCATGAAGACATAAATACAAACTTTTACAATGAATATCACGAACAAGAAGATATAAGTACAGATTATTGATTTACAATAAATATCGGTAGCAATAAATATATGAGATTTTTAAGTACAAATTGTTGGTTTACAATGAATATCACAAATAAGATGACATAAGTACAGACTATTGATTTACGATGAATATCGATAGCATTGAGTACGAGAGAGAAACTTCTATTTTAATAATCAAAATTTACGAGAGAAAAACTTCTATATTAATAATTAAAATTAACCATGTACCGTTGTAGAGAATATCTCTATTTATTTTAGTAGAAAAATTTGCGCTCAAAGCACAATATCGCCTCTTCCTTCTCCGACCGACCATTCCATGCGGCGGTCGGATGATTTGGAAAAAAGATATAGAAGATACTAAGAAAGCCCTTGAGAAGCTCCGTGCTAGTCTCATCAGCTTGGAGGTTAAGAGTCAGATGCATATTCTCCAAGCCCAACTTGAAATTTTGCTTGGCAAAGAACATCTTTTATGGAAACGAGCCAAACAACATTGGCTTAAAGAGTATGGTCGTAATACGGGTTATTTTCATGTTGATGCGAATCAGCATAAACGGACCAACCATATTGAGTACCTTTCGGAATTTGGCAAGGGAAGTTCTTAATGAGAGGCAGCAGATTGAAGCATCTATCCTCGAGTACTTTCTCAACATGTTCTCCTCCTCTAGCCCTTCCCGTCATCCACGTAGGACGCGCTCCAACGCATGCGGCCTCAGGTTAGCCATGAAATAAGCCAGTCGTTGCTTCGCCCTTACTCGGTTGAACTTGAACAGGTTCTAAAAGCATTGAAAGAAATGCACATCTTCAATTCCCATACCCCGACGATATGAGTCTTATATTCTGAAAAGAAACTTGAAATATAAGATGTTATTGCTTTTGTTCTCAATTTCCTTAATAATAAAACCGCATTTCCTCCACTAACAATAGTTTTATTGTACTCGCTCCAAAAATTAATAACCCTGAATTTGGTGTCCATTTTCGCCTGATTAGTCTTTCTAATGTAGTGTATAAGCTGGCATCTATTGGCTACTCGAATTAGAGCTTGCCTTCTTCGTGTGATTCTGAATCGCAATCTGCTTTCATTCCAGAGAGATTAATTAGTGATAATATACTCATTGCTTACGAAACTCACTACTATATACGTACTAGAGTCTCGGGAAGAATGGGCTTACGTCGGTTAAATAGCATGAGTAAAGCAATCTGTAGGACACTCGAATCTTTGTAACCGCAGAGCCCGCTAGTACTATTTTCTGGGAGAGGCAGATTGTGCTACTACGTGTATTCCGATCCTGATGAATGTCCACTCTTATTTATGCTTTTTCATCACGTGTACTATTTTGAATTCCTAGAGCTAAAAAGTTGTTGCTCATAATATGGCTCAATTTGCCAAATCTTGTAGCTTTGGCTATTGTCCCTGGCTTATGTCATCACGATTCATTTTTCATTCAGTACTAACTACTTCCAACTCGTAATATAAAGTTTATTTTCCCCTAATTTCTAATAGGAAATAAATCAAAAGATATTTTAATAAATAAATTATAAAAAAATGAACATAAATCCAAACAAATGGAAGATTAAAATATTATCTTATCCTAATTAAACAAAATAAAATTATATCCTAATTGAAGTCTCTGCCATATATGAACCTTCTAGTGTATTTTACAGTGAATTTTGAGTAAAGAGCAAGTACATTATTTATTAGTCCCATATTCTTTTATTCACATGTAAGATATACAATTCTCTCCAAAATTTATGAGTACTTTAAAGAATCCAAATTTAATTTCCTATATCCAAATGAAAAAGGCACATGAGATCTGTTGTCTTATTTCAAAAATTATTTTTTGTGTTTAATAGAGTTAAAACTCATGATTTAGATCAAAACCCCGATTGATATTCAAGTTCAAAATTTATATTCTAGAGCTCATTTTCTCTAGACTAGGATAAACAATTCCTAATTTCATGATTTACAGATCATGGTCCAGAAAATAATTGTAGCATAACTAATTAACATGTATGAGGAGAGAGATAGATTATCTTTTCTTTTTTTTTTTCGCCTAACAAACAAGATTGAAGAAGTCCTAATCCAATTAAATCGGCACTCCAAGTGCATCTAAGTTGAACTTTAAATATTGTAGTAAAATGAAAAAGAAAACAAATACTCCATTTTTTTATTTTTAAATCGTGATGGCTAAAGCATAAAAATGAAAATAAAGAACACATTTCCTCGCCTTTTTCCAAGGTGGTGAACAGAGGAAAGGGCCTCCATTCGTGTTCATCTTCTTTCTCCAGAAAGAATTTTTTTCTCATACCTGGATCTGCAATGTGTTGATAATCTCGATCTTTTGTTCCTCTCATTCCCACGCATATACATATACATTTATATGTATGTGCAATCGCAGACTTTATTATCGTTGAAAATCATTGAATCTGGGGGTAATGCAATGTCTCTATTGCCCAAAAGCGATTCAATTCAAATCCGCGAGGTTTGGGCATTCAATCTGGACGAAGAATTCGCTCTAATCCGCGAAGTCGTCGACGAATTCCCCTACATCGCCATGGACACCGAGTTCCCCGGAATCGTCCTCCGTCCGCTCGGAAACTTCAAAGACGCAAACGATTATCATTACCAAACCCTAAAAGAGAACGTGAATTTGTTAAAACTCATCCAATTAGGGCTAACATTCTCCGACGAGAGGGGAAACCTCCCCACCTGCGGCACCGACAAATTCTGCGTCTGGCAATTCAACTTCCGTGAATTCAACCATAACCGCGACGTGTTCGCGAACGATTCGATCGAGTTACTGAGTCAGAGCGGTATAAATTTGGCGAAGAACAGTGAAAACGGAATTGAGTCGCAGCGGTTCGGAGAACTGCTAATGTCGTCGGGGATTGTGCTAAATGACAGCGTTTTCTGGGTGACGTTCCATAGCGGTTACGATTTCGGGTACCTGTTGAAGGTGGTGCGGTGCGAGAATTTGCCGGATGAGCAGGCGGAGTTTTTCCAGTTGATTAATGTGTACTTTCCGGTGGTGTATGATGTGAAGTATTTGATGAAGTTTTGTAATAGCTTGCATGGCGGTTTGAATAAGCTGGCGGAGCTGCTGGCGGTGGAGAGGGTGGGGGTTTGTCATCAGGCGGGGAGTGATAGCTTGTTGACATGTTGTGCGTTTATGAAGCTGAAGGAGAGTTTTTTTAGTGATAATTTGGATAAGTATGCTGGGGTTTTGTATGGGTTAGGGGGATATACGTAATGATTGTGTTTTAGATTGTTGTTATTGGTTTACTTTTGAGACTAGGGTTTATTTATTTATATGAAAAGGAAAATAATTTTAATAAAAATTATGGGTGTATTTGTTTAAGGCTGGGGAAGGCTGAGTTACTGTTGGCTGAGAGAGTTAATGAGTGTGCTTTATTGGGATTGGGGTCCCTCAATGGACTGAGGGGAACCCCAAACAAACACAGCCATTGTTTTATATTCTTGTTAGTCTCCTACGTTGGATATATGAAATTGTGTCTCTGAGAGGGGTGTTTTTTTTTTCGCAGAAATGATGGATATGTTCATGACATCACATGAACATATATCACGGTAAATGGTCCATTGAATTATTGCTCGAAGTTGGAGAATGCTGAGTTAAACTTATCTGAAAAGTTAATGCGTATGTTTTATTAAGATTTGATCTTCTTAATCTGCTAAGAGAAACCATAACAAACACACCCATAGAGTAATCCAAATGAAAACTAGAAACCTCGATTAGGAGATCCAGAGTGGCGTCAGAGGATGGTGCCCAAACTATGACAGATACATCACTGGATACAGTCATTGTGTGTGTGAGAGGATCTAGTGCACTGTGTGTGTGAGAGAAAGAGAGTGTATAGTATTGTGTGTGTGAGAGAGATAGAGATTAAAAGTACTAAACTCGATGCAATTTTAATATCGTATCCAACTCCGACTGTTGCTTGGTGGAGAGGGAGACGCTCCTTATTCATGTTGTTTTTCATTTTTTTTTTTTTCCTGCATAATTCATGTTTGATTTTTTTGTTTGCTTGTCTTGTGCATTATTTGGGCTTGAGTTGATTCAAGAAAAGAGCAAAATTTACGATAGGATGCTTAGCATCACCAATGTTCATATTGGTTGGTTCGAGTTATGGAACTTGGTGTTCTTGCCAGATTTAATATAGGTATTTTATATTACCACTGTCGTTATTATTGTATTGTTTAAAAAAACACAAGATAATGGTCACATTTTAAAATCGTCTTATTTTATTAGGTCATGGGGAAAAAAAAAAGTTTTCACCAATAAATTGTATAAGTATAAATTGATTTTTTTAAGAAAATCATGTTTTCCATATTAATCTTAATTCATCTAAAATAAACATTTTTTTTTGGCCACCTATACTTACGGTCCCCAAAAATCCTTATATTACAGGATAGCACCACTCCAAATTACATAAATTGTTTCTTGACCCTCAATTTCATTCTCTTTTAAGTACAACATTAACTACTACCTCCGTCCCCTCTAACTTTCCTATTTATCTTTTCTATTTGTCCCAATTTAACTTTACAGGACATAAATGACAAATTTCTCCCAAAATCTCCACCCTCAATCTCCACATTTAGAAAATGTCAAAAATTCCACAAAATCTGTTTTTTCTTAACTTTCGTACCGATCAAAGTAGGAAAGTTAAGCCGAGAGAGGGAGTATATTTTTTGACATGTGTCTCAACCATATTTTACAACACTTTCATTTACCTTCAATCATTGATGACAACACTTTCATTTACCCTTCAATCATTGATTCACTACAACTATAGTGATGGATGACAAGATAGATTATAAATATAAGACAATTCTGTCACAAACATATCTGATGATAGAGGTGGTGACGTAATTAGATGTATAAAAATACGTCGATTTAAAAATTAAATCATAGTCGATGACTAATATCGATAAGTTTTGAAGGTCAAATTGTAACTAAAAATTAAACTAAATGTCATGATCTTTTGGTAATTAACCTAATTATTAGGAATGTACACGAGTCGAATCAAGCCGAACAATTTAAGGCTCGAGTTCAGGTTATTTAAGTTTTTATTGTGTTCAAGTTTGGCTCGTGTTCGTTGGAGCTAATAAATTTTTGTTCGAGTTCGGTTCGCCAAAAACTCGATAGCGTAATAAACAAACATAATTCGAGCTTGAGTTCGTTAAGCGTGTAATTCTAAGCTCGCAAATAGTTTGAGTTCGGTTCGATAAAAGCTCGATAACATATTAAATCAAGCTCGAGTTCATGAAACATGTAATAGTTGAAACTTGGAGGTCATGTGTTCGGTTCCCACCGAACACAGTTTTAAGCATAATTGATTTTTTTTTTATATATAAAATATTCATATATATTATCCAGCTCTGCTCGCGAGTCTAATTCGTGAGCTTGCGAACCAAATAACTATAGGCTCCGGTTCGGCTCAAAAATTTATCGAGCTTGAGCTAAAGCTCGAGTTCGGTTCATTTAGGCCAGCAAACGATTTCGAACGAATATTTTTCGAGCCAAAACTCGAATAGTTCGCGAGCAGTTTGATTCGTGTACATCCCTACTAATTATAATGGAAAAAGTCTGACAATGAGGAGCCACAAAATCATAAATGAAGAATTCACATTACGCAAAAGTGGGAAGACCAAGATGACTTCGGATTTGAATTCCGTGCAATGACTGCACCGAATACAGTGAAAGAGAGAGGGGGCGAGAGATAGGCCCAATGTAACCGATGCAGTTACTGCACGTCTGAACCGGATCCAAATCCGACTTAATAAGCTTCTGATATCGTAGTAAAGTTCAATGCCTCTATAACAAAATTACATGAGGAGACTATTTTCATAACTGTTCAAAGTCTACGAACTTGGGAACAACATACAACTACATTTTATAATGGCAGTTGGAAGAAAAGAAAGTGAAGGGGAAAATGTGCAATGTAGCAACAGAAAAGCAAGAGACTTTCACCTGCTTTCACCAGCAGGAAGATACACACCCTCTGCTGCCAACCAAATGTTATCGGGTCGCTTTTCACTCACGCCACAAACCTGCAACAATTTCGACCACATTGTCATCCAAGATATCGCCTATTCGTAATACCTCAAGGGTGTATTTTGTAATTTCAAAACATAATATGGTCTTTCCAACCTCACATGCAGTTTTTGTAATTTGTCATTTCGGTTAAGTGATCCTTACCTCTTGCTGACCGCCAGCTATACGAGTGTATTTCTTGTCGTGACTGTGAAGGTATCCTCCGGTATCTACATGCCGAAGCCTGACCCTTTGATCTTGCCTCCATGTCTTCCCGCTCCCCTCGATTTCAAGTCTGAAGCACAAGACAACAAAGACTTGTGAATGACGGGTTTGTTCGGAAACATCTAAAAGGTTCAAGATAACACGATTTCTCACCTCCAGTAATCCCCGGTGTCGGACTCTCCATCACTGCCAAAGCAACTCACCTGTATATGTCTGTTCGTCAATTAAAGCCATCCAGAAGGCAGTAAAATAAATCCAAAATAGAATAGTGCAGCACCACAAACAAGTTTGGTGGAGCCGTAAGGCACAAAAATCTTTTCGGTTTTTGGACCGAAGGATTTGTGGGTGGATTTGAATTCATATTAGCAAATCCATCGGTCACTTTTGTTTGAAAGATTTGGGTAGATTTTAAATCCATTCTAATTTGGCTACATTTGAAATCCAAAGCAACCATTAGGGTTGGGCTCGGGTTGGGTTTTCAGGTTTCGGATTTTTTGGGTTAGGTACCCGATAAAAATACCCGATCTTGCGGGCACCCGACCCCAACGAGTAACCTAAAGAGTCAGGTTTTTCTCAAATTTACTTTTCTATGAATGAATTTTTTTTGCTTCTTTAAGATTGTTGAAAGATGTGTAGAATTATGGTTGATTTTGTTTAAATAGGGTACCCGGAAAAAACCCGATCCCGAAAAACCCAACTTGAAAAAATCCGACCCAGCCTAAACCCGGTATCCGATGGACTAAAAAATATCCGACCCGGTCAGGTAAAACCCGCAAGGGCCAGGTCAGTTACCCGAACCCGCAGGCAGAAAGCCCACCCCTAGCAATCATACTTTATTGCTTGTATGAGAAGTTCTGCAAGGCTTATGCTACATCGAGCAAGATGGAAAAAAACTTATGCCTGTTCTATCAATGGTCCAGTAGCATCTAGTAATCCACCTTGGCAGAATATGTTCAAATGAATTCGCTTATGTTGATAAAGTACTAATTAAGATATCAAATGCAAAACATGAGTAGAAATATGCCTTCTGCATGGTATCTTATGTTCATGAAGCCAGTAAGCCTGTAGCGACTAAACTTTACAGAATCTGGCGTTACAAGGCTACAGCCGGCGAAGAAAAAGGAGAAATAATTAAGGAGTACTGCACTCCTCAAACTAGTAAAGATTACATGCGTAAAATTCATCCAGGGCTACCACTAATGAGAAAGCGGTAAGCACCAAATTATGTAAAGATTACAGCCGCATCTACATCTCTTCTGTTCAGATTTTAATGTTGAAGCATCAACCTATAAACGTTGTTGTGTTGTGTTGTGTTGTGTTGAGTTGAGTTGCATACTGTAGTTAAACTATTATTAACTTTAATGGGTGTCTATTGCACCAGCTAATGAGCTTGCCAATATTCTAATTAGGAAAATTTGCATTTTTCCTAGGCTTTTTTTTGTATTTATTTTTGCACCTCAAGTTCAAGGCAAGTCCTTCTTGCCTCGGTGGCTACAAAGACTTTTGTCTCTGTATATGTTCACCTCTAACAACTATGGTAAATTGACAAAGGAAGTTAAACTTGATTATGGGTCACTTTGGTTTTATGAAATTAACCATCACGCCACATGGATTATACCAGAAAACAATCTTGAGAACTGTATTAGTGTATGTCATTGCGCAAGAATCATGGTACTCAGACAGCACAACAGAGAAAGTAAAAGACGGGATTTTCTCTTTCACGTCCAGAAATGCACATAATAAATGTATAGAAGATGTCATGCAACAAAAACCTATGCGTCCTATATGAAAGCATCAACACTGACCTCCAAATTGCCTGATATGGGGGAGGCATGCAAGTGGCTATGAAGCCATTTCCTAGTTCTCATATGCTGCAACCTAATAAGGGTTCCACTTTTGATTGTATCTCCTTGCTTCGCAGATGAATCTGCTATAGGCTTGACAATCTGCAAAGTAAAGCAACTCTTAGTCAAAACCAGAAAAGTATGGTTCATATATCAGCTACTCGGTGGAGCTGAGAAACACACACACAAATCAAATGCCGTAGCATTAACATACCCAGTAGCTGTTGGAATCATCAACATTAGGAAAACCCGTCACAGACTGCTGCCCACTGCCAGAGCCATAAGGAACATCATGCGAGTGCAGTCTGAATTTCGTTCTCTCGTGCATCAGCTTGATGGCAGAACCATATGTTATCTGCAGAAATTCTAGAGTTTATGCAAGTCTTGGTACAAAGACAAGTAAAACACAAAAACTAAACCAAATCGTTTACTGTAGATTATTTTGCTATTCAGCATTGGACCTTTTAAAGCTAATATAACTAGCAAATCAGTCAAATTAGTTCTCCACTTCTGAAGTGATCTCATCTTAAAAGGTTCTTTTGTTCGTAACTACCAAAACCATAGGCTAGATATTTCCAGTTACCTTGTAAAATCACACTTTCCTTATTCAGCTTTCAGGAAAATCATACAAATTTAGCTTCATCCACACTTAAAACGAACCCCACCCCCCCCACCACCCTTTCAAGTTCATATAACAAATAAGAGGAATACTGAGCTAGCCTTAATCTTAGTACTCGCGTAATTCAACAAAAACACGTCCAACCACCGCGGATATTTAGGTAATTCTACATCACATCGTCTCTTCCATCTGTCAATCCCTATTTTAGTATAATATGGAACAAAATTAGCACCTCAAAGCATAACAGCTTCCTCCAAAACTAAAAAGTTGAATATAGTAATTCCTTAAATTCCGAGCTCCTTCTTTCAATTAAACAACCAGTGACCAAAATAAGCAATACCAAAGAGCTCCTCAGCTCAATTAATTAATTAATTAATTAATTAATTATATATATATATATATATATATACACATGTAAAAATTAGGATATTACTCGCCTGGACGCCTTCAGAGGCGGCAGAAACAGGAGCTGACGCATAATCGGAGTCAAGTGTTAGAAGCAGGAATATCGCGAGGCCAAAAAACGAGACCGCCATCCCTAGCAGCAGCACTATAAACCAAGTCTTCTGCCAAAACGGCTGGTTGAGATCCGAATCGGACGACGCGGACTCTCTGTACACTATTCTGGTCGGAGCCGACGAGGAAGCGGCGGGGAAGGCGGACGCCGGCGCGGATTTTCTACGGGTGAGGTTATTGTGTTGCTGATGCTGTGGAGCGGGAGGAGCCACGGTGGGAGCTTCTAAGCGGCGCCGTAGCTCCGACGAAAATTCCGATGACAGTACAGTTCGATCAAAGAAGCAACTCTTTGTATTCTTCTATTCTCAGTCAAGCAAGAAGAATATGGGAATCACTTGGTAGCGTAGTTAATTATGTGGGGTTAGCAAGTGAAGTTTTAAATGTTGGTATTTTTGGATGGCCACGTAAGACTAACAAATGCCGCGAATAGAACTCTGCCACGTGGAGGTTTGTCTACGTGGAGTAATTTTATTGGATTTTGCTGTAGATCGAGCTGGCGCTCTCTTCCTCAATGGATGCAATCAAATTAACTTATTTGACTTATTTAAAACAAATTTGGAGGTTTTTTTTTTTTTTTTTCCGAAAATGAGGACGAACTCCCGAAGACATAATTGGTACGAAGAAATATAGTGAAAAAAAAAGAAGGGGTACACAAATATTCATTCTAATTCTGTATGATTTTATGTGGAAAACAGTTTTCAAATAAGTTACTACTTCATATGCATTATTCCTAATCATTGTTATTTTTTTACTTTTATTACTAGTTTCATTAATATTACTTATAAATTGGTAATTAGGTATTATTATCATTAATTATTAACAAAATGGAATGTATTAGTTAATAATTTCTATTTACTATCAATGATTATTAATTATTAATTTTGCATTGATTAATTATTAATTATAGTTATCTACATTAACTAAAAAATGACTAATAATAAATTAAATAATAATAGTAGTTATGGATAACAATAATAATAGTATAATTTGGTATTCCGTTATAAAATTTAATGTTTCAGTTTCTGAACATACCAATCGTTAAAATTACTATATCTGTATTGTTCTTTTCCATTACCATTCTAAATTGATCTCATACATGTCTTGTTACATTCAGTTATACCTCTAGAGATATCATCCGAAAAGTTGGACCAGAATTGGAGTTCAAGATCTCCTATAAATAGATATTGGTCAAGGTAAGGTCGGAAAAAGTAACAAATATCACACATCACGCACTCATTTACCGTACCCTCACAAAACTGTCGTTATACGCTAAATTAAGCATCAAATGATCTACCCCTAGGGACAACCCCGATGTTGTGTTTTGTAAGTTAATATCGACGTCAGGCCAACCTCGGAGATGTCAAGCGTCTCCAGAACTCGGATCTGACATTTCCGGTTCTTGACATCATCACGTTCGAAATGAAAAGACGTGCACTCGCCACCATTATCTATAGGAAGATACTTTAAATTTTTACACTTCTCTCTCCACCATGACATGGATATTCTTGAAAATTTAGAGTATCTGGTTTTTTGTTCTCATGAAATACACTCACAATTTACGTGAAACATCATCAATTAAAGTATTGTCACCAACAGACTTAGTTTTTATGGGACCACAAACATTGGATTAAATCAAATCCAATTTATGCAAAATTAAATGAAACTCTACGTTGTTTTCCAAATAGACAAAAATCATTAGGACTCAGAAGTTTACCTTTTGGAAAGAAGATGAGGGATTTATTTGCTAAAATAAGGAGCCCTTTCTCACTCGTGTGATCCAACCTTCTATGCCATAAATCTGGCGTGACTTCATCATCTATACCATTAACAGAGTCAAACTCACTTGAGCTTTGTAGAATGAGATTACCCTTAGCAATAGTTCTTTATCCTGTGGAACTTCCATTTTCCGTCACCCCCTGTGGCTATGATAACCCATTTGGTGGTCCAACAAATGAACTAACAAGGATAAATCATATTCAAACACAAATCTGGTATGTGTCTGGCATCTTTCAAAACAAGCTCATACCCAACATTAGTGCATATACATATATCTCTAATCCTAACAATAACATATACTCTTGTTACTCATCTTCATTGTGTCAAAATCTCCCGTCCTGTACGCAGTGAAAAGCTTCCTATAAGGAGTCACATGATGTTATGCACCAGAATCAACCACTCACTCCACGTATGGGCGGTAAAGTTACACTCTTCATCTCCAATCGAAAACCATATCATCATCTAATGCCATTGTCGTTGTAATCTTGGTTATTTTTTTATTTCTCAGACATCTCGTTTTTTTCCTTTTGTTCATTTTTCCAAATCCAATAATTCATTTGATATGGTTCGGTTTACAACAATGGTAGCATGGATATGAACTTCCTCCGAACCGAGATCTCCCTCTTTATTCATCACGTCCGTTAGGACCCCTACTCCGATATCTTCCTATGTTCTATGTGACAAGGGCATGTGTAGTATATGTTCCCATACTCTTTCTCATTGTTTCTTCATTGAACGAGCAGTCTTTTAGCGTGACTAAAGTTTCTCATACATCCGGCAGAGAGCTAAAAATCATCAACCTATGCACCTCATCATCAAGAGTTGTTTTCATGACCGTTAATTTGCTGGTCAAATCTTGAAACTTGCTAAAGTGCTCAACAATTGATTTCACATTTATATATTTAAAATTATCAAGCATCTTTATTATAAAAGCTTTATTTTGAGTTGTCTTATTCTCATACAAATTCCCCAAATTTGTTTGCATCGCTTTTGTATCAGTTCCCCGGCCACACACAATAAAACAAGTTGATATCTATAAACTGCCTGACTATTGTCTTCCGATGTATCTTCTTATAATTTTCTTCAATTTTTTTGTTTGACCTGTTATTGCCTAACTAAACAAAATCAAATAAATCCTTATAATAAAGAATATCCTCCATATGGGGTTTCCATAGAGAATAATTTGATGACGTCGCTTTAATCATTCTACTAGTCATCGAATTCTCCATATTATTTAACACAACACAATCAATCAAATCAACCAAACTCTGATACCACTTGTTGGGACCTATAGACTCACATTCATCTATTGGGGCAAGTAGAAAATAATCGAGAAATAAAGAAAAAAACATAAACACACCCCCACAACACAAACACTTACGTGGAAAACTTCAAATATGAATAAAAACCACGGCTCACAGTGAAACTACATTCATCACGTGAAACTTTTATAATCACACACACTTTCTTTCGGCACCAATCGTACTATTACAAATCTTTAATGACCCACACCCCTCTCCCAACTCTAAATACCCACATTGATAAAATAAAAAAAGATCCACCACTGTCTCACCAACAATTATCATTCCTAAACTAGAGAATGATCCTACACCATATGAGTAGACAAACCACTTAAAATCGGCCATTCTAAGAATTTCACGGGCACATGTTGAAAACCCTTGCTTAAATTTATGGTGCTACTCGAAACTTGGCTCCACTTGAAGTCCTTTAGCCATTGACATAATTTCCACCATACATACTGCACCCATGCTAGACCAATGCCTTGTGTGCAATTATGTGGACCTGCTAACACCATTAAATCCTTGCATGACAACTCCAACATGCCATAAGAATGCATATTCCCTCCCAATAGGAAATCTTCTTCAATCATGACGATAGTAACTAAGTTATTTGCTTGGCCAGTTTCACCTTGATATTCACAGATAAAACATTATGCCTTAATTCGCCGCGCTTTCAGCACCATCCGAACCCAACTCCCGGATTCCCCACACTTTTAGCACGACTCGAACTCGACATACTTCCAGCCAATAATATAACACTATATCAACATCTTTGACTTGCACTTTCCACAAACCATAATAGATCCTTCCATCAAATTTCTCTCTCTTCAACACACCTACATTACACACCCCTAATCTATGAACAATCATATCCAAAACTTTTATGACGTGAAGGCACATCCTGCGTTGCAACCACATAAACACACTCAAAATTTAAAGATCCTGATAGGGATAACCCGATCAGCTCGGGTCGGGTCACCAACCCGATCAGCTCAGGCCGGGCTAACAGCGAGGCCCAGCATGCACAAACCTGAGCCCAGGCCCAGCAAGCGCGCCAGCAAGCACAAAGGCCCAGGCCCAGCAGGCCCAACAACACGCATTCTGTTTAGCGAATCAAATCTGTTCCGCGAATCAAGGCCATGATCTTTTCCCAACTGCCATGCAGATTTGGTGGGCAAGATTATAGGGATTTAGTTAGGGTTTTGGTTTAGTAGCATAAATAGGTGAAAAGAACTCTGAATTAGGGTTCGCACTTTGCATTCTGTAATACGCACTGTAAACTCCACGTTCTAGTAAAGAGAAACACCTCGCCGATTGCCGTTTCCTGCCCGTGGACGTAGATCTCCGGATTGAACCACGTAATTCTTGTGTGTTCTTATATTGTTTACATAGATTATCGTTCAATTGTGTGGTTACCGGATTGTGCTTTATCAATTGGCGCCGTCTGTGGGAACGACAAGGCAGTTTTTTGAACGCGTTAACCAACAGTTTTTGACGTAATTCTTAATCATGGTGACGACTCGTTTGAATCAAGCTCGCCGCGGGGATCAATCCGACCAAGATCCACCCGTGGATCAAGTTGTGCCGCCAAGGCAATTACCGGCAGGGAGTACATCCAATCATCAGGGTAATCAAAATCCTCCACCCCCTCAAGACCAGCAAAACCCTAATATTGCTGCTGCTCAACCACCGGTAAACATTCAGATCACCCCAGAACTGCTTCAAGATTTCTTGCAAGAGCATGCACATGTCCTTCAAGATTGGGCAGTTAATCGCTTACGTCCCGCGGGGCCTGCCGCGGGGCCTGCCGGCCATAATGCTAATCCCGTGGTGCCTCCACCCCGCTCACGCGATCAGCAGGACCCGGGATACCGCGGTCGCCAGGATCGACGACGGGAACGACCTGGTTCTTCCGAGGACCAGGGGAGTTCTAATGAATCACGACCTCGCAATGAGGAACCCGCTGATGTGGATCGCCGCCGTCCACTTAATGCGACCAAGAGAGTTCGCTATGCAAATCCTCATGCTCTAGATCTTCAAGAGTATGAGCGAGTTCAACGCAACGTTGAACTGGATAGAATCCTGGGCCTTGACGCCAATGGAGAGATCATCACGCCGTTCTCCCAGGAAATCATTGCCACTTCCCTTCCCGAAGGGTTTAAACGGCCAGCCATACCTCCTTACAATGGCACAGTAGATCCGGCCAATTTTCTTGGGGCTTTTCGGCACAGCATGCTCAGTCATGATAGCATCACATCCCTCCAGTATTGCAAAATTTTCCCTGAGTACTTACAGGATGAAGCTCGGGTTTGGTTTGATTCACTCCCGCGTGACAGCGTATCCTCCTTCAGAGAGCTCGCCGAGCACTTTTGGGCGCGGTTCGAAGCACGGGCGAAGCCCATGGCCACCCTGGCCGACGTCATGAATATGGAACAGCGGGACGGTGAAACCGTTACCCAATTTCTGGACCGTTTTACAGCGGTAAGCCTCAAGGTCGGAAATTACCCCGATGATGTGGCCATCAACGCTTTCATGAATGGACTCCGCCCCGGAGCACTCCACACCGAATTAGCTCGGAACACTCCGGTCACAACTCGAGCACTGTTCAAAACAGTATGCAAATTTGCTAAGGCCGAGGAGCAGACTCGTCAGAAGCGTGAGAAACACGCCAGCAAGCGGCAATCCGACAAGGCACAAGCCGGGCCTAGTACTCGACCTAGTGCATTTTCCCGCCTAACACCGGGGCGTTTAGAAACCCGAAGTGAAATTCCACAGTTGACTCCGCTGACGAAGTCACGAGCTGAAATCCTATCTATTCACAAGAATGATCTGCGGCCTTGTCCGCGGATGACTGCACCACCAGAGAAGAGGAACCGTGGAAAGTGGTGCTCGTACCACCGAGATCATGGGCACGAGACAGAGGAGTGCCGGGAACTTAGCAAGGAGATTGAGGAATGCCTCAAGAAGGGTCTCTTGCGGCAATACGTCGCGCGAACCGGAGACCAACCTCGGGCAAACCACAATGGGGGTTCGTCACACAACCGCGGAGGTTATCACGACCGAGGCGCTCAACAAAATCGGCCACCATGGCAGAACAATCGGCCGGGGCCAAATAACTACGCACGGCAAGATTCTGGCAATCGCCAGCAACCACGTCTCCCACTACCACCTCCTCCTCCGGGGGGACCCGAAGACAACACACCTCCTCACGTGATAAACGTGATATATGGAGCCTTGCCCACCGGGGCTTCCCGACATGCCCTAAAGGCAGAAGCTCGACGTCCTCCTCCCGAGGAGCCACGTCATAAACGCCTCCATCAGTCCGAAACTGTCAGCTTTACGGACAGGGACCCGGTTCCGGAGATAACACCTCACACAGACGCTATTGTCATCGACATGACTGTAGCCAACATAACAGTACAGCGAGTCTTCGTGGATAACGGGGCCGCGGTAAGTGTTATATTTGCAGACTGTTTCGAGAGGATGGGGATTTCCCGAGACCAACTTCGACCGGCCCCCGGGCCACTACAGACTTTCACTCAGGGTGAAGTCCGGCCGGAAGGTATCATCACTCTCCCAGCGTCTTTGGGGACTTATCCGAAAATAAAAACTATCTTCGTGGACTTTTACGTGGTGAATTCTCCATCACCATATAACATGATATTGGGCCGAGACTGGCTCACCCCGGCAAAAGCCATATGCTCCACGTATCACCTCGCGCTCAAGTTTCCTACTTCGCATGGTGAAGTGGCTATCCGCGGAAGTCAAAGGGTCTCAAAGGAGTGTATGTACGTAGCACTCAAAAAGACTGCTAAGGTCCCTCCCAAACAGCAGCTCCAGGTGACATCACCGGCCCCAGAACCTCGGGGAAGTGCCCCATTGGGAGATGCTACTGCTCAAGTCCCGCTAGATCCGTCTAAGCCGGACCAGACAGTCACTGTAGGCGCTGTGGATGTACCATGGCTGCATCAGGCCATTATTCAGACCCTGCGAGAATATTCCGATGTTTTTGCATGGTCTCCTTTGATATGCCTGGGGTTTCTCCCAAAGTGATTACTCACAAGCTGAACATCGACCCCAGCGTAAAACCAATCCAACAAAAGCAGAGAAAATTCGCTCCGGAGCGAAATGAAGCCATTCGAGTTGAGGTGAAACAACTCCTGGATGCGGACATCTTGTTCGAGGTATTCTACCCCTCTTGGTTATCTAACTCGGTAATGGTAACGAAAACCAGTGGGGCATGGCGGATGTGTGTTGATTTTTCCGATCTCAATAAGCACTGTCCAAAGGACTGCTATCCTCTGCCCTCCATCGACCAAAAGGCTGAAGCAATTACGGGGTACGTGGCACTTTGTTTCCTCGATCTGTACAAGGGATACCATCAAATTTTTATGGATCCGCAGGATGCCCTCAAAACGGCATTTATCACTGCCTTTGGGTGCTACGCTTTTAAGAAATTGCCCTTTGGGCTCAAGAATGCTGGAGCCACTTACCAGCGTCTAATGGACTTTGTCTTCCGCGACCAGATAAGTCGTAATGTTGAGGTCTACGTCGATGACTTGGTCATCAAAAGCTCCTCCCATCCCTCATGTGTGCAGGACATTACCGAAACATTGCGCACCCTGCGGCGCTATAACCTGCGGCTCAATCCAGCAAAATGCACCTTCGGTGTTGGCTCCGGGAAGTTTCTCGGATACATGGTTTCACAAAACGGCTTGCAAGCCAATCCAGCTAAACTCCGTGATGTATTAGATCTGCAGCCCCCAAAAACATTCAGGGAAGTTCAACGCCTCACGGGTGGTTTGGCGGCCTTAAACAGATTCTTGTCGAAAGCAGCGGAGCGCCAGCTCCCATTTTTTAGAATCCTGAGGCAAACGAAGTCCTTTGAATGGACTCCGGAGTGCACCGAGGCCTTCGAGGCCTTGAAACGTCATATACAGCAGCTGCCGACCTTGTCAGTTCCTCTCCCCGGAGAGCCGCTGTACTTATATCTGGCTTCCGCCGAGGAGGCTGTCAGCGCCGCTCTTATGCGAGAAGTGGAGGGGGTTCAACATCCCGTGTATTTTGCAAGCCGGGTGCTTCATGGAGCTGAGACGCGATATTCCGTACTAGAAAAAACAGTTTTGGCCCTTGTTATGGCAGCTCGGCGACTTCGCCCATACTTCCAAGGACGTGAAATACGAGTCTTGACTAATCACCCTATACGCCAGATCCTTGTGAAACCCGAGGTGTCTGGGCGCCTCGCCAAGTGGGCCATTGAGTTGGGCGAATATGACATCCAGTTTCTCCCCCGCCGAGCAGTTAAGGGTCAAGCACTTGCCGACTTCCTGGCCGAAGCCCCGGCAGACAATCATGAGTCCCCCGCAGACAATGATACACCGCATCACGTCACACTCGCTCCTTCACCCCGGAAGTGGCAACTATTTGTGGATGGAGCATCCACGGTCCGAGGAAGTGGTGCCGGACTGCTTCTCATCGACCCCGGAAAGGTCGAGGTTAAATATGTCATCCGATTCAAATTTAAGGTGACTAACAATGTAGCGGAATACGAGGCAGTCCTCGCCGGGCTCCGGCTCGCTCAATCTTTAGGTGTTCGTCACCTAGAGCTCTTCACGGACTCCGAGATCGTGTCTAAGCAAATTCAGGGGATTTATGTCGCCAAGGAAGAAACAATGGTCAGGTATCACGCTCTAGCGCTCAAACTCATGTCAGCTTTTGATGCAGTTATTATCCAGAAGATCCCGCGTGCTCAGAATTCCAAAGCAGACGCACTCAGCAAGCTGGCCTCCGCGGTCCAAACTAATATATCTCCGGATATCATGGTCGAAGACCTCTCCCATCCATCAATTCATGATGCTACAATTTCGGTACTGACCGACAGTGATCCGAACTGGATGACTCCGATCATTCAATATCTCCGAGATGGGATTCTGCCCACTGACAAGCTACGAGCTCGGCAAGTTGTGCTCAAAGCCCCCAAGTACTCCCTTCATAATGGAGTTTTATATCGACAATCGTACCTGCAACCGAACCTCCGGTGCCTCGCCCCTACCGAGGCCGTCCAAGTTCTGCGGGAGGTTCACGAAGGGGCCTGCGCAAGCCATATCGGTTCCCGGACTTTAGCAAAAAAAGTTCTCCGCTGGGGATACTATTGGCCTACCCTGTTCAACGATGCTCACGACTTAGTGACTAGATGCAGCAAGTGTCAGCAACACTCCCGGGTAAAGCATTTGCCGCAGACCGAGCTCACCGAAATTCAAGGTGCATGGCCGTTTATTCAATGGGGTATTGATATTGTTGGACCCTTCCCCGTTGCTCCGGGAGGGTTGAAATTCCTGGTCGTCGCCGTGGACTATTTCACTAAGTGGGTCGAAGCCGAACCACTTACAGCCATTACTGGTCAGAATATATTGAAATTCGTATGGCGCAATATTGTTTGTCGCTTCGGCATCCCGAGCACTATCATCTCGGACAATGGTAAACAGTTTGCCAACGATCCATTCCGCTCATGGTGTGAAGAGCTCCACATCAAACAGATTTACACTTCGGTGGCCTACCCTCAAGCCAACGGGCAGGTTGAGGTTACCAATCGGACACTTCTCACAGGAATAAAGAAGCGCCTGGATAACGCCAAAGGTCTCTGGGCTGAAAACCTTCCACAAGTCCTCTGGGCTTATCGCACAACACCGCATACATCCACCGGGGAGACTCCTTACAGTCTGACTTTCGGTTCTGAAGCCGTAATTCCTACCGAAATCAGTGTGCCGAGTCCCCGACTCCTCACATTGGTTACCGAGGATAATGACGATGCTCTCCGGGCAAATTTAGATGAGCTGGAAAATCGCCGTGAACAATCATTCATTCAGCAGGCCAAATGCAAACAACAAGCAGCCCGGTATCATAGCCTCCGGGTCCGAGGTACTCAATTCAATGTCGGGGACTTAGTTATTCGGCTCAACTCAGCCAGCAAAGCTGCCCCCGAAGGGAAATTGCACGCTTCTTGGGAAGGCCCCTACCGCGTTATTGCTGTACACGACTCCGGCTCCTATCAGCTTGAACATATCAATGGGACCCCGATCCCCCGAAGTTGGCACGTCACAAACTTGAGACGCTTCTATCTGTAAAAGCCACATCGCAAGTACTATCTTTCCTTTAATTTCCTTTATAGTTGTTATTTCTCTTTCTACTTTTGAATTTGCTCCGGCATTTATCACTGAATAAAACTTTTCGGTTCATGCACTTCGTTGTGTTTTTCTTTACGTTACGGGGACGCCCTAACGATATCACATTATTGATATTAGTCTCCGGACCATTACAATTATCCCTCGGTCCGCCCGAGGAGATTAACATTAAGTCCCCGGACTCATATCACCTTCTCGTCTGTTTAACCGGAGAAGTGTCCTCTCCCGCCTGATCCGTCCGGGGAGACGTTACTCCCGCCTGATCCGTCCGGGGAGACGTTACTCCCGCCTGGTCCGTCCGGGGAGTAATTTATTCATACTGTGTTTCCGAACACTCAACTAAGTAGTTAACAATCGAAATAGTTAATAATTTTTACTGTGTTCCCGAACACCCGGTACAAGTCATTGATAACTCGTTGCTTTCTTTACACTCGCATATATACACTATAACGGTTTTTATTATTTCCAAAATAATACAACATCAAACAGTTTTCCTAACTAATACAACAAAAATCTTGCTAAAGATTCACTACGTTATTATCTATTTTTTTCCGGAGCCTTCTCCGAGCCAATACCCGAAACCACGTCGTCTTGTCTCTGATTGAGAATGTCTCGTCCTCCGGGATGGTTCTTGCACGTTCCGACGGTGCTCGGTTTCACTTCGGCTCCGGCGATGACTCATCGTTTGGTGACCCCGGTCACCCACAGCGGGCTCAGTTCTTGTTCTTGGCCCTGACATGCTGGCCCATTCTGCATGGCCCCATTCTAGTGGCACCAGAGGATCCATCACCTCGGGGGTTTTCTCAGTACTTTCCCTTGTCTTGTGACGAAGAGGATTTGCTGTTTTCTGCGGAGTTGAGCTTTTCCTCCTTTCTCTCTCCCGAGTGTTGGCCCATTCTACAGCATCCCACTCTGCAGCTGGCATTTCGTCGATCTCCTTGGCCAGTGCCATAACTGCCGGTCCACTAGTCTCTGGTTCCCCGGCGTGAGTCCTTTCCGGTTCTTGGGGGATATCAGGCTTTGTGCTCTTGCCCCGACGTCTCTGTTTACGGCTGGGCTCTGGTTCACTTTGCTCGGCAATGTTCAAAGCTTCATTCCGAGCCTTGATTTTCTTTTCAAGCTCTACCAGAAATCCTAGCACCAGCCGGCCCCTTATGATCTCAGGATCATTCGCCTCGCCTCGCTCACTCCGCCGTTGGATGTCTTCACGAACCTCAGCCCTCCGGGCTTCCGCATCTTTCACTGATAGTCGTCCACTGTCCACAAGGAGATGCTCACACTCTTGCTGGTTGATGCGAAGTTGTTCTAATTCAAGATCCTTTACAACACAGTGTGCTTTGTACTGCTTCGTTTGTTGTGCGGATTCTTTCCATGAGCTCTCCACCTTGGCGTATCTTTTCTCCATTAAGGCAAGGTTCCTTGACAGTCGGGGGACTTCATGCAACATCAACATATCTCGCTCTTTCTGCAGCCAGACTATTGATGAGTTGAGTTGCTTTATTACCTCATACGGGTTTTCAATGTTTTCCTGGCAAGGGAGACACCTCGGTTATCTCGGACTTTGTTATTACTCATACATTGCGTAGATAAGAGAGAAATAGCATTTATTATTCATATAAAAGAAGATTTTTCATTACAAGAGAAGACAGCTCGGGTTTTTCATTACAAAACAAGCGATTACATGGAATCCTAAATACATGCTCATCTACTCTACAGTCCGCTCATGAGTTGGGAGGTCACTGACCTCTCCGGGGGTAGGGTCGGCTTCTTTTCCTCCCGAGGCCTCCACAACATCACTTGGACCCTCAGCTACCTTGCTGGGACCTTCGATCTGAGCAGAAGGAATGATGGCCTCCGGGCGGGGAATGGGAGCTCGGTCCCTTAGCTCCCGTACATAGAAGCCGTTGCGAAAGCTAAGGAAGTCCTTATCCTGGTCCTCGTTGCACTGTTTTATGATGTCAGGAGTAAGGACTGTGTTCGCCTTCGCCAGGGCCTCGATCAATGGCCACTTCGGGGCCTTCGTCAGCGCATCAAAGTATGCGCCATCTTCATTCCCGACCGCGTCGTAGTCATACCCGAAGCCGTCATAAACGTTGACCTCCGGGTATTTATCGTGAACCATTTCCAGCAGCTCGCTTCGAGTGGCCGTATCACCCGCAGCCACGAAAGTGCTCAGGAACTGCAGGAATGTCCCGGTTTGCATCAGCTTCTCGGCGAACGCTTCCAGCACAGCTCCCTGACCCGTGATGGCCTTGTTCAGCTCTTCCCGGGCTGCATAGAGGTCACCTTTTACACTGGCAACCTCGACGGCCTGCTCGCGCAGTCTGGCCGCCTCTCTCTCGGCAACCGCTGCCCGGTCCCGAGCTGCTTTGACCCCCTTTTGAGCCTCTGCGAAGCCGGCCCTCAGCTTAGCCACCTCGGCTTCCAGCTCGGCAATCCTGCCTTGGCAGGATTCCTTCTCCAGCCTGCCCACCAGCCCGCGGACAGGCTCCAACAGCTTCTCAAGTTCGGCCCCCGCAGCCGACACCTCTACTCCTTGCCCCTACATAGACTTGCTGTTATAATGGGTCTGTGCAGAAAATAACGAAGTCATTTACGATTATACCTCGTGAGCCGGGGTCACATGCAGTTTTTTCGGAGGAGGTGGAGTCGTCGGTGAGGTAATCCTTCTCTTGGTGCTCGGGGTCAGCCCCGAGAGGGGAATGGTGTCTTCAGGGTCCGCCCTGTGGCTACCCCCAGCTGATACTCTCTGCAGCTCCGGAGTTTTGGAGCTATCACCTCGGCCCCCCGAGCTGGCTTCGGTGCTTTTCCTAGCAGCGCTCTTGAACTTGCCCACTGCACATGACAAATACACATTCAGAGATTGATATTGTTATATTATATGCAACTTATGACGGAATAATAGTCCTACCCTCTTCGGCATCTCCATTTCCTGAATAATATGGGCTAAGCCCAGCCTTCTCCAGTTCCTCCTCGGAACAGAGGGTTTGGAAAGTCCCCACTTGCAGGAATATGTGCCTCACTTCGGCCCCCGGATTCTCCACAGGGGCGGTATCCTGCACCTCGTCACTCCTCCACTTCGGGAGAGCTATCTTATTCCTAACAAATATGAACTTCTCCTTCCACCCCTCTACTTTGCTCGGGTTTTGAACCTTGAACCCTCCTCGGGCTCGGGGACTAAAGGAATACCACCCCTTGGACTTCCCGAAGTTCTTTTAACTGGTAGAAAAACCTAAAAAGCTCTACAGTTGGCTCTATTCCGGCCCGTTTACTAACTACAGTGAATCCTACCAGCTGCCTCACCGCGTTCGGCGCTA
This sequence comes from Ajuga chamaepitys, assembly GCA_958295605.1. Lineage (NCBI taxonomy): Eukaryota > Viridiplantae > Streptophyta > Magnoliopsida > Lamiales > Lamiaceae > Ajuga > Ajuga chamaepitys. The sequence goes on along the minus strand of OY282505.1, from coordinate 203,120 downwards.
ACTGGCAGAGGGCAATACCGTAGTATTTTAACAACTCTACGACTATGCCCCACAGCGGCAATCTCAACCCTACTCTAAGGGAGTCGATATATACGGTCATAAACCCCTGCGGTGGGCAACAGGCCCTATCCACGGGGGTAGGAATTATGTAATCAAGGTCGAAGGGAAGATAAAATGATGGGAGTTCCCTCTCAAGTTGCTCCCGCGACATCCGTAACGCTATAGACGACACCTCAAGCTCCACCACCGGGCATTTATAAAACGATACCATCATAATGTTGCACTCTAAACCATCAACTCTGTCTATGGTTCTAATATCATCCCTCTCCGGGATGATATATGATAGGGGGGGGATATCTAACGGTTTATCTGAGCCTCCTACTACTTTGATCGAGGCCGAAGATGGGGCAGAAGATGAAGAAGATGAAGAGGATGACATACTTACTTGGTTTGAATTCGAAAGTGTGGATTTGAGAAAATTTTTGATCTCTGTTGAATCACAAGCGCAGATTTCCTCTTTTTCCCGCTTTCTAAACAGATGAGTTGCAATGGAGAAGATGAAAAGTTACTGTGCAGTTATTCCCAATATAAATGCAAAAAAACGGACGGCTCTGATGCAGCCTATTCAAATTCAGTGATGGAGATTTAGGCGTGCTCTTCACGCGCTTTACAGTTACCGAGGCGCGTGGGGAACAGCTGCCTTGGAACTCGCAGAGCGTGTCACTTCACGTCTCTCTCTCTCTCATTATGGCGCCGCCAATCACATCACCCTCACCCTTCCTCAGGAAGATTCAAGATACACTCCGGTGTACCTTCCACCTCGGTCATGCTACCACACTCCGGTGCTCCTCCCATTTCGGCCAAACTTCTCACTCCGGTGTACCTTCCACCTCGGCCAGACTGTCATATACTTCCAACGCGTTTTTTGCGTCTGGAGAATTCGATATCTCATCATATGTCCCGTGCACTTCGGCCCAACTCGGCACTACGCCCATTGACTGCTCCGCAGAGTCCCTGGGGCGCGGACAGACTCAGTCACGCATAAACACTTCGGCCTGCCAGAGACCCCGGTTTTCCTTCCTTACGGTCCCACTCCGGTGACAACCGAAGCTCCTACCTCGCTCCGGCTGGGGGGGCATCTGATAGGGATAACCCGATCAGCTCGGGTCGGGTCACCAACCCGATCAGCTCAGGCCGGGCTAACAGCGAGGCCCAGCATGCACAAACCTGAGCCCAGGCCCAGCAAGCGCGCCAGCAAGCACAAAGGCCCAGGCCCAGCAGGCCCAGCAACACGCATTCTGTTTAGCGAATCAAATCTGTTCCGCGAATCAAGGCCATGATCTTTTCCCAACTGCCATGCAGATTTGGTGGGCAAGATTATAGGGATTTAGTTAGGGTTTTGGTTTAGTAGCATAAATAGGTGAAAAGAACTCTGAATTAGGGTTCGCACTTTGCATTCTGTAATACGCACTGTAAACTCCACGTTCTAGTAAAGAGAAACACCTCGGCGATTGCCGTTTCCTGCCCGTGGACGTAGATCTCCGGATCGAACCACGTAATTCTTGTGTGTTCTTATATTGTTTACATAGATTATCGTTCAATTGTGTGGTTACCGGATTGTGCTTTATCAGATCCCTACTTAGGCAACAAATTTTCCTAGGTCCTTATACCACTAGTTGGGATCCATAGATTTTAGTTGGACAAATAAAAAATAATCGAGGATTTATAACAAAAAATACCATTATGATATAAAAGTCTAGTATTAAAAATGTCTTGTTTAATAGGATAAGACATGACATGATATGATCGTCCCATAAATGTTCGTTCAATATTGGTAGAACACATCTTCAAGTGTTCGACCAAGGCTAATAGAATATTCTCGTTGTGTTTATATGATATTGAGTTAATGAGTTTAAAGAAAATGTTTCACCGTGCTCAGTCAAACAAAACAATTGTTACATAAATAGCTCAGTCAAACAAAACAATTGTTACATAAATATATTCTAGTCAAGAAAAATAGAATGTAATCAGCAAAAATTGATGTGTGAATAACGGCAAAAAACAATTAGCCAATTGCCTGTTATTTTCTTCTCATACAAAACAAAGCCTCTTATTTACTTGATGAGGACGAAAACGAATTCGCGTTGAACTCGAATGATCGATCACTCACACAGAGCCTCCAACCACCGGCCGGAAAATGGAAGCGCCGATCCTTCTCGAGGACTTCGGCCAGAAGGTCGATTTGACGCGCAGAATCAGGGAGGTTCTGTTGAACTACCCCGAGGGCACAACCGTCCTCAAGGAGCTCATTCAGAACGCCGATGATGCCGGCGCAACCACCGTCCGCCTCTGCCTTGACCGCCGGACCCATGCTACCGACTCTCTGCTCTCCGGTACCCTCGCGCAGTGGCAGGGACCGGCGCTTTTGGCGTATAATGATGCCGTTTTCACTGAAGAGGATTTTGTTAGTATTTCGAGGATTGGTGGCAGCGCTAAACAGGATAAGGCGTGGAAGACCGGGCGATTTGGGTAAGTAGTGCCTCATTTTTCTGTTTAATTTTGCTGTGATATGGAAGCTCTTTTCCTTTTCGTGGAGTATACATGAGTTGTTCTAGATTTTTTTGTTTGATTTTTTTCCGGTGGGATGGGGATTGAGGGGGTGTTTGCAGTTGCTTCTACGTTCGGAGATGTGATTAAAATAAGTGATTCTAAGCCTATATTAGCTTAAATTTATGTAGAAGTTGTCGTTTGCAGCTATTTTTAGCTTATTTAAACTACAAGCTCAATAGTACTTATTTTAAGCAGGGAGTTTGGCTGCTTGCAATTGCTTCTACCTCCGGAGAAGTGATTAAAATAAGTGATTCTAGAAAGTAATAATTTCTAGCTTGCAGGTCCAAATTAGCTTGAATTTATGTAGAAGTTGTCATTTGCAACGCTATTTTTAGCTTAATTTAAGCTAAAAGCTCAAAAATACTTATTTAAGCATTTGCAAACACCCCCTGAGTTCTGCTCATGAGGGGCTGCTTAGAGCTGTTGGGGTGTTTGCGACTGCTTTTGCTTTAAAAAAAGTAATTGAAATTTGAGAGTTATAAATCACTTATGGGGGAAGCAACAAAATTCTCTTGGAGCTTTTGTCCGGGAAGTACTTTTTAAAGCTGAAGTTACTTTTGCAAAGATTCTAAAACAGCTTTTCCTAAGCTATAAGCTGAAAAGCACTTGGGAAAAGCAATTGCAAACACTCCCAGTGATGATCAACATCTGATACCCCATTTGTGAGGGGAACAGTTCAATCCAATTGAGTGGTTCTATCGCTATGCTTTTTGGGAGAATGTTATGCAATGGTCATTTTTTGTGCCTGGCATGTCTGAACATTCAAAGTTGCAGTATATATAAGAATTAATTGACAATAATCGTCATATTCCAACTCTTAAATTTACACCGAGACAAAAGAATATATTATATAAAGAAAACATTATCCTCTTAGCTTAACAATCATGGATTCATCATAGATATGCAACTAATCCCAAATCAAGTATGACTTTCTCATTGAATAAAAGAAACGAAAAGGAAAGCAACGAAAGCCGATAAGAAATTAAGACATTACTAAGCATATGCTTTCATCGAGAAATTTCATACCACATAATTTTTAACTTAATCTCACCTTAAAATGTGATCTTCGAAGTTTGCTCCACATATATTATCACTCAGTCTGTTAGTGATCAAGGTCCGTACCCTCTATATATAGATTGAATTTTAGGATATACATTTAAACCCTTCCATTGTGAAAGTAGTCAGATTTACCGATCAATTGTAACTTTCCAACTTTTATCTTCTTTATGAGTTGTGGTTCTCTTCCAATTCTGATCTATATTTGAGATACTGAAGGAAAATGTACACTCAATACCTACGGTGTCATTTCTTGATCATGTCTAGAAGTTATAAAGTGGCTGCCACTTACAATACGCATTTAATATTCTTTTCCTAGGATTGTGATTCTATATTGCAGCCATTTCCCATTATGCTTGTACATGATCTTGGTGAAAGAGGTGATTCCTGAAAGTGTTTATTTAGAGTAATGCTTTTCTTGATATGGGAATTCTTGTATTAGCTCGAAATTATGTGGTGCTTCTGGAGATATTGCCCGACGCTAATTGTTCTTCCCTTTAGAAAAATGGATGTATCTCTAATTCTCATTTCTTGCAGGGTGGGCTTCAATTCGGTATACCATTTAACTGACCTGCCTTCGTTTGTGAGTGGTAAACATGTTGTTCTTTTTGATCCCCAAGGTGCTTATCTTCCCAATATTTCCACTGCTAATCCTGGAAAGCGAATAGAGTACGTTAGTTCTTCAGCCATCTCACTGTATACAGATCAATTTTTTCCATATTGTGCTTTTGGTTGTGACATGAAAAGCCCTTTCGATGGAACTTTATTTCGTTTTCCTTTGAGGAATGCAGATCAGGCTGCAAATAGTAAGCTCTCAAAGCAAGCCTACCTTGAAGAGGATATATCTTCCATGTTTGTTCAGCTTTATGAGGAAGGAATTCTGTTGCTACTTTTTCTTAAATCCGTACTATCTATAGAAATGTATGTGTGGGATGTAGGGATGCATGAGCCAAGGAAGACGTACTCTTGCTCTATCAATTCGGTAAATGATGAGGTGTTGTGGCATCGGCAGTCACTTCAGAGACTCTGTAAACTGAAACGTAATTTTGATTCTGAGATGGATGCCTTCTCTTTGGATTTCTCAAGTGAAGCTGTGGTTGGGGATTCTTCACAAATAAGGTCCCATAAGTTCTACATAGTGCAAATGATGGCCTCACCATCAAGTAGAATTGGTACTTTTGCAGCTAAGGCAGCAAAGGATTACGACATCCATCTGTTGCCTTGGGCATCAGTCGCAGCATGCATATCAGATGATTCAGGCAATGTAATTCTCTCACTCAGATATAAGCGTTGGTGATATTATTCTACCCCTCCATGCCTCCTCTCTCTCTCTCTCTCACACACACCCACACACTAACTACATTGATCTTTCAACGTGCACTTTTATATGTGTTCATTTGTGCATACTTATGAATCCCACATTCTTATATGTCCTTTTCACCCAGATTGTTGTAGTTATGTATACATATATCCATGTAAATTGCTTTCTCTTGGCAAGTGATTGAGTTTGCTGATATCCATAACTTTGTTTCTAAATTTTCTGCCATTGGTTGTTACTGATTCTCTTTTCTGTCTTAGTTTCAAATATAAGGAGTTTTGGTTGTAGGCTAATCACTAATGTATAGGATATATTGTTTTTCCTTAGTTCAGTTTGCAAATTGCACCACGGTAAGTGTTCCTGATGGATGTTGTGCATTTTTTGATTCACCAATGACTTGAAATAAACAGGAGAATATTTGAAAAAAAGGAGGAATCAATAGATAAAGTACGGCCTAAACTCAAATGTAGAGTGGCTTGGTGGATTTCTGTCCATAAGGACTTTAGGGTTTTTTTAGCTGATATTCAAAGAGATTTTAGCATTGTAATGTAGATGTATAAGCTAGTTGAGAATATTGTAGGGAAACCTCATCCCTATGTAATTTATTTACTTCATTAATAAAATTTTCAGTTTCTTATAAAAAAACTAAGATTAGTTCGCTGCTTATAAAGATTGTAAGAAATTAACTTGTATTATTAGATGATTGTGCGTATCTGATGTATTAGTAATACTAAGCTTACTCAGGAAATGTTTGGAGAAGCGTCGTGTTTTTTCTGTTGCTTTTCATGGGTTTAGATGAAGCGTGGGATAAATATACTCTTAGGGTCATGTGGTGGATTCAGTTCATGAAAGTTTAGGGTTTTTATGTATCAAATGTTTATTGAGATCTGAGTCTTGTATTTTAGCTTTAGTTTTTTTTCTCTCTCATTTAGGGATTTCTCATCCCATTGTGATTTTCATAATTATTAATAAAATGTCTTGTTTTTTATTAAAAAAATGGTATAGGTTTAGAAGATGAACAAAGACCAGAACTGAATGTTGCATTTACTTTGTGATCCTATGTCTTACCTAGCTCTCTTTGGTTCTTATGCATAATCTGCGCATATCTATATTCATATTCTTCCAATTTGTAGAATGTTGTTTATTTTATCATGCGGAACCTTATTTTGTTTGCATTCATTCCTTTCTTGTGTTTATCTTATTTCCTGGATTAGAAAGGGGAACATAAATTGTTGGGCAGCTCCCCAGTCCATCAAAGAGTGCTTTAATGTGAACATGGGTAGCCCCATAAGCAAAATACCCAAGCTGCTTTGGGGTATTGTTGTACAATCTCTATGTTGGTCCATTTGGCTAGAGAGGGATAGTAGAATCTTTGATAATATAGAGGAATCCTTAGAAGAGTATGGGAAAGTTCTAAGCTAAGGGCGGGGTGGTGGATTTCGGATTTTAGAAGTTCCCACATTGTTGATATCCAAAGAGATATGAGCATTGTAATCTAGTTGAGCAGCACTAAGGGATGACCCTCCCTTTGTAATTGTTTTTCTTTACTAATAATATTTTCGTTTCTTAAGAAAAGGGAGCGTAAATTGTTATTCTTTTGTCTACTCATGCAATGCAATTTTCATGCGACTCAGGATGATGTTTTAAAGCTTGGGCGTGCGTTCTGTTTTCTTCCATTGCCGGTAAAAACTGGTTTTCGAGTTCAAATTAATGGATACTTTGAGGTTTCTTCTAATCGTCGTGGCATTTGGTATGGCGATGACATGGACAGATCTGGAAAACTTCGTTCTATCTGGAACAGGCTTCTGCTGGAAGATGTTGTGGCACCTACTTTTGGTAAATTGCTGCTTAGCATGCGGCAACTCCTGGGTTCAGCTAGAGACTATTATTCTTTGTGGCCTATTGGTTCATTTGAAGAGCCGTGGACTGTGTTAGCTGAGCACATTTACAGGAGTATCTGGGGTTCCCCTGTCTTATATTCAGATGTTGAAGGTGGAAAGTGGATTTCACCTGAGGAAGCATTTCTTTATGACATGGAAATTTCTGGAAGCAAGGAAATTGCTGATGTTCTTGTCCAGCTTGGTATGCCTATTGTTCCTTTGCCAAGTGACTTATTTGAGATGATCTTGAATTGCAAATCTGTGGGGCATCAAAAAGTTGTTACTCCTGATTCTGTTCGTCATTATTTGAGAGAGTGCAGATTATTAAGTATAATTGGCAGATCTGACAAGTTTGTGTTGTTGGAGTATTGCCTTGAGGACTTGATTGATACAGATGTTGGTGTTCATGCATCCCACCTGCCTTTGCTTCCACTTGCTAATGGTGATTTTGGATCATTGTCCAGAGCTTCAGAAGGGCCCCCTTATTTTATTTGCAGCGAGATGGAATATGTGCTGCTTCAAAAAAATTCGAATAGAATAATTGATAAGAGCATTCCTGTAAAGCTGCTAGACAGACTAACATCTATAGCAAATGTCTCAGGAGCAAACCTAGTTGTTTTCACTGTTAATGAGTTCATTCAATTATTTTCTGAACTTGTACCTGCACAATGGAAATATAAGATGAGTGTTCTTTGGAATCCGGATTCGGATTCTACTCATCCTAGCTCATCTTGGTTTTTGCTTTTCTGGCGTTATCTGTGTGAACAATGTCGAGAGTTATCTCTGTTTGGAGATTGGCCTATAATACCGTCAGTAGATGGGCACTTGCATAGGCCTTCAAGGCTGAAAAAATTGCTGAATATTGAGAAGTTGTCCGAGAAATTACAGAATGTCTTAGTTAAGATAGGATGCAACATACTGAACAACCAATATTGCATTGGACACCCTGATTTGATTGAATATGTGCATGGTGCTGATGCTGTAGGAGTTCTAGATTCAATCTTTGGCGTTTCTTCTAATGATAGTATCACACAGCTTCTTCAGTGTCTGGAAGGAAATGAGAGAGATGAGCTTCGTCAGTTTCTTCTAACTCCTGCATGGTTTGTTGGAAAACAAATGGATGAGTCGCACATACAGAATAGCAAATGGCTTCCAATTTATAGAGTGTATGATGTGAAATCTACTCAAAAGTTCAAGTATTCTGATTTGGTAAACCCTCGTAAATTCTTACCCCCATTTGGCTGCCCAGAGTGCTTGTTTTCTGACGAGTTCCTCTATAATTGTTCAAGCACTGAGGAAGAGTTGCTAAAGCGGTATTACGGTATCAAAAGAATGAGGAAGGCACAGTTTTACAAGATGCATGTTTTGAATCGGATAGAGCAGTTGGAAACTGATGTTCGTAACGGTGTTATGCTTTCAGTTCTTCAAGAGTTACCCCAATTATGTTTGGAAGATACGTCGTTCAGGGAATACTTGAGAAATCTTGAATTTGTTCCAACTGTTAGTGGTACCTTGAAGAGCGCCACAATGCTGTATGATCCAAGAAATGAGGAATTGTATGCTTTACTGGAAGATTCTGATAGTTTTCCATTCGGGGTTTTCCAGGAATCAGGTGTGTTAGACATGTTACAAGGAGTGGGTCTTAAGACAACTGTCTCGCTTGATGCAGTCGTACAAAGTGCCCGTCATGTGGAACACTTAATGCATGAAAATCAGGATAGAGCTCATTCAAAAGGGAAGGTACTTCTTTCGTATCTAGAAGTGAATGCATCAAAATGGCTACCTGATGGAACAGAGGATGATCATAGAACAGTGAGTAGAATTTTCTTCAGAGCTTCAACTGTTTTTAAATCCCATCGTTCCAAATCAGACGTAGAGAAGTTCTGGAATGAGCTCAGGCTGATTTCATGGTGCCCAGTTCTTATCTCGCCTCCTTACATGTCATTACCATGGCCCACAGTCTCATCATTGGTTGCACCTCCGAAGCTTGTTAGACCATACTCGGACTTGTGGCTTGTTTCTGCAAGTATGCGGATATTGGATGGAGAATGCTCCTCATCAGCATTATCCTATCAACTTGGTTGGTCTAACCCTCCCGGAGGAAGCGTTATTGCTGCTCAGCTGCTCGAGCTAGGGAAAAATAATGAGATGGTCTCCGATTCAACTCTTCGGCAGGAACTGGCATTGGCAATGCCTAAGATATATTCTATCTTGATGACCTTGCTTGGTTCAGATGAAATTGACATTGTGAAGGCTGTTCTTGAAGGTTGCCGGTGGATATGGGTAGGAGATGGATTTGCCACCTCGAATGAGGTCGTTCTCAATGGTCCTCTTCATTTGGCTCCCTACATTCGTGTCATACCTGTGGATTTGGCTGCTTTCAGTGACTTATTTTTGGAGCTAGGCATTCAGGAACATTTGCGGCCTTCTGATTATGCAAGTATATTGTATAGGATGGCCACTAAAAAGGGTTCTGTTCCTTTGGATATTCAGGAAATCAATGCTGCTACTTTTATTGCCCAGCACCTCGCTGAAGCTCACTTCCGTGAAGATCAAACAAATATATATCTACCAGATGTATCAGGCAGACTAGTTAATGCAACAAATTTAGTCTACAATGATGCTCCATGGTTGCTTGAGGCTGAAGGTTCTGACAAATTATTTGGCAGCGCTGCTATATCTTTCGGTGCTAAACAAGCAGCTCACAAATTTGTCCATGGTAACATTTCTCATGATGTTGCTGAAAAGCTTGGTGTCCGATCCTTTCGGAGGATTTTGCTTGCAGAGAGTGCTGACTCGATGAATTTGAGTTTGTCTGGAGCTGCTGAGGCATTTGGGCAGCATGAAGCATTGACAACCAGGCTTAGACATATACTTGAAATGTATGCTGATGGGCCTGCTGTTCTCTTTGAGTTGGTACAAAATGCCGAGGATGCAGGGGCATCGAATGTGACATTTTTATTGGATAAGTCACATTATGGGACATCGTCTCTTCTCTCACCTGAAATGGGTGATTGGCAGGGCCCAGCTCTATATTGTTTCAATGACTCCGTTTTTAGCTCACAAGATCTTTATGCTATTTCTCGGATTGGCCAGGAAAGTAAACTAGAGAAACCATTTGCCATCGGAAGGTTTGGTCTTGGGTTTAATTGCGTGTATCACTTCACTGATGTCCCAACTTTTGTTTCAGGAGAAAATATTGTCATGTTTGACCCTCATGCCTGCAATTTGCCTGGAATTTCTCCGACCCATCCTGGGCTCCGAATCAAATTTGCAGGCAGAAAAATCTTGGAACAGTTCCCTGATCAGTTTTCTCCATTTCTACAGTTTGGATGTGATATGCAGCATCCATTTCCTGGCACCCTCTTCCGTTTTGCCCTTAGAAATGCTAATGCTGCCTCTAGAAGCCAAATAAAGAAAGAAGTTTATGCACCTGCTGATGTCTTATCACTCTTCTCTTCCTTTTCTGAGGTTGTTTCTGCAACTCTGCTATTTCTGCGCAATGTCAAGACTATATCCATTTTTGTTAAAGAAGGTCCTAATAGCGAAATGCAATTACTGCACTCTGTTCGCAAGGATTGTGTTGATGAACCTGAAGTTGGCAAACGTCCATTTCATCAAATGTTTAGCTCTATGTACGAGACCCAACGAGATAGATTGAGCATGGATCAGTTTCTTAACAAGTTAGGCAAGTCAATCACTATGGATATTCCATGGAGGACTCAGAAGCTTTTGGTGTCTGAGAAGAACCTTTCAGGTAGTAAATCATGCTTGTGGTTAACTAGTGAGTGCTTAGGAAGTTCTCACAGGAAGGGTAAATTTGCAACCTTGGACAAAAAAAATTACAAGCTCATTCCCTGGGTCTGTGTAGCAACACCTATCAACTTTGTTGAGGTTCAGAGAAGTTCGGATAGGAGTGAGGAAAATATGGATGCATCTTTTACTAATATTGCTGACATTCAGCAGATCCTTCAAACTTCTACCCGAGCCACATTTAATTTTGAGGGTCGTGCTTTTTGCTTCTTACCTCTTCCAATTAGTACTGGTCTTCCAGTTCACATAAATGCGTATTTTGAGTTGTCATCAAACCGAAGGGACATATGGTTTGGTGATGACATGGCAGGAGATGGGAAGATGCGTTCAGACTGGAACATGTACCTCCTTGAAGAAGTTGTTGCCCCTGCATATGGTCATCTTCTTGAGACAGTTGCGCTGGAATTTGGCCCAAGTGATCTGTTCTTTTCCTTATGGCCTACAACAGGAGGTTTTGAACCTTGGACCTCACTGATACGGACGCTTTACCAATTTGTCTCTGAGAGTGCTCTTCGGGTGTTATACACCAAAACCCGAGGAGGGCAGTGGATTTCAACGAAGCAAGCAATGTTTCCTGATCACAATTTTGACAAATCATGGGAACTTTCAGAAGCATTGTCTGTTGCTGGTTTACCTGTGGCTGATGTTCCAAAGGAGATTGTTGACAAATTTATGGAAATATGCCCTTCACTGCATTTCCTCACGCCTCAGTTACTGAGAACCCTTCTAATTCGGAGGAAGCGGGAATTTAAGGAGAGAAATGCAATGATCTTAACCCTTGAATACTGCTTGCTTGATCTTAAAAGTCCAGTTGTATCAAAAAGTTTCTATGGCTTACCCTTGATTCCACTTTCAAGTGGTGCATTTACAAAACTAGACAAAAGAGGGTTGAGTGAACAAATTTATGTTACAAAGGGAGATGGATATAGCCTTCTGAAGGATTCTGTCCCACATCAACTTGTAGACAGCGGGATTCCAGAGTATCTTTATAATAAGTTGTGCTCTCTAGCTGAAAGTGAAGATTTTAATATATCTTTTCTGACATGTCATCTGCTTGAAAATATGCTTACAAGATTGATTCCAGCCGAATGGCATAATGTTAAGCAGGTGACTTGGGTTCCTGGCAATCAAGGTCATCCCAGTTTGGAATGGGTAAGACTACTGTGGAGCTATCTGAAATCATCCTGTGAAGATCTTTCATTGTTTTCTAACTGGCCAATTTTGCCAGTTGAAAACAATAATCTCATACAGCTTGTTGAAAATTCTAATGTGATCAGAGATGGTGGATGGAGTGAAAATATGTCAGCAATGTTGCAAAAAGCAGGATGCCTTATACTGAGACGTGACATCCCAATTGAACATGCACAGTTAAAACTTTATGTGCAGGAATCAACAGCAATGGGTGTACTAAATGCACTGCTGGCAGTCACTGGTAAACCAGATGATGTTGAAGAGCTCTTTGGTGATGCTACTGATGGGGGACTGCATGAAATTAGAAGTTTTATTCTCCAGTCAAAGTGGTTTGCTGATGGTTTAGTCGACAGCACTCATGTCCATATTATTAAGCAGATTCCAATGTTTGAGTCGTTTAAGAGTAGAAAGCTTGTACCTTTGAAATCTCTCAAATGGATCAAACCAGAATTTGCACATGAATGTTTTTTGGATGATGACTTTGTGAAATTAGATTCAGAGAGGGAGAGAGTTATACTGGAGAAATATTTAGGTATCAGACCACCGTCAAGGTTGGATTTCTACAAAGATTATGTGCTCTCTCGCATGTCAGATTTCATTTTCCTGGAGGGTTTTCCCTTAGGCATATTAAGTGAGATTAGATCCTTGATTGAGAAGGATAACACTTGCAAAGCTGCATTCTCTGTTATTCCTTTTGTTCAGTCATCTGATGGAGCTTGGAGGGAGCCATTCAGGTAATTTTCCTGATTTGAATATGAATACTAATGGCCAAATATTTTATTTTTCTTATCATTATTTTTAATAAAAAATGCATGGGAAGTGAGTACAGGGGTTCTACTTGCCCATTTGGATGGTCGCAAATAATCAAATATCCATGGTGTGGGTTGAGAAATTATCATCATTCTACAATCAAACCCATCAACTAAGCAACCCCTAAGTAATGTGTGTGAATGTGTTGTACATAAAGAAGGAAAGAGATTATATACAGTCAATAGCAGCAGATAAAACATAAATTTTCTTGTTTTTTGGAATGAATAAGTTTAACCGGTGTTTTGGTGACAATCTGCGACTTTAGTGCTCTCTGAATTGGTGAGCAAGAGAACTTCCTACTTTTTTTGTTTGAATCTTTAACTAAAATCTCTGAACGTGAAATTTAATTTGTATAATGTTTTAGAACAGGAGAAAACCTAGTTGCGTGTAATAAAATAACGAACTAGGTTGTCACAGAGGGGAGAAAGGCATCACAGAATCTGCACAAAAAGGGAAAAAATAACTTATTATCATTGTTTGCATATCTTTCCATTATACAAAGTTACTGATCCATCTGTGCACATAATGATTCTAATTTTCTCTATACAGGCTTTATGATCCTCGTGTTCCGGAACTAGAAGTGTTTCTCCACAAAGGAGTCTTCTTCCCCTCTGAGAACTTCTCTGACCCTGAAATTCTGGAAGTTTTAGTCGCCCTTGGCCTTAGACAAACCTTGGGCATTGCTGGATTGCTGGATTGTGCCAGGTCGGTCGCAATGTTTTATGAATCACGTGACTCTGAGGCATCCATACTTGCAAGGAGGCTGCTTTCTTGTTTAAATAAACTATCATCGAAGCTGTCGTTTGCAGAAGAGAGTGAACATTTTGCTGATGCCACGGAGTCTCAGGATGAGGCACTTGCTGAAGATGAAGAAGAGACGACGTCTGTTAATGGTTCCGTGGACCTCTTATCAAATACTTTGAATGTTCACTCGGTGGTGGTCAACATTGTTGATGATATGAGTAGAGAAGACTTTTGGTCAGATCTAAAGTGTATCAGCTGGTGTCCTGTGCATCCCGATCCACCAGTTAAGGGTCTTCCATGGTTAGGCTCAGCCCATACGATCGCAGCACCAGTTACTACCAGACCCAAATCACAGATGTGGATGGTTTCGTCCAAGTTGCATGTATTAGATGGTGAATGTTCCGAGTACCTTCAATACAAGCTCGGTTGGATGGATCCTTTACCTGTGGGTATCTTGTCTGCCCAATTGGTGGGGTTATCTAATAGCTATAATGAGATCAAGTTGCATTATGATGCTGAGCTGAGAAAGCACATACCATTGATTTATTCACAGTTGCAGAATTATGTTAAGACTGATGACATGACATTTCTTAGATCTTCCTTGTGTGGTGTTAAATGGGTTTGGATTGGAGATGATTTTGTGGCCCCAGATGTGCTTGCTTTTGATTCACCAGTGAAATATAGTCCCTACACTTATGTGGTACCATCTGAGCTATCAATATTCCAGGAGTTGCTTCTGGCATTGGGAGTTAGACATAATTTTGAGGTTGCTGACTACATTGATGTTCTAAAACGATTGCAGTATGATGTTAATGGCGGTGCTCTCTCAATTGATCAGTTGAATTTTGTCCAATGTGTCCTGGAAACAATTGCAGATAACTACTTGGGAGGGTCAGGACTGCAAAATTCAAATACACTTCTGATTCCCGATTTTACTGGAGTGCTGATAGATGCAGCGGATGTTGTGTATAATGATGCACCATGGATGGAAGTCAATGCCATTGTTGGTAAACGATTTGTGCATTCCTCAATAAGCTATGATCTGGCCAATAAATTGGGCATCCAATCCCTTCGGTCCCTTTCTCTTGTCAATAAAGAGTTAACTAAAGATTTTCCGTGCATGGATTATAGCAAAATATGTGAGTTACTGGTATCACATGGTAACGATGAGTTTCTTCTTTTTGATTTTCTGGAATTGGCGGATTGCTGCAAAGCCAAAAAGCTTCACATCATCTTTGACAAGAGGGAACATCCACGTCAGTCGCTGTTGCAGCACAACCTTGGTAATCCATTGTGGATTTGTACTTTGACATAGCTGTGCTGTGATATGTAGAAAGGAAATATGTTTAGCATATCATTTTTTAAGTCTACATCGAGTAGTGATGTCCTTGCAAACAATGCGAGTTTTTTATGGTTCTTCATTTGTTTCAGATCTGGTGTCTTTGCTACTGATATGGATTTCTCTCAACTTGTGTAATGCCCATAATGTTTCTTTACAACCTATGCAGCTGAATTTCAAGGACCTGCTTTGGTGGCAATCTTGGAGGGAGCCAGCTTAAGTGGAGATGAATTAGCTAGTCTCCAGTTTCGTCCACCGTGGAGTCTGAGGGGTGATACTATAAACTACGGCTTGGGATTACTTAGCTCTTTCTCCATTAGCGATCTGCTATCAGTTATATCCGGTGGCTACTTGTATATGTTTGATCCTCAGGGTGTAGCGTTTGCCACATCTGCAAAACACTCACATTCTGCAAAAGTTTTCCCCCTGAGAGGTATACCTGCATGGCCATTAGTTATGTCACCACGCGTGGTCTCTTTGCATTGCAAATCTCATTTGCTTCATTTAGTCTATGAGATGCCTGTTGTGATAAATCCAGTTAATGTCGTGCTATGGGAAAATAATAGCTCTGTGGTGCTTCCTATTGCTTTAAATTCTTCCATTTCTAATAAATTTCAGTTATTCTTCTGTTGATGACTTCCAAATAAATAAAATATAAAGTTATGTTCAGTTTTTATGCATTAAAAAGGTAATGTCAGAAATGTTTTACAGGTGGAAGAAGGTAAACTGCTTTTGTTCTATTCCGATTTTAATACTAGCGATCATATATACCACATGGAGTTTAGACTACTCCCTTATTTTCTTCACGGTGCTCCATCGAAGAAGATAAAAGCAGAAAGTAATCAATGCCCTCACACAACCATTGACAGCACTCTAGATTTTCTTTTTGCATTGATCATCCGATGAAAAACATTTAATTGGTTGCCATTTTAGAAGGCCAGGACATGCGGAGACCTCTGTTTATCATGTGTGAGCTTATCAATGGTCTTCAAAGTCACTTATTTAGTACATTTGTGCATGTGCATTTGTAAAGCAATTTGAGTTTACAATCACCTTCCATAGTTCTGCTGGGTTAGCTCTGTAGCCATATATGATGCAAGGGCACTCCGAAATGGCATTTTATGATTAGCTGGATTATGGGCAGTACTCATTCTTATGGAATACTAGATGGACTCTGGAAGTTTAATCTGGACTTGATCACTGATCTGTCTGAACTTGCTTAAATGTTGCGAATTCCAAGAGGTTGCAATTTTTACTGCATCATGATCATGCTTTGTCATGAATGTTTAGTACTTGTCATATCAGTGTTTATGTTGTAATTCGTGATCCAAATTTCCTGATTTGTTTATTAATTTCAAGTTCCCTCCTAATAGTAACTCATCAGTTGTCTGCTAAGGCTATAAACATTGAAAACTGTGCAAGTGATGATTATGCCCACATTTTGCTGATCTGTGGTCCCCTCTTCCGCATAAAGGTGAGCATGAGGAGACCTGACTGTGATTACTTGACAAATTCTATGCTGATCTTGTATCTTCCTCAGCATTTTCTTTTCCGGTATTACTATCCGAAGAATGGAAACTATTGACAATTGATTTGATTTTAACAGAACTTGCATCATTAAATGTGATAAATACTTTGTTTTAAGGGTCTTACTGCTGTGTATCTGTTTTATGTGCTGTCAATCAGAGAGTGTGCTGATATTTCCTTTTCCATTACAGGTACAAAATTGACTGAGCGATTTCGTGATCAGTTCAGTCCAATGATGATCGATGAAAATATGCCATGGTCATCAGCTGATTCCACTGTCATACGCCTGCCTCTTTCATCAAAAAGCATGGAAGATGGAGCTCAGTCTGGTCTGATGAGGACGAAACTGATATTTGACAAGTTCATGGAGCATGCTTCTAAACCCATACTGTTTTTGAAGTCAATTTTGCAGGTAATTTTTCAGTTTTTAATAAAAAAATGAAATGATCCATCCAATAATGACGATGGTTTGAAGATCTGCAAAAATGGTTTAAGAATTGTGTCTGAGCAACTAACATGTGAAATTCATCAGATAAACTTCTTGGTAATATTTCCTTTGCGTGAGGTCAAGGATTTTTAAATGAAAATGATGGCAGTAGAAAATACTGAAATCATGCATATAATTTCTTTTTTTCTATAAGAAACAGAAATGAAATCATGCATATGATTTCTTTTAAGGAGCATAATCAAATGGTTATTTTTGGTCCTAAATCTCATGGTATATTTGTAAAACCCTGATTTGATTTTATATTTATAAATCCTTATTTGATGGTACAATACTCAACAAAAAAGCAGGCAATTTTTAGTCCAAGTTTAAACTGAATTATGTCCCATCCAATCATGACTAGGCAAATTCTGCTTGTTATATGTCTGGGTATACTGGGGCACTGCTTTTGCCTTGTACGTAAAGCAAAAGATATGTACAATAATTTCTGTTCTGCTTTTGCCTTGCGTCAATAATTTCCATTCTGCTTTTGCCTTGCATCAATAATTTCCTTTGGTTATCAGCTTTCCATGAGAAAATACATTTTGACATAATTGGTTAAATGCAGTCTATTGCTTTTCATTTGTGTAGTAGAATATGAAATTTTCAATTATAATCAACCATAAGATAAGTGCATTGAATGCTTAAAAAGGATGTGCTTGGAAATTTTAAATTGCTTATGGACACAAACGTGTAATTTAGTGATTCAATTAGAAGTTTATATAAAAGAACTTCATTGCCGCACAAGATCATTGTTAAGTTGGACCCTGATACAATTGTTGGAGTTATGATTTGTAAATGATGCTTTTAACGTGTGCAAGGGATTTCTCATCCCTTATACTTTTGGTTCAACATCAAGTATAATTTCCATTTCTTGTATAAATAGTTCTGGATCAATAGTTAACTGAAAAGTGATTCTCTGAGACATCTGAAAATAATTTACCCAAAAAATAACAATAATTCACATGAGCATATTTAACATTGTGAACAAGAGATCATATTTGGGATTGAATGCTAATGAATGCTCCACTAAACAGGTATCTTTGTCAACATGGGAAGATGGAAGCCCACAACCATGCCTTGATTACTCTATTGATATTGATCCTTTATCTGCTGTTGTTAGAAATCCATTTTCAGAAAAGAAGTGGAAGAAATTCCAACTGTCAAGTATGTTTGGGAGCTCTACTGCTGCAATAAAATTGCATGTTCTTGATTTGAACTTGAATCAAGGGGGAGCTAGAATTGTTGATCGATGGCTCGTTGTGCTCAGCATGGGTTCTGGTCAAACAAGAAATATGGCACTTGATAGGTATGCCATGAATGGATGTAATATAGTTCTGATTTACAAGATGAAATACATACTAAAGCATAAGCTCATCTATCTATTTTGCTACGTTGTTTGGTATCAATAAATGAGGTTTCGTGATGAGTGTAACTGATTATGGTTACGTGAGTGGGTGCATGTTGGTCTATCTGATTCTTGTGAAGACTGTTGGGCCTTCATTCATGATACTGATATTTAGTTTCAGTGTGATTCTTGGTTTAATACCTGTTATATGAAGAGCTTGTTATGGTGGCGTATGATATAGTTACCATGGAAGTGAGAGGACGTCTCTTTTGACATCATTTACTGTTCTTAACCTTCACTCTGCTGCGGGCATTCTGGCTTGCCTCAATATTATTTAACCATGTTGTTGGTGTTGATGAAAGGCACGGCCTCCAATATGCCACTTGTTTGTCGTAGCATAGTTACATTGCTAATTTTCTTTCATACGAAAATCGAGGTTTTTGGCTCCTCTTACCTACAATTAGGGTTGTTCTTTCGGAGACATCTGTTGCTAGTCTAACAGGTCTTCAATTCTGCTCTTTCTGATCATAGTATGAGTGTGTGAAGTAAATTTCTAGATGTTATTTTTTGTATGAGGCAGAATATAACGAATCTTGTTGGGAGAATTATCTAGTAAATGGAGGTACACGCCATCTGGATGTGAGTTTATCTTTTGGATTAACCTAGGAGTACATATCATATCATTAGAAGTGGTAAAAATGTATAGGATGTCAAAAACCAAGAATTAGAATTCTGCTAAAAATATTTCCAGAAACCTGGTCCATGAATGCCTGTTTTACAAGCCTCACATAATGTAGAATATATAGATGTACTCCAGCTGGTTGATGTTTCAAATGTCATTGATCTGCCCTCAAGATTAAAGGTTACTCCCACATTATTCTGTCACCCAACTGATAATTTTTTAAATGCAGGCGGTATCTGGCATACAACCTCACACCTGTTGCTGGGGTTGCTGCACACATATCACGAAATGGCCACCCTGCTGATAATCATCCATCAAACACCATTATGTCCCCTCTTCCCCTCTCAAGCAATTTAAGTATACCAGTAACAGTGGTGGGGTCTTTCCTCGTGCGCCATAATCAGGGTCGCTATTTATTCAGATGCCAAGACAGTGAAGCAGAATTGAAGGTACAATCTGATGCTGGAAGTCAGTTGATTGAAGCTTGGAATAGAGAGTTGATGTCTTGTGTTCGTGATTCTTATATTAAATTGATACTTGAGATGCAAAAGTTGCGGAGAGACCCATTGACGTCTGTTCTTGAACCAAATTTAGGCCGTTCTGTGACCTCAATTTTGAGTTCATACGGAAATGAAATATATTCATTTTGGCCTAGGTCGTACCAGAATGTTGTGGTCAAGCAACCTACGGATGGTGATGATTCAACAAATGTGAAGCCTCTTAAGGCAGACTGGATATGTCTAATTGAACAAGTTATTAGGCCGTTGTATGCTCGCTTGTTTGACCTTCCTGTTTGGCAGCTATATTCTGGAAATTTGGTTAAGGCTGCAGATGGCATGTTTCTTTCACAACCTAGAATTGGGGTAGGAGATAACTTGCTTCCCGCCACTGTTTGTGCCTTTGTCAAGGAACATTATCCTGTTTTTTC
The DNA here is from genome assembly GCA_958295605.1 of Ajuga chamaepitys. Taxonomy (NCBI): domain Eukaryota; kingdom Viridiplantae; phylum Streptophyta; class Magnoliopsida; order Lamiales; family Lamiaceae; genus Ajuga; species Ajuga chamaepitys. Next base: position 183,390 of record OY282505.1, on the reverse strand, counting down.
TGTACCGTGGGAACTGGTGACTGAAATTCAGGCAGTGGGCATTGCAGTGAAGGAAATTAAACCTAAGATGGTCCGGGACCTTCTTCGGGCATCCTCACCATCTATCAGTAGTTGGTCGATTGATACCTACATAGATGTACTTGAATACTGTTTATCAGATATTCAACTTCAGGAGCCCTTTGAGTCCAAGGAACTTCATGCGTCAAGGGACTTAAATAATCCTGATTTCAGTTCTTTAAGCAAGAAAGAATACAGTAGTTCCTTTGCTGTATCTGGTACCCATGCACGCAGGCATGGTGTTCTACCCCCTACTTCAGGTGATTCTGGAGGGGATGCAATTGAAATGATGACGAGCTTAGGGAGGGCTTTATTCGATTTGGGTCGTGGAGTTGTTGGAGATATAGGCAGGGCAGGCGGTTCTTCATCTCACAGGCACTCTTTGACAGGAGGTGGGCCTCATGGCTTCAGTACAAGTGAGGAAGAGAGATTTTTCTATATATCTTATGAAATCAAAGGCCTACCTTGTCCAACTGCAAAAAAAAATCTAATCAAGTTGGGGTTTGCTGATGTTTGGGTTGGAAACAAAGAGGAACAATCTTTGATTACTTCTTTAGCTGGAAAATTCATTCATCCAGAAGTGCTGGAGAGACCAGTCCTGCAAAATATTTTTTCAAACTGCTCTATTCAGTCATTCTTGAAAGTTCAAGCTTTCTCCCTTCGCTTGCTTGCTGACAACATGAGATCTATTTTTCATGAAAACTGGGTAACAAATGTAATTGACTCAAAAAATGCTCCGTGGTTTTCATGGGAGAAATCTGCAAGTTCTGGTAGTGAAGAAGGTCCTTCTCCAGAGTGGATTAGACTTTTCTGGAAGATCTTCAGTGGCTCATCAGAAGACATCTCTTTGTTCTCTGATTGGCCCCTTATTCCTGCTTTTCTTGGTCGCCCAATCTTATGTCGTGTGAGGGAACGCCACCTTGTGTTTGTTCCTCCCCCCATTAAAGATTTGGTTACTTCTAATGCTATTTCTGAAGTAGATGTATCTGAAGTTGGTCAATCTGAACTTCCTCGCGAGCATCATGAAGTTCAACATTTTTTGTCGTCATTTAAATTAATAGAAGAAAAGTATCCATGGTTGTTTTCACTGCTGAATCAACACAATATTCCTATTTTTGATGTTAATTACTTGGATTGTGCTCTTTATTCGAATTGTCTGCCAGCAGATGGACAGTCGTTAGGGCGAATCATAGCATCGAAGCTTGTAGTGGCTAAACAAGCTGGATATTTTCCCGAACTTACGTCCTTTCCAGCTGTTGACCGAGATGAGCTCTTCAGGCTATTTGCTTCTGATTTCTCTTCTAGTAGTAATAGTTATGGAACGGAAGAGCTTGACGTTCTACGTGGTCTTCCTATTTATAGAACAGTTCTTGGGACATATACCCGATTGGAAAGCCAAGATCTCTGCATGATCTCCTCGAACACATTTCTCAAGCCATGTGATGAGCGGTGTCTTTCTTACTCTGTCAATTCTGTTGAGAGTTCTTTACTTCGTGCACTTGGAATCCCTGAATTGAATGACCGGCAGATTCTCGTGAAGTTTGGCTTGCCTAAATTTGAAAGTAAATCTCGGGCGGAGCAGGAGGATATCTTGATATTTTTGTACACAAACTGGAATGATCTTCAATCAGATTCATCTATAATTGAGGTCCTTAAAGATACTAAATTTGTGAAAACAGCTGATGAAGAGTCTGAAAGCCTCTATAGACCTCAAGATCTATTTGACCCTGCTGATGCTTTATTGACGTCTGTATTTTCTGGTGTGAGGAAGAAATTCCCCGGAGAGAGATTCATTTCTGATGGATGGCTTCAGATTTTGCGAAAATCAGGTCTCAGAACTTCCACTGAAGCAGATGTTATTCTGGATTGTGCAAAGAGAGTGGAGTATCTTGGAGGTGAATGTGCGAAGCAGGTAGAAGATATTGATGAACATAATGTTTGGAATTCAAAGAACAAAGTATCTTTTGAGATTTGGGTGTTGGCTGAAACTTTGGTCAAAACAATTTTCGCTAATTTTGCTGTACTTTATGGAAACAACTTCTGCAATCTCCTTGGCAAGATTGCTTGTGTTCCAGCTGAAAAGGGATTTCCAAATATAAGTGGCAAAAGAAGTGGGAATAGAGTGCTTTGTTCCTATTCTGAAGCTATAATGATGAAAGATTGGCCTCTCGCTTGGAGTTGTGCTCCGATTCTTTCGATACAGAGTGTTGTACCCCCTGAGTATGCTTGGGGACCTCTACATTTGTCAAGTCCTCCAGTCTTTTCAACTGTACTTAAGCACCTTCAGGTATTACATCATGATAGTGATTCAGGTCCTGTCACTTTCTTTTATAGGCATTTCTAAGCAAATTCTTCAGGTCATTGGAAGGAATGGTGGTGAGGACACTCTTGCTCATTGGCCTGTTTTATCGGGTATTAAGACAATTGATGAAGCTTCTGTTGAGGTGTTAAAGTATCTTGAGAGAGCATGGGGCTCCCTTTCTTCATCAGGTAACTGTCTAAGCCTTCCAGGTAGATGTTCATAAGTGGTAGACGAACCTCATTATAGAGTATGTGCACGTGTATGACCTGCAAGAGTTTCTCTTCTTCATTTTTAATTGAATGAATCTTGTTCAGTTGTTAATTTAGGTTCATCTGAGGAATTAGCTTCATCAAATTAAGACGAGGTTCAACCTGCATGGGTTGAAGCTCAACTAAAGGCTAAGGGCTTGTTGTTCTGCCTTCTAATTTCATAACAAAGATTAGGTGTCTTAGAATATTGTTCATAAGTACGAGTGGAGATACTTAATGTTTTTCCCTTCTTCACTGGGGAAATCGTCTTTCCCTTAGAAAGAGATAGTAACATCATGATATTTATTCCCAGCTAAATGATTGATTACTATCTACGAATTCCGCAACTATTTTATGGTTCAATATGTTTGTCCAATTATCTTTACTGTCTCCAAGTAATTTACTATGTGATATAAAAATTTCTTGTTTGCATTTTTTATTTGTCTGTCCTTTACTCAAATCTTAAGGAAATTTTCATTATCCTGAAAGTTAAAATGCCAGAGCAGGTGAAGCGTATTTCTAGGATTTTGTTTGTATATGGCACCTAATGCGCATCTTGTGTGACAGTTCTTTGATCTGTATTATAAATACAATATAAAATGTTATTGCATCTCAGGGGCCCCTTTCGTTCTGTGCTTGATGTTTACCAAAGCACCTTCACGCTACAATATGAGTTGCACATTTAGTTATGCTTAAAAGTTGGAATAGCTAGTCTTCTTTATAGTGACCTAGTCCAGCCCATTCTTTGGAGAAGTCTTTGAGTATGCTAATGCATGAGCAACATTTAAATAAGCATTTAGTCTGCTTCTTTCTGTATAATTCATAAAAGCAGGCTTTCCATGAATTGAATACAGTAGATATCTGATAAGTTCAGTTGCCGCTCACCTGTATTCTTCCTTGTGCATTTTCCTTCTGTCCCCGTCCCCCATTTATGTATCTTTTTTAGGGGGATAAAAGGATAAGAGAATTCATTATCTGGAAGGTACTTATATCCATAATTCCACTTCGCAGGTTATCTGATATCTTTTGCTCCTCTTGGTTCAGTTTGTTGATTCGTAGTTTTGTATGCCAATATTTGTTAGTTTTTGTTCATGACTGGAATTTATGCTTTCCCGTTTAATATTGTTGGTTCCTAATCATGGGATTGATCATGTGTGCTCTGAGTTTCTATAAAAAGATGTCCAATTTTAGGGATAGAAATAATGAGGTAACAGTTGCTCTAGATAATACCTAACATAATCGCTGATTTTCTGTTTCATGTTTTGTTCAAGGTGACTTTTGATGTCTAGAAGATTTACTCCATGAATTCTGATTTCACTAGTTTGAACACGTTGCCGTAATAAATGTAGCTTCATTACTTTCGTTGTAGGAGTATGATGAACAGAAAAGTGGTGCCAACTGACTTTTTCGTGTGATTTGATTTTTGGCTGAGTAAAATGTCTTGAATTGAGTTTGTGGGCACTATCTGATTTCTCTGCAGTTTTATGCTTTCTTCTGTTCTTTTCTGAATCCTTTCCAGTAACTATTAATACTTCATCGACAGACATCACAAAGCTGCAGCAAGTGGCCTTCTTGCCAGCTGCAAATGGTACTCGTTTGGTGACAGCAAGCTCTCTTTTTGCTCGTTTGACTATAAATCTCTCTCCGTTTGCATTTGAGCTCCCTTCTACGTATCTCCCTTTTGTGAAGATTCTCCGAGACTTGGGGCTTCAGGATGCACTATCTGTTGCTTCTGCGAGAAATCTTCTTTCAGATCTTCAAAAAGTTTGTGGTTATCAGCGTCTAAATCCAAATGAATTTCGTGCAGCAGTTGAAATTTTACATTTCATTTGCAATGAAATGAACGGTGCAGACATCTCTAAGTGGGACGAAGCAATTGTTCCTGATGATGGATGCAGGCTTGTCCATGCAAAATCATGTGTATATATAGATTCTCGTGGTTTGCATTATGTCAAGCATATTGATACATCCAGGCTAAGATTTGTTCACCGCGATCTTCCTGAGAGAGTGTGTGAGGCCCTTGGTATCAGAAAGCTCTCTGATGTCGTGAAAGAGGTATGCTAACTGCTTGAAGCTTTTTGACATCATATCCTTGTTAATTCAAAAGTATTTCTCAACTTATGATATTGAATATCGACTTTTCTGTAGGAACTGGATAACAGTGAAGACATACGCACGTTGGAGTGTATTGATTCTGTTTCACTTGCTAACATCAGACAAAAGTTGAGGAGTGAATCGTTTCAAGTGGCAGTGTGGAGAATACTAACTTCCGTGGTTAGTACCAGTCCTGGATTTGATACGCCAGTCCTGGAGAAGGTCCAAAAATCATTGGAGTCTATTGCAGAAAGATTGAAGTTTGTCAAATGTTTATACACTTGTTTCTTGTTGCTTCCAAATTCCGTGAACATTACCCTTGTTTCTAAGGATTCCATTCTTCCTGAGTGGGAGGGCATATCCCAACATCGGGCCCTTTACTTCATTGATCAGTTAAAAACATGTGTCTTGATTGCTGAACCACCAAAATATATTGCAGTTGCTGATGTAATTGCTGCAGCGATAAGTCACGTTCTGGATTCACCAGTTCCTTTACCAATTGGATCTTTATTTCTGTGTCCCGAGTATTCTGAGGCTGCACTACTTGATGTCCTGAAACTTTGCTTTCACACAGGAGACACAGAGTTTAGTGGTGGGATCAACTCTTTGCTGGGCAAAGAGATCCTGCCCCAAGATGCTTCTAGAGTGCAGTTTCACCCTCTAAGACCTTTCTACAAGGGAGAGATAGTGGCCTGGAGGTCCTTAAATGGAGAAAGATTGAAGTACGGCAGGGTTCCAGAGAATGTTAAGCCATCAGCAGGACAAGCTCTGTACAGATTTATGCTGGAAACTTCACCTGGGATCACTGAGCCTCTTCTTTCGTCAAACATTTTCTCTTTCAAGAGTATTTCTCGTAGCAATGAAGATTCATCATTTGTCGAACAGGAGGGAGATAAGATGGTTCATGAGAACACAACGCCTGGAACTTCTGGAGTGAGTTCAAGCTCCTCTCAGGTATCTATCTATCTTGCTAACCTGCTTTTTGTGATATCTTCCTTCATCTGACTTGATAAGTTTTGCAATTCATTATAGTTGAATGGTAGCTTGGCTTAGGTTGAAGCTTTTGAGATACCACTGTATGTTTGACTAACTTGAGGTTTCATTAGTGCGGGGATAGAGCATGGTGTCAATTGTGTTTTGGAAAAGGTGATGTGTTGATATGTTATGCTCTCCGACTTGTAGACTTTATTCTTTGAATAGCCAAAAAAATATCTCACCTGCATCCTCAACCCTTAAAAACAGAAAGCAAAATATGTTCCTTCATCCTCCTTTATGAAATTCATCTGATGATAATGAGCATTTGCAGTCCAATATGACTGTACAATTAATTATTTGTGGTTGCTTCATGGTTGAGCTTGTTACTTGATGTTGAATTTAGTGTAGATCTTCTTACTAAATGATCAGCATTGAGATACTAATTGAAGTTAGGAAGGAAGGGGATAGTAGTAATATTCCACTCTTTAACGAGTTTAAGATTGATCTTGATAATAATTTTTCATCTTATGGAATACTAAGGGGTGTTTGCAATTGCTTTCGGCTTATAGCTTGGGAAATGCTGTTTTGGGGTGTTTATAAAACTAACTTCAGCTTTAAAAAAAAAGTACTTCCAGGACAAAAGTTCCAAGCAGAATTTTGTTGCTTCTCTCTACTCAATTGTTTGACATCACTTTTTTCTTCAAACACTACCAACTTTTTCCATATGTGATCTTTCTAATTTCAATCATTTTTTTAAACGCAAAAGCAATCGCAAACACCCCCTAAAGCCTGAATGGTGCTGCCAAAATGATTTATATCATTTAAATATATAAAGTACTTGCGCCTGAGCTGTGCGAAAATACTTAGATAGAACTTCATAATGAGGTGATATTCATTCTCGTAGCTTAGCATTTGTTGTTGCATTGTTGGTTAATAATTCGCATCGACATATATTACTGCGCCTCGAGCAGTTGTACTTCCAGTATGTTCGTCTAATTGCTGTGCTTTCAAGTTTCTAAACTTCTGTCAGCATATATTATTTCCAACTGCCATGATTACTTCAGAAGCTCTAGAGATTTGCATTTTATGGACATTTATTTATAGTGAATACGCTGAACTTAAATTTCTGTGAGTAATATCTGAGTTATGGATCTTTTTACTTGCAGCCGCAACAAACGCATGACCTCCAGTGTGGTCGAGTATCAGCATCAGAATTTGTCCAGGCAGTTCACGAGATGCTTTCTTCAGCCGGTATCAATCTAGACGTAGAAAAGCAATCACTATTGCAAACCGCGCTAACACTGCAAGAACAACTGAAGGAATCCCAGGCTGCACTATTGCTTGAACAGGTATTTATCTTTCTTTAATCTATGCAGCATGAGGATTATTGATTGGAAACTAGAACGTTTCTTGTATATTATAGGGGTGTTTGCAAACAATCGTGCTTCTGGAAAAAGTGATTTAAATTGATCTTAGTGGTAAAATCAGAATTTGGTAGTGTTTGGAAAAAAAATGATTTATATCAAACGCCATCCAGAATCTGGGTGTTGGTGGATTCTGAAAACCAGCTTTTAATCACTTCTGAAAAGTGATTTTAGTACTTCTTAAAGTGATTTTAATGGTTGTATTGAGTTTGCAAACCCCCCTTATGTTCCAAATTTATAGTAAACAGTAACATTTTTCTTATATCTTGAAATCCTATATATAAGGTTAAAAAGTTCTCCGTTATTCACTGGTTTTTTTCGTTTCCTGCATGTCTGATGTTGATAGAGGGGGGAGAATCCATATTTCTGTCCATTGATTCTGAACACGCCAGAAAATGAAAATATTAAATAAATATCAGTAAATATCGTGCATATTTCATGAAATATGAGGAAATGTCGGTAAATATCAATTGCTAATATTGGTTGGGTTATAGTTGAATTGTTTAGAGATCGGTGAAATATCGGAAAATATCAAGAAATATTGATATATATCGAAAATTATCGATATCGGTTAGTTTACAAGTTTAGTCGGTCAAAATATGGTGAAATATCAATAAATATCAGAAAATATAAAAAAGAAGAGGTAACTTCTAATTTAACTATTCAATTTCTAATGAAAATGAAAAGGTAATTAAATAATAATCAAATTCATTCTTGTACTTGTTTTCATATATCAATATTTTCTTGTCTTTACTTTTATAAAGTTCCTGTAGATAGCTATGAATTTTTATTCACACAAGCAGATTCTTGAGTCTATTAGAGACCTCAATGTCTACCTTCACTTTTTTATCTTTTATTGTTGTTGTTCTCATCTTTGGCATTTTGGGCTGCCCGGCCTGGCCCAACCCATCAGACCAACATCACAAGTCGGGCAGGGCCTGGTCGGCCTAAAATTCCATCGGGTCAAATATTATTGTGTCCAGCTAGCCCATCCCCATAAATATACTAGATTTTCGGACTGGTCCGGGGCTTGTCGGGCTTTTGGCCCATTGGGTCATGCCTGTTGGGCCCGATGCTACTTTGGGCCTAGATTCCTATGGCCCGGTCCATCTAAAATATCGGGCGGGCTGAACTAGCCCATCGTACAGGCCAATTTGGCCAGCTCTACGAGGACATTATAGGACTGATGGTGTTGATTTACATGTGATGGTGAACAGGAAAAGTCTGATATTGCTGCGAAAGAAGCTGACACAGCAAAATCAGCGTGGTCATGCCGAGTTTGTTTAAGCAGTGAAGTCGATGTCACCTTAGTTCCATGCGGTCATGTACTCTGCCGGAGATGCTCGTCTGCAGTTTCACGGTGCCCATTCTGTCGCCTCCAAGTATCGAAAACCATGCGAATTTTCCGACCGTGATCACAAATTTGCTGAATCTGGTTTTGGGAATTGTTCAAATGTCCTGGTACCAAGTATTGTTTTGTACATACAGAATGATGTTTTGTGACATCTTTCTGCATATATGGACATGGAGTGAAGTAGATGTCACCTTAGTTCCATGCGGTCATCTACTCTGCCGGAGATGCTCGTCTGCAGTTTCATGGTGCTCATTCTGTCGCCTCCAAGTATCGAAAACCATGCGAATTTTCCGACCTTGATCACAATTTGCTGATCTGGGAATTGTTCAAATGTCCTGGTACCAAGTATTGTACATACAGAATGATGTCTTGTGTCATCTTTTTGTGTATATGGAGATGGAGGGGATTTCTTCTGTTTTGTGGTGTTGGGTTTTTGCAAGGTCTGATCTTTTTGTTTACAGGAAAACTGTTATCTTTTGTAAGTGTGTCATGATGACTTGGAGAAAATTGACAGCTATGTTTGAATTTACTATTTGGATAGAGGAATTACCTTGTGTTGCAACAGAAAAGTCGGGTTTGGATCCGGTGCAGTAATTGCACCAGGTACAGTAGGGAGCTATCACGTACACAAAACGTTCTCTCTCTCTTGTACACACTGTATCCTCTTTCTCTCTTACACACTCATTGTATCCGGTGCAATCACTGTACTGTATCCAAAACCGAACAATTCACGTCTTATGACATGATCTTTTCTTTTTTCGCAGTAGTACTACCATTGACACTTTTTATATGATAATATTCTGTGATACTTATAAATAAGTAGCATTTTGCAATATTCTTTTCATACTATTGCAATATTCTTTTGTCTATTTTTTTCATTTTGCTTTTAAGGAATTAAGATAAGATCTTTCAATCACTTATATATTGTAAAATGATTAGTTGAACCAGTTTTATAGGTGAATTGCATGTTATCCTAATTCAACATTTGTATTATGAAGAGGGGAGTTAATTGACTTGGTAACAAATTTTAGGTAACATCGATAAATATAATATCGTCAAATCTAACACCGTTAAAATGTCACATAAAGCTTATTTGGCGTTTTATCCCATTAAAATGTCACATAAAACTTATAGGAACAATTTTTTTGGTGTTTTATCAAGTGGCATTGACAAAAAATATTTAATCAAAATTATACAGTAATTTAAGGGTTAATTACAACAACCCTATCACATTATTAGCGTTTTTGCACATAAACTACTAAACATTTTTTTCTTGGCATCAATACATACAAACTATACGAGTTTCTCAAATAATTCACCAAACTTATTTTCCGACAATTTTTCATTAGAATTTCGTACGCGACTTGCGTGTGATACATTTTTAAGGGTGTTTTTTGTCCAAATAACCTTTTTAGTAAGTAGAGTTGCTCATCTTCACCAATGTGAGTTTTAGATATTGGGGAAGAAAATTGTTGATGATTCAAATGAATTGTTATGGAAAAAAAATGTGTGAAGGAAATTTACACTTTTGGCCTACTAAAAAGTTGTTTGGACAAAAAAAGACCCTCAAAATTTTACACGCAAGTCACGTGCCGAATTTCGACGAAAAATGATCGAAAAATAAGTTTAGTAATTTATTTGCCAACCGAAAAATAAGTTTAGTAGGTTTATCTATCAAATTCGTATAATTTATATGTAACGATACAAAAAAGAGAAGGTTTAGTGATATATGTGCATTATCGCTGATAGTTTGATGAGGTTGCTATAATTTACCCGTAATTTAAATATGTAGTACTTTAAGAAGGACTTTCGTATATGTTAAAATGGATACAAAGGCTCTTGTTTGGAGCCAGAAGATGTAATTCAAAATATTTTAGGCGCCTTTTGTTGAATCGAAATCCCAAATCCTAAATCCCTAAATTGAAATCTTGTCTGATTCTGGAATCGTGGAAATGGCGCAGGCCGCGAGATTGAACCTACGAATGCAGAAGGAACTGAAGCTCCTTCTCACCGATCCCCCTCCCGCCGCTTCTTTCCCTACTCTTTCCGGCGACTCTTCTGCTTCCTCTCTCACCTCCATTGATGCCCGTATTTCCCCTCTCTCTCTACATAAAATAACTGAATGATATTGCTTCTGAAAAGTATTCTGTTTGATTTGCAGTTCTTCAAGGACCTGAGGGAACTGTCTACGCTAATGGTGTGTTCAAAATGAAGATACAAATTCCCGAAAGGTATAGAATTTTGTGCTTACCGATCATTTTATTCATTACGCAGTAGATAACTGAGTCTGCATTTTGTGTTTTTTTTCGACGTGAAGGTATCCGTTTCAGCCTCCAATTGTGACTTTTGCTACGCCTATATACCATCCGAATATTGATACTGGCGGCCGTATTTGCTTGGATATCCTCAATCTTCCCCCTAAGGTTCGTATAACCCAATATGGTTGGTTTAACATGTGATATTTAACTGCAGATTTATATATTTTTGTGATAATGCTAGGAGAGGAGAAAATCCAAATTGTTCTAGTTCTATTATGTTGCATTTGGATGGAAGGATTTGAGAATATCATTTGTTTCTTAAAAAAAGGAAAAGGAGAAGTATGTTTGTATTTAGCTTCATGGTATTTTGGTAACAAAATCAAACTTTACATCTTACTTGTGAGCTAAAAGCTACTTAAATACCAAACACCCATGCATTCAAATTCGACAAAAGCACTTACATTCTCAAACATCACTTGCTTTTGAATATAAGCAATTTTACCATAATCGTTCCTTTGAATAATTTGAAGCAAGGTAGAAACAAACTTTTCTTTTTTGTGAAATGTCTCTCAATATACCCAGTGCCCAAAAAATAAAGGAAGTTAAAGATGTACTTTAAATGGAGGGTTGTAAGTGAGAGTCTAATGCAGAAGTATGAGCTGATTACATATGATTGCCTGCCCCAGAAAGTGATCAATCATATATATGCTACCAATTTGACAACTTATACAAATTCTCTATATTCTTGAAGGAATGCTAATAATGGGTAATTAAATTATATGTAGGGCATGTGGCAACCATCTTTGAACATTTCAACTGTCTTAACAAGCATTTGGCTTTTATTGAGTGAACCAAACCCTGACGATGGTCTAATGCACGAAGCGGTGAGTAAAGCTACAAGCTTGTAGGTTTCTGGTTGTTGGTTCAGGTTTTTGTGGATATCTGGTTGTTGGGTCGGGTACCCGGCGTGTCCGTTTGGGTTTTTCTCAAAGCTACTTTTGTAGGATTGGATTTTTTTGCTTCTTTAAAATTGTTGAAATATCTGCAGAATTGGTAAAATAGGGTACATGAAAAAACCGACTAGGCCTACCCGATGGACAAGAAAATTCCCGACCTGGTCGAGGAAAATCTGCACAGGTTGGGTACCCGAATCCGCATATAGAAAGCCACCCCTACAACTACAAGCTAGTTCTCCACCAACGTAGATTAACATACATCATGTGCTGAATATTTTGTGCAGAGCAGAGATTACAAGTATAACAGACAAGCTTTTGATCAGAACGCAAGATCGTTGACAGAGAAGTATGCCAGAGCTGGAGAACAACCTCAGGGTGCTCTGCACAGCCATGAAACTCGTACAGAAAAAACTAATATGGAAGGATCAGGTGCGTCCAGCAGCAACCAGATGACCAAAGAAGCTAATAAAGAATTACAGGTTTCAAGAAGTAATAGTAAACTGTCCTTCAAAGTTTCAGTTAGAAATGGAGGTTCCTGTGGGCGAAATCAAGACGAAAAAGAGAACTTGGCTCCGGTTCAACTAATCGACCAAAGTGCTCTACGCAGCCATGAAACTCGTACAGAAAAAACTAAAAATGAAGGATCAGTTGCGTCCAGCAGCAATCAGATGAACAAATGCTTGACCCGTGATTATGATACTGCGCTGATAGAAGCTAAGAATGACCTACAGGCCCCAAGAAATAAGAATAAACTGTCCCTAAAAGTTTCAGTTAGAAATGAAGGTTCTTTTGGGCGAAATGGATACGAAAAGGAGAACTTGTCTCCTGTTCAACAATCTGATCAATCTGAGGCTGTGACAGCTCTGGGAGGCCATGAAACGGAAGGATCAGATGTGTCCAGCAGCAATCAGATGAACAAAGGCTTGACCTGTGTTTACGATTCTGCGCTGAAAGAAGCTAAGAATGAAGTACAGGCCCCAAGAAATAAGAGTAAACTGTCCCTAAAAGTTTCAGTTAGAAATGAAGGTTCCTCTGGACGAAATCAAGACGAAAAAGAGAACTTGGCTCCGGTTCAACTAACCGACCAGAGTGCTCTACGCAGCCATGAAACTCGTACAGAGAAAACTACACCGCAAGGATCAGGCACGTCCAGCAGCAACCAGATGAACAAAGGCTTGACCCGTGATCACGATACTGCGCCGAAGGAAGCTAAGAATGAAGTACAGGCCCCAAGAAAGAATAGTAAACTGTCCCTAAAAGTTTCAGTTAGAAATGAAAGTTCCTCTGGGCAACATCAAGATGAAAAAGAGAACTTGGCTCCGGCTCCGGCTCCGGCTCGACTAACCGACCAAGCCGAGGCTGTGATTGTGTTGGATAGTGAGAGTGAGGATGAAATCATCCCTGTGAGGTCAAAGTTATCTCTAGCCAAAAGATCCTGCTTCTCAAGGAAGCGCAAATCTGCTCACTGAATGAATGTTGGTCTGTGCCCGAACTTGTTTTCACTGTTTCTTTGTATATTGCATTTTTTGGTGACTTTTGTCTTGGGGTTGGGCTCGTGTTGGGTTTTTCAGGTTTCGGATTTTTCATGTCAGGTACCTACCGTCGCTACCGATGCATCGGGTACCCAACAAAAATACTGGCCCGATCTTTTAAATAGACTGGATTATAAAATATTGGTCTGAAGTATTATTTGGCCCTACAGGCTAGACCTAATGGGTCAAAAGCCCGACAACGAGCTAACTCGATAATCTTAGTATATTATACGGGAATAATTTGGCCTGACTTTATTAATTTTAGACCCGATTAAATTTTATTCCAATCCAACTCAAAATATGATGTTAGCCTCGACAAATTGAGTGCGACCAAATTGCCACATCTACTCATTGCTTGTATTAGAATGCAACCTTCTTGAAGGTTTCAATACACTGCGAAAATGTTTGTTTGGACTGGGCCCATCGAATAGCATGGCCCAACCTATTAGATTTTTCTGTTCCCTGTTAAAAATTACTACAAGCAGATAATTTTTTTGGTAAAATACAAGCTTTATAGTCCATTTAATAAATAAATGAGTTTTTTTTTTTTTTTTTTTTTTTTTTTTTTTTTTTTTACTTTAAAATAATAATTCAAACCAAACAAAAAGAAAAAAACCAATCATCACTCATATTTCATTTTCTAATAAAATAATACTAAATCACCACTAATTACTCTATTAATTTTACTAGGACTGTGAAGATTACTAAAATCAAACCAAAATTTGGACCGAAGAAGTTTTGAATAGAAATTTTTTATTGATCATTTGATTTCTTTTTATGAATTGAACTGAATCGGTTATTTCTTTTGTTTGAATTTAGATATTTCTCAATTTTCTGACAAAAAAATTGTACCGAGTTGTATACTGAACTGAATAACCAAATAAAAATATAAACTATAAATTTAAAATATATTATCCCTAAGGATTAATTTAGATGATAACTAAAATTATATTATCAATAATTCTATAGTTAGTTAAGTTTAACATAAACAATTAAAGAAAGATTTAATTAAAATATAATTTTCAAAATACAAGCTAGTGAATTTAAAATAAATTGTTGTAATAAAATTATTTATTTTGGTTAGATATCAATATATATTAGTCATTGTGTTATTAAAAAGATAAAAATATTTCAAGTAATCCGAACTGAACCAAATTAAATTGAACCTTTCCTTTAGTCTGTAATTTTGAATTGAACTGTCTCAAAGAAAAAATAATCGTTATCGGATCACTCTACTCTAATTTTTTGAGTTGATTATGGATAGTTACTTTTAAAATAAATCGTCTATCAAAATCTTCGATCCACAGTGTACCGTATCTTTACGTCCTAAAACAAAAATACCGAGGATACCTAGTTAAAGGATAATATTAGAAGAAAATATCGAAGTGAATAGTTTTGGTTATGGAGATGTACAGTACAAACGGTTACCTAATCAAATTACAGTGTTCAGTACGCACTCACTAACGTTCAAATCCCACTTCCACAACATCAACTTAAATTCTGCTTAATGGCTATGGCGGACCCCTTTTCCTGATCTTCTCTCTCACAGGCGACAAAGTTAAAGAGTTCACTTTAAGTTTTCAAATCAAAGCATCTTGCACTCAACGGAAAATTCGAAATGCTTGACGGTATATTGGGACGTGGATTCAGCGCGAAATGGTCCGATCTCGTTGCATGTTTCTTCTTATTGTGCGTCTTCTTCGAAGTTGATTGATGGTTTCTGTGTGTGTGTGTGTGCAGCAAATCGCTGATGAAAACGACTCGGGCGAGGATCGAGGTGGTCCGACGGAGAGCGGAGGCGAAGCAGAGGTTTCTGAATGAAGATCTGGCTAAGCTGCTCTCTAATGGCCTTGACATTAACGCCTATGGAAGGGTACCGCACTTCACTCCTTTTTTTTGTTCCTCTTTCTTTTCGAGCTGATTTTTAGGTTGTTTGGTTGTTTTAGGGATTGGCAGCTGATAATTATGCAACTAAATATACAAATTAAGATTTGAATTCTCTGCATACTGAATTCTATTCTTAGTTACCTTAATTTGTTTATAATTATAATTTGTTTTTATTGCTAATTTGATTGCTATGAATAGCACAACGAAGAAACTTGTTTCTGTTTCAAACACCCCACCCATTAGGGTTGCAAACAATCAGAGCCGGGCCGAGCTTGTAGATGTCGGTGTTTGGTTCATTTATTTTTAGTTGAACCATATTTAAGAGTGTTTGATTATGTTCACGATGTTTTTAACCATAGTGCTCGTGAATAATTTGTTCACGAACATCAAATAACACACGTTTTCCTAAATCTACATACAAATAGACGAATTTAACTAAATGTTCATCATAATGATAGGTAATATAAAAATATTGTATAAAATGTAATATTAATATTGTTGTTTTTGTTTTTGTTGTTATTTTTATTTTATTACAGTTATTATTAGTTGAGTTTCGAGCAAGCTTATTCGCGAGCTTTTAATGAACGAGTAAATTATGTTCAAGCTCTGTTCGTTTATAAAGCGAGCTCAAAAATTTGTTCGTTTATTCAAATAAACGAGCTGTTCGGCGAAAGCACTGTTCATTTGCAGTTGTACCACCCATGGGCGGGTACTCCATTTTAAGGGGATTCTACATGGATATTCAAAGGCCAATTGGTTTTAGAATTGGGACTGCTGAAGACACTCTGAATTTGAACAAGATGCCATCAAATGGGAGTGGCAAAAGCAAAAACAAGTTTCTTTTAGAGAGATGAGGAAAATGGCCAATTGTTTATCCTAGTTTTTGTTTTAATCTCTATTTTTCTTTTTCATTGTCTTGTATAGGAAAATATTAATAATATTTATAATGAGAATATTCGCCTTATTCTCCTCATGTCTGAAAACATTGTTGGGAGCTGCTTTAATTCAGAGTGACCTTATGCTTCCATAGTTGGCCATTCTAGGTTCTTTCCTTCTAACAATGTGGGAGATCTATGTAGACTCTTCTTTGCAATCTCTATCGTGGAACTCATTCTTAACATTCCACAACTAGGAATAAACATGTAGTGATAGTAAACACCTAATTCTACACGACTCCATTAGTTAATAGTAAGTGTCTTGGATCTTTCCCCAAGTCCCTAAAGGTTTGTATTGATAGTGAAATAAGTTACAAGTTACAACCAGTTGGAGGTTCTTCATGTGGTTTTTGCCCCTCATGTTCAAACAATACTTCCTTCAATTCAAACTTCTTTACTGCCAATCTACTGTGGAAAGCCTGGAAACGAGAAGCGAAGCATAGTCAAAACAGCGAAAAAGCTGTAAATCGGGGGACTTTTTGTCCATCTTAATTTGGTTACCTTTCTTCTAGAAGCGGACCGAAGTTACTGGATAGATATTTTAATTTTTAGCAATTTCCTTAAGCTTCTGCGCTGTAGCCGCAACCAACACATAATAAATCTGAGCTACTCGGTCATTGTGTATATATTTCACATTGTGTTGAGCTATGCACCCTAATGTCTTGACACTTGCACAATCTAACTCCACTAGTATCCTGCTGTGGAAGATCTCTTTTGTTGATACAGACATGAATGATTGCTTGGTTGAAGTGTGTGGGCCCATTTTGTGGTCTGAAGTAGTGTAATATAACTTAACCTGGCAACTGGTTAACTATCAACATGGACATTATGAGATTTTGATTGCGTTTTGCATTTCTTTATAATGCATGTTGATCAAATACTGTATATATCTTTGACTTGGATAAAATGCTTTAAATTCTAACTAGTACTATGTTTTTTCTTTTTATCGTGTGAAACAGACTGAAGAATTTCTTGCTGGAATGGATCTCCTGTGGTCTTACGACTTTGTTGAGCAATCTTGTGAGTATGTAATAAAGCAACTTTCAAAGATGCAGAAACAAGGGTATGATCTATTTACATGTCTAAAGCAGCTTATTTCATTTCGTGTAGTGTTGATATCCTGTGCAGTAAATCTTTTTTTTGGTTGAAGCATTGCTTTCAGCCTATGGTTCTTAACATATAGGCGTAATTATTTTGCATCATCCTTGTATAAATCGATACAACTTTCGTATGCTATGGGAACAGTATTTAGGGGCTAGACTTGCATGATGTTAATTACGCGATAAACTTATAAGCCTAATGAAAATGCAATATTCCTCGTGCATGCATGCATAGCTTACAATTTGTACAGTTATTAGCAAGATGCAAATAAAGTTAACAGAGATGAGAGACTCATCAATATGACAAAGCCGAGATCAAACATTTGAATTATTATAAGGAATTATTGATATGAGAAGCATGATCACTCTAAGATGTTTGATCTCGTTGTCCAAATATATCATTCAACTCATATAGGACACAAGTACAGAATAAGGGTTTAGGAATAATATTAGCATTTTATGCTTTCGTTTTCTAAACTCATTTCTCATATTTTTGCATTTCAGAATTCGGAAGTATTTAGACTAGGTTTTCGTGTAAAATATTTTTACATTTAGTTATACTTTCTCTAGGTTTTCATGTTTAGAAGGTTCTTGCTCTCAGGTTTCAAGCACTCATGTCATGACCATAGCAAGATGTTATTGAAGTATAACTGGAGCATGATATTGACTTTATCCCTTTGACTTGCATTTGTCTACAGGGAATGCCCTGAAGAATGTAGGGAAGCTGTTGCGTCTCTCATGTATGCTGCTGCAAGGTTCTCTGATCTGCCTGAACTGCGAGAACTACGAGATGCATTTCAGCAGAGATACGGCAATTATTTAGAAGCTTTTGTGAATCAGAAGGTAACACCTAAATAATCTTTAGAAATAGGTTATTATAATCTTACTAACTTATTCAATCTTAGTACTGTTCTCCGATAGATTGGTAGTCGATAGTTGAACGATTGTATGAGTAAAGATTGGGAAACCTCTTCCCAGTGTAATTTTTCTATATATCAATAAAGTTTTTGTTTCTCATTAAAAAACACGAACTCATTCAGTCTCTAACCTGCTTGATTCCTGATTGCTAGTTTGTTGACAAGCTATCTTCAAAACCGCCTCCAAAGGAAAAGAGACTACAGGTATTGCAAGATATAGCTTCAGAGTTTTCAATAAAATGGGATTCCAGAGGGTTCGAAAGGAGAATGGCTACCTCTTCAATAGTTGCACAGGTAAATTTCTGGATCAGTTTAATGTTCTCTCAGATAAAAAAAAGAACATGAAGCACGTTGAATACAAAATTCAAGCATAACCTCTATAACTTAGCTGGAAAAAATCAAGTTGGACTCTTTTATCATCCTAGACATCATCTATGGCACATTCTCACTATCTTTCCTCATTTTCCTTGACTAAATTTGTAAGAAGTTCCTGACAAACATGGAAAAAGGGTACTGGAACGAATAGTGCTATCAATTGTCGATGTTTGGTGTTTTTTCTGGTGTAGCTAGGTGCATCAATCATTTGTGGATGGCTCATTATTGAGGTAGAACTAATGGATGTTATTTGTTCATGAACTGATTCTCATATCTCAGAGTAAACTAATACAAAATCGCCTTCGTTATTCAACTTGCTCTTTAATGATTGTTATAGTTTGCAATCAAACACAAATGAAGTTTAAACATGAATCAGCTTTGCAGCATTTTGGGCATATTGAAGGGCATTATGTGAAGAGTAATTCGTATTTACATGATTGCTAGGTTGACGAACAAAAAGCAGACGTAGTGAAACAAAGGCCTGGGCTTCTGGATGAGAAAAAAAGAATGCAGAGCTATGGAGAAGGTCGAAAAGAGACTACAACTGAGTACAGAGAGAAGTCGCTCTTGAAGAATGACGGGAGTACTTCGCAAGGTAATGTGCTGACTGAAAGTAAACGTGCGTATCCTATTGACACGAAGCTGAATGCTCACGGTAATGGACTCCGTACTCCAAGGAAAGGGGAACACGAAGAAACAATATTCCGTGTGAAGGCTAATGTTGCTTCCAATTGTGTCGAAAATTTGGCCATTTCGAAAGGAGTGGAAGAAGGATCTGATAGGTTAAGATCTTGCCCTGGTTTCGCCCTCCCTCCACCATATGTCAAACCGAATCACAATGTCGCTCGCCCTCCTCCATATGTTAAGTCGAAAGAAGACAAACACAAACTCCGTAGAGATTCTGAAGCGTCTTCCCTGGACGAACACTTGACTGATCCTCGTTCAGCCAGGCCCCACAACAAGCTAGATCGCCATGATTGCGGAGAGAAGAATGTAAAAGAGCTAGATTATCAGAAGGAGGAAATCCCGTTGCCAAAACCACGGTCAATTCGAAGGAAACACCACAAAACATCATCATCCAGCCATAGTAAAGTTGTGGATGCTCTTGAAGACGTTGGAGCTACAAATGGGAGCTCGAGTAGTAGGCGAAAAGATTATTCTAGAAAGGGGTTGCGGATATTGTTCGACGAGGAGCACCATGTAAAAGACGATGAGGAGAGGATTATCGATAAGCTGTTGATCCATTACAGCAAGAAACCAACAAGTTATGACGAGGCAAAGTTGACGAAAAAGTTGACAGGTCAGCACACTGTGCATGAAGAGAAAGCTCAACCCAGTAGATCTGTTTCTCTACCTCCCGATCAATCCGCTTCTTCACCCGAATCAAGAAAGGTTCTCGCTCGTGCCAACACGTTCCAGGTCGATAACCAGGCACGCCACGTCCATCCCAAGTTACCGGATTATGATGATCTCGCAGCCAGGTTTGCAGCACTCAAGGGCCGATAAGTAAACCATGTTCCATCTTATATTCTGCAACTTCTGTCACGTGCTATGCTTATAATGTGACGTCGTAAATATACACGTGGCGGTAGTGGACGTTATGGTATATAAGATGGTATATGATTTCGATCGGAGGATCTTAACTCATCTAATGGAGCATGTCACAGTGTCTCTAAATGCTTCTAATTACTAATGATCACATTTTGTGTGAGAAATACTTAGGTGCTTAATTTAAGAGTGTTGATTGCCTGATTTGAGAAGACAAACTTATAGAATTTCTATTGGAAATACTTACTGTAATTCTTTGGCAACTATGGTGAAAAACAATGCCAACGAATGTGGTTTCTCGACCGAACGTAGGTGAGAAAATGCAAAATTAGTCGGAAGACACAAGGTGCTAGTCAGACGGTAAATTGTAGTGTATCAGCTAATTGGGACCTAGGTAGGGCTGGGCGGGCTATAGTTGTCTTTTTTGGGAGGAACCGGGAAAAAACTTAGGCGGCAATGAAAGTTTAGAGCCTAGACGGGATTAGTCGGAGATTTTATAACAGAGTCAATAAGCATTGGGTATTTGCAATTTCAGCCCCTTCCAAATTAAAATCCTTAAATAAATAGTCCTCGCTTTGGGGAAAATTGGGAATTTCTCTGGAATCTTACATATGTCGAACTCTAGCAAAATTCCAAATTTATGACTAGACTAAGATTTGTTAAGGGACTTAATAGAGATTTTATTTTCCTAATGTGGGCATAATTTAGGAAAAATCACAAAAATCGGACAATAATAAATATTTGGACCGACGGTTTGAGACATGGACTTTTGGAATTTTGCACATTAAGTACAAATTGAGCCCAAAATTTAAAATGGGCCTAAATGTCACGTGAGTTGCTCGGACAAGCTTTAATGCGGGCTCCAGGCTTATCTAGAATCAAATTAGAAAAAATATGTTAAGTCAAATAATTTTCTAGTTAAAAAGATAAAATCAACATCACCAACTCGTTAAATCACTCCTAAAATATAAAATTCCTTTCTTCAAAATCGCATTTCTCAACCGTCATTCATTTTCCATTAACCCTCATTAATGCGGTATTTAATTTCTAGCATACCAAATATGAACGAGTTTAATCTATTCAACCCGAAAATAACAAATAAATAATTAATACTCAAATTCCATATCATCATAAGCTCTCACTCTAGTTGTGATTCATTTAAGCAAGTTTCAGAGTTAAATCTTAGTTAAGATGCTTAGAACGGTTAACATCTTGGTAGTGTCATGGACCCCGAAAGCAAGTAGCTTAAGTTTTCTTATTTCCTTCAAACATTTTTGCAGTACCACTTAATATGTGCTCACTGCATCCCGTAAAAAAGTCCTGCATAATTTTATAAGAACATCAAAATAATTTCAATTGATAAGTAATTTTGACTTCTCAAACATGATTTTTTTTTATAAGATAAGAAATATTTTTAATACGTAATTCTTTTAATAGGACAGAGCAAGTAAATTAAATTCCTTTGAGAATTTGAAATCAAATGAATTGAAGAAAGAATAGTCAAGTAGGGTCCCAAGAGCAAGGATGAGAACAATATGATTCGGGATATATATTCCCATCCATATCATACGTCAAATTAGGAGCAGCCCATGGCCATGGGCGGTTTCAGATAAGGCAAATACCGAGCTTCAGTCCAGTGCTAAATTTATATAACTATATTTTTATGTATTATAATTTTTATTGTTCAAGTTTATATTTTTAACTAAATTCGCCCCATATAATTTTTTTCTTTCACATTCTTGCCTTTATTCCACTAGTAAAAAAATCTCAAACAAATAACTATGTCCAATTATTTCACGAATCTCATTTCGTGTGTTGGACCCTCGTACACTCAAATCAAGGAGAGGAGCGTACCGTCACATACAATTTTTTGTCTCTAAAAATAATTTCTTGTATATTTGTTACTAATAATTTTCATTTTTGTTTTATAGTATAGTAAGACGCAACTCTTTTAACATTACGTCCAAGTCACTCTATTACCGAATTCTAAATTTGCCTCTGAAGCAAGTGATGCAGGCATAAACATAAAGTAAAAAATAATAATACGCGAGTCTAAATTTATTGATTCTAAGAATACTCGAGAATTTCCGAAAAATAGGAAATAAAACGCGTTTTTTTTTTTCCTTTTTCAATATATCAGATCTACAATCTAACACAATAATGAAAAACATTTATTTATACTAATAAAATAATTTGGCCCTCAAAAGAAACTAATCTTATTCTAAATAGAAAGCAAGTCAATGATATTATCATCTAAGAAAACAAATAAAAAACTTATCCTAATAAATATAATATGATATAAAATCAAAACATATCATAATCTCCATATAGTAGTCACCACATTATTACCACTTGCCCATCCTCCATACTTGTTCCATTGTATATATATCAGCCTTCTGAGTTTTCCATTTTCATATACTCACCAACTTGAGAGAGAATGGCCTCGAACGATAATAGTGCAACATCTCCTACAGACGGGACGGGCGGAGGGCAGTGCCTATGCTCTCCGACCACCCATCAAGGTTCGTTCCGGTGCAGGTTTCATCGCTTCCCTTCAACTTCCAAAATCGATTACTTTAACCGATCAAAGTCCATGCCTGCAGATCGTCCCCCAAAATCACAACAATTTAAATAGCTTATTTTTTTTATAATTGTTATAATTTCTGGTGTAATAAAAGTGCAAGTTGGTGCTTTATTGATGGTTGTTCAATTTCTGCAACTTCTATTTATATAATATTTCATAATATTACTCTTTGATGGAATGAAAGCTATTAGCATAAGCTAAGATTTATTTTCATTATGTGTTTATTCTGGTCCAAAATTTGAGAATGGATTGGGATGACAAAATGTTCCGTACCTGAACAGGTAACTCGTCCCCGTTTCAAGTCTGACAATAATTTTTACCTCAAACATGATAACGATTTGAGTATCCTCGAGTATTTTCGACCCAATTCTCTAATTAACTTATATATACACCTTATATTTATATTAAGTATATATAAAAAGTTATTATTATTTAAAAAAGTAGATACTTAAGTACTTAATTGTTGAAGTTTTTAGTGCATTAGTTAATATAACATTAAACTTAATATTAACATATATAACAATTTGTTAAAGTATAAAAATTATAAATTAAAATATAATTTTAGGTGTGAATTAATTCAACGAGACTACTCACCCCCCGATTAACCCTCGATTGACCCCGTCCCGCGAGTGACTACTTGGATTGAGTTTGAGAAGGATTTTAAATCCGTGGAAAGAAATTTCTTGTTTTAGATTAGGGGATGGAGTCGGTGGGTACGAGCTAGTATTGAATATCACATGTCATGTCTGTTATTTTATTAGATGCTACACCTGCTGAACTACACTAATATATGTAGGCGTGTGTATGAATTCGTGTATATGGAAAGTGGATAAATCACATGATGTTCATCTTCTTTTATGGGAAGAAAAAATACGAATAAATATTACTTGTATCAACATTAGAAAACTAATTAGGCTAGCATTGTTGACATGCGCTATATCCACGCGAGTGGAGGTGAGCTGAATAGGTAACATGTTTATTCGTGGACTTGAATACAACACATAACAACAATCACTTGCCAAAATAATCACCACTTGCCAAAAATTTGTATACATTTATCAAAATGAGACATCTTGAATGAAAGAAAAAAATCTCCCCTCTCATAAATGGTAGCCAATTTATAAGCTCAAGAGTCTTGCTAGCATCTGCACCAAGTATAAGGCTTCAATATGCATGATCAACACGTGTCGATCATGCAGGGAGTCTACTAGGAATTCTACCGATTGTTTGTTATTGAGATTAGATTGTCTATTTTAAGGTCGTTAGATATTGACTCCAATTCATATGTCCAGACCCAGATCCTCCTGGGACCTAGATCCTGACCTGTTTCTCTTAAGCCGTCATATCACAGATCATAATATATGTCAACTAGCTGATTGTATCCACAATAAGTCGATAAACTTTTAGTGTAGAAAGTTGGAGTGCGATAGATTGTCAACCAAAATGAGGTTGATAAATTATCCCGAAACTACTGACAAAAGCTACTTCTGGCCCGAGCCCGTTTTCAATCATGCGCCGCTATCTTGAAAACCAAACGCTACCAAACTAGGCTTTAGCATGTTTTGGTTGACAATATTTTCTTGAAAATCAGTGGCAAAAGCTTTTAACTTCCTTTCTATCCTACGCTATCATCTTAAAACTAAGTACTCGATTCCAGCGGGATAATTACTCTTTTCCAAGTTTATTACATAAACCAAATTAGGCAACTTATCATGTTTGGGGTGACAAATGATCCCGAACATTAACAAAAAAACTCCTTTTGATCTGAATTCCTTTTCAATCCTACGTCGATATCTTAAAAAACAAGCACTGGATTCAACGGGATATTACTCTTATTCAGGATTATTACATAAACCAAATTAGGCCTTATGTCACGGAACGCAATCCTTCCGTTATCCGGGCCTTCGTATTTTCACGCAGTGGAACATTTTTAGTGCGGCCACAAAGACTCCCGTAGCCTTCGTCCGGGCTTCTACCTTCATCCAGTCTCATGATGACCCGTTGCTCGGTTGTTGCACACCGTGCACACTAGCATAAGCATTGGAACGCATCGTCGGCACTCGCCTATCCTCAATGATCACCTTCGCCGAGGGCTGTCGGGTTGCACGTCTTGCGTGTCTCGGCCTTTGCCCACAACTAGCTAGCACACTAGCTACGCATCGCCGACCATCGCAGGTCCTTTCGGCCCACCCGTGATACATTGAAGCTCTCGCGCTTCTTCTCGACGCTGAGGGTCGCTCGCACGCCCACAACGCAATTCATCGTGCTCGTCACTCACTCGGAGTATCCTAGGTGTTGTACCTAAGGCTCCTCGTATGTCCCTCGCCCGAGACGGGCAACATCTCAAACCTTGGCTTAGATAATGTGCCATCAACACATATGTCCCCCCAGTGTTCTCCCGACACTTGCCCACAAGTCTACCCGCAATACGGTGTTGCCACGCAACCGCATGTCTCAAGCCAACGGTCCCTCGCGGCATGCCTAGAACCCATAAGCAATGCTTACGAGTCAGTTCACGAGGCTTCGGAATGTATGCCTTGATCACTCAGTCGGCCTAGAGGCGGTCCCCAAGACTCGATGGCAACCTAACCGTCCAGCAGTAATCTCATGGCCTTAGGGATGCCCAAGGTGATCGTCCCACGCACGCTCGATCGATTCCCAACTCGATCGAGAACTAAGAACTAAGAACATCCTTAGAATGCCCTTAGCTAGCCCCTAGAGGTCCCCTCTTACCCCTAGGGAGTTTGCACACTTTGTACCAGACGGCACGGGGAGGACTAGCTGTTCGCCCACCGTCGCTCAACTGAGCATGTCCCCCTTATAATATCCTTAAAGAAATAATTCCTATTTCCACTTCTAGACATTGGATTTCTGAAGAGAACTGCTTTTTGGTTCTCCCTCCTCCGGGCTCCAAATCTAACTCATGGAAGTTCTCCACCGAATATTTACATGGGATTAATTCATTAAGACCTTCTGCTTCGCGGCTTCTTCCAACCCGCTCACATCTTGCTCGGCAACTTGCCTCCCGCTGCGCACCTCGACACTTTATGAGGATGCGCGTGCCTCTTGCGTCACGGATAACTTATCCAACCCTATTCCCGGACAATTCCGAAGCTTAGGGGGTTATCCCGTGACACCTTATCATGTTTGGATTGACAAATGATCCCGAAAATTAATAAAAAAAAAAAATTACTTTTGATCTGAATCCCTTTCCAATCCTCCTGCGCCGTCATCTTGAAACTAAACGCTGGATTAAGAGGGATAATTACTCTTAAGTCTTATCCTAGTTCGTTACAAAACCAAACTATGCCTTAAAAGCATATTTCTCGTACCACTCTGAACCTCTCATCCTCGCTGCTAAAAATTGTTACTGATAAAATAATCTCATCCAATTTGGGCGTTAATGGCGACATCAATTTTCTCTCTCATCCTTCTTTGCATCGTCGCCTACTTCATCTCATGCGAGGGCAGCACTGCGCACGATGAGCTGACAAAATACGGGTTTCCAATCGGTCTCCTGCCGGCGAACGTGGAGTCGTACGCCGTTAACCACACTTCCGGCGATTTCTCCGTCATGCTCGGCGATTCGTGCCGCGTGACGCTTCCGCCTGACAACTACGTGGCGACCTACTCCAGCAAAATCACTGGCAAGATAGTCGACAATCGGATTGCGGAGCTGGATGGGATCAGCGTTAGGGCATTCTTCAAGTGGTGGGGCATCACTGGCATCAGATCCAGCGGTCACGATTTGGTGTTTGAGGTTGGCGTGGTTACTGCTAAGTATCCTTCGAAGAATTTCGATGTGGCTCCCCTATGCGAAGGCGCCCGTCGCTCTTCGTCTTAGAGGTCACTTCTCCATTTTCATCTTTATCCCTTCAATTTGCTGTGCTTATATATGCACAGAGACGCATCTCTATAGTTGATTTTGCAACGTTTCTGTGCTGTTTGGTTTGACAACTGGCATGAGTAGTTTTTTTTTTTATTTTCAAGTCTCTACTTTGGCTGCTTTGGGGGTTTTTGTGCAGAAACGTAAAAGCTGGAGCACTAATGTATGACGTTGACCTATGGAGTTCATAGAAACACTTGAATTGCAAGAAACGGAAATTTGCCACTAGAACTACTGTTGTTGAGCTATGCATACTTTGAACTGATATTTAAAATTATCTTTACATATTACTAAATGCAAAGGTTAATAAAGCCAACATCAATCCCATTACATTATGCCTTATGGCATGTTTTCCTCACTTACCTTATCTTAACCTATAGTGCTTTTTCTTGCCAGATAAAGGGGTGTTTTTTCTTGCTTTTGCTTTTAGAAAAATGACAAAATTAGAGATTATGGAAAAATTACTTGTAAGTAGAAGTAGGTAGCGTTTGAGATAAAAGTGATTTTGAAAGAGAAAAGAATAGGAAAGAACTTAAAAGCTATAAAGCATATCCGAGCAGCTTGCTGCTTGTGGACAGAATTTATAAAGCTAAAGGGAAAATCAGCTGCAAAAAAGTGGGGAAAAACACCCCTTAATATCTATATATGAGATTAGAGATGGATAACTATAACGGAATACTATTATAGTTGTGGCTGATTTTATCTTTTAAATCATTTTCTTTATTATTGATTAAGTTTTATTTTCTAATATTTTTTCCAAAATCATGATTTTTAGAGATTTCAATTATTTACGGAACACAAGCATCTTTTCAGATTCCGTTCTTTACTAATTAGTAATTACTGCTATAAGCCATCATTTGGGTCTTAGCTGGTTTGCCTTTTGGAATCAAATTTAATAAAGGTCAAGCAGAAGCATATTTTAGAGCCAACGTATCAGCTTGCAACCTTAGTTATTAGCTAATTGTTTATAAACTTTATTTAGACAATGACATTTCTCTAAGCTCTATGCTTTTTTGTGTTTTTGGTTTAGTTGTAAGCGTAAATTTCTTCCTCTCTTAGGTAACTCTTTATCTCTACAAACACTTTAATTCTCGCATGTAACATCATGTATGCTGAGCCCATGCTTTTGCTTATTCTATGAACCAGTAAAAGTAGACTTCTCATGTCAAGTGCCTGCGATTGCGGTTAAAAGGCCTTTGTTGCTCTGTCAAGGTAGCCCTCATAAGAATTGATTTCTCATCAGATGGCCTTATGTATATATATTTTCTTTTGTACTTTTACTAAGTTCTGCTTGGTCTGGTCCTTTCTTCCTCCATAACTTCACCCGCTGAGGTTTCTGTCTGGCTGGAAACTCATTTTGGCAAAATAATTATTAAGGATTTTGTTTTTTATGGAGAAGTAATTGGTCATTTTGACTTGTCAGTGTAAAATGTTTAAAAGTTGCAGATTTCTTCACTGAAGGATGAAAGTACGATATTGTTTTTTTTTTTCTTTTCTTTTAAAGATATGGTGTTTGGGTTTATATGAATCTATTCGATGATATTTTGCACCTTAGGTTGATCCATGGCTGCTTTGTTTCTTTTAGAGAGTTCGAACTTTCTGCATGAAGAGAATCTGTTGATCCACCGTGCAACAATTAGATAAATTCAGTAATGAATTTTAGTATTGTTATGTTTTTTCTTCATGTTGAAACATCCAGATTCTTTTCTTTGCTCCATGATATATCTTATGCTTCCTTTTCCTTCATCGACTATTTCATTTTGGGAAGGAAACACTGGAACAAGTACATGAAGTTCTAAGCTGTACTAGATAAATGGTACTCCACGTAATGTCTTTAGAAAAATCAGCGAAAAAATCGCAGTCAAGAACGACTGGTATGGTTTTTACATGCGTTCAATATCAAGCATTAAATGCTCCCATCATGTCCGATTTAGCGGTTTTTGTCTGTTTACATTTAACTTCCTCTGCATCTCCTAATTTTCCATTTTGAAATTCAAATGTTGCTGTGTTGCAGTAACTGACTTATGCGCCACTGTTAAGAAGGATAATGTATTCAATTAAGGAGTGATAATTGATTTCTGCTGCATATCCATGATTGGAACTTAAGATGTACTTGATTGTGATTAGTGAACATCAGAATAAAGATTTTCGAGTTCCACGATGCATAACTGATAGGCTGTTGCCAGCTAGTTGATGTTGTTGGTTCTTGCATAATACAAAATGAACACACTTTCCTATAATGAACGAAAGAGTTCATTTGAGAGATTAGGCTTCTTAGTGTTATGTAAATTGCTCGCTAGATGTTGGTGCCAAACATCAATAGGAAGAAAGAAATATAGGCGTTGAAGTCGTGGAAATAAAAAAGCACATATTAGCTTTAGTAGAGATGAGAGAAGATAAAAGAACATTGTGCCTTACATAATAAACCTCTTGAGGGTGTTTGGCTAAGCTTATTTCAAACATCTTATAAGCTCCAACATCTTATAAGTTGTTTAAAGGGCTTATAAGATGTAATCTTTCAAGAGCTTATAAGTTAATAAAGTGTTTGGATAAAAGAACTTATAAGCTTGCAATTGAATGGAGTGATTTAGCTATGAATTTGGGGCCTAATTTGAAAGTTAATATCATACACACATTTTGATTAGTGTGTGTGGTGCGTTTGAAAAAAGTGTGTAGTATGTGAAATATGTGTGAAACGTGTGTGAAGTGTGTGTGTGTGTGTAGTATGTGAAATTTAAGTATAAGTTATAAGATCTTAAAAAATAAGATGGAATAGAGAAATTTATTTGTTTTGGGCTTATAAGTTCTAAGAGCTTATGTTTACATCTTATTTTGCCAAACAAATTTCAAGAGCTTATAAGCTCTCAAATATCTTATAAGATGTTTTGAGGAGCTTATAAGCTTAGACAAACACCCTCTAAGTATAATCATGCGAAAAATATCAGTTTGTTATAAAGTTTTCTGAATAATCATGCGAACATTGTGATAAACTTTTTCTGAATATCAGCATGGGACTAATATTTGTGATCAGAGAGTTTCGAAGATTAGAAAGTTTAGAATGATCAACAAATTATTCTAGGAGTTTTTTCCAGGTGTTTTTAATCTGTTTCAAATAGTATAATTTTTAATGTAAGTCTGAGTTCTTGTCTGAAAATTGTTAACATCTAGTTAGTTTTTCTTTTTGCCAAATTTATATAATCTAAGGTGGAACTAATCATGACTATTTGGTGTAGATTTGCCTCCTTTGTGCCCCCTCAAGACAATCCCACAAGCATCTTATCCCAAATAATTCTGAAAATCGTAATTGTTTAGTTTATATGTGCTCGACTTTTTAAGAGCGAGTTGTGCCTATTCTTGAGTCCCATGTAGACTGTTGCTGGCAAAATATCACCATATCACTTCAACTTAAGTTTCTGTTAGTTTGAAGTATATGTACATTTTAAAAGTTACTTGTTATGTTTATTTCCATTACATGTGTTGCTCCGTTGTGATTTTCTTTGTTCTGGGTACGATTTTCTTAACAGTATAAAAAAGATTGTTCACTTAAGCAGATATAAATATATTCCATTGGTTGGTTTTTGTTCATAAAGCTATATTTTGTAGTAAGCAAATTGCAGAATGAATATTTCATTATATGATCTTGAAAAAAGAATTTGCTAGTGCTCAGAGAAACTGTTTATTTTGTTGTTAGTGGATACATGGATTGAGTAATTATCTACGTTAGATTGTGATCATTTCACACCTGATAGTGATCATCCATTGCCTTCACTGTCTTCTGTACCTTAGATCACAACGATTTTCTTTTCTATTTACTTCAAGAAGGTTCTACCGTTGCCGTCTTCTGCCTAGTGCTGGTGCTGGAAGTGGGAAAATCTTATTAGTTTAGGAAACTATCGAGCAACTCTTTTTGCACGATTACATAATGAATGCTGATTTATTAGAAAATTTTGTAGCCGAGCTCAATGCAAAGTTGCTTTTTACATAGTTGTGATGGTGTCTATAAGTGAGTTGCCTTTTTTCATGCTTTCAAGCCCAGAAATTCTTGAAAACATTATATGGTTCATTTGTCCGTTTTAAACCTACTATATTTTGTTTCTACAGGAAGTAGTTTGATGCGCGGGAATGGTGGATTAACGCCTTCAGGTAACAGGTCGCCTGCGATATATGTTAGAGTAACAAGTGTGCATCTAATAGAATTGTGTAACGCTGCAATATCTGGTTAATATTAGTATAAGACTATTGATAAATGGCCTAGCTCCAAGAGTTTAAGCACCATATCATACTTGTGTCACTAATAAAGTAAATGTGTTGCACAAAATGTTTATATTAAGTCTTGAATATGTTTTGGTAATGTAAACTATGACTTTTGAAAATCTGCAATATTTAGGAAGCTGCTATATCGAAGCTCACTTTGTGAGCCAGTTATCACGGCTCATGCAGGATCACAAGCATCCTGCACAGTGGCGGATCTAGAAATTAGAAACAGGGTATGCACACTTGCCTTGAAATACCAAAAAATAAATCATACATTTCAGAAAAAAAAGAAACCAAGTCCTATGAACGAAGTAGGATAATTAAAATACATCGTATTAAGAATTACAAATAAAATGTTCTTTAACTGATAAACAAATAACTTCCACTAAAATTCCCAAATAAGTATTAGTAACATAACACCAAATTAAAGAAAGGGCAACAAACTTAAAACCCACAAAATCCCAATTAAAATATACCAACATAGTTACATAATCTTAAAAAGAAAGGGCAACAACTTGCATCAAAACCCCCTCACAAACAAAGGATTGTAACATACATCTAAAAAAAGGGGGTAAAAATTCCACTAAAACCCTCATTCCAAAAGCCTATATGGTTATTTAATTCATATGATTTCAACCATAAACACTTTGACATCTAAAATTAACTTCAATTTTAATAACAATAATAAAGAAATTAAGAAAATAAAAAAGAATTCTTACCAGTTGCTGAACTAGAATTGGAAAGAAAATGAAATGAGGAAGACAATTTTAAACTTCCGCCGAAATTTGGCAGATTCTTAAGTATCTCTGGTGTCTGATAAGTTACAATAATTATTAAGTAAATTAAAATCAAATATACTCAAGTAAGTCAACTAAATGGCAGTGGCCCAATATCAACATTTTCTTGCAATTTAAAGTTGAGTGGGCTTATCACTTTTAGCCCATTATTCATTAACCAAGTTCAGTGAACTAAATATCAAGCTACATATCTAGTAAAAAATTTCCAAAAAAGAGGGTATGCATGTATATATATGTCCGCCACTGATCCTGCATGAGCTCTTCTAGCGAGTTACAAGTGATCGAGGTGGGTATCATATTGATTAGAAGTGGTAATTCGTGCTGCATGCACAGGACATTCCAAGCTTGTTGGGCCAACATCTAAAATTGGGCTAGGTCCGGCCTAAATCCGTTTGGGCCACTAGATGTTGGGCTCAGTCCAGTCCAAACCAAATTCATTGGTCGAGCTCTGTGGCCTTGTCTGGTCATTGGCTCATTGGTTTAGGCCAAATCAATCATGTTTTATGTCACAAAATCTACAGCCCGGCGCACCGAAATTGTCGGCCATTTTCTTAGGAGGGAGGAGCTGACAAGTAATGAGTTCTTTGTTGAGAACGCAGGCTCATGAGCAACAATATTTCTAGACCTACAAAACACTTCCGAACTGAGCAATTTAAAGGTAGTTTACGAATATCCCCAAGAAAAGGAATACAAATAGAAGAACAATCATTTTTTTTCGAGGGCAGCTAGACTGACATTCTCAGCGTCTCCCAAGATACCTGCGGGGTGCAGGCCCAGGTTTTTCATGACAACAAAACATTCTCTGAGAGCAAGGAACTCGACAACTTCAAAGAAGAGAATGCTTGGGAACGTTTGAGACAATCCGAAAATGAAGTTGTCGTTCTTATTAGATATAAAGATACCACAACATGCACAAGAGTTGCGTAACGATTTTGTATGTAAATGTCACTTTTTTATTTGAACCCTAAAATACTGGTTCGAAGTAAAATATTGTAAAAAGAGAAGAAAGAAAAGAAAACAATAAGAAAAACAAAAAATAATACATTTGATGTATTATACATGAAAAATCCGATAGAAACCAAAAAAAGAAAAAAGAGAAGAATGTAATTTTTATCTAAAAATTGTAAAAAAACATCTATGATTGATGATTCCTCCCCAACGGCCAGAAATCAAAGAAATATGAAAATCAATATAAAATTTTATTGAACATTAATAAATGAGGAAGTGACGCTTGCACATCCAATTTTCATGTGTCTCTCCTTTTATGTCAAGGAGGATGATGGTTATTTCGGGAATAAGATGCTAAGTTCCTCGAATTGTTGTTATTTTAAGTTAAATCAATGTTAGGAGGAAAGTTAGAAGTTTCTTCGCAGAAAATGCTTGAATTTTGAAAAAATATTTTAATTAGGGACTTGAATTTTGGAGGATCTCAATTTAGAGTTTTTGTTCAATAAGAGGCCTAGATTTGAGAACTCCTAGAATTTAGGTCCTAAATTGAAATATTTTTTAAAATTTAGGTATTCTAATGAAATTTTACTAAAAAAATCGGAGACTATAACATAAAATTAACCGTTTAATTTTATATATCTCAAAGTATACATATTTTTCATGTTTATTTATTCAAACATTGAGTGAGTCTTGTGTATGACGTGATACACTTTTACATAGAAAGTGATATTTTTATAGATAAAAGTGATACTTTTACAGATAAATGTGATATACTTTTATAGATAAAAGTGGTACTTTTACAGATAAATGTGATACTTTTGCTACAAAAAATGATTTTTTTTTTAAAAAGTAATAATTTTACAAATAAACGTAATACTTTTACTAAAAAAATAATATTTTTTCTCATCACATCGTATGACGATCGTGTGATGTAAGTTTTTCCCTCAAACATTAGCAAATGAAGTGCTATTTAACTGAAAGAGGATTTGGTCCACGTGATGATGTTACTAGTAAATATGTCTTGTATTCACTTTGGGACACAACATAGTCACTTAGGTGATCATAGCATTTACTCAACTGTATATGTGTGTGGGCCACCTGGTTTCTCAATAATTCATGAGCCACCCACCCAGACAACGTGTCACCGAACGGTCATCTTATCGTTAACGTTCTAAAAATCGCTAAACACTAATTGAGTAAAAAACAAACGCTTATCGACTAGTTGAAATTGAAGGGAGTATGAGTATGACTAGTCAGAAAGTCATTGACGAAAATATATAAATGGTTAATAAGAGCCAACGTCGAAGCGGGTGACTAGTGAGACTCATTCGATTTTAAGAAAGTCAAAAGTCATTGTATGCACAGTGCACTTGGATATGAGGTATCAAAAATACATCATTTTTCTCAACTCAAATAATTAATGTGTTTACTTAAAAAATATTATTAGTAGGTTTAAAATGGTACATTTTTTATTTTTTTTTGAATATTACAGCTTATTTATCTAAAATATTTTATTGAATTACTTAAAAATATTAGTATACGGGTGTTTGCAAACTCTATGTATAACTACTTTCGTTTAGCAAAATCAATTATGTAGTGTTTGCAACTTAAAAATTATTTTCTACAACCTTACTATTTTTTTTATTACTATATATAAAAGAAAACAAAATAAAAAAGAAAGTAGGAAATGTGGGGATCACAATTCACAAGTCGACATTTCATAAAGCAAAAAAGTCAATCAAATCCTATTCATGCCACAAGTCGACAGGTAAAAGAATAAATAATTTAGAGATTAAAACTCGGTGAAAATAAAATAATTTAATACAATCTAGCACCGAGCAATAACAATCAATCATGAGCACATTTTACTTGATTTTAGGTATTTATATAAATAAATGGAAGTTAGATTTGACATTTTTCAAACATTTCTACTTTTAACGAATATTATCAATTTACAATCAATCATGAGCACAAAGAAGAGGAAAACCACAAAAGATTGAAAAACAAAAAGGACCCACCCTTGCTAAGTGTCTGCGTAGCATGCATGCAGTCACAGGCGAGAAAGTCGATTCTATTTAATCGGCTACTATCTAACTGAATAGTTCAATCATTCATTTTGAGGTGAGCAATCGTTCGGATAAGGACCGAAATTAATTTTTAATTTTTACTTTTTTTAAAATCAAATCGAACCGGATGGAAAAATTTCGATTTGGTTTGTTTCGGTTGTCGGTTTAGGTTTTAAATTTTACCTTCTTTATTTTTTAATTTTTTATAGCAAAAAATCTCTATTTTCATGATAATTTTTCTCTAAAATAGGCAAATTAAAGAAGAAACCAAAATATAGGTTTAAGTTTTAATTTTCATGCATGGAACAATGTGAAAATTATATAATTAAATATGAGTATTTCGATTCGACTCGGTCAACCGAATTCTTTTTTGTTATAAACCGAATCGAACCGAATTATCATTATATTTGAAATTGAACCGAACCAATTGTATATAAAACACTGAAGTGATCCGAATCGAATCACTCAGTTCAGAACGGTCTTTCAGTTTCGATTTGGCTTTGTTCACCCCTACATCCATGTAAAAAATGAATGGAGACCAAACAAAATCTTGCCATTAATCACAATCTACTTTCTCAGTAAATAAAAATTCGACTGAATAACATAAAATTTATTAGCACAGACCGAGCGTATACTATGGATCTCACAAAGTAGGAATAGAGGTGGTAATTCGAACAGTCTCATCCGGCCCCCAACTCACCGGACCAACACTATATAACGGGTTAGGTCAAACTTGCCCAAAATTTTATCAGGCTAAAAAAGTTCAACCTAAACTAAACTAAACTCGTTCCTCTTAAATTTCTAAACTTTCGGTCCAACTTATAATTCGTCGAGTTTTAATCCATCGTAACGGATTTGTTGGACAATAATAATATCAATTTTTATGGCCTAATTTAAAAAAATATCAAGCGGATTGGACCGATCCCTTCGAGCGGGTGAATTTTGTGAGCAATTGCACGGTGGGAGCAGTTGTAGCAGTTGAAGGAAAAGCAGAGGGGTAGCTTGTGAGTGAGGTTTTAAAGGGGCCCAAAGCAATAAACATTGCCAGATGTTGAGTCCCAACTTGAACAAATTATTTTTCTCAAAAAAACAAAAATCAACAATTATTAGCACATGACATGTCTTTTCTATATATATATTATTCGTTTAGATTGTCAATTGCGGTGCTCGATGATCAATCTCTTCATGTTCTTCCTCTTCCACTACAATTTTTCAATATTTTATACTCCCTTCGTTTCGAGATAATTTACACACACCTTTCGACACGTGAAATAAGAAAGAATTATCTTTTATTTTTTAATTGATTTTTTTAAAGGTAAAGATTATAAGAGAAATTTCATTTCTAAGATGTGCAAATTATCCTGGAACATCCCGAAAAAAAAAATATGCAAATTATATGAAGACAGAGAGAGTATCATATTTGCCTTTTACAAAAATCATGAGTTTAATATATGTGTATGAAATAGGCCATCAAATATTAGCACATTCGAAATCGTTGAATATGCCCTTCATTTTTTTTTGGATTCATTTCTTTTCAAACACCCTAAAATAATTAAAATAAATAGTTTATTCGTAACTTACACTTTTAAATGAAAATTATTCTCCAAAGTCCATAAAAAAGGCACATCATGCCTTCGTGGGCACATTCAAATGGGTGTGTGTCCATTCGAAAGATATGCTTGTATTAAGATGAGGTGTAAAGGATGTATATTATAAATCTCAAACTAATTTGGTTAATAATAATTTATATTATTATTACCCCTATACTAGGTATAATTAGTGAACATGTTATCTAATGGATCGAGACATAGATCATTCAAGTGAACTGACCCAATCCAATGATGAGTAGATAATTATCGAAGATTATTGAATAACTCCGACATTATAATAGAAAAATCTTAACATAATTTTTTCCTCATCGGAGTCGGCACTTGAGTTGTGAACAGTGAACAAGGAGCACAAAGCATTAATAAATTGTGGCGTATTTCGACCCATATATACACACACACATACAAGCTAACTAAAAACAAAATATACATCTTTTGATGATCAACATCGATTCATTCATCTTTGTATTAATGATAAGGAGATGTATGAAGACAAACAATTACCAAGTTGGATAAATAATTCAACCAGTAATAATAATAATTATTATTATTAATTACAGTAGTACAGTTCCCAAAGGTGGGGGGCTTAAATTAAAATGTGGATTGGTCCCAAAGCTGTGCATATTTGACTTTTGAAACACTCTCCAATACTTGGAAGGGAACAATGTCCCCTTTTATTACCACCATCTTCGTTTCCAGATCTATTTCATACGATGTCACTCCTGTAATTCATTCATTAAATTCAAAATAATAACAATTATATATACATATATGTTAATTAGGATTAAATTAAATACCATCAAGCTTGGATATGTGTTTCTCCACTTTTCTCGCGCACCCATTGCAATGCATTGAAACTCTCAGCACCACCATCTGCCAAGTTCGGGGATAAAGTGTTAAGGCCCGACTTTCAAGAGAAGAATCAAAAGAAGAAATAGAGATTGTATCACACAAATTGTGATTCCTATTAATATATTCAATATGTGTAATTTCATTTGCTATAACATATGGGAAAAAATGTCGAAACTCGTCGTGCATGTTAGAGCATGTACAAAGCTAGTCTCATATATTTAATAATTTCAATTTTAGTTCTTTTGTGTATTGGATTCTGTCCAGTTTGAAGCAAAACTCGTCGGTCATTTTAGTAATTGGAAATCATTGTGGAAATGTCAACACATAGCGAACTAAAATTGTAATTATGGAATATATAGAACCCAATGTAGCTCGTCATGTGATCATTTTCATCTACTAAAATGACTGACAATGAGTTTTGTCCTCAAATTGAACAAAACCCAATCTATATAACTACAATGGAAATTATGGAATATACAAAACAAGTTTTGGAGTCCAATGTTTGATGCACGAGTCGAGTAATATAGGAGGAGATGTAGGATGATTACGACTAACCTTAGGCTTTAACTGGAAGGCAAGAGTAGTAGTAGGAGGTGGAGCAAGAAGATCTTTGAGCTGCAGCTGCTGCTTCTGCTTCTGGTTCATCATGATTAGAGGCTTACTTTGTTGTTCATCTTCACAGTCATGATCATGGTGGTTGTTCATTGTACCACTACTGCACAGACAGCTACTGGAGGAGAAGAGTGCAGGAAACATGCACACCAAATCCTGCACACAACTCACTTTCCTCATCACTGCTACTACACTTCTTTTATTCACTTCTCACTACCCTAATCATATATATTCCTACCTGTTTTTTTATTACTTATATATATAGCACTAAAACTTCCACTCCCTCCTACGACACATGTGCATTAATGATGTATTGATGATGTCACATCAACTCGTTACATGATACATGGCCTATTAGTGCTTTCAAAAACATTCGACTAGCTCCAAGTATTTCCCCCCTAGATGCTATGCTTGCATCAACTATCTATCTATCTATCTATCTATATATATATGTTTTATAATTTTTCTTTGTTTAACCACGTCTACATGTCACTCATTTCTGGCCAAACTCAAACTAGTACTAATTAGGTCCTAATTTACCTCTCTACTAACACCTAACAAATTTTTTTGAGTGTGTGACTATAAATGAATAAACAATGACTACTACTCCCTTGAAGCACAATCAACAATAAATATTTTTGTTTTTCTCAATATATAATATTATATCTATGACAGACCAAACTAAAATATTACATTTCTTTATGTAATTTATGTCTAGTCGGTGCCCTGGATGGGGATAGGGGGTTGGACTTATTATCTCTTACTATATATATTTATTTATGTATTCTTTTAATTTCTTAAATAAGACTTCATTCTGTGCCCTCATCATGCAACAGTTAATTTTTTCTTCTTAACTTCGTCTCTTAGAAAAATATAATCTTTTAATAAATTTTTTTCTTGAAACTGCAAAAAAATATAATCATTTTAATAATCATTTATTATTAAATTAAATTGATCTAAATATAAATAACAAAATGAAAGAAAAATAAAGGAAAAGATGGCATTTTTTAATATAGAAAGTCTTCTATAGATGATAGATGGCAGAATACATTTTTTTATAGAACAGTGAGGATGAATAAAGTAATTATAATTTACACCATAGTGACTAACTTCCAAAAAGGCAAAATAGAAAGAAAAAGAACTACTTACTTGCAATTAATAAGTTATATGGGTTGTCCAATCACATGATTGATTGTTAATTAAGCATAGGGGTTCAGTTCAAATCATATGTCTTCACTACGATGTCTCAAGTGTAATTTATACATAAAACTACGTTATTTTTTAGAAGTTAATTGAATAATAAATTTTGAGATTAGATCAAGAGGACGAAAATTTGTATGTAAGACATAACTGAGATAACGTAGTTGGAATAGAGAATTTCGTGTAAGTCTCATACAATATATATATATATATTATTGTGGTCTTGTCTTGGCAAATTTTGTCATGATATGCATGAATGAATATTAGTAATAATATAAGCAGAAGGATTCTTGCAAGAATTTAGGGCAATAAAGTTATTATTAAAATAAAGAGTGATGAGTGGTTTTATGCTTAAACAAGGAAGGCAATAGTGATGGATAAGGAATAATTTGGAGACAAAGTGGACCTGTGACTTTGAATATTTTGTCATCACACACTGCTAATTGGAGTCTTCAAAGGGCCATATATGAAAAGAATTTGATCTTGTCTTTTTATGGAAATTTTTAATTTATACATGTTAACTTTTTTCATATTTAATTTATGTCCATAAAGTTTATGATTTTTTTAAAAAATACCTAATAACTTTTGATTATGTTTCTATTTCACTTTATGTTGCCCAATTGCCATATCAGCAAATTCTAACGAGCTTTAGAAATGGAACAAAAAGAAAAATTACAAGGCATTTAATAAAATCTGTAAATTTAACAAGTATAAGTTGGATAGGACCAATTTTATGTACGTAAAGACTAATCACCTACCTATCATGTACATATTTTAATATATCTACCGTTAATATGTTATTCGTTAGTTTTACAATTCAATGTTGAACGCATTATGACGTTGAATAGTCGGGTATATGTAGAGGTGACAATTCGGGCCCAGTTCATTAGGTCAACACCATATGTCAGACGGGGTCGGGCCGGTTCGAACTTACATCGGGCAAAAAAATTCTTGTCCATCCCAACTTATCCCTATTAAATATACTAAACTTTTGAGTTGGTCCACGACCCGTGGGCGTTTAGCACATCGGGTCGGGTATGGTAGGTCCAATGGTACTTCGAATGTATATTTTTATGACCTAACCCATCTAAAATGTCGAGTGGACTTAGTCAGCCCATCGGCCCAAGCCCATTTTGCCAGCTCTAGGTATATGAGCATTTTCCACGTATATATTATTGAAGAAAGTGACAATAATGAATGGATGCATTATAGGGAAAATTATTTCTCAAGTGGGCTTAGTCCATCCAGGTTAGTCCATGTGATGATGTATTTCATATTTTCATTTGCATTCTCAAAGCTGAGTCCCATTTGCTGTATAATGCACATGATGTGCACATGAGTTTTGATACCTACACTACCCACTTCCCCCAGCTTTTCAACCATAATTGAGTACAACTTAGTTCATAATTTAAGGTAAAGATGTTAGGAAATTGTACGGTCTAACAATGAACCAGTTACTACCTCCGTCCCACCTTAACCTGCCTACTTGTCATTTTAGTTTGTCCCACCTTAACTTGCCAACCCCATAAATAGCAAATTTCTCTCACAATCTCCACCCTCAAAGTCTCCATTCTCAATCTCCACCCTTAAAAAAGTAAAAAATTCCACAAAATCTATTTTTTCTTAAACTCCGTGTCCGGTCAACTTAGGCAGATTAAGCCGGGACGGAGGGAGTACAACGAATTATACGATTACAAAAGAATTGGAATAGACGCAACTAAACTGGGGTTATGACACAAACATGATGTGAAAAGTCGAGGCGAGTAAAACTCTCTCCACAACCTAAACACATCTCATACAAATACTCATGGTGCCAACAAAATATTTCTCAATTGATATCAGACCAACACTTCAAGAACATTTTAGTCAACCCCAATCGAACATATCAAGATTTTTTCAACCAACATTTAGAAAACGTGTGGTTGTATGTGGTTAAACATAATAGGCTTGTTTATTAAAGTTGGAGAGTGTTTAGCCAAATTTGACTGAGAGGGTTAATGATTGTAATTTATTGGAATATGAACCCCACCCCTAAATCCACTAAGAAAAGCCTTAAGTAAACACACCCAATGATTAAAAAGAATCAAGATTACTTTTTTATAAAAGTATTTGTTTCATCTGACTAAGTCCATCAGATATCTTATAAGTCAATTTTTTTGTAAGCTCACAACCAAATGAATGGAA
Source organism: Ajuga chamaepitys (assembly GCA_958295605.1). Classification (NCBI taxonomy): domain Eukaryota; kingdom Viridiplantae; phylum Streptophyta; class Magnoliopsida; order Lamiales; family Lamiaceae; genus Ajuga; species Ajuga chamaepitys. Next base: position 142,438 of record OY282505.1, on the reverse strand, counting down.
ATTTGCCCCTTCTATCAAGTATATTTCGATTAGTGTGTATGCAGGTATCCAGTGTTGACAATTGTATAATGAATCTAGTGAATTGTATAGTATGTGTGATGTGTGTGTCCAAAGTCAATGTAGTGGGTAGTATATCTGAGTGACAAAAGATTTCAAAAAAAATGATCCAGAGGTACTTATTTCTTTTAGTAACTTATAAATAAGAGCTTAACTTTACATCTTATACGTTATTTAGCATCTTATAAGATGTTCTACACAGCTTATAAACTCAGCCAAACAACCACCGCCTCCCTCAAATGCTAACAACCTATTATACATATTACACGTTCATAATGAACGTGCCCTCGCATTAGGTATTTCTCATTTTTCATGCAGCTGCTTTCCATAAAGCATTACAACTCGGATTGGAAGCTCTTATCAGTCACCTCCAAGAGAGTTTGATATTTGATGATAAATTTATATAATACAGACCATATTTGTTTCCAAAAAGATTAAAAAAGACTATGATACGACAGACAATTAATTTGGTGAAGTACAAATATTAAGTGGATAGCTTCTGAATCGACATTTCCTTGAGAGACCGTGCTAACCGCCGGAAAACTTTGAGGCTGTGCCCTGTTTTATCCTGCAATCCAAGCCAATTTCGAATCGATATGACAGCAAAAGGGTTACTACAGAGTACAGACTACTTATATTCAGATCAAGCAGCATACCTCATTAACCAATTCGAGTCTTTCGAGAACTGGAATTAATTCTCCACAAAGTAAATGCAGGTCATCTTTAGCATCATGGGAAGTTACTTTCCCAGAGTGACTGTAATCATGCACATATAAATTTAGAGAGAGAAGTTGCGTCAACTCAACAATTAAGTAATATGCAGAAAATCATACCAATCTTGCAAATGGGCGAGAATAATGTTCATCAAGTTTTGTGTAAGTAGAAGTAACAGCATGATAAGTTGATTCCTCTGTCCAACTACCCGGCACATGCCCACCATAGCAACGTATCTCCTACACAGCAGAGAGAGAGGTGCAAATTTACCGTTAAAATATATCATCGGCTAAGCGCACATTGGCTAAACCTCTTGTCAGCCAACCGATTGCTGAGCAAAATGTTGTGGATCAACAAATAAAAACCGGACTACTAATATTTTTTTCACGAAATCCTTACTTTATGATCAATCTCGTTTTAGCTACATGTGGGTACATTTAGCTCTTGGTGCTTATAGCTCTAGATGTTCATAAACAGAAAAACACCACAAGCTAAATTATACACATACATACATACAAAACACAACTAGGCTATGCCTTCCTCATTATTACTTTCAAGAAACCCTGTTACTTAGCAGAAGTTACATGATTTGAATAATTAAACGATTGTTTCATCTAACCAAAGTAGTATCAAAATTACTCACACACACACACACACTCAGAGAGAGCTATGTACCTTTTTTGTATATTTTCAGAGGATGAGTCATAATCTTGAGATACATACATATTGATGATTTCATCAACTTCTTGTCTTGATAACTCATTGATGTCTTTAATCTGAAAACACATAAATTTAAAAACATTTAATATATCAGAAAGTTAAACAGTAGAGGAGATGTTAATAAACCATGTCCTGAACCTTGTTGAGCAATAAATATTTATCCTCTGCAGCTTTTTCAAGAGCGGTTGCTAGTGTGCCAAGGAAAAAACTAAGCAACACCAGTGTAGGCTGCTGGGATGCAGCAGAAGCATGGTAGTCGGTGTGACCATCTGAAACCTATCAGGATGCCCAACAGAACACTTTTAATCACTTTGAGCCTCCAGCTTCAAGGACATCAGTGGATTAATCGCAGGTCAAAATTTTACTTACCTGTAGCCTTAGAGACTTCTTTGTGACAAGAAAATAAAGGTAAGAGCTCAAACTAAAGCAAAGACGGGATATGCTGACATCAGCCTTCTGCCGAATCTGAAATACATGTCATATAGAAAAACCGAAAGAAAAATCATAAACCTCAGGAATCTTATTTCTTTCTCTAAATAAAAAAATTAGTGAACTAATAAGGCAAATAAAGATTACCTCTGATCTGATAGACTGCATGGAAGTAAAAATGTCTTGATCACGAGAGAAAAGAGAGTGCATCATCCCGAAGAGCCCTTGAACAAATCCATATTCATCGCTCTCTTCATAGGGCCAGACCTTATCAATGCCATTTAATCAATAGTCAGAACCTTACAACAGCAAACTATAACTGCTCAGTTTCATATGTAGAACAGCTGTGGGATGATTGGGTTTATTACCAACTTAACTATCATAGAACACCACAAAATATTCAATAATCAAACTATATGCTGCCTGTCGCATTCATTTAACAAAAGCACATGTTATTTGAACAAAAAGTACACAAGCACCAATAACTGCCACCTTGTTGGCAATCAAGAACACAATTCAATAAATTGGTGAGGCATCTACCTTGCTAAGTATACCCACGACAAGATTGATTAGTTCCATTGTCAGTTCATCAGCATCTGAAAGATCTTCCTGGAGAATATGATCAAAAAGCGACTGATGACCTCTAATGAATTCTACGATTTCACGGGCAACTTTATTCTTCACCTGCCAGCCATCCAAGGAATCAAAAAGATGGAAATGTGACTAAAGAATGAGAAAATCCTTTCAGCTCCTTTTACTTATGTAATACAGAGTAATTTATCCTAGGCGGAAAGGAAACATGGCACAATTCTAGGACCATTGCACAAGTTCTTCAGGTTTCTACAAAAGGTCAAGGTGAGGATTTTTTACTCTTAAGTATGATGTCATTGTTAAATGCTTATTGGTATACGGTCTATAGACATCAAATTATTATTTATTTTTTCTTTTTGCAATATATTTTTAATTTATTTTCAAATTGGTGTGATGTGCAGGTTTAACTCTGAAAGTTTTGAATCACTTGTTTTTGCACCGACTTTTGCCCAAGGTCTGTGGTCCAAAGTGCTTGGAGAGTTGAATATGCAATGGGTTACATTCGGGCCCACCAACGACCTCTTAGCATCAAATCTGGGAGGTCAAATCAACAGAAGAGGCAAAACCCTGTGGAGTATTGTGGTACCGGCAGTGTGTTGGTCAATTTCGTTAGAGAGGAATAGAAGTTCTTTTTAGAATGTGAAGAGAATGGAGAGGACGCATGGGGTATAGATAAATATTGAGTAGATCTTGGGTGTCAAGGCATAGGAAATTCAGAGGTACCCATGTGTCAGACCTAGTTAGAATTGGAGTAATGCTTTGTAATGTATAGTTTCACCTTTTTGAATTTAACTCACTTGTGTATTTTCGCGGGGATTTCTCATACCTAGGCCACATTACCAATAAAATTCTTGTTGCTTATAAAAAAATAAAAAAATTCAATACCACGCCTATATCAGATAGTAAAGTTTTAAGTCATTGTCCCAGTTATTTTCAGGGCAGAATATCGCACTCCTTACATTTTGTAGATGTAGCTATATATTTGGACATGATGGTGTTGCATGTGGAAATGTATTACATCATAGGTGTGCAGTGAAACTTCATAATAGCTCAAGAGAATTTTGTTCACATTCCAAAGCTACGCAGAATTGTCTAACCTCAAGGAACTCAGACGTATCAACCAGTGAAGTTAAAGAAAACAAAAATCTCAATGTAGGAGCAACCACCATTCGTTGTTTATCAATGTCAAAGGAAGTTCTCCCCATCTTGGTATCAAGACGCCAAAAATTTCCCTGATGAATTGTTAGAGTTCAATTGAATTAGGGAAAGTTACTCAGTACTTGCTTTAAGGACGAGACAAGTAGAAGCATACATTAACAGGAAGATGTAGAGCTCTGCATTGACCAATATGCTGGAGAGAACCCATTGAGAATAAAGACTGGGAGCCAGACTTTCCATATTTGTGGCTAATTCTCAGCAGCAAAGAGAGTTCTGCTTCAAGAGTGCAGAGCCGCTGCATAGAATCTAAAGAAGGCCCACCATCCTGAAACCAGTAAGAAATAAGAAAGGTATAAATTAGCTAAGGGAATAAACACATACATATACATATATCCTTATTTTTGTTCATAAATATGTTCGCACACAGTGCCGCAACACAGCAAACAAGCATAGCTTAGAATTTGAACACAACTATTCACCCTATAGTCGAGGTGAAAAGGCATTCTTTAGTTTCCTAATTATCAAAAAAGACTAATTTTCTGTGGATGGCTATATATGAAATGCGTGACACAAGATCAGCCAATAAAATTCGAACCTATCTCATTGATATGTTGAGTTAATTTTTTTGTTTTCCACAAATAATCGTCAACTTGATGGTCATCCTTTCTTCCTTTGCTCATTTAAATCCAGAGTTTGGTCATCTCTATTGACTATTGAGCAAATGCAACATATCATGGCAAGAGGCAAGAGGCAACAACTTATTAGCTGGATGCTTATGCAGCTCTAACCACAAACATTTAATGCACTTCGAAAATTGTAACTGGTGCTCCGGCATACTATGTTGTTGAAGGGAAAAAATGAGTGCAGTAGGTTGTTTTCTCAAAAGTACAGCATCAAATTCAACCATAAGTACATAATGCTAAAGCTATGTACAAATTTAAGAAATCTACAAGATTAGGGTCCTGTACCTGATACGAAAAGTTACTGATACTCATGAAGCAACTCCTCAAGAAACCTTTAGCCACAAGTTCATCCAAGAAGAACTTCTCGTGATCTATACAGACCAATGCATCTAGGACATAAAATGACATAGTTTTCACAGATTCACTGCCCTGAGTAGCATCTTTCGTGACCTAATAAAAAACGGAAAAAGAAATAAAATAATTATGAAATTAGAATAACATATACAAGGAAAACAAAAGTATACCAGTGCTGATAAAGCATATTGTGTAAAAATCAACATGTTTTGCTTGGTGGTTATTTTTTACATCTTTCCATATGGAAGGCAAAGGACAACAAAGCAAGAAAAAACTGCACCCGAAGACAGCTATAATTAATAGAATTGACCGTGTCATCATTGTATATTCCAAATTAGCAGTCATCTTTTATAAAACAAGAAATAATGCATCAACAATTATAATCACCAGCGTCCCTAAGTGACCCTCACCCATTTTTCTGTCATTATTGTGTACCAGTTATTAGTTTCAGCATAAGCTTCATTTATGTATTAAACATATTATCCTTCATCACCAGCAAAGTGAACCAGACCAACAAAAAGATAAATATAACAAATTACAAGAATTAAAAATGAAATAAACGGAAATTAAAATGCTACAAAATGATTGGAGAAGAATTTCAAAGCTTCAAACCAGGTTGAGAATGGGATGGTACTCCTTTTTCAGGATTGCGAAGTTTCTGCGAGACAATTCAGCCTGATCTTTATCAATCTGTAAAGCATGAGCTCTGGTTCATATGAATTCAATAATTAAAAATGAAAATAAAAATATGAAGATTTGGAACCTTTTCTAGATCCAATTCGTCATCTTCTGGCTCATCTACTGACAAGAACTGTAAAATTGTCGTTGGAACATCCGAATCAAGCATGTGCCGGCAGTACTGGAAGTAGCTCAAAAGCAAAGCATATTGGCTGGATTGAGAATAACAAAAAAGGTGAGAAACTGTTTTTCCAATTTCAGTGCTTCGCAATGGAGGAAAATGTTATTTTAGTAAAGTATCAATACCGCCTTCTCAATGCTTCTGAAGACTCATGTCTAAGAATGGCCATGATAAGCTTGAATAAAATAGAGTGGCAAGCTCCGTTTGATAATTGTTTAGTCATAATAATGTCAAGACATGTAACAGCATCAGAGGTCAAGCTACTGGGAAGGACAAATCTCTCATCACGTAGTTTTGCCATGCATGTGAGGCCAACCTTGAAAAGAAAATGGATAATTAATAAACAGGTGAAAAGATATGCCACCAAATTAGCAGAAGGTTACCAACCTGTGTCAGTATATGTGCCATCTTTAAGGAACAGTTAGGAGAACCAGAGAAATTCAAGGAAGCATCTAGCAATCTGTTCATCAACTTTGGAGTGAGTTACAGGCCATGTAACAGGGTATAAGAAAGTGAGAGATGGACTTACTGAAACAGTACATCAGATCGGTTCTCAAGGAACGAAATCCTCTGAGATGCAGAAATCTGGAGAAGGAAAAACAAAACAGAGCTGAAAAGATTATCTATATGTTGTTAATCATAGCAAGGAGTCGGATGAACACATGTTTCACTTCTTCAAAGAAAACATGACATGCCACCTTTCTACTCATATAATCATCCACTAATGCAATGTTACAATATCCACATCAAGAAAACAACGGAATGACAAATGTGACAAGAGAAAAGAAAAATCGACCGCCAAACCCCCACCAGAAACAAAATCATGTGATAGAGGCCCTTGATAAGAATAAGAGATGGAAGATGTGCATAGGACAGAGTAGACCTCAACAATTTGTGACCAGCTTGTTAGCATATGAAGCTGGGCAGCCTGTTCTTCAAGATTCTTGTTGTAATTCCATCCCCATCTTAATAGTTGTTGGATCGCTTCCCTTATTTCACTCAACTCGGCTTCACTCACAAGAGAGTTCGACTGGGAATTATACAAATTGAACTTCTGCGGAAAGAAATTATGTTAATAAAGAAATCGACTGCCATGCGTGAGAGAGCACAAGATAGAAAAGTAGAAACATAAGGACTGGGGAGGTGGAGACCAGAAAGCACCTGCCAAAGTCTATCTCTAAAAGACACAAGGTCAATAAGACGATCCCCACGTTCTGAATGATAATAGGCACCACTCCGAGAGGTTGTTGGGTTGGTGAGTATGTCCTCAGCCTGCAAATACATTGTCATACTAAGTATATGCCAACAAATTACTGTAACAAACAGTGCTCATCTTACCAGAGATGAAAATTTTGGACTAGAGACGAACTGAGAAGATGCCAATGTGACATCAGGAGATTCAAATTGGAGAATGCCAAGCAACTCGAGCACCTACGATTTTTGAAACAGGTTACTTTATCATAACACGCTGAACAAGGAATAAATCCATAAAATTGGGAAGATTAATTATAGACCATCCACAAATCATTCAAACATCAGTAATATGTAGAGATCTACTAAACATACCACTTAAAGAAAGAAAAAAGAAAAGAAATAAAAATGATAGGAGAACCTACATAAAATTTAATATCATTAGATGTATAAATGAGATACAAACCTTATAAGAATATTTATGCCAGAAACTATTGTAGGCAAAAAAATATCAACCCCCATGAGAACAAAAACTTATTTACAGACATTATACAATGGTACAAACTATTGTAGGCATAAAAGTACACAGAGGTATAACACACCTTCAGGTTGTGTAATGTACAACTCCAAAATTATCACAGTAAGCCTAGGATTTATGCATGTCATACTTGCGCAAGGGTCATGCTAATCTTCTCTCTATCGTTCCAATTTATAAGATGTTTGAATTCATTGTCTACGAATTGCAGGTATAACATAACATTCACCACAATATTACACAACATTCACCACCATATTGAAAATAAATACATATTGAAGTCGTGTAATGTACAAGCCCAGTATTATCAACCAAGCATTGACAAAGCACAGTAAGTCCACGATTTATGCACTTGCGCCAGGTCATGCTTGTCTTCTCTCTATCATTCCAATTTATCAAATGTCCCCGAGATTTTCTTTACTTTTTCTTTTTGATAATAAATTGATAATTTTTTAATAATACAGAAATTACGTAGGGATCAGGCTTCCCATATTAAGACTAGACTATCCTACTAAATTCATGCTAAATGCTAAGATCTCTTTGGATATCGGTATTGAAAATCCCCTAAGGTGTCCTTATGGACAGACATCCACCAGGCTACTCTAAATTCGAATTTTGCACAAGCTTTTTTCAGTGATTCCTCAACGTTTTCAAAGATTCTCAATGATTACCCGAGATTTTGAATTCAATGTCCATGAATTGCAGGTAAAGGTTACTGTGGAGACCTTGGGTATAGAAATTAAACAGCTTAAAAGTCTTGACTGTATTTTAGAGGAGCACATACCACTCATTAAACATTATTATGCACCCCACTTCAAAGCGTAGCATATTTCAAGGCACGCCAAAGTTCTCTTTCTCCCCAATTTCTCTTTCTAGCAGCAAAAGACTATTGACCATGTTAAACACGGTCTTCAAAATTTTACAGTGAAAACATGGATGAGGATGATAAAAATCTGCATGATCACTGGCACATACGGCTGGAAATCAAGCCAAGTTACTTGATATCCAACTCAAGATCGTTCAGTAAATATTCATTTGAGTTAAACTAGATGAACATAACAAACAACTTTGAAGCATATTGTTCATATATCAAACTGGAGCTCGGGCTTCGAGGCAATTGGATTGTCAAATTGATCACGGGCTCAATAAGTAAAAAAGTAAAATAAGTAGACAATCAAGACAAGTTTTCAAAGTTCATAAGGTTCATGAAATTCAACTTCAACAGAAACAAAATTAATTTGTCCCAAAGTTCAAAAGCAAATTTCGGTTCTTTATGGGCATATCAGGTATGCATTATGCAATTCACATAAAGCACAAGTATTTACAATCCTTGTGTATTACAACACCGCTATGGAATCCTCAATTTGTTTAACCTAAACAAAACACATAAAACTGTGGAAGAAAGTGTTTCCAAATACACAATTAGGCTATACAGAGAAAAAAACAATACCTTACTCTTGCTACCATTTGCCACAAATTTTGTGCCATTTTGAGGGATGTAGGAAGATACATCAAGATCAATGCCATACTCAGCATGTCTCAAGCCAAACAGCTCATTGAGAATACTTTGGCATGTGTCACGATGATTGCCATCTGACATGTCTGCTGAATGTAATTCTACAGCTAAAAGCTTCAACAACCAGGCTCTCTGAAGAGGCAAAAACCGCAGTGTTAGTGACCAAACAATTAGTTCTTATTGATCAAGGGTCAGAAGCACTAAATAGTTCTAAACAAATCAACAAAATAAAGTACAAAATGAGAAGCCATGACACTAGCACTGCCACTAACAAGCAATAAAAATTATTAACACTTAATATTATTTCACTAGCCGAAACTATTTATATTTTAACATTAAAAAACATTACGAAGTGAGTGAACCTCAGTAAGCTTATAGAAAGATAAAAATAAGGTTTGATCAGCGATGAAAACCTGATGAAGTGAGCTGATGCGAATTGCCTGGCTGCAATTCCTCTTTGGAAGGGGAGCAACACCAATTGAACTCAGATGCTAAGCAGTAGAAAATTTTCAGGATTGAACATTAGCCAAACCATGTCCATTAACACGAAAAAATATCTTAATTTCTCATGGTTGAGGAATAAAACCTTAACAAAAAACTTGTACTTCTTGGTTGACAATAAATCCATAGTAGGACCAGAAGTCAGTGGATCCACACATAGCTCATAAAGGAGCTGCAAAAGGGACGAACCTTAAGCAAACAAAACTAGAGTAGATGGCCTCAACAAATAATAAACAAGAAAAAGTAACATTTACTTGAGGTTTCAGACCTGAAAACCGAATTCGTGAAGCAAGGCATTGATGTCGGGCTTCGAAAGTTTATCCAAAATATCAAGAATGACCTTCAAACAACTACAGTTGACAAAAATAATAAACATTACATGTTTATCAAGTAAACCAAAACTATCAGATTTATCTACAAATATGCAATAAACAAATTCTTTGGAAAATAATAAATAACCTGTAATGAAACTTAGGCTGAAGAAATGTCCTTTCAATAGGGCTATCAACATCAAACTTAAGCAATAGATGAGTGATATTCGGAGCTGGTCTGCAGATATTGTCTATAAGCAGCTGCCATCCAGAAAGTAGACAACAGTTGATGCTTTAGAGATGGATCATAAATGCACTAATATGAGAACAGAATTTCGCACTCTAGGCAACTTTTAAATATCAATAACCACATAGAAAATTCTTCAGTATTCTTCTCATTTATTATAGAGTTTCCTCTATGATCAATGACATCAATTGAAGATCTGAATCATCTATCAGGCATCAGTATCAGTATATCAGAAAACAAGTGTAAAAACCACAGGTTCAATAATGTATCAATAACAGAACATCACATGCATTCATGTCATCAAATTTGACCAAGTGTTGGCAAATGATAAGATGCCTGGCAGCACATTGCTTTTAGCATGTTATGGAAGACAGATGTTCAACACATGGTCAAGGTAGTGGGTTGATAGTAAACAGTGGAATGAATAAAAATAAAATTCTCGGCCTATACGTGGCAATAACCATCAAGAACTATCCCTGACCTCGAGACCTTTCAGAGTCTCCTAATTCTAGAACCAAATATCAGATACCATGAAGTAATATAGTAGCTAGCTGGCAATGGAAACAAGAATTAGGGAGAAGTGGGAAAACGCCATCAGGTACATAAAGATTATGATACCAGCAATGCTGCAAGTCAGTTCAAGGTCATGCATTGAGTACCCAAAACTACAGCAAGGGGACAAGCGAAACATATAAAGACCAGACCATGTGCCACAGGATAGCCCCCTGATCCTCGGGATTATCTTGGATTAGGTGGGATTAGCTATCCGTGATGCGAGAGGTGCGCACACCCGCATAGAGCGCCGGTGCACAGCGCACGGCAAGCAGCCGAGTGTTGTTTGCAAGCAGGCAGGAGAAAGCTGCGGAGCAGAGGACTTTAACGAATGAATGCAACAGAGCTATTCAACGGGGAACTTCCTGAGGTGTTGGGGTGTCTCCACAAAGTTTCATCAAGAGGCAAGTCCGTTTGAGAAGGCTTTGGCATGAGATAGTAAAGTGTAGCAGCACAGTGACACTATTTTATTATCAGCACATACAGCGCATACCTTAATAATCAGGATACAATGCGCATCCAGTTTTCATCGCATACCTTTATTTATTCCTTGAGGTGTTGGGGGTGTCATCACAAAACATACAACGCAGGGTTGAGTTCCAATGCTTATGCTAGTGTGCAAGGTTAGCGATAACTGAGCAACAGGTAAGCATGAAAACTGATGAAGGAAGAAGGCTGGATAGAGGCTACGGGAATCTTTGAGGCCGCACGGGAAATGTTCTGCTGCATGAAAATACAAGGCCCGAATAATGGAAGGCCGCTTCCCGTGACAGCGTGTCAACTCTGGACTGAGGTTTTTAAGATCTGATACTATGTTTACCCTAATGTGTTTGTGTTAAGAACAGATTGAACTTTTCTACTTGATATTTAGTCCGCTTCACAATTGAAGTAGCATGAACCAGAAATTGGTACACAATTGTTGAGAGAGGAAATGCACCATTTAAAGCTTACTTGCATAATTAGAACACCAGGGTCCACGCTGCTGTCCTCAATAATTTGACACTCCTCAGATCGCAGCTCTAAGCAGGTAGCATAATCCTCAATCAAGCTATTTGCAGTACTAGATTTCAATAGCAACTGTGAGAGCCCAACCATACGAGAACTGCATGAAACAACCTAATTTGTTATAGCCATCAAACAATTTCAACTACAATTTAATCAAACGTGATGACAAGGGAAGAAAAAGGGAACATTGCCTTAGAATACTCAAGATCTTGATGGAGCATAGCTGAATCTGCGGCTGCAAATCATATCTGACGTATTCCAGTAGAGCTATGATCTGCTGATGATCTTGAGAGATTATGACATCCAAAGGCTGCATTAATGAACTAATTCAGAAAACTATCAAATGCCTTGGCCTATCGGCATGAATACATATACTAATTATAGTATGGTTAGCTATAATAGGGATCACTTTGACCTCGCAATGAGTCTTTTGAAATGAAGTTGCAAAATTTTGAACTAGAAGGGAAAGGTGAATGCAAATGCACTCAAAAGCTAGAAACAAGGTTGGCATGTTGTTAGCTTCTTCTTTTCTTTTTTTCTTGTTTTGGTAGATACAGAGTAAAAAAGTTCAGGAAAAAAAGACGGAAGGGATGAGGGATCCCGCTACGTGTATAATGAGATCTAAAACGCTGTACTCATAGCACTTCATGGAGGGTCCCCAATTCCATATGAGATGTGACAAAAGGAGGGTAAATATATTTCATGGTAGGCTACGATTGAAAGTTTCCCATATCGTTGATGTCAAAACTCCAGGACAAAAAACCCAACCAGAGTTGACAGCCCATAACTGCTCCTACTATATTCTGAAAAGTTTCATTTTCAAAGGGGGGCAGGGGGGGTATGCAGGGGCAACTCATCTACATGAATAACACATACAAGGTTAACCATCATATGAAATTGATGTTTCATGTTATTACTGTAATTTGGGCCAACTTATTACACAAATTAGATTGAAATGAGGAACCCGTACAAGGAATCCAAATTACAAGACCATTCGCATTTCTAACCTCCAACTAAGATCTATATTTAGCTTCTTAATATGACATAGTAAACAAGTGTGGAGTATCTGGTTAAAAAGTAGTTGCTAGGCATATGAACAGTTGAATCTGAAAAGAATACAAATCATCATTATAAGTTTATGACAGAACAAGCTATTGGAGAGACTTTTTCTTGGAGGACTGACATACCTGATACAGAGGGCGCCAGAAATCAGAAACAGTTGAATCTTTCTCCATAACAAGAATAATAATTTCCAGTGAAAGCAGAACTGCCTTTTCAACGAGTTGTCCATGAGTTTGATTGGTACGTTCAGTGATTAAATAATCAACTCCAGGTAAAACAATCCCCATTATATTCCGGAACAGGGTTTTCCCACTCATAAAATCCTGTACCGCAACCAACATTACCTCATAAGAAATGCTAAACTACCAAAGATATCACTACGAGAATGCAAGACAGAATTTAAAGAAACGCCAAGCTGATTCTGCTATGCAGTACTTCCTATCCTCGACAAAAACATATTATAGAACCAAATCAGAAGGAATTGATATGGCATTTCACAGATGGAAAGAACTGAAAGATAATTGAAAAGTTCTGAGAAGTTCTCGAAAATGATGGGGGCAGTTCTTTGGTAAAATATGAACAGATATTATATGCAGAGACGATATCTACTGTTGAGGTTATTAGACAAAGCATGTTATAGTTCTTTAGAGTAGCCTAAGTCTTTCTTTGATACTTCTCAATGAAGGAAACGTTTGTTGCAGGAATCCAAATTGTACAATTCCAGAGACTGCGGACGACAATCATCTTACTTGGATAGCATGTCAGTGATCGTCTCATGTTGAATAAGATCAAAATATCCTCAACCAATCGGAACTTCTCAATCTTCTATTGTTCTAAAGTCATTTCAACTTACCACTTCGTAAACTAATCAAACAAACAAGAAAAGCACCAACACCTATCAAATAAAGTACACCAAACAAAGGTCTATGTGCCAAAAATAATTGTTCTAATATCTTTTAAAGAAAACTACAATCAAATGGATTATTTTATAACAGTGTGCAACTATATAAACCACATGCTTACCACAAATGCAATGTCCTATGTTCTACATGAAGAATAGCTTGCAGATAACTTGAACATAACAAATTGGGCAACAGATATCTAGGAATAACAGAAGAACAATTTACTACATTTTCCTTCTATATAAAGCAAGAAAAACAAGAAATGTAACTCTATAGAAGTGAAGCAACAATTTGAGATGTATCATCCAAACGATAAATGTAAGAATAGAAATAAAAGATTTAACAATTCAAAGCATATGGAAAGGTCAGCAAAGCAACAACAGCAGATAAATGCGAAAATGAACAAGGATTTCAGGCAATACCTTCATAACTTCTACAACAGGAAGCTGCATAGGAATGGAAGACGACTGTCCTAATGATGAAATTTGAGATTGATCGTTAGCAGCATCACTATCTTCTTCTCCAACATCATACATGCTCAACATCCTACACATGATAGTATTTCAAATGGATGTCAAAATGAGACAATTTGTTCAAAACTGTGCAAAATGCAGAGTGTTTTATGAAATATGCAGAGAATAAATTAAGAATGCATGATCTCATAGATTAGAATTAAGAGAAGTGCTCAATATGGATATTAGTGAGACACTCACATCTGAAAATGCTTAAGACAAGCTATAACTAGTTGCCATTTCTCAGAAGGATCTGCATAGGCTCTCTGTGGGAATGGACCAAATACATGATCATATATAAACCTGAAGATGCCAATGAATCTGACAAAAAAAAATGTTAAGTTAAAGTTTTTCACAATAAAACAAGCAAACATAATAGATTTTGAATAGTCAATACCTGCGTCCTCTATCACTGACGTCCCTTTCCTCAGCAATAAGAGTATTTAACAGATTGACAAATGATATAGTTGAAGGATATTGCTCTCTTCGAGCTTCAATTTCATTTAACTCAAATCTCATATCATAAACCTGTAACGCAAAACTATGAAAATCTGAAGGGGCAAATAAAAATGCATACAGCAGTTAAAACTCAAAGAAGTGAAATAAAGAGAAACCATTTGAGTTTCACTAAAAAAAATGTCCATAAATCTGAAAGTACCTCAACCATCCAAAACAACCAATTTTGTAAACACAAATTTAATTTGATAAAATAGACTAACTGAGGCTAAAATTGTGTCAAAAATTCTTGCATCAACTGACGAAACAAAATTTTGATAATAAAGGAGAAATAAATGGATTGATTCGACTAAACCAGAGCGTTAAATAAGAAGATAGCTATATTAGTCCCCTTATTAATAAGATCAATCATCATTAGCAAAGATACCAAGTAATCCACCTGTGTCTCCATTGTTTGTGCACTATTCATAACATTAGGGCCAACAACTACTGGTAAGTCATACTGCTCCAAGTGCCTCCAAATTGTGTCCTTCATAATGGGAGACACATGGATAAACGAAGCAATTGCATTACGTAATGCACCCTACAAAACATATATGCAAAGATACAGTCAGGGTACACATTTTTACCACTTCCTTTTTTAGAAGAATTTTTTAATGCTAACATGGGAAGAAGTTAAAACGAGTAAATAAAGCAGATAAGTGGGTGAGAATAACCTTGAGATAAGGAGGCACATTCTCATAGCTAAGGAGCTTGAACAATGGCTCAATATCAGTAAACCAGTTCTTCCTTTCTATGGGATTACCATTTTCCACAACCTAAAACACAGAAACATTTAGTTTCTTTACAAACAAGATTTTAGCAAAAAATAGCTCTGTTTCATTAAATGGTTTTCCATGAATATGAAATTAAGAAACGTACAAACGTATGGGCACGACAAGTAGAAAGCCTTACTAAACAACAAACTATATGTTATATAAAAAAATTACAAGTAATGGTACGCAGAAATTTCAATGGGTATACATATACAAACCAACACGCAGGTTATAAATTCTGAAGAGCACTAAACATTACAGAACTTTAAAATTTTCATGCAACATAAAGAAATCCACAAACAATATTCAGTCGGTTGATACTTAAACCATCTTCATTAACATTATACACTAATCAGAGATTAATTATGAGATCAGCCCTTACTGACTCAATAGGTCTATGAGCATTCAGATTATGTAGCTTCAGATTGATTGAAAATTTACATTTTGTAGCCATATGCCTCTTCATTTGCTTCTCTCTTAGTAATGTTGCTAGACTTCATATTACCAGAGAACATGACCCTTCAGAATTGGAGCACAGTCTTACATCATCATCAAGCGAAGATCAAAAGGAAGATCTGTAGCTGGACTAGCAATAAGTTCCCTCCAACAGAGTTCGCAAGAAATCTCCAATTAGGAGTTATTGGTGGAAGATATTAGATCTGTTAAGGATCTTCCTAAGTTTAAGCTACAGTGAAAGAAATAAGACGAAGAGTGACAACATCGAGAAATTGGCAAATACCAATTAGACAAGAATCTCATCATTATGAGTTCCAGGAAGCACACACAGCATACATTACTAAATCTACTATTTAAACTCATGACGCCCAGGACACACCCGAGCAACCTTTATGGTTATGCGAAAGTTGAGTCTAAAGCTAAGATGAAATACCAT
Source organism: Ajuga chamaepitys (assembly GCA_958295605.1). Taxonomy (NCBI): domain Eukaryota; kingdom Viridiplantae; phylum Streptophyta; class Magnoliopsida; order Lamiales; family Lamiaceae; genus Ajuga; species Ajuga chamaepitys. The sequence continues at coordinate 126,376 of OY282505.1, read as the reverse complement.
GTTAGAACAATTTGAACACGTTGCAGTTAGCACAAACTAATTACATCACAAATAATACTCTAAAGTGGTGACTGGTGACCCTATTGGCAGAGGATGAGACAGTACCGTTATGATATGTTTTCATATGGCTCATGCTTCATAGAACATTGCAATTCAGACTAACGGCACACTACCCCTCCCGTCCCACCCCCACCCCACAAAAATAAAACACAAAGGAAAGAGGGATACTGGCTATATTTTAGATTAAGTATATGAAACAAGACATGCTTCTATTTGATCACATACCATGCTTTCAGCCTCAGAAACCATGGCTAGCCATACACATAATTAGTTTTATTCAGGAATGCAGCATATGAAAGAAACACGGAGGGAGCTGGAATTTCCAATACTAGAGAGCATCATTGATTCTATCCTCTGGTAGAAAAAATTCTAGGGAAGTATATTAGAATTATCACCTGTTTTAGAACATCCAAATATGCAACTAGTGCTTTAGCATCTCCTTCTTGAAACTCCGGCAATAGCGCTCCAGGAGTCTGAAGAGACTGTTTGAACTTCTCCTCATAAATAGATAAACAGTCGAATAAGGTACTCCACCCAATAGAGCGAAATGTTTTCCCCTGAAGCAACTCAAAAACTTTGGAAGCACCCTCCTGATTACAAGCCTAGTTGAAGAAGCAACAGCACATAAGCAAAATGAAAGTAATTCACTGCTACTTCTCCTGTACTTGTCAACCTCAAATCAAGGGAGGGTTCAGTTCACCTACCAAGGTACTCAGCATTTTCATGAATGCCACAAGTGTTCGAAAATTAGTGTGATCCTCACCAGAAAACTTCACAAATGTCCAAATAACATCATTACCAGACAATAGTTCGGGTTCCCTCTGGAGAAAGCAACACAAATTGATTAAGTACATCTGGATCTAAAAAGAACACTTCAAAGCAAAAGATCATAACTTTAACTCAATCTTACTTAGAAATAAAACACAGGTAGAATATTAATCTAGCCTCATTCTATTCTATTCCTAAAAAAAGTGCAACCTAAAAAATAACAAACCACAAAACACTACTGAATTTTAAATTGAGAAGGGATACTATGAAAGGGAACCAGCAATAACAAGCAGCATACAACCATCCGCTCGATACAAGAATATTAGAGTATCTTTTTTTTATAAGAAACACAATTTTTTAATTGCAATAAAAAAGAGAGGGATGAGAGGTCCCTCATCTGGTATATAAGATATTACTCCAAAAATAATAGAGTATCAGAAAACCTACAATCTAAATTGCTTTAAATTGTTAAAGGCGAGTCTAGTTTTCCTAGTGCGAGGCTGGCTTAAGTAGAAATGTTTGTGGTCAGCAATGTCGCTCCTCATTTCAGTGATCGCATTGTATACGGAAATTCAAGAAATTTGACAAATTATTTAATACATCAAAATATATGTATAAGACTAAACAAGTGCGAGAGTAAATTTTACTTTCAAAACCAACCTTTAAGTATTTCTTTATTCTTCGTAAAAAAAATTGAAAGCGCTAGCTAATAAATAATTACTAACATTAAGATCCGAACCCATCCACATTGACCGTAAATAAAAATATTTTTTACAAGAAAATAGAAATTTTATTGCAATAGAAAAAGTGTCAGGAATGAGGGACCCCTCACTCATTACCACCATCAATTACGTCCAACGGTTACATAGCACCAATTCCTAACTAAGTCAATTACAATGTAGTCTGTAAATAAAAATATTAAGAATCCGATTTGGTGTTTAGAAGAACAAATAGTTTTCTGACCTGATAAATTTCACTCACAAACTCCAGAAGAGAGATAAAAGGTTGCAGCCCAATTTCATTAGTTGCTTGAGGACGACTACCGCCTTCTATCATCTGGTTATGAGTGCTAGTAGTGCGGTATGGACTAAGCATAGACATAGCCTTCTCTTTTGTTTCTTTTACCTGTCAGATCATTGTTTAATGGAAGCAGCAAGTCCGACATTAGTTGAAGAAATGCATAAAATATAAAGTGCATGCTTATCTTTCTTATTAAATTAATAATCCAATCACGATGTACACGAACTAAGTTGAAATCATATTATGTGAAGGAAGCAACAAATCGTATGTCACTCATCTAAAATTCACTGAATACGGGTCCAGCCTGCCTAGACTAGCATAAATCCACCACATGGGTACTCCTTTCCACTTCAAATCAAGGACAATCTTCAGAATTGAGCTATAAAGACCCAAATCTTATAAACCATTCAATAGTGGTTTTGATATCTTATTCCACCTTTGCCTCTAATAGCCATGACATTTTCAACTGTTATGTCCAGTATCTTTTCTGAGATGCCCAAACCATGTTTTAATTATTTGAATGAGTAGTGGTATAATAATGAACTACATCTTATTTCAGTTAACCACCAATTAATATGAACATTCCTATTTGATGGAGGAGACTGTGATGATGTTCTTGGAAAGTTATGAGCGTTTATTCCCCTTAAGCTGAAGGATTCTTGAGCCGGAGAATTCAGTTATTTTCCTTTTATTTATTTTACTTAACTAAAGTTAAACTTATTACGTTTCTTATTTCCCAGTTTCCATATGAATTAGTTTTCTTACGTTTTATTGTTTACCTTTCTTATTTCCCAGTTGCCATAGGACTTAGTTTTCTTATGTTATTTTTGTTTTCTTAGTTGCCGTAGGATTTATGCGAACGTTTATTAAGCCTCTTCCTTGTAAGATATTAGTCTTTTTGAGTTATTTGATCAATAAAAAACGAGAGTTGCTCTCAATCTTGTCCTTCTCCGAGTAACCATAGTTTTCTGAGTTCCTTTCATTTTGCAACCCCTGCTGTGTCACTATCGTACCCATACCTGCCTTTGTTGAATAACTCAAGTAGGGGCTAATGTATTCACTAGACCATAACTTATCTGAAAAGGAGCGATTATGTTACTCAAGTATCCAAAGACTTAACAAACATGAATATACGTGAACCTTGTTTGAAGAAAATAACAAGCTCTCCATCACATCGCTGTACGGCAATGATGTTCTAATGATAATGAGTACCTTCCACGTGAAGAAAGAACAGATGCGACTCACAATTAAATATTATTAGAATGAGACTGAAATTCCATTTGTTAGGCTTATGACTCACTCACAACTCCAACGTTCAATTGGGTAGACTGCTAATTTGAGGTTGCAAACATGAAATTCTTGCACTAGATGTTTATCATTTTCCATCTCCAAAGTTGAAATGAATCAGATTCGTTCTGATTGTCTCATGGAACATTTCAAGCCAACTTCTCCTTCAGACTTAATCTTTAACAATGAAGAAATAACATGTCCTAATCAGGGTACTACCACCCCGTTTGATGTTCTAAAACTATCTCACTGATCTAGCTATTCAGTAACGGTTCAGTTGTCTCGGACTTCATCTTCTGTTGAATAGCAATGCCACCTTAATGTTTACATGGTAATCATTGTTTCTAAATTATCAAATATTTGATCCAATAAGACTATGACCTAACGCATTACTAGACTTTCTAACCAACTCATGAAGAGATTGTCAGGTGGACAAACGTCACAGGAATACTACATTAAGAACTGGGTCTAATATAACTCCTATCCTATAACATATAAATCACACAGATCAAAAACATAGATAACGAACATAAAAATTTATATGTACTAACATGAATGGAAATCCCAAATGACAATTTCAGATTGGTTATTATTTACAGTAAAGATGTGGTGCATGATTTCAAAAAAACATCTAATTCAACTAACCTTGTCCCGGGCAAGTGGAGAAGAAAGGAAGCATGTCATTAACTTGTGAAGATAGGCATTGTAGACATAGATCATATCTTCATCTTCATTCTGTACAAAGAAAACACAAACTGAGGTTCATGGAAAGGTCAAGAACAAGGAAAGTAGAAAAGATAACCGGCACTGATCCTATTCAACGAAATATCACGCAATCATGTAAGCTGAAGTGTTGATAGGTTTTATTGCTTTTAGTTTAATATTTGCTCCAACTTAGTCTGAACAAGGTTCAGGTAAATCAATTAGCTTTCTATTTGCCAGGGGTTGAAACAGAGATAGATAATGAGAAATTAGATTCGAGAGGGAGGGAGAGATAGTAATAACTCTGCATATTAAGAGATCTTCCAGCTATCAATTTAGTTTAAACAAAGTGGCTCCACTAGAGCAAGTAATATCGACTTTTACCACTCTATGTGCTACATATACAAGTGACCAAACCAATAACCAAACAAAATATTTTTCAGGCCTTAGCATAATGGTACCATTTCATATCATAACACAAACTCATACACAGGATACTCATAAAAACCCTATACATAACAGATATCAAACCACAGGGTGCTCCAAACCCACAATTCCACCACCAACTTCTAAGCCAATCCATTTTATTATGAAACAAAAACTTCAAAGCCAATTAAAAATTTAGGATACAGTTTGGGCTCATTCCTATGACTTGGCCTCCAAAGTGCTGCTCTATATTTGACTCTACGCAGAATTCCTCTTCAGAATAAAGCTTTCTCAAATTTGTTCTATGGGGAATATAAAGCAGAAATATAGAACAAACAAAAATCAAATCAATATTTCCACAGCCTACTGCCATTGTTTAGAAAAAAACAAATTGTGGGGAAACCCCTAGCAGTTAGAAACAACATTCATGTATCTCTTTTACACCAGCAACCCGGTTGCATTAAAAAAAAACTATTGATAAGAATCCCTCAACAAGTACAAAAAGTGAACAGAAACAAGTCTAAACTACAAAGCAAAACTCCAACTCCTAGTTAAATCCGATACTGAAATCCTTAAACAACCTATGACTCGATGACCATAAGGCTACACGGAATTTAACCCTATACCAGACTTCCTCAAATGCCTCCTCCCTATTGTCAAAAATCCTCTCATTCCTTTCTAGCCACACAGACCAAAGTATCACATCTACAATTATATTTCAAAAAAGTTTGCCCTTTTATTAAGTAGGCCCCCCAAATTGATTCGCAACAAATGCCCAACATCTTGTGGTGGAACCCGTTGCAATCCAACCTCCCTTAGTGCTTGGCACCAAATTTGGTGGACATAAGAACAATAAATGAACAGATGATCAAGACTCTCGAGGTTGCACCTGCATAAAACACACCAATTCGGGGACAGAAACATATTCGGAAACCGTTTTTGCAAGAATTAACAGGTGGGTAGTTTCCCCAATAAAATCAACCATAAAAAATCTGAACTTTCTTAGGAATAGGAACCCTCCAAATACATTTATACCAGGGAAAAGAAGCCTGAAAATTGCTATTATTAAGAGCCAAAAGAAAGGATTTGCACGTAAATGATCGAGCCCACAACCGGATGTCGTCCCCGGCATTCAATTTAAGAATATAAAAATGATATTCTAAACTTAACTTATAGTAAATCAACTGTAAAACATAATTAAAGAACAAAACAAACATCAAGAACCTAAAAAGGATTTATACACAGAGAAGGCTCCTAAATCATCTTAGAAGACATGATAAAGTTTGGTATCAAGAGGCTAATCAAAACTAAATTAAGGACTACGCAATTCTAATTTCCGCTGAATTTAGTTTAAAAATTAGTACCAACCTGATATGCTGCAGACCGCAGAATCTTATCAAGCCAAAATTGGAAAACGTTGTGGGCAAAAAGGACTTCCAAGCATGAAAAAATACTTCTTGCATCATTCGACAAAGTACTAGCAGTTATCTCCTTCGCATCATTTCCATCTTGTACCAAAATTAAATGCACAGCCCATGCAAGCCTTACACAATCAATAAAGCCTTCAACTACAGGATCATTTTCAGCAGCCATCACCTGAAGGAATCCTTAGATCAAGGTTCATAACAGCAGAGACAGAGATCCTATATCACATAAGTAGGCATGGTTTATCTTACAATCTCAGTAAAGTCACTTCTGAAAGAAGCATCATGAGACAAGAGAGGCACTTTATCGGATGCTGAGCTCAAAGCATCTGATATGAAAGCAATGATAAGAGAGAAAAGAAGGCAATATATAATCTGCAAACAAAAACATAGAGTTTTATGTCATCAGTAACAAAAAAATAGTAAAAGAAAATACACAGACGAGACCCATCCGAAGCTTCCTTGAGGAAACAAGAATTGGAAAACGAAGAGAGATCCAAAATCATATCAACAAGTACTTGACAAAACTCATTCTTATGAATTTGGAATTAAAGACTTCACCCTAAATAGCTCTATGAAACTTCCATGTTACACCCCTTTTAGGAAACAATCTGTGCAGCAGAATATACTGCATACAGGATTGAGTAAATAGGACCTTGGACATTACCAAAAGTGGAGTTTCAGCAAATTTAATTGCATGTCCTCAGAGTGTATTCTTTTTCTATAAATAGGAAACGGATAAATTTTATTAAACGTATGAAACAACAGGAACAAGCAATGAGCAGTCCATAGTTGTAGTGTGATTAATTAGACACATGACAATCGTGAATATCTATGGTTTGACACCCTCAAAGCTACCCTAAGGTTAATTCTTCCCCAAACATAATGGATTCCAGTCTTTAAAAGTTCTCCTATCCCGCTAGCCAAATGGACCAACACATCAGTCTAATGATCACTCCCTTAACTTTACTAATTTTCTTAATCAAACCTCCCAAATTCGACAGGAACATGTCACCAACAGATTGTGGCAACACCCAGTGTATTGCTAGCTCATTCAATGCCTTACTCCATAAACAGAGAGAGAACGTGCAATGTTGAATTACTTGATTCAATATTCTTAGCGTGTGATTAATTTCTACTGCTCCTATGTCCAAATTCCAGAAATAGCAGGATTACAGATTATTGTAGGCCAGAATGGAAGGAACATTAACCTTTCTGTGTATAGTGTAGTGAAGTCTGAGAAAAAATTTGTGAGACATAATTCACAAATTAGTGAAGGCATGAAGGCCATGAAATATTAAAGTTGCGAAATTTTTTATGGGTGAATAGTGATTCAATGAGAAGGCTTAAATGAAAACGTAGAATCTTATGTAAGTACTAAATGTAAGAGAAATTGCATGCACCTGCATGGACCATGCAATTTCTACAAGTAAAGGAAAAGAGAATAAGGTAGCCTGACCTGATGCTTTAAAAAATCCGTGGATCCACTGTATTCCCCAGCACAATCTTTTAAAGCACAAAACATATCTTTAACATCTTTAGAGCCTGCATGGAGCAAATGCAGCGACTTCATCATTCACAGTTCTTACAACTCATATCCAAGATTAACTAGAGTGAATTCCTTATCTTCATGGCCAAAAAAGCATGTAAGACTAAACATCAAGCATTCTTACACCAAAAATAAATAAAGGAACTAAGGAAGACATTTTCTTGTTGTGTATAATTATTAGCAATATAACTGTTTTGGAGATGGTTCAGTTTAATGATAAATAATGATGTGGCATCGTTATCTGGTAATTTCAAGAAATTAGTGAAGCAACAGGAACAGAAAGGATGCTTTTATTGATAGGTTGTTGATCTGCAAAGAGATCTTAATACTGCTCTCTTATAGATAGGTTGTTGATAGCTGAATGGTTGTACGAGTACAGATTGGGAAACCTCTTCCCATTGTAATTTTTCTATTTATAAATAAAGTTCTTCTTTCTTATCCCCCAAAAAAAGATGCTTTTATTTCATTCATATATATCTTTCAATTTTTAAAGTGCATCTTTATTCTCGAATTGAATGTGAAAAAAAAAAAAAATGTGTAGTTCAGAAAAATCACTTTATTTGATGGAAATTGATATGTTAGTGTACAAATAGGCCTTACTATTCTTTCAAGTCAAATTATGATGGGTTAACCCATCGCCTCATATATAATGGGTTGGGTTATGAGTATTCTAAAGATAGTGAATCTACTTTGACCACCCAGTCGTCAAGATTTAAAACTTATGTTCGACTTATGAAAATAGACACAATTAATGTTTGATGGAAAAAGAACCTATTTCAGGTGTTTCGAATAGTAGGGAATGAAAAAGCAGAAGATAAAAATAAAAATATACAATTGTTTCTCAAAAAATAAATAAATAAATAGAAAAAAATATACAAGGTCTATGTGCTCAGAAGTAAAGGTCAGCAAAAGGGACAGCACTCAGAGGCCCACAATATAAGCACAAAACAATGGTCTAAAGAACAAGGGGGTTTGCAAGGCACAAAGTACGGAATGGTTGTGTTCTCAAGGCAGAATTTTTATGGAGTCTAGGGCAAACTCTAGCGTGGTACTTACAGCTGCAGCCTAAAGGATATGTTAAGAATTATAACTATAGATAACATCAATATGGTATCCATAGAAATAATTCAAGCACAAGTCAATTCATTTGAGGCTTACTTGCACGCTCCACCAAAATTGAAAGAACAAGGCAGTGACCAAGAATGAGCCTTTCCCTAGAAATTACAGCTTTCCTTTCCACCAGAGCACCCCTTGAATCAAGAATGTAGCTCTCGGAATTGGGCCCACCTAAGCCCATTGGGTCTTCTCTTCTCAATTCCTACTAGAATGAAGAGGATGTTATGAGATTAATGAAGAATAAAGAAGCACAACAGAAACAAATGACGTGATGGTGAAAAAGAACACAGTAACACGAACTGGAAAAACCACAAAACAGGTAACATAATGTACATGGCAAATGAAGGGAAAACAAAAAAAAAAAAAAAGAAAAAAAAGGAGAAGCAAAGTGTCAAACATTCACGGATCTCCTAGTAATATGAACTTTAAAGACGATCCTTCCACAATTTCTAATAATCCATGATAAAGAATAACTGCAGCGTCTTTGCAAAATCTTACTACGGAAGAATTGCCACCTTTTAAAGAGAATAGTTGAAATGCCAAGATTGCATAAGTTATGCTCATTGCAAGAATTCGCCATGGTGGGCTCTCATGCAAGGTTTTGCAAACCCTACTCTACTAGAACCCAACAGAAATATGGATTTTGTAAATTACTTTTGCTGATTTAATCATAAACTATGAAACAAAACCACTATGATTATTGCCTTCGAGCTAACTAATTATTTAATAACACGAGTACCACTTAGTGTTATGTACACTTACAGGCTGCATCTTTCCTCAGCCAACCAGGGGCCAGGTTTACAAGTACTAACACTTAAGATCCCTGATTGAAGTGTCTTATCAAAAAAAATAGAATCACTTACAGTAATCAATAAAATCATTATTAGCATTACTGTTGGAAGAAAATCATTCGCAGATTATAGATAATCATATTCTCATAGAAATTCTAAATCAATTAGTAGATTAAAGAATAGATCTAATACAGAAAATGGATACATATACTCAGACATACTTACGAAAGCTGCTAATTAAGGCTTGAAGATATCATGAGCGCCGTAGTTTTCTAATTTAAGTTTCATATCTTGCACAAATTCCAAATAACCAACAAGAATATATTGCTTCAACATCCTATTTGCAGGTTACTTTCAGAGGAAAACTCACAGAAGCAGGTCAAGTAAAACAATAACTACCAGCTTGATACAAGCTAGATGTCCAAAGCCAATAATTTCCTTCATTTACCTTCACGCCGTATGTGCATCAAGCACTCACTAATCCTTCTAACATAGTGAAATTGCAATATTTCCAGTATAAGAAACTCAAGAACTTATTACACAAAAGAACACATAATCACAAGTAAATATCAACATGACCAGCAACTGCAAGAATACTCGGAGCCTATGAATATATCTTCAGAAAGAAATCCAAACCTTTATAAGAGAAACAATTCTCTGTCTAAATCCAGATGCAATGAGATCTTCCAAGTAACTCTGTATCTCAGCTACAAGATCAGCTTCTAGACCCTGGTCAAGAACAGTAGCCTGCGGAAACCAACAATTATAGAATCATGGAAAGAGCACTAAGTTCTTATAGGGAATACAATGAAGAATAAACAATACCCTTAATAGCATGTAAATTGACGTTAACAGATCTCTTCTTTCTGCATACCAGAGCCCCGCAGCAAGACGAAAAATTTCTAGTGGCTCTCGGCCTAGCAGTCCACGCTGAAAAAGAACAAATACACACAACGATAAGACAGTCCTCTAAGGTAGTGGTATAAACACGCTAAAGAAGCCAACAAAACAAGACACACAGCAATGCAATTTAATACTCACACACCAACACAGATTTTTCTCTTTCAACTACCGTATTTCTTTATCCTTATACAATACTCAGATCTGGAAGTCTAAAATCGCCCCTTTCACCTTGAATTCAGCCAATAGCGATCTTCCAATATAGGTTTTAGTTCAAAAAAGAAAAAACTTTTTTCAACTACTACAAAAACAAACACTTTATCATCCTTTTCCTTTTTCTCAGATCCTCTCAAGTAGCAAATCATATTTCAACTCAACATTCAAATTCAACAGAATTTTTTTTCTCTTAGTGAGGTAGACTTTCTCTACCCTTTATCCGCTTTCCTATTTTTCAATTTTTCCTGGTTCGTCCGATTTTATCAGGTTTACAGTGGTTTCTTCTGGGTTTTCTCCTTAATCAGTTATATAGCATTAGTCAGGCTGGACAAAAGCTTAGTTCCCAGTTTAAAAGGTTGAACCAGATGGTCCTGCTGGTATTGAAAACACTGGGCGAAGGACCATGAAACATCAGATTACCTCCTGATTGGCCGAAACGAGCAAATGCACGCAGTCTACTTCATTGAGATGGAGATCGTCGCTCAATTTTAAGGCCTAACATTCAAAAATAACCAAGGAGTTAAACTAAAGGACAAAACAAGGCAACACTTAGAGCAAGAACAATCATTTTAATTTGGCAGTGAACAAGTTGAAATAAGTGCATGGAGAGTAATATAACGGAGTGCGGACAAGTTGATGGATGTAAATAAAAAACAAATACTAGGATTCAACTTGGCTTTTAAGAATCAAAGTAACTCATCCAATTCAACAAATTATGGTACAATATCAAAATTCTTAACTGCTTCAGGTCATGTGAGAGCATAATCATGTCTTTATTCTACCATGTTCGTAGGCAATCATTTGATAATGAATGATCAATTGAGACAACATATATGATGCTTTGCAGCAATTCGTAAACTTCATATGCTTATATGTCAAAAAAATCTGAAATTAATAATTATTTATGATTTTCATCACAAAATTTGTTGCTGAGTACTCAATGTATCTTCCATATGGAAGCTGGTAGCAGAATTGTAGGATCTCGTGTTTTTAACTAATAAATTGCCGTTCATATTCACATTATTAAATAACAGTTAGTAGAGAAGAGGTGAAAACTAACTATCTGAACATCCTGATCATCAAGTGGGATTGGCCCAGCATCTGGCAGTCTCACTTCTTTCAACTGGACTTGAGCTCTGTCGGACGGCTTTGGAGGCTGCAAATTATTAATGAGAAAGCAAAATAAACAATCCACAGAAATAACATAAGAATATATGTGCATAACCATGTCATTAGTTCGTTGCCTCTTCAACCAATTATAAAGGTGATGCTATTTTTATTTAGGGAACACATATTGAACCTGAAAAGTCAGCAAATCATCATAGCATATTACCGATAGAGTGAGAGAAACTAACAATCTACTTTTTCCTAGAATCAGGTCTCAGCAATAGCATCTCGTTTACAAAACATTACGAAATGAAATTACATTGCTATATACAAAACTTGTATCTCTGAATCTGGAATTATCATAGTATATTACTGATATAATGAGCAACCTAGCAATCTTCTTTTACTAGAACCAGGTTTCAGCAATAACATCTCGTTACAAAACATTACGAAATGAAATAAAATAGCATATATACAAAAATTGTATCTCAGAATCTGGAATTTCGTCTAATTAGATTACCATTGAACAACTCAGCTACAGGCCAGCAAGACAATCGTTAAAACCATAAAGCTGAAGGTAGATACAAAGTGTGAACATACGTACCGGGTATGAGAGAAGAGCCCTGAGGGAGGGAAGCGAGTTGCGAATGGCGTGAATGAGCTCCATTCTCTGGGCGGCGGTGGGCGGAGTCTGCGCCAGTAGAGTCGACTCGATTACCGATAGGAGTTGCTTGGGCGACACCATTGTTGGTCTTTGGTTGATGCAGAAGCAAATTTTGGGAAGGCCCTTCCTGGGGTTAAAAGAGGTTTCCGATGGCGGGAAAAGCCCTAACTCAGGGTTTTAAGAGTTGATGCGCTCAGCCTCAGAGTCACAAGACACAGACAGTATAATTGTACACCTGCCCATTTGCACCATATTCTCGCGCCCACTACCAATTTTTTTATTTTGATGGGTTATAATATGCGCTTAGAAGATTAATCCACTCATATCTGCGACCATTTGGGCTCAGATCTGCAACCATTTGGGCCCGTTAGAAGATTAATCCACTCATTTTTGAAGAGTCCAATAACCTCATAGGCCCTAAAAAGAGAAGGCAAATTGTGTTCATCATTTCGTCGTGTCATTCACGATTACAAAGTTGTCGGTCGTTTGTTGCTCCGATTTACCGGCTTTTCGTGGCCAATTTCTGGGTTGTTTTATTAACGCTTTAATAAATATTAACTAATTTAATATTTAAAAATAAATGAAAAATAAATTAATAACACAAATTACAGTTTTTTGCTAATTAGTTTTGCAGACAAGTTTAATGTATTTGTAGCTAATTAACGGCGAATCTTGTATTTGCATTGCTAGATTGAGTGCCACGATATGGGTTTTAGTATTAAACTAAAGTTGGCAACAAAAATTTTTCATGAGTAGCTAATATTATTAGGTGCAAATCTTGACATTTCGCGGCAAAAAATCATTATAGCGACAAAATAGTTCTTTATCGCTAAAATTATTAGAATTTAAATATCCTAAGAAAATATTTTTTATTTTCTTATTTCGAGATTTTAGTAGTTTGCAACGGCATCCAAGTTATTTGTTGCTAAACATTAGCTGAAATATACAGTCAGCCACTATTTATTATATAATTTACGTAAATTCAGAATTTCTATTTACAAAAAATACTGGCAGCCACTATTTGTTATATAATTTACGTAAATTCAGAATTTCTATTTACAAAAAGTATATGTTGCCGCTAACTTTGCAACGATATTTTTTTTCAAAAAAGGGTTAAAATATATGTAGAGTTACCATTTTTTGCTATTTTTTACGGTTTCCACTAATATATTTCCATCACTAAAGCAATTGATGAAATATATGTTAGCGACAAATGACTAAAGGGGTCTCTAATATTAGTATTTTGCCGCCAAACAATACTTTTTAGCGGCTAATACAAATTTCGCCGCTAAATTGCTGTTTTCTTGTAGTGCTCTTCGAGCCTTATATGGTCAAGTTAATTGTTAGATCTTGAATAAGCTGAAGAAAGTTAACATTTGTGTGTTTGCACAATGTGCATACATGGAACATCATAAATTTACATGATGCAGCATTCTGTAGCTCTGTGTCTCTGCTTGCAGCACCCTTAAAATACATACCAAAGAAGCGTAATAACTCTAATTATTGAGGTAGCATGTATACTGGACAAAGGGGTGGACGAAGCAGAAGCGAGAAATCAGCTAATAGCTTTTTTATATTAGGAGGTCTCTTGTGCACTTGTTGCACGGAACAGCAGACTGAAATCCTATATAAAGAATGATCACTATTTAAAAAATTAACAAAGTTGTGTTGATTACGTATAATTATATGCGAGTGTGTGTGTGTGTGAAAATATAAGAATGATCCTGTATATACGGAAGATAGATTTGGCATACTTATTATAATTTTCAACCCGTTGGTGGAACGCCATTTACTACTCGAACCTACAACCGTAAGAACTTTGGACGGCTAGTATGAAGTCAGGAAATGGCATTTTCGTCTCCAAACATACCTCCAGAAAGTTTGTAAAAGTTAACATTCTGTCTAGTCTAAAGCAAGTATTTTTGCCCAGTAGAACTTTATGCACCACTTCTTGGCTGCTTGTTTCCATAAATTGCTAATAGATTTACATGTCACAAGAAGAGGGTACATAAGAGCTCGGGTGATGCATTTCTTGTCATGCATATATTCAAATAAACATAAATATATATAATCATATATATAAAGTCTAAGGATTTATCATTTTTTTCATCTTTTAGATCTTTGGAAACATGGCAAATATGTGTTGAAATGCATGTACAAGTTTGAATGATCATAGCGTGTAATGTAGAATTTGAAATCAGGTGATTCTTGGTACGTTGAAAGGTAAGAGGGATAGCTACAACTTTGTGGTTGACAGCATTTCCCAATTCATACAAAAATCTGCACAAATCGCCAAGGAAGTGAAAGTAGTGTACTCTTGAGTCCATCCCGACACACCTCTAGAGTAGGTAGAACAGTGAACCTTTGTACTTCCCCTAGAGTAGAGCTAGATAATGTAACAGCCATAACTGAAGGATGTATCTTATTGAATGATAAAATATATGGTTGATATATTGATCAGTAGCATTTGAACAATACAGTAATTTGTTAATCTGCTCTCCTCCATCAATAAACTTGTATATTCTAATTTAGACAATTTTCAGGACTCTTATCTTAACTGCAGTTTCTTGTTGGACAGATTGATATCCATAAACTTCTCAAGCATGAAATTAATTCTTAAGTTTTTTTGTAGATTCTGAAATATTGCAACTTTCCAGTTGCAATGTTCTTTAGGTTCCTTTTCTTGGTTCTGTTGTGTTGTTTTCCTTAACGACTAACTTTCCTTTCACGACAGATACAGCTGATCCACGTTAGAGCGAGCAGCAGATCGAACAGACCCTTATTTTTAGTCATAGCCCCCCAACAATGAGTTGTGGTTGGCAAGAGCCGGGCCTATTCACCTGCTGTACTATTTTCTGTTGCTTATAGCCTCAACATGGCTACTAATTACTTCCTTTATGGTATCTTAGCAGCAAGTTCTTCTGTCTCCGTGCTGCGTCTTGATGCATTCTTATTTTTCAGCCCTTTAATGTTTAGATCTACACATCTTAGCTCAGATCTGCGCTCTTGAACTCATTCCTTGATTTTCATTCAGTTTCTTCAAGACGAGTACTACCTCAGCAAGTAACACTCCAGATCTATCCTCTCTCATTCACCCCACAGTGCCAACTCATCAACAATAAGCTCTCAGAGAACAATTTTCTAGTCTGGAAGCTGCAAGTTTTGGCTGCAGCTCGAGGATACGGTTTGGAAGGATACCTCAATGGATCCAACAAAGCTCTACCACAGTACAAAGAAATCACCACGGCCGAAGGTAAAGAAACTACCTCCACCAAAAAAATAGTTCTAAATCATGTGACTAATGACCTCAGTAATCTGAATATAGCATCTGAATACCATGGCACACAAGTGCACTACTTTCACTTCCTTGGCGATTTGAGCAATTTTTTTGTATGAATTGGGAAATGTTGTCCTATCAAAGTTTCAGCATTCCTCTTAACTTTCCAACGAACAAAAGAATCACGTAAGAGTTTCTACATGCCATGTTATGATCATTCAAACTTGAACTACAACATGTTCGCTCCAGCACGGTCGAACATAAGCGACACGTTTGCTCCACCTGTTTTAAGTGTATAGATTGTCCCATCTGGTTTCCATTTGATCTTTTACTTCCAGTAGCAGTCTCTCCAGGTGGTCAATTTGTGATTTTGTAAGTTTCATTAGCTTCTAAAGCTTCAATTTCCTCCTGCATAGCATGTTGCCATTGTGGGAACTTAACAGCCTCTTTGAAAATAGAAGGTTCTTTGGTATTATCTATTTCTGTAGGAGAGCTTTTCAGTAGAACAAGAGGAAGGTGAGAATAGACTATGGGACTGTTGACTCAGCATCAGTAGTTGTGGAGCAAATGACATAATCTACTAGCTAAGCTGGTGGTTTGGTAGGTCGATTACTATTTCGAGTTCTGGTGCTGGAGCTGTAGTGGAAGCAACAAACTCTGGAGCAATAGAAATAAAGAGCTGGTTAGTAACCTATAACCCTTCATTAATAGAAATTTGGTTTTATGTGACAAATATTTGTGGCATAGCAAAGACTCTAAAAGACTTTCAACTTTGGTAGGAGGGTGGATGACCATATAGAACTGCATAGGGACATTTCCACTGTATTGTAACTGCTGTGAGCAAGGAATAATGCCAATATTTTGAAGGGAGTTTGGAGAAACATAAGATCCTCTTCAAGATTCTGAATGCTCGAATCCATCTCTTGCAAGACTTTTACAAGATCCTCAACTTGAATGTCTGTCATCCTCATTTTCAAGAGAGCATCAACCTTTTCATATTCGTTTCTGTGCGAGCAACTGATCAGCCACTCGACCTTGCTTGCGTCCTAATCATACAGGACAGCAAAGATACAATCATTCAAATAGTGACTGATCTGCATCCTTCACCTTATTATAGGGCAGATCGTAGCTCTTGTACATCATGTTTCGTGTTTGAGACAAGATCTTTATTTGTTGTGCAGGCATCCAAATGACAGATATAACCATCTGATACTTGGTAAGCTGACTTCTCTTGTAAAAACATGTTAAGCAAATCGTTAGCGCTGCTATACAAACTTGTAAGGTTCTTTGTGAAGAAGATGAGGCTGCTTCAAAACCTTTTATACTGGACAAGCTTTGAATGCTCGATTCAACCTCTTTTAATATATTCATGTGTTTGTCGACTTGAATGTTTTCCAAGCTTATTTTCAAGATAGCATCCCTTTTCTGAAGAAAAGATAGCATCCACTTCTCAAACTCATTCTGTTTCAATATTTATTTCTATTTACCACTAGTTGATCCAAATCACTGATGCTGTAGTATAAGTTGCTAAGGCTGTTTGCACCGTCTTTCATCGACTACTATGATGAACAGGAGACTGCCTCAGATCTATCAAATTGGACAAGTTTTGATCAAGCTGAGATGCTGCTGGATTTGTTTTACATGGAAGGCTTAGAGAACGACTTCGGTGAAGGGCTGCTGATATAAGATGTGAGAATACCATTTTTATTTTATTCTTTTGGCCATTTGCTTGTTGCAGAAAAGGCTTGAAGTTCAAGAACTATGTTGTAAGAAAACTGTGTTGTCACTCATTGTGACTGTAATAGGGATAAAGCAGATAAATGGAATCATAATTCTCATCTCAAACCTTTTGGGTGCTTTGTATATGCTGCTGATATCAAGCCATTTTTAAATCTAAGTATCGTTCCAGAATACACAAAGGCATTTTTACACCCTTGAAACCAAAAGCACCCCTGTTTGTGAGTTATCACCGATTTCCTATGTGTGTGCTGATTTTCACTTGCAGATTCCTCTCCCTATTCTGAGCAACAGAGAGAAACTGCAAATCATAGAGGAATATGTTTTTATGTTTTATCATCATGTATAGAAACTAAGAGTGCAACAATGTGGAACAATTTCTAGAGATTCACCTCCAAGTTGGGTAGCTCAGGGAGGCTCTTCAAGGATGTGATCTGATTCCAGCAAGATAAAGTTGCCTTAGTAAAAGAAAACCATGTGATTGTAAGATTTGAAAATTTTAAATATAATTCCAACATTTTTTTGATATTTTAAATGATTTTTTAGAATTTTTAAAGTTTTGAAATTTTTATAGGCTTCCTTTTCATATGCTTAAATAAATTGCTTCAAATTTTATTAAAGGAACCTTGAATCAGTTACATACTGAGCTAGAACAGAACCAGAAGCAATGAACTGTGAATACGACTCCAGGTAGCGTGGATGATTAATCTGGAATCGTGTAATTATAGTGATTTCTTCTTCTGCAGAGTTTACATATCCTAGGTGGTGTTTGTAGTTTAGTTGGAAGCATTTTACTTATAGATGGATCTGTCCATTTAGGCTGCATAATTTAGCATTGTAGAATTAACTACGTGTCGTCATTGGTGGTGCATCTTGGGTGCCTTCAGCATGCACAATCTGCAATTGTGAATCAAGTTCCTCTGGGCAGCAGGGCTTTGGATCACTGTAGCTGAAATGTTTGATGTGATCAACAACATAATATTGGAATCAAGTTCTAGGACTTGCTGACAGATTGCTTGGATTTCGGTGAAATAAGTCGTAAAGAGGAAAAAGCAGAAACTGACTCTTCCACTAAATCATCATGCTATATCAGCTGAAGATATTAATAGATAGGCTATTGGCCTTAATAATAATCGGACATACTGTTCTTGGTAGAATTAGTTGAGGCTAGACTAGGAGAAAAATAAGATGTTTGTAGATAGGAAAACATAATGAAAGGCTATCTTCGAAATGTAAAAGGAGCTTGAATAGCTTGTCAATTCCCGCCTTCACTTGAATCCAAAATTTGATCGTTGTAGTTTTATGGCTTTCTCAGCCGAGTAGTCATTCTAATTGCATTAGATGCGTATGTTCAGTTGCATTTTTAGTTAGCAACCATCAATTATCGAATGAATTTGCTTTGAGGAGGTTGGTGTCTGCGTTATTCTCATTTAATGTTGTCATGAAAAAGTCACACAAGTTATAAGCATAAGAAATCAATCCGAAAAAAGAAAAGAATTCAATTAGAGTGTTCGGCTTCGGCTGAAAATTGGGCTGAACAACTCTTCAGGAAGTTCGGCTGAAACACTGGCCGAAAACTCTTAAGGCGCTTCGGCTGAAACACTGGCCGAAACTTCTTCAGAAGCTTCGGCTGAAACACTGGCCGAAAACTCTTAAGGAGCTTCGGCTGAAACATTGGCCGAAACTTCTTCAGGAGCTTCGGCTGAAACACTGGCCGAAACAAATTCAGAAAGTTCGGCTGAAAGTTGGGCTATTTCGGCCGAACAGTACCATTGTGTTCGACTGCTAGTTTTGTGCAATGTAGAAATTGAAAAATCGGGCAACTCTTGATTCTTTGGAAAGCTAAGACGGATACCTACAACTTTTACGTTCACAACATTTCCCAATTCATGCAAAAAATTGACACAAATAGCCAAGGAAGTGAAACTAGTGCACTTGTGGGTCCGCCCCTACACACCTCTAGTGTTTGGATCATATCTTGGGCTACACATATCAAATCATGGTGAAATCAGATGCACAAGAAAGCCGAATCAAAGGGCTACAACTTTTTTGTTGACAACATTTCCCAATTCATACAAAAAACGTGCATAAATCGCCAAGGAAGTGAAAGTAGCGTACTTGTGGGTCCATCTTGACATACCACTAGTATTTTGATAATATATCGGGCTACACTTATCAGACCGTGGTAAAAACAGAGGTATAGGAAAGCTAACTCAAAGGGATTAAATGATCACGGAAGACAAATGTCTGAGCTACAGCTGGCACTAGTCCAACGGCTAGTCAACCAAGATGTGCAGGTGCATACTCATGTTGCTGCTTATGTATCTACTAAGTTGGTCTTCTGCTAAACTTTTTTTCAGGCCGAGTTTATGGAACATGATGAGAGACCCCGTCCTATTGATATACAGCTATTGGGTGCTCTTGCTGAAAATTTAGAATGTTCACCTGTGTATGATGTAACTTTAAGATGAAGAAAAACTGACGGAAAGACAAACAGAAGCGAGCACTGCATATAACAAGATTAGACATAAGCAAAGGAAGGTTTATGAGATGGGTTAAGATAACATAAAGATACTGACAAGGTTAGTGAAAGAGAAGGGGCATAAATGGTTAAGCCATGAAACGAGCAATAGTTTGTTCGTGATGTACAAAAGGTGGAAGGAAAAGATCGAAGCAACAGACAAACAACGCACACTATACTTTAGTTTTACTAAGGATTAAACAGTTACTGATTAGGATGATTCATAACTATGAATCTCAGCAACCAGTGGCAAAATATTATTCCAGAATTGAATAGGAAATCTGAATTCTGAAACTAATAAGCAGTTAGCAACATAGCTTCTGAACTCTACGCAGAAAAAAACAACATTTAACTTCTCAACTGAGAGAGAGCAGTAAAAGTGAAAAGACAAATCAATGCTGATTCACCTTACTAAGCAGAAAGAAATTACAAAAGGACTCAAGTGGATGTTGTCCTTTTCGTCCTACACCACATTAGTTTACACACGTCAAACACTATTAACTATTTAACTATTTTTCTCTTTGGAATATTTCTAATTTTCCAAAAAATATATATATATTTGCTATCTGACATCAAAATACATCCACACTGATTTTGATAATCTGATTAGTGGTTACTGACATGCATATATAACCATAGCAGTATAGCACCATATTTATTGTGATAAAATCATATGGTTATCCAAATATTGTTTCCTCTCCTCCCATTGATTTCTTTGGTGACTGTTGTTTGTTGTGCCATATTGTTTGCTATCCTCCCGTTGATTTATTTAGTGACTGTTGTTTGTTGTGCGTAACTTCCTTCTCTCTGTATAAAGTGCAATATATCTCCTGTTCTTGAATTTAATGTAGTCAATTGCTTTTAGTGCGACGAGTTTGTGAACTTGGTGTCTCTAGATCAAACTAGTTGCAGTCGGTCAAATCAGCAGGAAAGTGATTGTTTACAGGAAAAGCCTTACCAAACTAAAGGCTGAAGAGAAAGAGTACTGAAATCCTTACCAAAGAGTACTGGAAAGGCAGATAGTGTTGAAACAAGTCCGTGTTTCGTATCCCCCGCTGAGATTATAAAAGCTTTCTGTTTCGGCCGCCCTTTATGTTTCTTATTTTGATCCTTTTTGTTTGCATAACCTATAAACTTCGTAGCCTATATGAAAATTATGGAGACAATCTGCATTCTTATAGGTCAATAAACAATTCCCTCAGGTCTGTTCTGTATCTCTACTAAAATTATAGGAAGTTCCATATCATTTGCTGTACGAAAACTGATAAGTGAAAGATCTGACGACAGTGCTTATTTCAATCCTGCTTGAATTCATTTATTGCCTGTGAACTAGGTGGGGCGCAAAGAAAATTATGGAGACGAGTAGCAATTCTATTTGCATTCTAAGTTCTGTTCTAGTTCTATTTATTACTATTTTTAGAATAGACTTGATTGATGATTGGGAAATGCTGAGCTTGGTTTTGCTTTGCTAAAATTGCATCAAGAAGATATCGGCGCCGCCGGCGGGCCAATATCCATGGCTTGTATACTACGACCACGAAAGTTTGCCAACCAAACCTTTTATTCGTTGAAAATCAAAATCTTTTGCAATCCATCACAGGAGCAGAAAAAGGGTTCTGTCTTGTTCTTATGGTTGGCTTGCTCTGTACGATTATTCAGACAAGCTTTTCTGTCTTTGTAACTGCAGCACTTTTGACACCATTCCCCTCCCTCAACTATATTTAGGACATCCGGACATTATTGATAGTTGTATACTATCATCTTCTCCGAACAGCCCCAATTGCAAGGTGTTCCTCTTTCTAGAAAACTATCAGTCCACAATCTATTGTCGGGTCCGTGTGGTAATGACACAAGTTGGGAATCATGATCGGTTAAAGGAGAGCTGGTGTCACAAATACTTGAGTCACATCTACAGGCATCTGGTCTTGAGGAAGCATATGAGATCGAATCTGATCGGGAATCTTTTGTTGTTCTGAAGGGGCAGTGGAACCTTAATCTTGCAAACAACAGGTTTTGTGAACAGCTATTCTTGCGAATTTATATGCTTTCCAGTTTAGAATATCTAAACTTATCTGGATCTAATTTGATTGGTGTGATACCTAGAAATATCTCATTTATAGGTAGTTTGAGAACTCTTGATCTGTCGAAATATCATCTTAGTCCTCCATTTTTTACCACATTTTTTGCAATAAGTAAGAATAATGCCAATGTAGAAGCCATAAATGTGGGAAAGATTAGTTGATATAATGACTAGTTGTAACATTTCCAGATTCAATTGGCTGATTTCTCATTTTCTTTGTGGTTTTCCTCCAGCGCAGAAGTACTAGTTAAACGTATTCTTGAACCGAATCGTCTGTCCGTGAGCTCTTTATCAATGCCCAGTCACACTGTGGTCCTTTTCTTGTCTTAGTTATTTTTTTCATCATGTGACAAAAGTACTTCATGTTTTATGTTGCATCGAAAAACAGTTGCCGAGATTCTAGAAAATGAGTGGTTCTGGATAGATTACGAGCCACCGTACTTTGAGCAGGAAGAGGATGTCTTCAATGACTCTGAGGTGAGCTTGCCAATTTCATATAATCCTGCTACAGTATTTTCTGTTGAAAAAAAAAAAAGCTTAATTCGGCCAAGTACGTATATTCTAGATCTCAGGGTTTTCAGTCTCGAAAATCTATTCAACAAGCAGACGGTATACCAGTTGAGCTGTTCTTTCTTTTCCTCCTTACGGTAGTTGCTGGTTATACATGTTTCGTAAGTAAAAGTGATAAATATAGTGAAAGTGCTAGTGTAAAACTTGCACTATCTGCTTGGACGACTTCTTGTCAGAACCAAGATAGAGATGTGTCAGTCCGGATGGCTAAACTTACCACAGAGGAAATTGAAATCAAGCATCCGTTGAATCTGGAGATGCTTGTAGTTATAAAACAGTGCTTGAGTGGTTTTTGAGAAGAGTTGTCCAGTTGCCATTGTGCGTCAGATTGAACCCTGCTCATGTACACAAATAAGAACCCCAGAAGAAAAATTCCCTATTATCGAACCATTTTACTGAAATCTTCTAGCTGATCCTAGAAAAACTAGTTCTAAGCTCTTTATGGACATCTCAGCTCATTGGGAAGAAAGGGGAAAGATGGTTTGAGCGAGATGATCTAACTAAATGATTGGTTTTGCCTCCTGAATAGCTTTACTTAGGATTTTTAAAATCAACACGGTTCATTTTTGTAAACCTCCTGCTCAATAAGCATCAGCGCTATACTTTGCCTCGACTGTGACTAGCTTCTATTGATCCGTTCCCCGTTTCTATGATTTGCTGTTCTATTAGTAAGTGTTATTGCACGTTTACTATGCACTTCCAGGGCAATAATATAGTCGACATATTTTTGTGCCTTCACCGAGAAGAAAGACATGTTCCTCTATAGCAGCATGTAATTTTGTTTAAAAAATAATTGGTATCTGTCATTGCAGCTAAACGAGGAGTGGTTACTTCCTGCTGTGGTTTCTCTCAAAAAGTTAGATGGCAATGCAAATTCCGCATAGAAAGTATCTGTACCAATGATAGAGCAAAGGAGTAGCTAGTGTATGTTTCAGCCTTATAAAGTCACAATATTATACCAATTCAATAACTTGAGTTTGCCAATGATCTGCATTTATGCATGCATTTACCTCCTAGTAGACTCAGTGTGCTGTGTAACCTTTGCAAAAATTCTTGGCAGGAGGAAATTACTTGTGGGTAAGGAGGAGATAAGTGAAGTGAAAAATGGCTCATCACCACGATAGGCTGAAGCCTTATCGCAGGAAGACTACAATAACTCCTCACTTGCTGCTTCTGTCCTTTGCTTCGAAAATATTGGCCGAGGCAAATACTCTATTGAAGTTAAACTTCCATCAGAGCAGCATGATGATGATGATCTGGACGATAGTTAAGAGTCTGACGAAGAATCAAAATATGATGAATTACTTCCATTCAAATCATGAACAATCTGTACTATGTCCTACTGGTTTTGATGGCCGAACAGACTACACAATGATGTTCGTGTCGTTGCTGGCTCTAGATATTGCCAGCCATTGGCTTCAAGTGTATAGTACCTTCTTGGTGGGTAAAATTAGCCATAAGACGTCAAAAATAGCAGCAGCTGGCTGTTCAGGCTTTATTAGGTTCTTTACAGAATATTTTCTTCTGGAAAATAATCAGTCTAAGAACCTTACTGAAGCTTTAGTAAATGGTGCCACAAAAACTAGCTCTATATGATTTTACTTCCTCTGAGTGTTGTTGGATGGGTGATCAAGCAACTTGTTAATGTTATACATATGAAGACAGCTGCTGATGTATTCATACTCTATGACATCGCCAAAACTCGGTAGGAAGGATGACTTTGGTTTTCTGCAAACAACTAAAATTTCACTAAAGCACTACGTGGTTTATTATTCTCTCGGTTAAGATCAAAACTTTGCGTTGAAAGAAGAACCTCGTTCAAATGGTGCGGCATGAAAACGGACAAATAACAGCTTGCCTAGTCAACCCAAACTGCACAAGCTACTGCAATAGAGGATTCGGTCCTGAGAACATTTTAGGGTCATTTAGATCGTCTTGCTCGAAAATCCTTCTACTCATCAGGGAATACTTGGGTACAACTAGCTTTGACAAGACGTGGAGATTATGGGATGTAGAGACTGTGAGGAGTTGCTCGAATAGGAGGAGTGTTTTGGCATCCAACTGCTTTCCAGCTAGAGCAGAAAGAAAGTTGTTTTCCCAGCTCTTGATGGTCCATGATAGCCGTAGTGCGGGCCAGTTTATCTTCCCAGTGACAGGTCCAAAAGATTTTTATGTTTGCCTTTCCAAGTGATAGATAGGTCTCTGAAAACAATCTCAATCAACGGCCTTTTATTGGTTCCGGTGTCTGTGGCCATTGAAATTACTGCTGAGAAGGTAAGGTTCCTATTTTTCTGCTGCTAAGCTTTCTCTCTCTCAAGCTGCGAATTTGCGTACATAAAAATCTGACTATGAGTATGAATTTGCTTCTCTTTAGCCCCGAATCAGATTCCTCAAAGCTGGTATAGCTATGTTCCTCTTCATCTGTTATGTCCAACAAATAATTGGGTTCTGCTAGCTTTAGTCCAGGTGCATCTGTTGGCAGCTCAGAGGCCAATGGCATAGATAGACATAAATCATCTGTTGTTTCAACATTTTAACTTCCCGAAATTTTGAGAATGTAGTTTAAGGCATGCTTTTTAGCAGCTTCTTTTGCTGCTTTCCACCCTAGACGTGCTTGTGTTTTCTCCCTCACGGTTCTGGCAGCTGCTTCCCTGGCATATTAGAGACACCCGACAGATAAGAAGCATTCAGACTGTTAGACCAGAATTAACAGCCAAACACTTTGAATTCTGAAGCTTAAACAAGTAGATATATAACGTGTTTGCAAAATCGGGAAAGAATTTGCATAATTTTGTATGTGAACTGGGGCTCATCAGATTTACATCAGAAGTCAAGGGCCGGTAATTGCAGCAGCCAATCACGTTTTACTGATGTTGGAATGAACACTTTAAGGTGATAAAATCAAGCTGTTTCTAAGTCAATTCGGCACATAATAACTGCTCTACACACGTATATTAGGACTGGACTCCTATATTGTAAGGCTAATTGGTATTAGATGGAAAAGAAAACTCATCCAGATTGAATTTGGAGGAAGGTTTTAATCTGGCTAAAGGATTTCAAATGACTCCTCATTATAACATGGATTTGAAATCTATCGGAATTATACAAAAATGGCCCAAATTGCATTCCTTCATGAAATAATGCTCTGTAACAAGGTTGCGGATTTGTTTTGAATTTTTTCTCCAAATTCATCAGCAGTTCAGATGGAGCATCACTTGGTATGTATTGTCTTTGCTTCTGTGACCCTTAGCTCCATTTGTTGTTAATGCCACACCTTAATCTAGAAGTTTAGGCTGACCAAAATTCTATACTGATCTTAAATCTTTGTTGTATGTCAAATTGGACACGAACAATACAACTCCTGATATGTGCTTCAAATCGCAGCAGTCCACTTTTCATCCTAGTTTTGCCAGTTATGCAAACTGCTGTTGCTCCCTGATAATATAACTTGTCTTTTATGTGGTGCTTACTTAGCATCACCTTTTACGTCTTAAATGCAAGTTGTATGTGAGACATTTTTTCCCCTCTTTCTATATTATACTCCATATAGTTTCTTCATCTTTCCAATCCCTGCTCGCTGGAGGCAGCTTCTACCTGTGCCAGCTGATTCTGTTCCACCATCTCTGTCAGAGGTTTTGCTGGCGTCTCTTTTCATTTTTTACCTTTAGAAAGTTCTGTTCCAATTTTTCGCTCTTGCTTATACAATACAGACTGGAAAAGCCATTACAGCAAAGGGTATGCAAGTGCTTGAGCACGTCGGAAAAGAAACAATGGATCTTTTGATCTCTGAAACTGGGATTCTACTTGAGAGAAAATCTGATGGAAGTGTGGATAAAGATCAATTGTTTGAAGAAATTTCGTCTGACAGATGCTTTTACATCTATGGAGGTCCGGAGCAGTTGGAGGTATCTTCTAAATTTGACGTGCTCGTCAGTCAGATATGCATAATTCTTATTAAAATGTTTTTAATGCTTATGTGATCATGCCTTGTAGGAGTTGGGGGGATTTTCCAGCCATAATGCACTATTATATAACCGAAGAAACGCTAAACTGTCTTCTGAACAAAAATCTGCTAATGATGAAAAGCTGAAGGAAGTCCAACACATATTTGACTTGGGTGCTGAACTTGCTGGAATGTAACGTACTCAGAAAAAGGGAAGAAAAAAGAGGCTGGAAGTGATGAGAACACAAATGAATTGAAAAAGTTACACGATTCCAGTGTCGGTAAGGCTGCTGAATTGGCTGCAGGGTAAGTTTGCCTCGAGCTTCTTCTGTTGGTATAAAAATATTTAGTTTGCTGCAGATGATAGGTTTACAATTTTACAATATAAACTTAATTTTTACAAAACTCAGCAGTTTATTGTGGAATTCATGGTGCTGTTATCTATTTACCTAAAGATTTGAAATGGCATTTTGACTTCCTCATTGAACAACTTCTGCAGTTGCACAAGAAACCACAAGTCAGAAGGATATAGGTAATGACATGTTGGTTGCTGATGCTACTGATAGTGTTTTCCAAGATACATTTGTGACAGATGTGCCGATGTCGCTTGCTTCTTTAAACTATGAACCAAAACCTTCTTCTTCCCCGGAGTTTCAAGGTTCAGACTCTTAAGAAGAAAAATCCTTTGCACCAAGAAGCAGAAAACCAGGACGTTATACAGCTGGGAAGAGCATGTGAATTGTTCAGATAGTATTCTACTCTTCATTCCAGCATGTGTTGGATTTTTTAGCTTGTTATATCAACCAATCCATCAACTAGAACTATCATGTTGCTAATTGATCTTCCTGATGTGCAGAATAAGATCTTGGTGAGGATAGACAAATGCAGTTGAGATCATTAAGTTCTTCTCTTAATCTAGCAGAGATTGAAGGTTATTTCCTTGTACCAGAAGTATTTCATAACATTTATATGGTGATCATGTAATCCGATCCCATTACCGCTTCACGAACCAGTGCAACTTATGTCTCTATTGATTCTTTTGCAGGTTTGCTAGAAGAACAATCTACAGAATTTGGTGCTAACAGTAATGATTGTCTCTATTGATTCTTTTGCAGGTTATTTATTGTAGTTTAAGCATTATTTATTGTTTTCCTTGTGTTAGCATGAAGTCCTTCTACTTTGTAGTTGTAATGCATGTGAATCTCATACTGTACATAAGTTATATTTTGAAGTTACGTAATAAAGCATACTTTTGTGGCTATCCTTTTTTACAATTTTCTGCTCGAACAAGATGGTGGCCTGTTTCATATAAACAGATGACATTGTCGACAATATGACATGATTTCCCTTCACCTTGTTCCGTTTTTTGTTGAACTACAATTTATTGCTTTGTATGGTTTGGGATTTGTAACTATTGATGGATAAGATTCTGGACCTTTTATAATCTAGGGAACATCTTATCTAACCACTTGGAAGTATCTTTGTTCCACTTTTTATGGATGATGTGTATGTATCTAATGCAGCATGTAATTCATATAAACAGATGCCAATGATCCGCATTTATGCATGCATTTACCTCCTAGTAGACTCAGTGTGCTGTGTAACCTTTGCAAAAAATCTTGGCAGGAGGAAATTACTTGTGGGTAAGGAGGAGATAAGTGAAGTAAGTGAAAAAAAAAAAAAAGGAACGTTCAGTGGGTACTCACCGAACATCTGACTAATGTATGGTGGGTACTCGCCGAACATTGTATAAATGTTCGGTGGTTACACACTGAACATTGGATGCGTGTTCGGGGAATACTCACCGAACATTTGACAAATGTTCGGTGGTTACTCGCCGAACATATTGAAATATGCATGTTCAAGTTTGGATGAGCATAACGTGTGATGTAGAAATTGAAATAAGGTGATTCTTGGTTCTTTGGAAAGCTAAGACGGATATCTACAACTTTTCCGTTGACAACATTTCCTAGTTCATACAAAAAATTTACACAAAACGCCAACGAAGTGAAAGCAGTGCACTTGTGGGTCCCCCCTGACACCTCTCTAGTATTTTGATCATATCTCGACCTACGCATATCAGATCATGGTGGCATTAGAGGCACAGGAAAGCTGACCTAGAGGGCTACAATTTTTCTGTTTACAACATTTCCCAATTCAAACAAAAAATGTTCACAAATCGCCAAGAAACTGAAAGTAGTGCACTTGTGGGTCCATCCCGACACACCTCTAGTATTTCGATCATATCCTTGGATAAACATATCAAGTCATGGTGCAATCAGAGTCATAGGACAGCTCACCTGAAGGGCTACAACTTTTCTGTTGACAACATTTCCCTATTCGCACAAAAAACGTGCACAAATCGCCGAGGAGTGAAAGTAGTGCACTTGTATATTGATTTGCTTCACTGGTTTGGTTCGCTTGCAGGTTAAAAGATACAAGGTGATTTGGATGCACAGATGATGCCATAAGTCTAAGCTTCTGAAGTGACAATACCTGCAGATTAGTTACAAGAACCTCGTGAACCTGGATTAGTTCCACTTCTAAGCGTTGAAATCCACTGCGAGACAAATGGGTTCGGCTATTTGTTCAGGAATTTTTTTATATCCAGCAAACCGATGCCGAGGATTTTAGAACTGCACAACAGCACGACAGCAGGGATTTTAAATCTGGATGTAAGAATGATTACTTGCAGTTCCAAAAAAGAAACGATTAAGGGCAGAATCCACGATAATAATAATTGCAGGTACAAAGTTTCTGAGCTAATATTTCAGAATTCTTGGTCTCCCTAATTCACCTGCTTACTAACGACTGGACGCCTGCCTCATAATCTGTTCCGACAGTTACCTTAAGGGCTTTGGCACATTATTCCCTACAACGATACAAAAGATCAGAGCACATCGGAAGCAGCTGATTACTAAAGCGTAGACAACTGAAGGAGTGATCTCGCTACTGGTGTGACCAAGACTATCCTGTTATTCGTTATTCGCCATTTACTTGATGTATTTACTTTTCTCGTTATTCGTTCCATTTACTTGATGAAACCGAATCGAGCTGATGATATAGAAGATACAATATTCTGTTTAGACGGATTCAAAAATCAAGGGATTAGATAATTGGATTTCAATCACCAAAAATCAGAGTGGATTTGACAGAAGAAAACCATTTACGGGTTGCAGTAACTGCATCATTCTATCATCAAGGCAGAGGTCTTCCGTCCGTTCCAGAGATACGCATACTTCAGACCATCAGATTCCACAATAATAAGGTTTTTGTTTTGGTATTGGTTGGTAAATGATAAGTTGTTCAGAGAAAGAAGCAACTGTAAAAAATTTCCTGGTGAAAGCTGTCTCAGATGCCCTCTGATTCAGATACCGTACAAGACAACATTGAAGCCAACTGTGCTGCAACTTCCCCAAACGAAATGCAGGACTTCCCCTTGATAAGATGCCAAGGAAGCAGAATGGCCTCAAAAATCGCCAAACCTCCTTTATTGCTGAGATAGATGCAGGGGAGTCTTAAATTTTGAAACAGCTTATTTTATTTGTTCCTGATACTCCTCAAGATACCAAACTTCATGAGATGTTTCAGGTTTCCGAGAAGTAGAATTTAAACGACGCTCTAATACCACGACAATGGGAGCCATCAGCATTAATCTTATTCTTCTCACCATGAGTCAGAGTTGTATTTTCTGCAATTCACCAAAACGAAGCATGAATTTCATTTACCGTATCCTATTGGCTTCAATTTCTGAGTCCATTCTTGGGCATGCAACTAGAATAACTGCTATCTACTATTTTGCATATTCTTTTGGAGCCTTATCTCTTGTTTAGCTTCCATGATGCTATTTTCCTTAATTTTATGTACTTCTGCTTTTCACCAGCTTTCGTTCTTAATAGTAAACTAAATCTGGCTTTTTTTAAGAAGCTTGGGTGGATGAGGGTGTAATATCTTAATAATTATGGGGTTTAGGCTTTTAGCTGCTGAATCTAAAGACTGATTGAAATTCTAATGGTGGTGTTTGAGTAGAAACCTGTTTGGAGATATCCTCTCGTTCTGAAGATGATCAAGGTAGCAATACATGCCAAAACAATTTTGAGTGAAGATCGTCAAGACATGCTTCACCGTTTAAAATTTCCCTCCACCAGTTGGTGTCTGTTGTAGATATGATGAACTTATGAAGACGAACCTGTGGTGCAATCAAAACATACACGTTTCTCCAAATTCATTTTCATGTGATATGGTGTATCTTGACTTGTTTCTTCAATGTATATTCATCTGCCCAGGTCAAACCCCCAGTTCTGCAGCCTCTTTTATCAGGTAATGTGATCCTTTCGTTGTCAAAAGAGTCTTACAGACAAGGGAACAGAGATCGCGCCCTTGTTATGCTTCATCAAATGATCGAAGATGCTGCTCTTAAGGGAAAGCGACAGTTCCATGGTAATATTTTTGCCTTCTATGCAAGTTGAATTACTGTGGTAATATACAGTACTATTGACAATGCCTTTCAGCTCTCTCATGTGTCGACGTATCAAGCAAGCTTCAAAATTTAGCAAGAGCTATTGCTGTTGAAGAAACGGAAAGGGATCGTTCTAGTACGGAGGGTTCTAATTCTGATGGGAGAGGGCTTCCGAGTCTTGACAAGGGCTTGGTTTGAGAACCTTAAAACAGCACCTGTCGCTCCAGAGTCTGGAGAAATAAATGCAAATACTGCAAGTTATGATGTCAAAGGTTCAGAAAAAAGAATTTTTGGCCCTTTCGATTCTAAGATCACAATATTCCTTTCTCAGTTCATTCTCCACATTGCTACGATATGGGACCGATACCACTCATGGTTTCAACTTTTTTTCTCTGGTTTATGTGTGGCCCCAAGATGTAAGACTCTTTCCTCCTTTTCTCTGTTGTTTGATTATCATCTTCCTTTTCTCTTGGGAGCTACACGTTCACTATGCAGTGTTTAATAGATACTGATATTCTTTCTGGTTTCAGAGGTTCCATATAAATCAAATTCTTGTAGAATTTGTTGTTTATAATTTTGGTTTTTTATCTGAAAGGAAAGGGATATGATATTAAAAGATGCTGATTGAGTTGCAAATTTTCTGCTTTTTAAAGCTGAAATAGCAGAGTTGTTATCTGCAAGGAAGTATGTTGTAATTGCGTTAGGGATTTCTCTTCCCTTGGACCGTTCTTTGAATAAATCCTCTGTTTCTTATAAAAAAAAAGGAAATGAAACTTGCCTTCTCACTGTCTGAAGCATTTTATTGTCATCTTTGGTGCATCAAATCAGTTTCTTTTGTCCCAGTATTTATTTGTGCTTCTCTGTTTGAAGTTTCCTGTGTTAATTTAGGTGCAAAACCATGACTTGGTGCTCGCGCACACACATAAATATTTGCCTCTTTTTCTCTTTTGTCCCAGTATTCCTTTGCACTTATCTGTCTGGACTTCCCTTGGTTAATTTAGGTGCAAAATCATGACTTGGTGTTCACACACACACACATATAAGATGTAAATTGTGACGTATTATTGAATGGCAGAAATGGAGGACTTTCTTTCTGCAATCAGTAAGTACAGTGTGTATCTGACTCAAATTACTTCTGTTTTTTGCAGCTTTTAACTCGTTTGTTATTTGAACTAGGCAGTACTGATGCAGCTGGAAATGTAGCAGAAATAATGGGTTCAGACTTTGTCCATGAAGTAGTTTCTGCCTGTGCACCACCTGTTTACCCTCCAAGATCTAACAATGGTTGGGTTTGCATTCCAGTGGTTCCCACTCTCCCCAAAAGTTATACCAAGGTTGTACGTCTATCAAACAATACTCTCTTTATAGGAGGGAGGGAGTAATAATTTTTACCAAACTTTTACGACAAAAGCTTTTATTTGATTAACATCATACCCCTTTTCGATGGACTAAATCTAGAATCTATTAAGTCAAATAAGGGGTTGATTCAAATTTGGGTTTCATGTTCTCGATTTTTAACCAATCACAGAGGAAGTAGCTTCAACCTAAAATAATTTATTCTTGTGCTGTAGGAGGTGGAAATGTTTGCTGGTAATCCCATGCTGACTCATTTCCACGCGAGAAAAACACAGAGGTGAAAAGAGGGCAAAACCTTGTCAGCATTGGGTACAAGCTTGTAAAGCTGTTCTAACAAAGACTACTTGACAAACTGGACCATTCAAAATCTACTTCCAAGTTTACCATCAAAAGTGTTCTTTAATTATTGATGTAAGATCCAGAAGGAGTTGGGTGCACCGCTCATCTTGCTTCGATTCTAACGACTAGGATTTTATACAATACTTCAATACACATCATCACGTAGTTTTGAGCAACTTAGCAACTCCATTTCCTAACAACAACATTTGACTTCTTTCGAAAAAGCTGATAGGCATTTTCCCCGACTTCGTTCATTTTCTATTAATTTTATGTTTTTCTTTCTACTGCTTCGACATCATGCATGGAGTAAATATTAGTATGCTATAATTGTTAATAAATTGTACATGCAAGTATGGAGAAAGACTTAAATTGAGGGCTTCGGAGGAATAAATTAAAAGTTCTTAGCTTGAGAAGTGGAGAGAGCGGTGAACTGGAGCTTTCTTCAGAGAGTGTTGAACGGTGCAGAATAACGGAAATTCGGGTCGCAGCAGTATAGCCGAGCGGATAGAGTCAAGCTGGGTTGATGATGTGGCTATTCATGAACTCGAATACAACACACAACACCACCACCTCATAAATTAATTTATGTATAACATGTATATTTAAAAGAAGAGTGAAAAACTTAACAGCAAAGATGGAAAATCACAACTAGTTAAAGCTGCACGTATTGCATCTATGAGAAATAGGATGTGTTTTTTCTTTATTGAGATGTCATCACCCTGTGATGGCCACCTTTATAAGTTTGGGAGTAGGCTAGAATGAGTGGCATCCAAGTTACAATCAGAAAAAGAAAAGAATGCAATAACAGTGTTCGGCCGAAATACGGGCCGAACAAGCTTCAATAGCTTCGGCTGAAATTCTGGTCGAAGCTGTTTCAATAACTTCTGCTGAACTTCTGGCCGAAGCTATTTCAATAACTTCGGCTGAACTTCTGGCCGAAGCTCCTTAAACGAATTCGGCCGAAACTTGGGAAACTTCGGCCGAACCGTGCGCCTTGTGTTCGAATGCTATTTTCGTGTAATGTAGAAATTGAAATTAGGCGATTCTTGGTTCTTTAGAAATCTAAGACGGATACCTACAACTTTTACATTGATGACATTTCCCGATTGATACAAAAGATGTTCACAAATCGCCAAGAAACTAAAAGTAGTGCCTACATGAGGAGTAGTGATCTGTGCATTTGTACATTAACGTTCATATAAATTTAGCATACAATAGCCCCCCAAAAAAAGCACTTTTTGAAATTTAACCTTTTTGAACATTTTGTATCCTTTTCCAGTAGCCCTGTGTGTTAGCTTTTCAATGCATCTAGTTTCACCTAAAAATCATTTTTGTAGCCCAAGTTATGACCAAAATACTAAAGGTATGCTGGAAAGTACCTCAAAATGCACCATAGTCACTTCCGTTGAGCTTTTGGCCACTTTCTTACAAGAAATTTGGAATGGTTCCAACACAAAAGTTGTATCTAATTCACTTAGCTTTCAAAAAATATTCGAGTCACTTCGGGAAGGTTCCTACAGTTGGAGTTGTGATCGTGCATTTATACATTAACGT
Source organism: Ajuga chamaepitys (assembly GCA_958295605.1). Classification (NCBI taxonomy): domain Eukaryota; kingdom Viridiplantae; phylum Streptophyta; class Magnoliopsida; order Lamiales; family Lamiaceae; genus Ajuga; species Ajuga chamaepitys. The sequence goes on along the minus strand of OY282505.1, from coordinate 92,510 downwards.
TCGTATAAAGTTCACATCTAATTAGCCCCAAATAAAAAGCACTTTTTGAAATTTTCTTTTCATTTTCTAGTAGCCCTAAGTGTTATCTTTCCAACACATCTTGTTTTACTTAAAAATCATTTTTTTTAGCCCAAGATATGATCAAAATACTATAGGTATGCCGAAAACTACCTTACAATGCACCACTGTCACTTCCTTTGAGCTGTTGGAACCTTTCGTGCAAGAACTTTGGAATGGTTCTATCACAAAAGTTGTAGCTAACTCACTTACCTTTTCAAAAACAAAAGATTCACTTTGTGGAGGTTCCTACATGGGGAGTAGTGATTTGTGCATTTGTACATTAACATTCATATAAATTTCGCATTCAATAGGCCCCAATAAAAAGCACTTTTTGAAATTTAAACTTTTTGAATATTTTGTATCATTTTCCAGTAGACCTGTGTGTTAGCTTTGCAATGCATCAAGTTTCACCTAAAAATCATTTTTGTAGCCCAAGTTATGACCAAAATACTAAAGGTATGCTGAAAAGTACCTCAAAATGCACCACAATCATTTCCTTTGAGCTTTTGGCCACTTTCTTTCTAGAAATTTTGAATAGTTCCAACACAAAAGTTGTAGCTAATTCACTGAGCTTTCTAAAAATATTCGAGTCACTTTGGGGAGGTTCCTACAGTAGGAGTTATGACGTGCATTTATACATTAACGTTCGTATAAAGTTCACATCTAATTAGCGTCAAATAAAAGCACTTTTTGAAATTTTCATTTCATTTTCTAGTAGCCCTATGTGTTAGCTTTCCAACACATCTTGTTTCACTTAAAAATCATTTTTTTAGCCCAAGATATGATCAAAATACTATAGGTATGCCGAAAACTACCTTACAATCCACCACTGTCACTTCCTTTGAGCTTTTGGAACCTTTCTTGCAAGAACTTTGGAATGGTTCTATCACAAAAGCTGTAGCTAACTCACTTACCTTTCCAAAAACAAAAGATTCACTTTGTGGAGGTTCCTACATGGGGAGTAGTGATTTGTACATTTGTACATTAACGTTCATATAAATTTCGCATACAATAGGCCCCAATAATAAGCACTTATTGAAATTTCAACTTTTTGAACATTTTGTATCCTTTTCCAGTAGCCCTGTGTGTTAGCTTTGCAATGCATCTAGTTTCACCTAAAAATCATTTTTTAGCCCAAGTTATGACCAAAATACTAATGGTATGCTGGAAAGTACCTCAAAATGCACCATAGTCACTTCCTTTAAGCTTTTGGCCACTTTCTTGCTAGAAATTTGGAATGGTCCAACAAAAAAGTTGTAGCTAATTCACTTAGCTTTCTAAAAATATTTGAGTCACTTCGGGGAGGTTCCTACAGTAGGAGTTGTGATCGTGCATTTATACATTAACGTTCGTATAAAGTTCACATCTAATTAGCCCCAAATCAAAAGCACTTTTTGAAATTTCCTTTTCAGTTTCTACTAGCCCTATGTGTTAGCTTTCCAACGCATCTTGTTTCACTTAAAATCATTTTTTTAGCCCAAGATATGATCAAAATACTAAAGGTATGCCGAAAACTACCTTACAATGCACCACTATCATTTCCTTTGATCTTTTGGAACCTTTCTTGCAAGAACTTTGGAATGGTTCTATCTAGAAAGTTGTAGCTAACTCACTTACCTTTCCAAAAATAAAAGATTCACTTTGTGGAGGTTCCTACATGGGGAGTAGTGATTTGTGCATCTGTACATTAACGTTCATATAAATTTCGCATACAATAGGCCCTATTAAAAAACACTTTTTGAAATTTCAACTTTTTGAACATTTTGTATCTTTTTCCAGTAGCCCTATGTGTTAGCTTTGCAATGCATCTAGTTTCACCTAAAAATCATTTTTGTAGCCCAAGTTATGACCAAAATACTAAAGGTATGCTGGAAAGTACCTCAAAATGCACCATAGTCAATTCCTTTGAGCTTTTGGCCACTTTCTAGCAACAAATTTGGAATGGTTCCAACACAAAAGTTGTAGCTAATTCACTTAGCTTTCTAAAAATATTCGAGTCACTTCGGGGAGGTTCCTACAGTAGGAGTTGTGATCGTGCATTTATACATTAACGTTCGTATAAAGTTCACATCTAATTATCCCTAAATAAAAAGCACTTTTTGAAATTTTCTTTTCATTTTCTAGTAGCCCTATGTGTTAGCTTTCCAACGCATCTTGTTTCACTTAAAATCATCTTTTTACCCCAAGATATGATCAAAATACTAAAGGTATGCCGAAAACTACCTTACAATGCACCAATATCATTTCCTTTGATCTTTTGGAACCTTTCTTGCAAGAACTTTGGAATGGTTCTATCTCAAAAGTTGTAGCTAACTCACTTATCTTTCCAGAAACAAAAGATTCACTTTCTGGAGGTTCCTACATGGGGAGTAGTGATTTGTGCATTTGTACATTAACGTTCATATAAATTTCGCATTCAATAGGCCCCAATAAAAAGCACTTTTTGAACATTTTGTATCATTTTCCAGTAGACCTGTGTGTTAGCTTTGCAATGCATCAAGTTTCACCTAAAAATCATTTTTGTAGCCCAAGTTATGACCAAAATACTAAAGGTATGCTGGAAAGTACCTCAAAATGCACCATAGTCATTTCCTTTGAGCTTTTGGCCACTTTCTAGCAACAAATTTGGAATGGTAACAACACAAAAGTTGTAGCTAATTCACTTAGCTTTCTAAAAATATTCGAGTCACTTTGGGGAGGTTCCTACAGTAGGAGTTGTGATCGTGCATTTATACATTAACGTAAAGTTCACATCTAATTATCCCTAAATAAAAAGCACTTTTTGAAATTTTCTTTTCATTTTCTAGTATCTCTATGTGTTAGCTTTCCAACGCATCTTGTTTCACTTAAAAATCATTTTTTTAGCCCAAGATATGATCAAAATACTAAAGGTATGCCGAAAACTACCTTATAATGCACCACTATCATTTCCTTTGATCTTCTGGAACCTTTCTTGCAAGAACTTTGGAATGGTTCTATCTCAAAAGTTGTAGATAACTCACTTACCTTTCCAAAATCAAAAGATTCACTTTGTGGAGGTTCCTACATGGGGAGTAGTGATTTGTGCATTTGTACATTAACGTTCATATAAATTTCGCATTCAATAGGCCCCAAAAAAAAGCACTTTTTAAAATTTCAACTTTTTGAACATTTTGTATTCATTTCCAGTAGCCCTGTGTGTTAGCTTTGCAATGCATCAAGTTTACCTAAAAATAATTTTTGAAGCCCAAGTTATGACCAAAATACTAAAGATATGCTGGAAAGTACCTCAAAATGCACCACAGTCACTTCCTTTGAGCTTTTGGCCACTTTCTTGCAAGAAATTTGGAATGGTTCCAACACAAAAGTTGTAGCTAATTCACTTAACTTTCTAAAAATATTTGAGTCACTTCGGGGAGGTTCCTACAGTAGGAGTTGTGATGGTGCATTTATACATTAACATTCGTATAAAGTTCACATCTAATTAGCCCCAAATAAAAAGCACTTTTTGAAATTTTCTTTTCATTTTCTTGTAGCCCTACGTGTTAGCTTTCCAACACATCTTGTTTCACTTAAAAATCATTTTTTTAGACCAAGATATGATCAAAATACTATAGGTATGCCGAAAACTACCTTACAATGCACCACTGTCACTTCCTTTGAGCTTTTGGAACCTTTCTTGCAAGAACTTTGGATTGGTTCTATCACAAAAGTTTTAACTAACTCACTTACCTTTTCAAAAACACAAGATTCACTTTGTGGAGGTTCCTACATGGGGAGTAGTGATTTGTGCATTTGTACAATAACGTTCATATAAATTTCGCATACAATAGGCTCAAATAAAAAGCACTTTTTGAAATTTCAACTTTTTGAACATTTGTATCCTTTTCCAGTATCCCTGTGTGTTAGCTTTGCAATGCATCAAGTTTCACCTAAAAATCATTTTTGTAGCCCAAGTTATGTCAAAAATACTAAAGGTATGCTGGAAAGTACCACAAAATGCACCACAGTCACTTCCTTTGAGCTTTTGGCCACTTTCTTGCAAGAAATTTGGAATGGTTCCAACACAAAAGTTGTAGCTAATTCACTTAGCTTTCTAAAAATATTTGAGTCACTTCGGGGAGGTTCCTACAGTAGGAGTTGTGATCGTGCATTTATACATTAACGTTTGTATAAAGTTCACATCTAATTAGCCCCAAATAAAAAGAACTTTTTGAAATTTTCTTTTCATTTTCTAGTATCCCTATGTGTTAGCTTTCCAACGCATCTTGTTTCACTTAAAAATCATTTTTTTAGACCAAGATATGATCAAAATACTATAGGTATGCCGAAAACTACCTTACAATGCACCACTGTAACTTCCTTTGAGGTTTTGGAACCTTTCTTGCAAGAACTTTGGAATGGTTCTATCTCAAAAGTTTTAGCTAACTCACTTACCTTTTCAAAAACAAAAGAATCACTTTGTGTAGATTCCTGCATGGGGAGTAGTGATTTGTACATTTGTACATTAACGTTCTTATAAATTTCGCATACAATAGGCCCCAATAAAAAGCACTTTTTGAAATTTAAACTTTTTGAACATTTGTATCCTTTTCCAGTATCCCTGTGTGCTAGCTTTTCAATGCATCAAGTTTCACCTAAAAATCATTTTTGTAGCCCAAGTTATGACCAAAATACTAAAGGTATGCTGGAAAGTACCTCAAAATGCACCACAGTCACTTCCTTTGAACTTTTGGCCACTTTCTTGCTAGAAATTTGGAATGCTTCCAACATAAAAGTTGTAGCTAATTCACTTAGCTTTCTAAAAATATTCGAGTCATTTCGGGGAGGTTCCTACAGTAGGAGTTGTGATCGTGCATTTATACATTAACGTTCGTATAAAGTTCACATCTAATTAGCCCCAAGTAAAAAGCACTTTTTAAAATTTTCTTTTCATTTTCTAGTAGCCATATGTGTTAGCTTTCCAGCGCATTTGTTTCACTTAAAAATCATTTTTTTAGACCAAGATATGATCAAAATACTATAGGTATGCCGAAAACTACCTTACAATGCACCACTGTCATTTCCTTTGATCTTTTGGAACCTTTCTTGCAAGAACTTTGGAATGGTTCTATCTAGAAAGTTGTAGCTAACTCACTTACCTTTCCAAAAACAAAAGATTTACTTTGTGGAGGTTCCTACATGGGGAGTAGTGATTTGTGCATCTGTACATTAACGTTCATATAAATTTCGCATACAATAGGCCCCATTAAAAAACACTTTTTGAAATTTCAACTTTTTGAACATTTTGTATCTTTTTCAAGTAGCCCTATGTGTTAGCTTTGCAATGCATCTAGTTTCACCTAAAAATCATTTTTGTAGCCCAAGTTATGACCAAAATACTAAAGGTATGCTGGAAAGTACCTCAAAATGCACCATAGTCAATTCCTTTGAGCTTTTGGCCACTTTCTAACAACAAATTTGGAATGGTTCCAACACAAAAGTTGTAGCTAATTCACTTAGCTTTCTAAAAATATTCGAGTCACTTCGGGGAGGTTCCTACAGTAGGAGTTGTGATCGTGCATTTATACATTAACGTTCGTATAAAGTTCACATCTAATTATCCCTAAATAAAAAGCACTTTTTAAAATTTTCTTTTCATTTTCTAGTAGCCCTATGTGTTAGCTTTCCAACGCATCTTGTTTCACTTAAAATCATCTTTTTAGACCAAGATATGATCAAAATACTATAGGTATGCCGAAAACTACCTTACAATGCACCACTGTCACTTCCTTTGAGCTTTTGGAACCTTTCTTGCAAGAACTTTGGATTGGTTCTATCACAAAAGTTTTAACTAACTCACTTACCTTTTCAAAAACACAAGATTCACTTTGTGGAGGTTCCTACATGGGGAGTAGTGATTTGTGCATTTGTACAATAACGTTCATATAAATTTCGCATACAATAGGCTCAAATAAAAAGCACTTTTTGAAATTTCAACTTTTTGAACATTTGTATCCTTTTCCAGTATCCCTGTGTGTTAGCTTTGCAATGCATCAAGTTTCACCTAAAAATCATTTTTGTAGCCCAAGTTATGTCAAAAATACTAAAGGTATGCTGGAAAGTACCACAAAATGCACCACAGTCACTTCCTTTGAGCTTTTGGCCACTTTATTGCAAGAAATTTGGAATGGTTCCAACACAAAAGTTGTAGCTAATTCACTTAGCTTTCTAAAAATATTTGAGTCACTTCGGGGAGGTTCCTACAGTAGGAGTTGTGATCGTGCATTTATACATTAACGTTCGTATAAAGTTCACATCTAATTAGCTCCAAATAAAAAGAACTTTTTGAAATTTTCTTTTCATTTTCTAGTATCCCTATGTGTTAGCTTTCCAACGCATCTTGTTTCACTTAAAAATCATTTTTTTAGACCAAGATATTATCAAAATACTATAGGTATACCGAAAACTACCTTACAATGCACCACTGTAACTTCCTTTGAGCTTTTGGAACCTTTCTTGCAAGAACTTTGGAATGGTTCTATCTCAAAAGTTTTAGCTAACTCACTTACCTTTTCAAAAACAAAAGAATCACTTTGTGTAGGTTCCTGCATGGGGAGTAGTGATTTGTACATTTGTACATTAACGTTCTTATAAATTTCGCATACAATAGGCCCCAATAAAAAGCACTTTTTGAAATTTAAACTTTTTGAACATTTGTATCCTTTTCCAGTATCCCTGTGTGCTAGCTTTTCAATGCATCAAGTTTCACCTAAAAATCATTTTTGTAGCCCAAGTTATGACCAAAATACTAAAGGTATGCTGGAAAGTATCTCAAAATGCACCACAGTCACTTCCTTTGAACTTTTGGCCACTTTCTTGCTAGAAATTTGGAATGCTTCCAACATAAAAGTTGTAGCTAATTCACTTAGCTTTCTAAAAATATTCGAGTCACTTCGGGGAGGTTCCTACAGTAGGAGTTGTGATCGTGCATTTATACATTAACGTTCGTATAAAGTTCACATCTAATTAGCCCCAAGTAAAAAGCACTTTTTAAAATTTTCTTTTCATTTTCTAGTAGCCATATGTGTTAGCTTTCCAGCGCATTTGTTTCACTTAAAAATCATTTTTTTAGACCAAGATATGATCAAAATACTATAGGTATGCCGAAAACTACCTTACAATGCACCACTGTCATTTCCTTTGATCTTTTGGAACCTTTCTTGCAAGAACTTTGGAATGGTTCTATCTAGAAAGTTGTAGCTAACTCACTTACCTTTCCAAAAATAAAAGATTTACTTTGTGGAGGTTCCTACATGGGGAGTAGTGATTTGTGCATCTGTACATTAACGTTCATATAAATTTCGCATACAATAGGCCCCATTAAAAAACACTTTTTGAAATTTCAACTTTTTGAACATTTTGTATCTTTTTCAAGTAGCCCTATGTGTTAGCTTTTCAATGCATCTAGTTTCACCTAAAAATCATTTTTGTAGCCCAAGTTATGACCAAAATACTAAAGGTATGCTGGAAAGTACCTCAAAATGCACCATAGTCAATTCCTTTGAGCTTTTGGCCACTTTCTAACAACAAATTTGGAATGGTTCCAACACAAAAGTTGTAGCTAATTCACTTAGCTTTCTAAAAATATTCGAGTCACTTCGGGGAGGTTCCTACAGTAGGAGTTGTGATCGTGCATTTATACATTAACGTTCGTATAAAGTTCACATCTAATTATCCCTAAATAAAAAGCACTTTTTAAAATTTTCTTTTCATTTTCTAGTAGCCCTATGTGTTAGCTTTCCAACGCATCTTGTTTCACTTAAAATCATCTTTTTACCCCAAGATATGATTAAAATACTAAAAGGTATGCCGAAAACTACCTTACAATGCACCAATAACATTTCCTTTGATCTTTTGGAACCTTTCTTGCAAGAACTTTGGAATGGTTCTATCTCAAAAGTTGTAGCTAACTCACTTAACTTTCCAGAAACAAAAGATTCACTTTGTGGAGGTTCCTACATGGGGAGTAGTGATTTGTGCATTTGTACATTAACGTTCATATAAATTTCGCATTCAATAGGCCCCAATAAAAAGCACTTTTTGAACATTTTGTATCTTTTTCCAGTAGATCTGTGTGTTAGCTTTGCAATGCATCAAGTTTCACCTAAAAATCATTTTTGTAGCCCAAGTTATGACCAAAATACTAAAGGTATGCTGGAAAGTACCTCAAAATGCACCATAGTCATTTCCTTTGAGCTTTTGGCCACTTTCTAGCAACAAATTTGGAATGGTAACAACACAAAAGTTGTAGCTAATTCACTTAGATTTCTAAAAATATTCAAGTCACTTCGGGGAGGTTCCTACAGTAGGAGTTGTGATCGTGCATTTATACATTAACGTTCGTATAAAGTTCACATCTAATTAGCCCCAAGTAAAAAGCACTTTTTGAAATTTTCTTTTCATTTTCTAGTAGCCCTATGTGTTAGCTTTCCAACGCATCTTGTTTCACTTAAAAATCATTTTTTTAGACCAAGATATGATCAAAATACTATAGGTATGCCGAAAACTACCTTACAATGCACCACTGTCACTTCCTCTGAGCTTTTGGAACCTTTCTTGCAAGAACTTTGGAATGGTTCTATCACAAAAGTTTTAGCTAACTCACTTACCTTTTCAAAAACAAAAGATTCACTTTGTGGAGGTTCCTACGTGGGGAGTAGTGATTTGTACATTTGTACATTAACGTTCTTATAAATTTCGCATATAATAGGCCCCAATAAAAAGCACTTTTTGAAATTTCAACTTTTTGAACATTTGTATCCTTTTCCAGTATCCCTGTGTGCTAGCTTTGCAATGCATCAAGTTTCACCTAAAAATCATTTTTGTAGCCCAAGTTATGACCAAAATACTAAAGGTATGCTGGAAAGTACCTCAAAATGCACCACAGTCACTTCCTTTGAGCTTTTGGCCACTTTCTTGCTAGAAATTTGGAATGTTTCCAACATAAAAGTTGTAGCTAATTCACTTAGCTTTCTAAAAATATTCGAGTCACTTTGGGGAGGTTCCTACAGTAGGAGTTGTGATCGTGCATTTATACATTAACTTTCGTATAAAGTTCACATCTAATTAGCCCCAAGTAAATAGCACTTTTTGAAATTTTCTTTTCATTTTCTAGTAGCCATATGTGTTAGCTTTACAACGCATCTTGTTTCACTTAAAAATCATTTTTTTAGCCCAAGATATGATCAAAATACTAAAGGTATGCCGAAAACTACCTTATAATGCACCACTATCATTTCCTTTGATCTTCTGGAACCTTTCTTGCAAGAACTTTGGAATGGTTCTATCTCAAAAGTTGTAGATAACTCACTTACCTTTCCAAAATCAAAAGATTCACTTTGTGGAGGTTCCTACATGGGGAGTAGTGATTTGTGCATTTGTACATTAACGTTCATATAAATTTCGCATTCAATAGGCCCCAATAAAAAGCACTTTTTGAAATTTCAACTTTTTGAATATTTTGTATTATTTTCCAGTAGATCTGTGTGTTAGCTTTGCAATGCATCAAGTTTCACCTAAAAATCATTTTTGTAGCCCAAGTTATGACCAAAATACTAAAGGTATGCTGGAAAGTACCTCAAAATGCACCACAGTCACTTCATTTGAGCATTTGGCCACTTTCTTGCTAGAAATTTGGAATGGTTCAAACACAAAAGTTGTATCTAATTCACATAGCTTTCTAAAAATATTTGAGTCACTTTGGGGAGGTTCCTACAGTAGGAGTTGTGATCGTGCATTTATACATTAATGTTCGTATAAAGTTCACATCTAATTAGCCCCAAGTAAAAAGAACTTTTTGAAATTTTCTTTTCCTTTTCTAGTAGCCCTATGTGTTAGCTTTCCAACACATCTTGTTTCACTTAAAAATCATTTTTTTAGACCAAGATATGATCAAAATACTATAGGTATGCCGAAAACTACCTTACAATGCACCACTGTCACTTCCTTTGAGCTTTTGGAACCTTTCTTGCAAGAACTTTGGATTGGTTCTATCACAAAAGTTTTAACTAACTCACTTACCTTTTCAAAAACACAAGATTCACTTTGTGGAGGTTCCTACATGGGGAGTAGTGATTTGTGCATTTGTACAATAACGTTCATATAAATTTCGCATACAATAGGCTCAAATAAAAAGCACTTTTTGAAATTTCAACTTTTTGAACATTTGTATCCTTTTCCAGTATCCCTGTGTGTTAGCTTTGCAATGCATCAAGTTTCACCTAAAAATCATTTTTGTAGCCCAAGTTATGTCAAAAATACTAAACGTATGCTGGAAAGTACCACAAAATGCACCACCGTCACTTCCTTTGAGCTTTTGGCCACTTTCTTGCAAGAAATTTGGAATGGTTCCAACACAAAAGTTGTAGCTAATTCACTTAGCTTTCTAAAAATATTTGAGTCACTTCGGGGAGGTTCCTACAGTAGGAGTTGTGATCGTGCATTTATACATTAACGTTCGTATAAAGTTCACATCTAATTAGCCCCAAATAAAAAGAACTTTTTGAAATTTTCTTTTCATTTTCTAGTATCCCTATGTGTTAGCTTTCCAACGCATCTTGTTTCACTTAAAAATCATTTTTTTAGACCAAGATATGATCAAAATACTATAGGTATGCCGAAAACTACCTTACAATGCACCACTGTAACTTCCTTTGAGCTTTTGGAACCTTTCTTGCAAGAACTTTGGAATGGTTCTATCTCAAAAGTTTTAGCTAACTCACTTACCTTTTCAAAAACAAAAGAATCACTTTGTGTAGGTTCCTACATGGGGAGTAGTGATTTGTACATTTGTACATTAACGTTCTTATAAATTTCGCATACAATAGGCCCCAATAAAAAGCACTTTTTGAAATTTAAACTTTTTGAACATTTGTATCCTTTTCCAGTATCCCTGTGTGCTAGCTTTTCAATGCATCAAGTTTCACCTAAAAATCATTTTTGTAGCCCAAGTTATGACCAAAATACTAAAGGTATGCTGGAAAGTACCTCAAAATGCACCACAGTCACTTCCTTTGAACTTTTGGCCACTTTCTTGCTAGAAATTTGGAATGCTTCCAACATAAAAGTTGTAGCTAATTCACTTAGCTTTCTAAAAATATTCGAGTCACTTCGGGGAGGTTCCTACAGTAGGAGTTGTGATCGTGCATTTATACATTAACGTTCGTATAAAGTTCACATCTAATTAGCCCCAAGTAAAAAGCACTTTTTAAAATTTTCTTTTCATTTTCTAGTAGCCATATGTGTTAGCTTTCCAGCGCATTTATTTCACTTAAAAATCATTTTTTTAGACCAAGATATGATGAAAATACTATAGGTATGCCGAAAACTACCTTACAATGCACCACTGTCATTTCCTTTGATCTTTTGGAATCTTTCTTGCAAGAACTTTGGAATGGTTCTATCTAGAAAGTTGTAGCTAACTCACTTACCTTTCCAAAAACAAAAGATTTACTTTGTGGAGGTTCCTACATGGGGAGTAGTGATTTGTGCATCTGTACATTAACGTTCATATAAATTTCGCATACAATAGGCCCCATTAAAAAACACTTTTTGAAATTTCAACTTTTTGAACATTTTGTATCTTTTTCAAGTAGCTCTATGTGTTAGCTTTGCAATGCATCTAGTTTCACCTAAAAATCATTTTTGTAGCCCAAGTTATGACCAAAATACTAAAGGTATGCTGGAAAGTACCTCAAAATGCACCATAGTCAATTCCTTTGAGCTTTTGGCCACTTTCTAACAACAAATTTGGAATGGTTCCAACACAAAAGTTGTAGCTAATTCACTTAGCTTTCGAAAAATATTCGAGTCACTTCGGGGAGGTTCTTACAGTAGGAGTTGTGATCGTGCATTTATACATTAACGTTCGTATAAAGTTCACATCTAATTATCCCTAAATAAAAAGCACTTTTTAAAATTTTCTTTTCATTTTCTAGTAGCCCTATGTGTTAGCTTTCCAACGCATCTTGTTTCACTTAAAATCATCTTTTTACCCCAAGATATGATCAAAATACTAAAGGTATGCCGAAAACTACCTTACAATGCACCAATAACATTTCCTTTGATCTTTTGGAACCTTTCTTGCAAGAACTTTGGAATGGTTCTATCTCAAAAGTTGTAGCTAACACACTTAACTTTCCAGAAACAAAAGATTCACTTTGTGGAGGTTCCTACATGGGGAGTAGTGATTTGTGCATTTGTACATTAACGTTCATATAAATTTCGCATTCAATAGGCCCCAATAAAAAGCACTTTTTGAACATTTTGTATCATTTTCCAGTAGATCTGTGTGTTAGCTTTGCAATGCATCAAGTTTCACCTAAAAATCATTTTTGTAGCCCAAGTTATGACCAAAATACTAAAGGTATGCTGGAAAGTACCTCAAAATGCACCATAGTCATTTCCTTTGAGCTTTTGGCCACTTTCTAGCAACAAATTTGGAATGGTAACAACACAAAAGTTGTAGCTAATTCACTTAGATTTCTAAAAATATTCAAGTCACTTCGGGGAGGTTCCTACAGTAGGAGTTGTGATCGTGCATTTATACATTAACGTTCGTATAAAGTTCACATCTAATTAGCCCCAAGTAAAAAGCACTTTTTGAAATTTTCTTTTCATTTTCTAGTAGCCCTATGTGTTAGCTTTCCAACGCATCTTGTTGCACTTAAAAATCATTTTTTTAGACCAAGATATGATCAAAATACTATAGGTATGCCGAAAACTACCTTACAATGCACCACTGTCACTTCCTTTGAGCTTTTGGAACCTTTCTTGCAAGAACTTTGGAATGGTTCTATCACAAAAGTTTTAGCTAACTCACTTACCTTTTCAAAAACAAAAGATTCACTTTGTGGAGGTTCCTACATGGGGAGTAGTGATTTGTACATTTGTACATTAACGTTCTTATAAATTTCGCATATAATAGGCCCCAATAAAAAGCACTTTTTGAAATTTCAACTTTTTGAACATTTGTATCCTTTTCCAGTATCCCTGTGTGCTAGCTTTGCAATGCATCAAGTTTCACCTAAAAATCATTTTTGTAGCCCAAGTTATGACCAAAATACTAAAGGTATGCTGGAAAGTACCTCAAAATGCACCACAGTCACTTCCTTTGAGCTTTTGGCCACTTTCTTGCTAGAAATTTGGAATGTTTCCAACATAAAAGTTTTAGCTAATTCACTTAGCTTTCTAAAAATATTCGAGTCACTTCGGGGAGGTTCCTACAGTAGGAGTTGTGATCGTGCATTTATACATTAACGTTCGTATAAAGTTCACATCTAATTAGCCCCAAGTAAAAAGCACTTTTTGAAATTTTCTTTTCATTTTCTAGTAGCCATATGTGTTAGCTTTCCAACGCATCTTGTTTCACTTAAAAATCATTTTTTTAGCCCAAGATATGATCAAAATACTAAAGGTATGCCGAAAACTACCTTATAATGCACCACTATCATTTCCTTTGATCTTCTGGAACCTTTCTTGCAAGAACTTTGGAATGGTTCTATCTCAAAAGTTGTAGATAACTCACTTACCTTTTCAAAATCAAAAGATTCACTTTGTGGAGGTTCCTACATGGGGAGTAGTGATTTGTGCATTTGTACATTAACGTTCATATAAATTTCGCATTCAATAGGCCCCAATAAAAAGCACTTTTTGAAATTTCAACTTTTTGAATATTTTGTATTATTTTCCAGTAGATCTGTGTGTTAGCTTTGCAATGCATCAAGTTTCACCTAAAAATCATTTTTGTAGCCCAAGTTATGACCAAAATACTAAAGGTATGCTGGAAAGTACCTCAAAATGCACCACAGTCACTTCATTTGAGCATTTGGCCACTTTCTTGCTAGAAATTTGGAATGGTTCAAACACAAAAGTTGTATCTAATTCACATAGCTTTCTAAAAATATTCGAGTCACTTTGGGGAGGTTCCTACAGTAGGAGTTGTGATCGTGCATTTATACATTAATGTTCGTATAAAGTTCACATCTAATTAGCCCCAAGTAAAAAGAACTTTTTGAAATTTTCTTTTCCTTTTCTAGTAGCCCTATGTGTTAGCTTTCCAACACATCTTGTTTCACTTAAAAATCATTTTTTTAGACCAAGATATGATCAAAATACTATAGGTATGCCGAAAATTACCTTACAATGCACCACTGTCACTTCCTTTGAGCTTTTGGAACCTTTCTTGCAAGAACTTTGGATTGGTTCTATCACAAAAGTTTTAACTAACTCACTTACCTTTTCAAAAACACAAGATTCACTTTGTGGAGGTTCCTACATGGGGAGTAGTGATTTGTGCATTTGTACAATAACGTTCATATAAATTTCGCATACAATAGGCTCAAATAAAAAGCACTTTTTGAAATTTCAACTTTTTGAACATTTGTATCCTTTTCCAGTATCCCTGTGTGTTAGCTTTGCAATGCATCAAGTTTCACCTAAAAATCATTTTTGTAGCCCAAGTTATGTCAAAAATACTAAAGGTATGCTGGAAAGTACCACAAAATGCACCACAGTCACTTCCTTTGAGCTTTTGGCCACTTTCTTGCAAGAAATTTGGAATGGTTCCAACACAAAAGCTGTAGCTAATTCACTTGGCTTTCTAAAAATATTTGAGTCACTTCGGGGAGGTTCCTACAGTAGGAGTTGTGATCGTGCATTTATACATTAACGTTCGTATAAAGTTCACATCTAATTAGCCCCAAATAAAAAGAACTTTTTGAAATTTTCTTTTCATTTTCTAGTATCCCTGTGTGTTAGCTTTCCAACGCATCTTGTTTCACTTAAAAATCATTTTTTTAGACCAAGATATGATCAAAATACTATAGGTATGCCGAAAACTACCTTACAATGCACCACTGTAACTTCCTTTGAGCTTTTGGAACCTTTCTTGCAAGAACTTTGGAATGGTTCTATCTCAAAAGTTTTAGCTAACTCACTTACCTTTTCAAAAACAAAAGAATCACTTTGTGTAGGTTCCTACATGGGGAGTAGTGATTTGTACATTTGTACATTAACGTTCTTATAAATTTCGCATACAATAGGCCCCAATAAAAAGCACTTTTTGAAATTTAAACTTTTTGAACATTTGTATCCTTTTCCAGTATCCCTGTGTGCTAGCTTTTCAATGCATCACGTTTCACCTAAAAATCATTTTTGTAGCCCAAGTTATGACCAAAATACTAAAGGTATGCTGGAAAGTACCTCAAAATGCACCACAGTCACTTCCTTTGAACTTTTGGCCACTTTCTTGCTAGAAATTTGGAATGCTTCCAACATAAAAGTTGTAGCTAATTCACTTAGCTTTCTAAAAATATTCGAGTCACTTCGGGGAGGTTCCTACAGTAGGAGTTGTGATCGTGCATTTATACATTAACGTTCGTATAAAGTTCACATCTAATTAGCCCCAAGTAAAAAGCACTTTTTAAAATTTTCTTTTCGTTTTCTAGTAGCCATATGTGTTAGCTTTCCAGCGCATTTATTTCACTTAAAAATCATTTTTTTAGACCAAGATATGATCAAAATACTATAGGTATGCCGAACACTACCTTACAATGCACCACTGTCATTTCCTTTGATCTTTTGGAACCTTTCTTGCAAGAACTTCGGAATGGTTCTATCTAGAAAGTTGTAGCTAACTCACTTACCTTTCCAAAAACAAAAGATTTACTTTGTGGAGGTTCCTACATGGGGAGTAGTGATTTGTGCATCTGTACATTAACGTTCATATAAATTTCGCATACAATAGGCCCCATTAAAAAACACTTTTTGAAATTTCAACTTTTTGAACATTTTGTATCTTTTTCAAGTAGCCCTATGTGTTAGCTTTGCAATGCATCTAGTTTCACCTAAAAATCATTTTTGTAGCCCAAGTTATGACCAAAATACTAAAGGTATGCTGGAAAGTACCTCAAAATGCACCATAGTCAATTCCTTTGAGCATTTGGCCACTTTCTAACAACAAATTTGGAATGGTTCCAACACAAAAGTTGTAGCTAATTCACTTAGCTTTCTAAAAATATTCGAGTCACTTCGGGGAGGTTCTTACAGTAGGAGTTGTGATCGTGCATTTATACATTAACGTTCGTATAAAGTTCACATCTAATTATCCCTAAATAAAAAGCACTTTTTAAAATTTTCTTTTCATTTTCTAGTAGCCCTATGTGTTAGCTTTCCAACGCATCTTGTTTCACTTAAAATCATCTTTTTACCCCAAGATATGATCAAAATACTAAAGGTATGCCGAAAACTACCTTACAATGCACCAATAACATTTCCTTTGATCTTTTGGAACCTTTCTTGCAAGAACTTTGGAATGGTTCTATCTCAAAAGTTGTAGCTAACTCACTTAACTTTCCGGAAACAAAAGATTCACTTTGTGGAGGTTCCTACATGGGGAGTAGTGATTTGTGCATTTGTACATTAACGTTCATATAAATTTCGCATTCAATAGGCCCCAATAAAAAGCACTTTTTGAACATTTTATATCATTTTCCAGTAGATCTGTGTGTTAGCTTTGCAATGCATCAAGTTTCACCTAAAAATCATTTTTGTAGCCCAAGTTATGACCAAAATACTAAAGGTATGCTGGAAAGTACCTCAAAATGCACCATAGTCATTTCCTTTGAGCTTTTGGCCACTTTCTAGCAACAAATTTGGAATGGTAACAACACAAAAGTTGTAGCTAATTCACTTAGATTTCTAAAAATATTCAAGTCACTTCGGGGAGGTTCCTACAGTAGGGGTTGTGATCGTGCATTTATACATTAACGTTCGTATAAAGTTCACATCTAATTAGCCCCAAGTAAAAAGACCTTTTTGAAATTTTCTTTTCATTTTCTAGTAGCCCTATGTGTTAGCTTTCCAACGCATCTTGTTTCACTTAAAAATCATTTTTTTAGACCAAGATATGATCAAAATACTATAGGTATGCCGAAAACTACCTTACAATGCACCACTGTCACTTCCTTTGAGCTTTTGGAACCTTTCTTGCAAGAACTTTGGAATGGTTCTATCACAAAAGTTTTAGCTAACTCACTTACCTTTTCAAAAACAAAAGATTCACTTTGTGGAGGTTCCTACATGGGGAGTAGTGATTTGTACATTTGTACATTAACGTTCTTATAAATTTCGCATATAATAGGCCACAATAAAAAGCACTTTTTGAAATTTCAACTTTTTGAACATTTGTATCCTTTTCCAGTATCCCTATGTGCTAGCTTTGCAATGCATCAAGTTTCACCTAAAAATCATTTTTGTAGCCCAAGTTATGACCAAAATACTAAAGGTATGCTGGAAAGTACCTCAAAATGCACCACAGTCACTTCATTTGAGCTTTTGGCCACTTTCTTGCTAGAAATTTGGAATGTTTCCAACATAAAAGTTGTAGCTAATTCACTTAGCTTTCTAAAAATATTCGAGTCACTTCGGGGAGGTTCCTACAGTAGGAGTTGTGATCGTGCATTTATACATTAACGTCCGTATAAAGTTCACATCTAATTAGCCCCAAGTAAAAAGCACTTTTTGAAATTTTCTTTTCATTTTCTAGTAGCCATATGTGTTAGCTTTCCAACGCATCTTGTTTCACTTAAAAATCATCTTTTTACCCCAAGATATGATCAAAATACTAAAGGTATGCCGAAAACTACCTTACAATGCACCACTATCATTTCCTTTGATCTTTTGGAACCTTTCTTGCAAGAACTTTGGAATGGTTCTATCTTAAAAGTTGTAGCTAACTCACTTAACTTTCCGGAAACAAAAGATTCACTTTGTGGAGGTTCCTACATGGGGAGTAGTGATTTGTGCATTTGTACATTAACGTTCATATAAATTTCGCATTCAATAGGCCCCAATAAAAAGCACTTTTTGAACATTTTATATCATTTTCCAGTAGATCTGTGTGTTAGCTTTGCAATGCATCAAGTTTCACCTAAAAATCATTTTTGTAGCCCAAGTTATGACCAAAATACTAAAGGTATGCTGGAAAGTACCTCAAAATGCACCATAGTCATTTCCTTTGAGCTTTTGGCCACTTTCTAGCAACAAATTTGGAATGGTAACAACACAAAAGTTGTAGCTAATTCACTTAGATTTCTAAAAATATTCAAGTCACTTCGGGGAGGTTCCTACAGTAGGGGTTGTGATCGTGCATTTATACATTAACGTTCGTATAAAGTTCACATCTAATTAGCCCCAAGTAAAAAGCACTTTTTGAAATTTTCTTTTCATTTTCTAGTAGCCCTATGTGTTAGCTTTCCAACGCATCTTGTTTCACTTAAAAATCATTTTTTTAGACCAAGATATGATCAAAATACTATAGGTATGCCGAAAACTACCTTACAATGCACCACTGTCACTTCCTTTGAGCTTTTGGAACCTTTCTTGCAAGAACTTTGGAATGGTTCTATCACAAAAGTTTTAGCTAACTCACTTACCTTTTCAAAAACAAAAGATTCACTTTGTGGAGGTTCCTACATGGGGAGTAGTGATTTGTACATTTGTACATTAACGTTCTTATAAATTTCGCATATAATAGGCCACAATAAAAAGCACGTTTTGAAATTTCAACTTTTTGAACATTTGTATCCTTTTCCAGTATCCCTATGTGCTAGCTTTGCAATGCATCAAGTTTCACCTAAAAATCATTTTTGTAGCCCAAGTTATGACCAAAATACTAAAGGTATGCTGGAAAGTACCTCAAAATGCACCACAGTCACTTCATTTGAGCTTTTGGCCACTTTCTTGCTAGAAATTTGGAATGTTTCCAACATAAAAGTTGTAGCTAATTCACTTAGCTTTCTAAAAATATTCGAGTCACTTCGGGGAGGTTCCTACAGTAGGAGTTGTGATCGTGCATTTATACATTAACGTTCGTATAAAGTTCACATCTAATTAGCGCAAAGTAAAAAGCACTTTTTGAAATTTTCTTTTCATTTTCTAGTAGCCATATGTGTTAGCTTTCCAACGCATCTTGTTTCACTTAAAAATCATTTTTTTAGCCCAAGATATGATCAAAATACTAAAGGTATGCCGAAAACAACCTTATAATGCACCACTATCATTTCCTTTGATCTTCTGGAACCTTTCTTGCAAGAACTTTGGAATGGTTCTATCTCAAAAGTTGTAGATAACTCACTTAACTTTTCAAAATCAAAAGATTCACTTTGTGGAGGTTCCTACATGGGGAGTAGTGATTTGTGCATTTGTACATTAACGTTCATATAAATTTCGCATTCAATAGGCCCCAATAAAAAGCACTTTTTGAAATTTCAACTTTTTGAATATTTGTATCCTTTTCCAGTATCCCTGTGTGTTAGCTTTGCAATGCATCAAGTTTCACCTAAAAATCATTTTTGTAGCCCAAGTTATGTCAAAAATACTAAAGGTATGCTGGAAAGTACCACAAAATGCACCACAGTCACTTCCTTTGAGCTTTTGGCCACTTTCTTGCTAGAAATTTGGAATGGTTCAAACACAAAAGTTGTATCTAATTCACATAGCTTTCTAAAAATATTCGAGTCACTTTGGGGAGGTTCCTACAGTAGGAGTTGTGATCGTGCATTTATACATTAATGTTCGTATAAAGTTCACATCTAATTAGCCCCAAGTAAAAAGAACTTTTTGAAATTTTCTTTTCCTTTTCTAGTAGCCCTATGTGTTAGCTTTCCAACACATCTTGTTTCACTTAAAAATCATTTTTTTAGACCAAGATATGATCAAAATACTATAGGTATGCCGAAAACTACCTTACAATGCACCACTGTCACTTCCTTTGAGCTTTTGGAACCTTTCTTGCAAGAACTTTGGATTGGTTCTATCACAAAATTTTTAACTAACTCACTTACCTTTTCAAAAACACAAGATTCACTTTGTGGAGGTTTCTACATGGGGAGTAGTGATTTGTGCATTTGTACAATAACGTTCATATAAATTTCGCATACAATAGGCTCAAATAAAAAGCACTTTTTGAAATTTCAACTTTTTGAACATTTGTATCCTTTTCCAGTATCCCTGTGTGTTAGCTTTGCAATGCATCAAGTTTCACCTAAAAATCATTTTTGTAGCCCAAGTTATGTCAAAAATACTAAAGGTATGCTGGAAAGTACCACAAAATGCACCACAGTCACTTCCTTTGAGCTTTTGGCCACTTTCTTGCAAGAAATTTGGAATGGTAACAACACAAAAGTTGTAGCTAATTCACTTAGCTTTCTAAAAATATTCTAGTCACTTCGGGGAGGTTCCTACAGTAGGAGTTGTGATCGTGCATTTATACATTAACGTTCGTATAAAGTTCACATCTAATTAGCCCCAAGTAAAAAGCACTTTTTGAAATTTTCTTTTCATTTTCTAGTAGCCCTATGTGTTAGCTTTCCAACGCATCTTGTTTCACTTAAAAATCATTTTTTTAGACCAAGATATGATCAAAATACTATAGGTATGCCGAAAACTACCTTACAATGCACCACTGTAACTTCCTTTGAGCTTTTGGAACCTTTCTTGCAAGAACTTTGGAATGGTTCTATCTCAAAAGTTTTAGCTAACTCACTTACCTTTTCAGAAACAAAAGAATCACTTTGTGTAGGTTCCTACATGGGGAGTAGTGATTTGTACATTTGTACATTAACGTTCTTATAAATTTCGCATACAATAGGCCCCAATAAAAAGCACTTTTTGAAATTTAAACTTTTTGAACATTTGTATCCTTTTCCAGTATCCCTGTGTGCTAGCTTTTCAATGCATCAAGTTTCACCTAAAAATCATTTTTGTAGCCCAAGTTATGACCAAAATACTAAAGGTATGCTGGAAAGTACCTCAAAATGCACCACAGTCACTTCCTTTGAACTTTTGGCCAGTTTCTTGCTAGAAATTTGGAATGCTTCCAACATAAAAGTTGTAGCTAATTCACTTAGCTTTCTAAAAATATTCGAGTCACTTCGGGGAGGTTCCTACAGTAGGAGTTGTGATCGTGCATTTATACATTAACGTTCGTATAAAGTTCACATCTAATTAGCCCCAAATAAAAAGAACTTTTTGAAATTTTCTTTTCATTTTCTAGTATCCCTATGTGTTAGCTTTCCAACGCATCTTGTTTCACTTAAAAATCATTTTTTTAGACCAAGATATGATCAAAATACTATAGGTATGCCGAAAACTACCTTACAATGCACCACTGTAACTTCCTTTGAGCTTTTGGAACCTTTCTTGCAAGAACTTTGGAATGGTTCTATCTCAAAAGTTTTAGCTAACTCACTTACCTTTTCAAAAACAAAAGAATCACTTTGTGTAGGTTCCTACATGGGGAGTAGTGATTTGTACATTTGTACATTAACGTTCTTATAAATTTCGCATACAATAGGCCCCAATAAAAAGCACTTTTTGAAATTTAAACTTTTTGAACATTTGTATCCTTTTCCAGTATCCCTGTGTGCTAGCTTTTCAATGCATCAAGTTTCACCTAAAAATCATTTTTGTAGCCCAAGTTATGACCAAAATACTAAAGGTATGCTGGAAAGTACCTCAAAATGCACCACAGTCACTTCCTTTGAACTTTTGGCCACTTTCTTGCTAGAAATTTGGAATGCTTCCAACATAAAAGTTGTAGCTAATTCACTTAGCTTTCTAAAAATATTCGAGTCACTTCGGGGAGGTTCCTACAGTAGGAGTTGTGATCGTGCATTTATACATTAACGTTCGTATAAAGTTCACATCTAATTAGCCCCAAGTAAAAAGCACTTTTTAAAATTTTCTTTGAATTTTCTAGTAGCCATATGTGTTAGCTTTCCAGCGCATTTATTTCACTTAAAAATCATTTTTTTAGACCAAGATATGATGAAAATACTATAGGTATGCCGAAAACTACCTTACAATGCACCACTGTCATTTCCTTTGATCTTTTGGAACCTTTCTTGCAAGAACTTTGGAATGGTTCTATCTAGAAAGTTGTAGCTAACTCACTTACCTTTCCAAAAACAAAAGATTTACTTTGTGGAGGTTCCTACATGGGGAGTAGTGATTTGTGCATCTGTACATTAACGTTCATATAAATTTCGCATACAATAGGCCCCATTAAAAAACACTTTTTGAAATTTCAACTTTTTGAACATTTTGTATCTTTTTCAAGTAGCCCTATGTGTTAGCTTTGCAATGCATCTAGTTTCACCTAAAAATCATTTTTGTAGCCCATGTTATGACCAAAATACTAAAGGTATGCTGGAAAGTACCTCAAAATGCACCATAGTCAATTCCTTTGAGCTTTTGGCCACTTTCTAACAACAAATTTGGAATGGTTCCAACACAAAAGTTGTAGCTAATTCACTTAGCTTTCTAAAAATATTCGAGTCACTTCGGGGAGGTTCCTACAGTAGGAGTTGTGATCGTGCATTTATACATTAACGTTCGTATAAAGTTCACATCTAATTATCCCTAAATAAAAAGCACTTTTTAAAATTTTCTTTTCATTTTCTAGTAGCCCTATGTGTTAGCTTTCCAACGCATCTTGTTTCACTTAAAATCATCTTTTTACCCCAAGATATGATCAAAATACTAAAGGTATGCCGAAAACTACCTTACAATGCACCAATAACATTTCCTTTGAGCTTTTGGAACCTTTCTTGCAAGAACTTTGGAATGGTTCTATCTCAAAAGTTGTAGCTAACTCACTTAACTTTCCAGAAACAAAAGATTCACTTTGTGGAGGTTCCTACATGGGGAGTAGTGATTTGTGCATTTGTACATTAACGTTCATATAAATTTCGCATTCAATAGGCCCCAATAAAAAGTACTTTTTGAACATTTTGTATCATTTTCCAGTAGATCTGTGTGTTAGCTTTGCAATGCATCAAGTTTCACCTAAAAATCATTTTTGTAGCCCAAGTTATGACCAAAATACTAAAGGTATGCTGGAAAGTACCTCAAAATGCACCATAGTCATTTCCTTTGAGCTTTTGGCCACTTTCTAGCAACAAATTTGGAATGGTAACAACACAAAAGTTGTAGATAATTCACTTAGATTTCTAAAAATATTCTAGTCACTTCGGGGAGGTTCCTACAGTAGGAGTTGTGATCGTGCATTTATACATTAACGTTCGTATAAAGTTCACATCTAATTAGCCCCAAGTAAAAAGCACTTTTTGAAATTTTCTTTTCATTTTCTAGTAGCCCTATGTGTTAGCTTTCCAACGCATCTTGTTTCACTTAAAAATCATTTTTTTAGACCAAGATATGATCAAAATACTATAGGTATGCCGAAAACTACCTTACAATGCACCACTGTCACTTCCTCTGAGCTTTCGGAACCTTTCTTGCAAGAACTTTGGAATGGTTCTATCACAAAAGTTTTAGCTAACTCACTTACCTTTTCAAAAACAAAAGATTCACTTTGTGGAGGTTCCTACATGGGGAGTAGTGATTTGTACATTTGTACATTAACGTTCTTATAAATTTCGCATATAATCCCCAATAAAAAGCACTTTTTGAAATTTCAACTTTTTGAACATTTGTATCCTTTTCCAGTATCCCTGTGTGCTAGCTTTGCAATGCATCAAGTTTCACCTAAAAATCATTTTTGTAGCCCAAGTTATGACCAAAATACTAAAGGTATGCTGGAAAGTACCTCAAAATGCACCACAGTCACTTCCTTTGAACTTTTGGCCACTTTCTTGCTAGAAATTTGGAATGCTTCCAACATAAAAGTTGTAGCTAATTCACTTAGCTTTCTAAAAATATTCGAGTCACTTCGGGGAGGTTCCTACAGTAGGAGTTGTGATCGTGCATTTATACATTAACGTCCGTATAAAGTTCACATCTAATTAGCCCCAAGTAAAAAGCACTTTTTGAAATTTTCTTTTCATTTTCTAGTAGCCATATGTGTTAGCTTTCCAACGCATCTTGTTTCACTTAAAAATCATTTTTTTAGCCCAAGATATGATCAAAATACTAAAGGTATGCCGAAAACTACCTTATAATGCACCACTATCATTTCCTTTGATCTTCTGGAACCTTTCTTGCAAGAACTTTGGAATGGTTCTATCTCAAAAGTTGTAGACAACTCACTTATCTTTCCAAAATCAAAAGATTCACTTTGTGGAGGTTCCTACATGGGGAGTAGTGATTTGTGCATTTGTACATTAACGTTCATATAAATTTCGCATTCAATAGGCCCCAATAAAAAGCACTTTTTGAAATTTCAACTTTTTGAATATTTTGTATTATTTTCCAGTAGATCTGTGTGTTAGCTTTGCAATGCATCAAGTTTCACGTAAAAATCATTTTTGTAGCCCAAGTTATGACCAAAATACTAAAGGTATGCTGGAAAGTACCTCAAAATGCACCACAGTCACTTCATTTGAGCATCTGGCCAGTTTCTTGCTAGAAATTTGGAATGGTTCAAACACAAAAGTTGTATCTAATTCACATAGCTTTATAAAAATATTCGAGTCACTTTGGGGAGGTTCCTACAGTAGGAGTTGTGATCGTGCATTTATACATTAATGTTTGTATAAAGTTCACATCTAATTAGCCCCAAGTAAAAAGAACTTTTTGAAATTTTCTTTTCCTTTTCTAGTAGCCCTATGTGTTAGCTTTCCAACACATCTTGTTTCACTTAAAAATCATTTTTTTAGACCAAGATATGATCAAAATACTATAGGTATGCCGAAAACTACCTTACAATGCACCACTGTCACTTCCTTTGAGCTATTGGAACCTTTCTTGCAAGAACTTTGGATTGGTTCTATCACAAAAGTTTTAACTAACTCACTTACCTTTTCAAAAACACAAGATTCACTTTGTGGAGGTTCCTACATGGGGAGTAGTGATTTGTGCATTTGTACAATAACGTTCATATAAATTTCGCATACAATAGGCTCAAATAAAAAGCACTTTTTGAAATTTAAACTTTTTGAACATTTGTATCCTTTTCCAGTATCCCTGTGTGTTAGCTTTGCAATGCATCAAGTTTCAACTAAAAATCATTTTTGTAGCCCAAGTTATGTCAAAAATACTAAAGGTATGCTGGAAAGTACCACAAAATGCACCACAGTCACTTCCTTTGAGCTTTTGGCCACTTTCTTGCAAGAAATTTGGAATGGTTCCAACATAAAAGTTGTAGCTAATTCACTTAGCTTTCTAAAAATATTTGATTCACTTCGGGGAGGTTCCTACAGTAGGAGTTGTGATCGTGCATTTATACATTAACGTTCGTATAAAGTTCACATCTAATTAGCCCCAAATAAAAAGAACTTTTTGAAATTTTCTTTTCATTTTCTAGTATCCCTATGTGTTAGCTTTCCAACGCATCTTGTTTCACTTAAAAATCATTTTTTTAGACCAAGATATGATCAAAATACTATAGGTATGCCGAAAACTACCTTACAATGCACCACTATAACTTCCTTTGAGCTTTTGGAACCTTTCTTGCAAGAACTTTGGAATGGTTCTATCTCAAAAGTTTTAGCTAACTCACTTACCTTTTCAAAAACAAAATAATCACTTTGTGTAGGTTCCTACATGGGGAGTAGTGATTTGTACATTTGTACATTAACGTTCTTATAAATTTCGCATACAATAGGCCCCAATAAAAAGCACTTTTTGAAATTTAAACTTTTTGAACATTTGTATCCTTTTCCAATATCCCTGTGTGCTAGCTTTTCAATGCATCAAGTTTCACCTAAAAATCATTTTTGTAGCCCAAGTTATGACCAAAATACTAAAGGTATGCTGGAAAGTACCTCAAAATGCACCACAGTCACTTCCTTTGAACTTTTGGCCACTTTCTTGCTAGAAATTTGGAATGCTTCCAACATAAAAGTTGTAGCTAATTCACTTAGCTTTCTAAAAATATTCGAGTCACTTCGGGGAGGTTCCTACAGTAGGAGTTGTGATCGTGCATTTATACATTAACGTTCGTATAAAGTTCACATATAATTAGCCCCAAGTAAAAAGCACTTTTTAAAATTTTCTTTTCATTTTCTAGTAGCCATATGTGTTAGCTTTCCAGCGCATTTATTTCACTTAAAAATCATTTTTTTAGACCAAGATATGATGAAAATACTATAGGTATGCCGAAAACTACCTTACAATGCACCACTGTCATTTCCTTTGATCTTTTGGAACCTTTCTTGCAAGAACTTTGGAATGGTTCTATCTAGAAAGTTGTAGCTAACTCACTTACCTTTCCAAAAACAAAAGATTTACTTTGTGGAGGTTCCTACATGGGGAGTAGTGATTTGTGCATCTGTACATTAACGTTCATATAAATTTCGCATACAATAGGCCCCATTAAAAAACACATTTTGAAATTTCAACTTTTTGAACATTTTGTATCTTTTTCAAGTAGCCCTATGTGTTAGCTTTGCAATGCA
Organism: Ajuga chamaepitys; assembly: GCA_958295605.1. NCBI lineage: Eukaryota > Viridiplantae > Streptophyta > Magnoliopsida > Lamiales > Lamiaceae > Ajuga > Ajuga chamaepitys. The sequence continues at coordinate 66,069 of OY282505.1, read as the reverse complement.
TCTAGTTTCACCTAAAAATCATTTTTGTAGCCCATGTTATGACCAAAATACTAAAGGTATGCTGGAAAGTACCTCAAAATGCACCATAGTCAATTCCTTTGAGCTTTTGGCCACTTTCTAACAACAAATTTGGAATGGTTCCAACACAAAAGTTGTAGCTAATTCACTTAGCTTTCTAAAAATATTCGAGTCACTTCGGGGAGGTTCCTACAGTAGGAGTTGTGATCGTGCATTTATACATTAACGTTCGTATAAAGTTCACATCTAATTATCCCTAAATAAAAAGCACTTTTTAAAATTTTCTTTTCATTTTCTAGTAGCCCTATGTGTTAGCTTTCCAACGCATCTTGTTTCACTTAAAATCATCTTTTTACCCCAAGATATGATCAAAATACTAAAGGTATGCCGAAAACTACCTTACAATGCACCAATAACATTTCCTTTGATCTTTTGGAACCTTTCTTGCAAGAACTTTGGAATGGTTCTATCTCAAAAGTTGTAGCTAACTCACTTAACTTTCCAGAAACAAAAGATTCACTTTGTGGAGGTTCCTACATGGGGAGTAGTGATTTGTGCATTTGTACATTAACGTTCATATAAATTTCGCATTCAATAGGCCCCAATAAAAAGCACTTTTTGAACATTTTGTATCATTTTCCAGTAGATCTGTGTGTTAGCTTTGCAATGCATCAAGTTTCACCTAAAAATCATTTTTGTAGCCCAAGTTATGACCAAAATACTAAAGGTATGCTGGAAAGTACCTCAAAATGCACCATAGTCATTTCCTTTGAGCTTTTGGCCACTTTATAGCAACAAATTTGGAATGGTAACAACACAAAAGTTGTAGCTAATTCACTTAGATTTCTAAAAATATTCAAGTCACTTCAGGGAGGTTCCTACAGTAGGAGTTGTGATCGTGCATTTATACATTAACGTTCGTATAAAGTTCACATCTAATTAGCCCCAAGTAAAAAGCACTTTTTGAAATTTTCTTTTCATTTTCTAGTAGCCCTATGTGTTAGCTTTCCAACGCATCTTGTTTCACTTAAAAATCATTTTTTTAGACCAAGATATGATCAAAATACTATAGGTATGCCGAAAACTACCTTACAATGCACCACTGTCACTTCCTCTGAGCTTTTGGAACCTTTCTTGCAAGAACTTTGGAATGGTTCTATCACAAAAGTTTTAGCTAACTCACTTACCTTTTCAAAAACAAAAGATTCACTTTGTGGAGGTTCCTACATGGGGAGTAGTGATTTGTACATTTGTACATTAACGTTCTTATAAATTTCGCATATAATAGGCCCCAATAAAAAGCACTTTTTGAAATTTCAACTTTTTGAACATTTGTATCCTTTTCCAGTATCCCTGTGTGCTAGCTTTGCAATGCATCAAGTTTCACCTAAAAATCATTTTTGTAGCCCAAGTTATGACCAAAATACTAAAGGTATGCTGGAAAGTACCTCAAAATGCACCACAGTCACTTCCTTTGAGCTTTTGGCCACTTTCTTGCTAGAAATTTGGAATGTTTCCAACATAAAAGTTGTAGCTAATTCACTTAGCTTTCTAAAAATATTCGAGTCACTTCGGGGAGGTTCCTACAGTAGGAGTTGTGATCGTGCATTTATACATTAACGTTCGTATAAAGTTCACATCTAATTAGCCCCAAGTAAAAAGCACTTTTTGAAATTTTCTTTTCATTTTCTAGTAGCCATATGTGTTAGCTTTCCAGCGCATTTATTTCACTTAAAAATCATTTTTTTAGACCAAGATATGATCAAAATACTATAGGTATGCCGAAAACTACCTTACAATGCACCACTATCATTTCCTTTGATCTTTTGGAACCTTTCTTGCAAGAACTTTGGAATGGTTCTATCTAGAAAGTTGTAGCTAACTCACTTACCTTTCCAAAAACAAAAGATTTACTTTGTGGAGGTTCCTACATGGGGAGTAGTGATTTGTGCATCTGTACATTAACGTTCATATAAATTTCGCATACAATAGGCCCCATTAAAAAACACTTTTTGAAATTTCAACTTTTTGAACATTTTGTATCTTTTTCCAGTAGCCCTATGTGTTAGCTTTGCAATGCATCTAGTTTCACCTAAAAATCATTTTTGTAGCCTAAGTTAAGACCAAAATACTAAAGGTATGCTGGAAAGTACCTCAAAATGCACCATAGTCAATTCCTTTGAGCTTTTGGCCACTTTCTAGCAACAAATTTGGAATGGTTCCAACACAAAAGTTGTAGCTAATTCACTTAGCTTTCTAAAAATATTCGAGTCACTTCGGGGAGGTTCCTACAGTAGGAGTTTTGATCGTGCATTTATACATTAACGTTCGTATAAAGTTCACATCTAATTATCCCTAAATAAAAAGCACTTTTTGAAATTTTCTTTTCATTTTCTAGTAGCCCTATGTGTTAGCTTTCCAACGCATCTTGTTTCACTTAAAATCATCTTTTTACCCCAAGATATGATCAAAATACTAAAGGTATGCCGAAAACTACTTTACAATGCACCAATATCATTTCCTTTGATCTTTTGGAACCTTTCTTGCAAGAACTTTGGAATGGTTCTATCTCAAAAGTTGTAGCTAACTCACTTATCTTTCCAGAAACAAAAGATTCACTTTGTGGAGGTTCCTACATGGGGAGTAGTGATTTGTGCATTTGTACATTAACGTTCATATAAATTTCGCATTCAATAGGCCCCAATAAAAAGCACTTTTGAACATTTTGTATCATTTTCCAGTAGACCTGTGTGTTAGCTTTGCAATGCATCAAGTTTCACCTAAAAATCATTTTTGTAGCCCAAGTTATGACCAAAATACTAAAGGTATGCTGGAAAGTACCTCAAAATGCACCATAGTCATTTCCTTTGAGCTTTTGGCCACTTTCTAGCAACAAATTTGGAATGGTAACATCACAAAAGTTGTAGCTAATTCACTTAGCTTTCTAAAAATATTCGAGTCACTTCGGGGAGGTTCCTACAGTAGGAGTTGTGATCGTGCATTTATACATTAACGTTTGTATAAAGTTCACATCTAATTATCCCTAAATAAAAAGCACTTTTTGAAATTTTCTTTTCATTTTCTAGTAGCCCTATGTGTTAGCTTTCCAACGCATCTTGTTTCACTTAAAAATCATTTTTTTAGACCAAGATATGATCAAAATACTATAGGTATGCCGAAAACTACCTTACAATGCACCACTGTCACTTCCTCTGAGCTTTTGGAACCTTTCTTGCAAGAACTTTGGAATGGTTCTATCACAAAAGTTTTAGCTAACTCACTTACCTTTTCAAAAACAAAAGATTCACTTTGTGGAGGTTCCTACATGGGGAGTAGTGATTTGTACATTTGTACATTAACGTTCTTATAAATTTCGCATATAATAGGCCCCAATAAAAAGCACTTTTTGAAATTTCAACTTTTTGAACATTTGTATCCTTTTCCAGTATCCCTGTGTGCTAGCTTTGCAATGCATCAAGTTTCACCTAAAAATCATTTTTGTAGCCCAAGTTATGACCAAAATACTAAAGGTATGCTGGAAAGTACCTCAAAATGCACCACAGTCACTTCCTTTGAGCTTTTGGCCACTTTCTTGCTAGAAATTTGGAATGCTTCCAACATAAAAGTTGTAGCTAATTCACTTAGCTTTCTAAAAATATTCGAGTCACTTCGGGGAGGTTCCTACAGTAGGAGTTGTGATCGTGCATTTATACATTAACGTTCGTATAAAGTTCACATCTAATTAGCCCCAAGTAAAAAGCACTTTTTGAAATTTTCTTTTCATTTTCTAGTAGCCATATGTGTTAGCTTTCCAGAGCATTTATTTCACTTAAAAATCATTTTTTTAGACCAAGATATGATCAAAATACTATAGGTATGCCGAAAACTACCTTACAATGCACCACTACATTTCCTTTGATCTTTTGGAACCTTTGATAACACGTTATTTATGCATGTATTTAGGTCGATTTAGGATCATATTTTATATCATTTACGTGCATATTTGACCGGCATTTAGTTATATTAATAATATTTGGGTCATTTGACGTGTTTTGACTTGTTTTAAGGTATTTTGAGCATTTTCAGGCTATCGGACGAGGAAACAAGTTGGAAAAGAGTGAAAACCGGCCCAAAAGAGTGAGAACCGTCGAAGAACCGGTCCAAACCGGTCCGAACCGGTCTGAACCGGTCCAGGAGCAAAACCGGGCAAGAACCGACACGGCCGCGTCACAAAGCAACACGGCCGTGTCAAAAGTGGCCTGCAACGCGTTGTGAGTTCTGGAACAGAACACGGCCGTGTCACACTATGAACACGGCCGTGTCAAATTATTGCTGGAAAAGTGGATTGTGAAAAGCAACACGGCCGTGTCACTTAAGCAACACGGCCGTGTCAGAAGGGTTTTTATGCGAGGATTTCATATTTTTAATAGGATTTTGAGCCTATCTTCCCCAAGATTCGTCCTCAACTCTATAAAAAGGACCCCAAGCTCTAGGAAAAAGGAATCAATCATCAAGAACATAAATTACATCACCTTGGAAGACAAGGAAGACGAAGATCATCGAGACGGAGTCATCCGGGTTTATTTATTCTTTTCTAGTTTAATTCTTTACAATGTTTTTAATAGAATTTTGTATTGGATTATTACTTGGCATGAGTAGCTAAGCTATTCGTGTCCTAGGGTTAGAAAGTAGGGATTTTTATAACAATGTTTTGATTTATGATTTAACCTATTAATTCCGTTCTTTATGTGTTTTATCTCTATGTTTGTGCGTAAAACTGAATTTAGCTTGATCACCTAGATTTAGTAATTTAGTTTAACAATTCCGCTTCGAGAGGAGGGAATTGTTATCAGACTTAGAACATAGAGCGCAGTTGTCTATGACTGTGTAGGCCGTGGCTTAAGATCGTTTGGGAGTTATTAGGTTTAATTGACTCGAGAGGGTAATTAGCTTAATTAATCAACGGTTTAATCGCTTCGAGAGAAGGATTAGATTATTGTCGTGCCGCCTAATAAACACTAGAATTGGTAAATTAATAGGTTAATCATATTCCACATTGAAATAATATCCTGAAATCGAAGCCCTAGGATACTTTTTCTCTTTGATTGGTAGTTTTTGTGTTTCTTAAGTTTGAAGTTATATTTAATTGAGTAGTTTAATTAGTAAAATCAGCCTTTTAAACTTAGTATCTAGTTAGGACATTCCTAGAGTATTAGGGTATCAAACTACCTAAAACTATTCCTTGTGGGATCGACCTTGACAATAGTACTACACCTACATCCGTACACTTGCGGAACACTAGGTTAGAAACCGACGTGTCAAGTTTTTGGCGTCGTTGCCGGGGAATAGGATTTAGCGCTTAGTTTTTATCTTGAAAAATAGGAGGAAACTAGACTAGATTTTATTTTTTTTCGTATTTTTAATTTTAATTTTCGTTTTTATTTTTTTGGGTTAATTTTTGTATTACGCGGTAGTTCTTGTTTTTGGTGTTTTCAGGCTTCGTATGCACACCAGATCAAAAGGGAAAGAAACCCTTCTTCCTTTCGATCCGGAAATTGAAGCGACAGCTCGCAGACACCGAACTAGAAGAAACGCCGCATCTGAGATGGAGAACCCACCACAGCATCCAAATCAGGAGGACACACTAAATAGAGTGCTAACAGCCTTAGCACGGTTGGATGATCGAGTCACGAACATACAGCAGCAGCTACCTCCACAAGGGCCATAGCTACAACAGCAGTACGGCCCAATTCAGATAGACCCAGCTGCAGGCGATGAAGATGACACGCCTATTAGCGACTGCTTGAAGCCCAGTCCAAATCAGCAGGCAGGAGGAGTGCAACCTCCACCACTTAATGCCAATAATTTCGAGCTGAAGCCTGCACTAATCAACATAGTGCAGCAAAATCAGTATGGGGGAAGTGCTTTGGAGGATCCGAATGCGCATCTGATCAAGTTTCGCAGACTGGCCGACACAATCAAGATCAATCATGTGCCGCACGAGCAGGTCAAGATGAGATTGTTCCCTTTCTCACTGAAGGACAGAGCATTACAATGGTTCAATTCACTAGAAGACATCAGAGATTGGGAAGACTTGAGCACTTCGTTCTTACTGAAGTACTTTCCACCAAGCAAGATGCTCGACCTGCAGAACCAGATCAATCAGTTCAAGCAACTGGACCAAGAGCCATTCGGAGAGGCTTGGGAGCGATTCCGGGATCTTATCCGGAGTTGCCCTCAACATGGGTTCACCAAGAAGCAGCAAGTATGCAAGTTCTACAATGGTCTACTTGCTCCGACTAGAAATCAAGTGGATGCAGCTGCGGGTGGAAGTTTGATGGAGAAGTCAGTAAGGATGGCATTCTCAATCCTGGACGCGATGGCCAGAACAAGCTACCAATGGGCGAACGAGAGAAACATGCCAAGGAGGGTAGCGAGTGTCCAAAAAGTCGAGCCCGTCAATAATGAGCCAATTGAAAAGCTCACAGCACAAGTAACAGCATTGACGAGCCAGGTGAATTTGCTAACTAATCTAACGTTAGCACAACAGCCAGGGGGTCCGGAAGAAGTTGAAGAAGTAAAATTTGTGAATCAACGAAACTTCAACAACTTCCAGAACAATCAGCCTCGGTACAATCAGTACCCTCAGAATCATCAGAACTTTTCATATGGGAACGCGCAAAATACACTTAATCCGCCACCCGGATTTGCTGTTACAAATGGCATGATCCATGACGGTAAGAAGCCATCACAAGAAGAGATCGCGATGTCACAATTCGAAAAGTATGATGAAAAGTTAGCTCAGTTGGAGAAGAAAGTGGATGGAAAATTCATGGAGCTAAACAAGCATATCACTGGGCAAGGGGCAGACATCAAGAGGCTCGAGAACGCGTTGGTGCAGACTCAAGCTAGCATTGGAGAGTTGACATCAAACATGAGTCAGCTGATAAAGATAGTAGGAGCTCAACACAAGCAAGGCCAATACCCGAGTGATACAGTGGTTAACCCGAAGGAGCACTGCAATATTGTGGAGCTAGATGAGCATGAAGAGAGCTTGAAGGACCAAGAAGCAAAGGAATCAAGCGAGGAAGTCAAAAACATTGAGAAGGAGGAGGTCAATACAATCATAGATAAGAAAACTTCATCTCCTATTCTTGATGAGTCTTTTGATTTTTGTTTTAAAAATTCGTTCTTTGCTAACCTTGATCCTTTAGAGCAATCTAGAGTTGTTGTTGTGAAACACGAACCACTAAAGGAGAGAATCCAAGTTAAAGAGAAAACAAAGGAGTGGGAGGATGGAAAAGAGGCGACAAAGAAGAGACCGAGCAGGCCCAAGAAGAACGCAAACACAAGCATGAAACCAAGAAGAGCAACAAAAGCAAAAGACCCAGGGAGTTTTACTATTTCTTGCTCAATTGGTAGTCATGAATTTCATAATGTCATGTGTGACTTAGGGTCTAGCATAAATCTGATGTCTCTTAAGCAGTATAGACAATTAGGACTAAGGGAAATTAAACGGTCCTTTACTACTATCAAATTGGCGGATGGATCTTCATTAACGCCGTTGGGAGTAGCAGAGGATGTAGTGGTAAAAGTGCTAAATTTTGAATTCCCTAGTGATTTCTTAGTTGTTGACATGAAAGAGAGTGATGAATTCCCTTTTATCTTAGGAAGACCCTTCTTGGCGACTAGCCAAGCACTAATAGATGTACCTAAAGGGGAGTTGGTTTTTCGGGTTCAAAACGAAATAATCACACTCAACATACATAAATCGGGTCTAAGGGGTAGGCACAATTGTAGCATTATTTACACTACCCTAGCTGCTATAGAAAATCCTCGTGCCCCAAATAGCTCTTTAAGTGTTCAGAAAACGTTCAACTCGGGGTGGCTAGAAGAAGGTTGATAGAAAAAGGACGTCCGGCTGAAGACGTAAAAGAAAGCGCTTGTCGGGAGGCAACCCGATGTTTAATATGTTAGGTTTATATTTTTTATTGCGTTAATTTTATGTTTACGTGTGTTTTAGTGTTTTTGTTTTAGGAATCAACATGGACGAGTGTTGCAAGAAACGGGGGTCGAAAAGACGGGAAAAATCGCGTTAAAAGGAGCAGAGGATGCAACACGGCCGTGTCACACTATGGACACGGCCGCGTCAAAAGGCACCTAGAAAGTGTTTTTAACACTGGAATGCAACACGGCCGTGTCACACGCTGGACGCGGCCGTGTTAAGATAGTTCAAATGCAACACGGCCGTGTCACAAAATTGACACGGCCGCGTCAAAAGCCTTCTCAAAGCGTGTATCCAAACTGGAATGCAACACGGCCGTGTCACACAAACGACACGGCCGTGTTAAAATCAGCCCGGAAACATCAACTTTGGTTCAAATGTAACACGGCCGTGTCACAACATTCAACACGGCAGTGTCAATACTTCAGCAGAAAAACATGAAAAATTCAGATCGTAATGCGGAGACGGCCGAACCAAGATTCAGTAGGAGCAAAATGGCACGATTTCGGAGCTCGTAGGGGTTTCAAAACGCCATCGTCGAACGATATGTAAGTTAGCACCAAGGCGTACCACGTTTTTCCCTCCAAACATTGGCTTTCAGCCAAGTTTGGGGGAGGGGGTAGACCGTGGGACGTCTTGGCAGCTATATTTCCAGTTTGATTTACATTTTAGTTGATCGTTCGAGTTTTGCTGATTGTGGGTCCGTGTGCCCATTGTGCTGATGTTTATTGTTTTGAGTGATGTTATCGGGTCTGTGAGCCCAATTTGATTGCATATCGTTTCTATGTTGAGTCTTAGGAGTTTAGAGTTTAGAGTCTTATTAGTGTTTTAGTTTGTGAGTCAATAAGAATAATAAAACCCGGAAATAGGTAACAAGTGAGAAAAATAAAAAGAGAAAATTAGGGAAAGATGGATGATGAATAGTTGATGATGAGATGATTTTGAGAAGTAGATGAAAAATGGCACATAATAGAGCATGAGAGGTGTTTTGAGACGAAATTGAGCTTGAACTTAGAATATTCAATCAAAATTAACCTTGTGAGAATTTGAGCCTAACTATACTCCAATTTTTGGAGTCATATACTTTCTTTCGGTGTGAATTTGATTGAATATGTGTATTAGTCTCTAGAACTTGCCTTGAGTCTTTACTAAGAATGTGTCAAGTATATGTTGTGATTTAGGAAATGATCTTAGGCAACTTTTTTGTTTAAGCCTATTTGTTCGAACCATGAAAATTGCCTTTGACCCATAATGAAAAAATTGTCCCTAGTTAGCCCAATTGAGCCTTATAGCCTTATTTATTCATAACCTAAAAATGTCAGCCGAAACCTTTTGATTTAACTCTTTTGGCCCTAATTGGATTAATCAAGTTAGAGGGAGGAGAATTGGAAGGAATTTTGGGTGAACAATTTGTGGGAAGGAATGGGAAATAGGGATATTTTCAAAAGATGAAGGGAATAAAAGAAAAGTGATAGGTGAAAAACGAAGAATGGCCTCTCCTAGAAAAAAAAAGAAAAAAAAAAAAGAAAAAAAAAAAAAGAAGAAAAAAGGAAAGAAGAAAAGAAAAAGGAAAAAGAAAAAAAAAAAAAGAAAAAGAAAAAAAAAAGAGGAAAAAAGATTTTTTTTTTTTATTATTAGTAGTATAGAGGAGAGGCTAGAAAATAAAGTGCTTAAATTGTGAATTTGCTTAAAACATTCGGGTAGTCCCAAAAATGTGGTACCCACAGAATTGAAAAGCACTTAAGTTGTATGGACTTGGGAAGGTGAAGAAGTCACTTTGCAAGGTGATTTGCTGAAATTTGAAGAGTGAGGTTGAGTGATTGTATTGAGGGGTAGTCGGGTTAGACGTAACTTGATTAGTCCAATGAATAGTTACTTATATCCAAATGTATCCCACCTTACCTTAAGCCCACATTACAACCAAAATAAAGACCTTTTTGATCTTTTGTCACACATAGCAAGTACGAGGTCTAGTGTAGACGATTGGCAAGCATATGGTAGGCTTTGCATGTAATTCAATAGGAGTGAAAATTGTTCTAGCTTAAACACTTGAGAGATGAGTGAAACACTTACCCGGTGAGGGTTGAATAATTCGAAAGTTCAAAGTCTCGAGAGTAGTTGATTTTCGCGTTATCACATATGCTCAAGTGAATTGTGTTGCCTAGTTGTTTTAAAAAAAATCAGACTGAAACTGAATTCATCGTCTAATCGCCCTAAACAAAATGCATAATCACTTGTTATCTTTGTGTCTTTTTGTATGATGTTCGGGACGAACAACAGTTTAAGTTTGGGGGAGTTTGATAACACGTTATTTATGCATGTATTTAGGTCGATTTAGGATCATATTTTATATCATTTACGTGCATATTTGACCGGCATTTAGTTATATTAATAATATTTGGGTCATTTGACGTGTTTTGACTTGTTTTAAGGTATTTTGAGCATTTTCAGGCTATCGGACGAGGAAACAAGTTGGAAAAGAGTGAAAACCGGCCCAAAAGAGTGAGAACCGTCGAAGAACCGGTCCAAACCGGTCCAAACCGGTCCGAACCGGTCTGAACCGGTCCAGGAGCAAAACCGGGCAAGAACCGACACGGCCGCGTCACAAAGCAACACGGCCGTGTCAAAAGTGGCCTGCAACGCGTTGTGAGTTCTGTAACAGAACACGGCCGTGTCACACTATGAACACGGCCGTGTCAAATTGTTGCTGGAAAAGTGGATTGTGAAAAGCAACACGGCCGTGTCACTTAAGCAACACGGCCGTGTCAGAAGGGTTTTTATGCGAGGATTTCATATTTTTAATAGGATTTTGAGCCTATCTTCCCCAAGATTCGTCCTCAACTCTATAAAAAGGACCCCAAGCTCTAGGAAAAAGGAATCAATCATCAAGAACATAAATTACATCACCTTGGAAGACAAGGAAGACGAAGATCATCGAGACGGAGTCATCCGGGTTTATTTATTCTTTTCTAGTTTAATTCTTTACAATGTTTTTAATAGAATTTTGTATTGGATTATTACTAGGCATGAGTAGCTAAGCTATTCGTGTCCTAGGGTTAGAAAGTAGGGATTTTTATAACAATGTTTTGATTTATGATTTAATCTATTAATTCCGTTCTTTATGTGTTTCATCTCTATGTTTGTGCGTAAAACTGAATTTAGCTTGATCACCTAGATTTAGTAATTTAGTTTAACAATTCCGCTTCGAGAGGAGGGAATTGTTATCAGACTTAGAACATAGAGCGCAGTTGTCTATGACTGTGTAGGCCGTGGCTTAAGATCGTTTGGGAGTTATTAGGTTTAATTGACTCGAGAGGGTAATTAGCTTAATTAATCAACGGTTTAATCGCTTCGAGAGAAGGATTAGATTATTGTCGTGCTGCCTAATAAACACTAGAATTGGTAAATTAATAGGTTAATCATATTCCACATTGAAATAATATCCTGAAATCGAAGCCCTAGGATACTTTTTCTCTTTGATTGGTAGTTTTTGTGTTTCTTAAGTTTGAAGTTATATTTAATTGAGTAGTTTAATTAGTAAAATCAGCCTTTAAAACTTAGTATCTAGTTAGGACATTCCTAGAGTATTAGGGTATCAAACTACCTAAAACTATTCCTTGTGGGATCGACCTTGACAATAGTACTACACCTACATCCGTACACTTGCGGAACACTAGGTTAGAAACCGACGTGTCAACCTTTCTTGCAAGAACTTTGGAATGGTTCTATCTAGAAAGTTGTAGCTAACTCACTTACCTTTCCAAAAACAAAAGATTTACTTTGTGGAGGTTCCTACATGGGGAGTAGTGATTTGTGCATCTGTACATTAACGTTCATATAAAAATTTCGCATACAATAGGCCCCATTAAAAAACACTTTTTGAAATTTCAACTTTTTGAACATTTTGTATCTTTTTCCAGTAGCCCTATGTGTTAGCTTTGCAATGCATCTAGTTTCACCTAAAAATCATTTTTGTAGCCTAAGTTATGACCAAAATACTAAAGGTATGCTGGAAAGTACCTCAAAATGCACCATAGTCAATTCCTTTGAGCTTTTGGCCACTTTCTAGCAACAAATTTGGAATGGTTCCAACACAAAAGTTGTAGCTAATTCACTTAGCTTTCTAAAAATATTCGAGTCACTTCGAGGAGGTTCCTACAGTAGGAGTTTTGATCGTGCATTTATACATTAACGTTCGTATAAAGTTCACATCTAATTATCCCTAAATAAAAAGCACTTTTTGAAATTTTCTTTTCATTTTCTAGTAGCCCTATGTGTTAGCTTTCCAACGCATCTTGTTTCACTTAAAATCATCTTTTTACCCCAAGATATGATCAAAATACTAAAGGTATGCCGAAAACTACTTTACAATGCACCAATATCATTTCCTTTGATCTTTTGGAACCTTTCTTGCAAGAACTTTGGAATGGTTCTATCTCAAAAGTTGTAGCTAACTCACTTATCTTTCCAGAAACAAAAGATTCACTTTGTGGAGGTTCCTACATGGGGAGTAGTGATTTGTGCATTTGTACATTAACGTTCATATAAATTTCGCATTCAATAGGCCCCAATAAAAAGCACTTTTTGAACATTTTGTATCATTTTCCAGTAGACCTGTGTGTTAGCTTTGCAATGCATCAAGTTTCACCTAAAAATCATTTTTGTAGCCCAAGTTATGACCAAAATACTAAAGGTATGCTGGAAAGTACCTCAAAATGCACCATAGTCATTTCCTTTGAGCTTTTGGCCACTTTCTAGCAACAAATTTGGAATGGTAACATCACAAAAGTTGTAGCTAATTCACTTAGCTTTCTAAAAATATTCGAGTCACTTCGGGGAGGTTCCTACAGTAGGAGTTGTGATCGTGCATTTATACATTAACGTTTGTATAAAGTTCACATCTAATTATCCCTAAATAAAAAGCACTTTTTGAAATTTTCTTTTCATTTTCTAGTATCCCTATGTGTTAGCTTTCCAACGCATCTTGTTTCACTTAAAAATCATTTTTTTAGCCAGAGATATGATCAAAATACTAAAGGTATGCCGAAAACTACCTTATAATGCACCACTATCATTTCCTTTGATCTTCTGGAACCTTTCTTGCAAGAACTTTGGAATGGTTCTATCTCAAAAGTTGTAGCTAACTCACTTACCTTTCTAAAAACAAAAGATTCACTTTGTGGAGGTTCCTACATGGGGAGTAGTGATTTGTGCATTTGTACATTAACGTTCATATAAATTTCGCATTCAATAGGCCCCAATAAAAAGCACTTTTTGAAATTTCAACTTTTTGAACATTTTGTATTATTTTCCAGTAGATCTGTGTGTTAGCTTTGCAATGCATCAAGTTTCACCTAAAAATCATTTTTGTAGCCCAAGTTATGACCAAAATACTAAAGGTATGCTGGAAAGTACCTCAAAATGCACCACAGTCACTTCATTTGAACATTTGGCCACTTTCTTGCTAGAAATTTGGAATGGTTCAAACAAAAAAGTTGTATCTAATTCACATAGCTTTCAAAAAATATTCGAGTCACTTCGGGGAGGTTCCTACAGTAGGAGTTGTGATCGTGCATTTATACATTAACGTTCGTATAAAGTTCACATCTAATTAGCCCCAAGTAAAAAGCACTTTTTGAAATTTTCTTTTCATTTTCTAGTAGCCCTATGTGTTAGCTTTCCAACACATCTTGTTTCACTTAAAAATCATTTTTTTAGACCAAGATATGATCAAAATACTATAGGTATGCCGAAAACTACCTTACAATGCACCACTGTCACTTCGTTTGAGCTTTTGGAACCTTTCTTGCAAGAAATTTAGAATGGTTCTATCACAAAAGTTTTAACTAACTCACTTACCTTTTCAAAAACACAAGATTCACTTTGTGGAGGTTCCTACATGGGGAGTAGTGATTTGTGCATTTGTACAATAACGTTCATATAAATTTCGCATACAATAGGCTCAAATAAAAAGCACTTTTTGAAATTTCAAGTTTTTGAACATTTGTATCCTTTTCCAGTATCCCTGTGTGTTAGCTTTGCAATGCATCAAGTTTCACCTAAAAATCATTTTTGTAGCCCAAGTTATGTCAAAAATACTAAAGGTATGCTGGAAAGTACCACAAAATGCACCACAGTCACTTCCTTTGAGCTTTTGGCCACTTTCTTGCAAGAAATTTGGAATGGTTCCAACACAAAAGTTGTAGCTAATTCACTTAGCTTTCTAAAAATATTCAAGTCACTTCGGGGAGGTTCCTACAGTAGGAGTTGTGATCGTGCATTTATACATTAACGTTTGTATAAAGTTCACATCTAATTAGCCCCAAATAAAAAGAACTTTTTGAAATTTTCTATTCATTTTCTTGTAGCCCTACATGTTAGCTTTCCAACGCATCTTGTTTCACTTAAAAATCATTTTTTTAGACCAAGATATGATCAAAATACTATTGGTATGCCGAAAACTACCTTACAATGCACCACTGTCACTTCCTTTGAGCTTTTGGAACCTTTCTTGCAAGAACTTTGGAATGGTTCTATCACAAAAGTTTTAGCTAACTCACTTAGCTTTTCAAAAATAAAAGATTCACTTTGTGGAGGTTCCTACATGGGGAGTAGTGATTTGTGCATTTGTACATTAACGTTCATATAAATTTTGCATACAATAGGCCCCAATAAAAGCACTTTTTGAAATTTCAACTTTTTGAACATTTTGTATCCTTTTCCAGTAGCCCTGTGTGTTAGCTTTGCAATGCATCAAGTTTCACCTAAAAATCATTTTTGTAGCCCAAGTTATGACCAAAATACTAAAGGTATGCTGGAAAGTACCTCAAAATGCACCACGGTCACTTCCTTTGGGCTTTTGGCCACTTTCTTGCAAGAAGTTTGGAATGCTTCCAACATAAAAGTTGTAGCTAATTAACTTAGCTTTCTAAAAATATTCGAGTCACTTCGGGGAGGTTCCTACAGTAGGAGTTGTGATCGTGCATTTATACATTAACGTTCGTATAAAGTTCACATCTAATGAGCCCCAAATAAAAAGCACTTTTTGAAATTTTCTTTTCATTTTCTTGTAGCCCTACGTGTTAGCTTTCCAACGCATCTTGTTTCACTTAAAAATCATTTTTTTAGACCAAGATATGATCAAAATACTATAGGTATGCCGGAAACTACCTTACAATGCACCACTGTCACTTCCTTTGAGCTTTTGGAACCTTTCTTGCAAGAATTTTGGAATGGTTCTATCACAAAAGTTTTAGCTAACTCACTTACCTTTTCAAAAACAAAAGATTCACTTTGTGGAGGTTCCTACATGGGGAGTAGTGATTTGTGCATTTCTACAATAACGTTCATATAAATTTCGCATACAATAAGCCCAAATAAAAAGTACTTTTTGAAATTTCAACTTTTTGAACATTTGTATCCTTTTCCAGTATCCCTGTGTGTTAGCTTTGCAATGCATCAAGTTTCACCTAAAAATCATTTTTGTAGCCCAAGTTACGACCAAAATACTAAAGGTATGCTGGAAAGTACCTCAAAATGCACCAAAGTCACTTCCTTTGAGCTTTTGGCCACTTTGTTGCAAGAAATTTGGAATGGTTCCAACACAAAAGTTGTAGCTAATTCACTTAGCTTTCTAAAAATATTCGAGTCACTTCGGGGAGATTCCTAGACTAGGAGTTGTGATCGTGCATTTATACATTAACGTTCGTATAAAGTTCACATCTAATTAGCCCAAGTAAAAAGCACTTTTTGAAATTTTCTTTTCATTTTCTTGTAGCCCTACGTGTTAGCTTTCCAACGCATCTTGTTTCACTTAAAAATCATTTTTCTAGACCAAGATATGATCAAAATACTATAGGTATGCCGTAAACTACCTTACAATGCACCACTGTCACTTCCTTTGAGCTTTTGGAACCTTTCATGCAAGAACTTTGGAATGGTTCTATCACAAAAGTTTTAGCTAACTCACTTACCTTTCCTAAAACAAAAGATTCACTTTGTGGAGGTTCCTACATGGGGAGTAGTGATTTGTGCATTTGTACATTAACGTTCATATAAATTTCGCATATAATAGGCCCCAAAAAAAAGCACTTTTTAAAATTTCAACTTTTTGAACATTTTGTATCTATTTCCAGTAGCCCTGTGTGTTAGCTTTGCAATGCATCAAGTTTACCCAAAAATAATTTTTGAAGCCCAAGTTATGACCAAAATACTAAAGGTATGCTGGAAAGTACATCAAAATGCACCACAGTCACTTCCTTTGAGCTTTTGGCCACTTTCTTGCAAGAAATTTGGAATGGTTCCAACACAAAAGTTGTAGCTAATTCACTTAGCTTTCTAAAAATATTTGAGTCACTTCGGTGAGGTTCCTACAGTAGGAGTTGTGATCGTGCATTTATACATTAACGTTCGAATAAAGTTCACATCTAATTAGCCCCAAGTAAAAAACACTTTTTGAAATTTTCTTTTCATTTTCTAGTAGCCCTATGTGTTGAATTTCCAACGCATCTTGTTTCACTTAAAAATCATTTTTTTAGACCATGATATGATCAAAATACTATAGGTATGCCGAAAACTACCTTACAATGCACCACTGTCACTTCCTTTGAGCTTTTGGAACCTTTCTTGCAAGAACTTTAGAATGGTTCTATCACAAAAGTTGTAGCTAACTCACTTACCTTTCCAAAAACAAAAGATTTACTTTGTGGAGGTTCCTACATGGGGAGTAGTGATTTGTGCATTTGTACATTAACGTTCATATAAATTTCGCATACAATAGGCCCAAATAAAAAGCACTTTTTGAAATTTCAACTTTTTGAACATTTGTATCCTTTTCCAGTATCCCTGTGTGTTAGCTTTGCAATGCATCAAGTTTCACCTAAAAATCATTTTTGTAGCCCAAGTTATGACCAAAATACTAAAGGTATGTTGGAAAGTACCTCAAAATGCACCAAAGTCACTTCCTTTGAGCTTTTGGCCACTTTCTTGCAAGAAATTTGGAATGGTTCCAACACAAAAGTTGTAGCTAATTCACTTAGCTTTCTAAAAATATTCGAGTCACTGCGGGGAGGTTCCTAGAGTAGGAGTTGTGATCGTGCATTTATACATTAACGTTCGTATAAAGTTCACATCTAATTAGCCCCAAGTAAAAAGTACTTTTTAAAAATTTCTTTTCATTTTCTTGTAGCCCTACGTGTTAGCTTTCCAACGCATCTTGTTTCACTTAAAAATCATTTTTTTAGACCAAGATATGATCAAAATACTATAGGTATGCCGGAAACTACCTTACAATGCACCACTGTCACTTCTTTTGAGCTTTTGGAACCTTTCTTGCAAGAACTTTGGAATGGTTCTATCACAAAAGTTTTAGCTCACTTACCTTCTCAAAAACAAAAGATTCACTTTGTGGAGGTTCCTTGCATTTGTACAATAACGTTCATATAAATTTCGCATAGGCCAAATAAAAAGCACTTTTTCAAATTTCAACTTTTTGAACATTTGTATCCTTTTCCAGTATCCCTGTGTGTTAGCTTTGCAATGCATCAAGTTTCACTTAAAAATCATTTTTGTAGCCCAAGTTATGACCAAAATACTAAAGGTATGCTGGAAAGTACCTCAAAATGCACGACAGTCACTTCCTTTGAGCTTTTGGCCACTTTCTTGCTAGAAATTTGGAATGTTTCCAACATAAAAGTTGTAGCTAATTCACTTAGCTTTCTAAAAATATTTGAGTCACTTCGGTGAGGTTCCTACAGTAGGAGTTGTGATCGTGCATTTATACATTAACATTCGTATGAAGTTCACATCTAATTAGCCCCAAGTAAAAAGCACTTTTTGAAATTTTCTTTTCATTTTCTAGTAGCCCTATGTGTTATCTTTCCAACGCATCTTGTTTCACTTAAAAATCATTTTTTTAGACCAAGATATGATTAAAATACTATAGGTATGCCGAAAACTACCTTACAATGCACCACTATCACTTCCTTTGAGCTTTTGGAACCTTTCTTGCAAGAACTTTGGAATGGTTCTATCACAAAAGTTTTAGCTAACTCACTTACCTTTTCAAAAACAAAAGATTCACTTTGTGGAGGTTCCTACATGGGGAGTAGTGATTTGTGCATTTGTACAATAACGTTCATATAAATTTCGCATACAATAGGCCCAAATAAAAAGCACTTTTGGAAAATTCAACTTTTTGAACATTTGTATCCTTTTCTAGTATCCCTGTGTGTTAGCTTTGCAATGCATCAAGTTTCACCTAAAAATCACTTTTGTAGCCCAAGTTATGACCAAAATACTAAAGGTATGCTGGAAAGTACCTCAAAATACACCACAGTCACTTCCTTTGAGCTTTTGGCCACTTTCTTTCAAGAAATTTGGAATGGTTCCAACACAAAAGTTGTAGCTAATTCACTTAGCTTTCTAAAAATATTCGATTCACTTCGGGGAGGTTCCTACAGTAGGAGTTGTGATGGTGCATTTATACATTAACGTTCGTATAAAGTTCACATCTAATTAGCCCCAAGTAAAAAGCACTTTTTGAAATTATCTTTTCATTTTCTAGTAGCCCTATGTGTTAGTTTTCCAACGCATCTTGTTTCACTTAAAAATCATTTTTTTAGACCTAGATATGATCAAAATACTATAGGTATGCCGAAAACTACCTTACAATGCACCACTGTCACTTCCTTTGAGCTTTTGGAACCTTTCTTGCAAGAACTTTAGAATGGTTCTATCTCAAAAGTTGTAGCTAACTCACTTACCTTTCCAAAAACAAAAGATTCACTTTGTGGAGGTTCCTACATGGGGAGTAGTGATTTGTGCATTTGTACATTAACGTTCATATAAATTTCGCATACAATAGGCCCCAAAAAAAAGCACTTTTTAAAATTTCAACTTTTTGAACATTTTGTATCCATTTCCAGTAGCCCTGTGTGTTAGCTTTGTAATGCATCAAGTTTACCTAAAAATAATTTTTGAAGCCCAAGTTATGACCAAAATACTAAAGGTATGCTGGAAAGTACCTCAAAATGCACCACAGTCACTTCCTTTGAGCTTTTGGCCACTTTCTTGCAAGAAATTTGGAATGGTTCCAACACAAAAGTTGTAGCTAATTCACTTAGCTTTCTAAAAATATTCGAGTTACTTCGGGGAGGTTCCCACAGTAGGAGTTGTGATGGTTCATTTATACATTAACGTTCGTATAAAGTTCACATCTAATTAGCCCCAAATAAAAAGCACTTTTTGAAATTTTCTTTTCATTTTCTTGTAGCCCTACGTGTTAGCTTTCCAACGCATCTTGTTTTACTTAAAAATCATTTTTTTAGACCAAGATATGATCAAAATACTATAGGTATGCCGGAAACTACCTTACAATGCACCACTGTCACTTCCTTTGAGCTTTTCGAACCTTTCTTGCAAGAACTTTGGAATGGTTCTATCACAAAAGTTTTAGCTAACTCACTTACCTTTTCAAAAACAAAAGATTCACTTTGTGGAGGTTCCTACATGAGGAGTAGTGATTTGTGCATTTGTACAATAACGTTCATATAAATTTCGCATACAATAGACCCAAATAAAAAGAACTTTTTGAAATTTCAACTTTTTGAACATTTGTATCCTTTTCCAGTATCCCTGTGTGTTAGCTTTGTAATGCATCAAGTTTCACCTAAAAATCATTTTTGTAGCCCAAGTTATGACCAAAATACTAAAGGTATGCTGGAAAGTACCTCAAAATGCACCACAGTCACTTCCTTTGAGCTTTTGGCCACTTTCTTGAAAGAAATTTGGAATGGTTCCAACACAAAAGTTGTAGCTAATTCACTTAGCTTTCTAAAAATATTCGAGTCACTTCGGGGAGGTTCCTAGAGTAGGAGTTGTGATCGTGAATTTTACATTAACGTTCGTATAAAGTTCACATCTAATTAGCCCCAAGTAAAAAGCACTTTTTGAAATTTTCTTTTCATTTTCTTGTAGCCCTGCATGTTAGATTTCCATCGCATCTTGTTTCACTTAAAAATCATTTTTTTAGACCAAGATATGATCAAAATACTATAGGTATGCCGGAAACTACCTTACAATGCACCACTGTCACTTCTTTTGAGCTTTTGGAACCTTTCTTGCAAGAACTTTGGAATGTTTCTATCACAAAAGTTTTAGCTAACTCACTTACCTTTTCAAAAACAAAAGATTCACTTTGTGGAGGTTCCTATATGGGGAGTAGTGATTTGTGCATTTGTACAATAACGTTCATATAAATTTCGCATACAATAGGCCCAAATAAAAAACACTTTTTCAAATTTCAACTTTTTGAACATTTGTATCCTTTTCCAGTATCCCTGTGTGTTAGCTTTGCAATGCATCAAGTTTCACCTAAAAATCATTTTGTAGCCCAAGTTATGACCAAAATACTAAAGGTATGCTGGAAAGTACCTCAAAATGCACCACAGTCACTTCCTTTGAGCTTTTGACCACTTTCTTGCAAAAAATTTGGAATGCTTCCATCGTAAAAGTTGTAGCTAATTCACTTAGCTTTCTAAAAATATTTGAGTCACTTCGGGGAGGTTTCTACAGTAGGAGTTGTGATCGTGCATTTATACATTAATGATCGTATAAAGTTCACATCTAATTAGCCCCAAGTAAAAAGAACTTTTTGAAATTTTCTTTTCATTTTCTAATAACCCTATGTGTTAGCTTTCCAACGCATCTTGTTTCACTTAAAAATCATTTTTTTAGACCAAGATATGATCAAAATACTATAGGTATGCCGAAAACTACCTTACAATGCACCACTATCACTTCCTCTGAGCTTTTGGAACCTTTCTTGCAAGAACTTTGGAATGGTTCTATCAAAAAAGTTTTAGCTAACTCACTTACCTTTTCAAAAACAAAATATTCACTTTGTGGAGGTTCCTACATGGGGAGTAGTGATTTGTGCATTTGTACATTAACGTTCTTATAAATTTCGCATAAAATAGGCCCCAATAAAAAGCACGTTTTGAAATTTCAACTTTTTGAACATTTTGTATCCTTTTCCAGTAGCCCTATGTGTTAGCTTTGCAATGCATCAAGTTTCACCTAAAAATCATTTTTGTATCCCAAGTTATGACCAAAATACTAAAGGTATGCTGGAAAGTACCTCAAAATGCACCACAGTCACTTCCTTTGAGCTTTTGGCCACTTTCTTGCTAGAAATTTGGAATGCTTCCAACATAAAAGTTGTAGCTAATTCACTTAGCTTTCTAAAAATATTTGAGTCACTTCGGGGAGGTTCCTACAGTAGGAGTTGTGATCGTGCATTTATATATTAACGTTCGTATAAAATTCACATCTAATTAGTCCAAAGTAAAAAGCACTTTTTTAAATTTTCTTTTCATTTTCTATTAGCCCTATGTGTGAGCTTTCTAACGCATCTTGTTTCACTTAAAAATCATTTTTTTAGACCAAGATATGATCAAAATACTATAGGTATGCCGAAAACTACCTTACAATGCACCACTGTCACTTCCTTTGAGCTTTTGGAACCTTTCTTGCAAGAACTTTGGAATGGTTCTATCACAAAAGTTTTAGCTAACTCACTTACCTTTTCAAAAACAAAAGATTCACTTTGTGGAGGTTCCTACATGGGGAGTAGTGATTTGTGCATTTGTACAATAACGATCATATAAATTTCGCATACAATAGGCCCAAATAAAAAGCACTTTTTGAAATTTCAACTTTTTGAACATTTGTATCCTTTTCCAGTATCCCTGTGTGTTAGCTTTGCAATGCATCAAGTTTCACCTAAAAATCATTTTTGTAGCCCAAGTTATGACTAAAATACTAAAGGTATGTTGGAAAGTACCTCAAAATGCACCACAGTCACTTCCTTTGAGCTTTTGGCCACTTTCTTTCAAGAAATTTGGAATACTTCCAACATAAAAGTTGTAGCTAAATCACTTAGCTTTCTAAAAATATTTGAGTCACTTCGGGGAGGTTCCTACAGTAGGAGTTGTGATCGTGCATTTATACATTAACGTTCGTATAAAATTCACATCTAATTAGTCCCAAGTAAAAAGCACTTTTTTAAATTTTCTTTTCAATTTCTGGTAGCCCTATGTGTGAGCTTTCTAACGCATCTTGTTTCACTTAAAAATCATTTTTTTAGACCAAGATATGATCAAAATACTATAGGTATGCTGAAAACTACCTTACAATGCACCACTGTCACTTCCTTTGAGCTTTTGGAACCTTTCTTGCAAGAACTTTGGAATGGTTCTATCACAAAAGTTTTAGCTAACTCACTTACCTTTTCAAAAACAAAAGATTCACTTTGTGGAGGTTCCTACATGGGGAGTAGTGATTTGTGCATTTGTACAATAACGATCATATAAATTTCGCATACAATAGGCCCAAATAAAAAGCACTTTTTGAAATTTTAACTTTTTGAACATTTGTATCCTATTCCAGTATCCCTGTGTGTTAGCTTTGCAATGCATCAAGTTTCACCTAAAAATCATTTTGTAGCCCAAGTTATGACCAAAATACTAAAGGTATGCTGGAAAGTACCTCAAAATGCACCACAGTCACTTCCTTTGAGCTTTTGACCACTTTCTTGCAATAAATTTGGAATGCTTCCATCGTAAAAGTTGTAGCTAATTCACTTAGCTTTCTAAAAATATTTGAGTCACTTCGGGGAGGTTTCTACAGTAGGAGTTGTGATCGTGCATTTATACATTAATGATCGTATAAAGTTCACATCTAATTAGCCCCAAGTAAAAAGAACTTTTTGAAATTTTCTTTTCATTTTCTAATAACCCTATGTGTTAGCTTTCCAACTCATCTTGTTTCACTTAAAAATCATTTTTTTAGACCAAGATATGATCAAAATACTATAGGTATGCCGAAAACTACCTTACAATGCACCACTATCACTTCCTCTGAGCTTTTGGAACCTTTCTTGCAAGAACTTTGGAATGGTTCTATCAAAAAAGTTTTAGCTAACTCACTTACCTTTTCAAAAACAAAATATTCACTTTGTGGAGGTTCCTACATGGGGAGTAGTGATTTGTGCATTTGTACATTAACGTTCTTATAAATTTCGCATAAAATAGGCCCCAATAAAAAGCACGTTTTGAAATTTCAACTTTTTGAACATTTTGTATCCTTTTCCAGTAGCCCTATGTGTTAGCTTTGCAATGCATCAAGTTTCACCTAAAAATCATTTTTGTATCCCAAGTTATGACCAAAATACTAAAGGTATGCTGGAAAGTACCTCAAAATGCACCACAGTCACTTCCTTTGAGCTTTTGGCCACTTTCTTGCTAGAAATTTGGAATGCTTCCAACATAAAAGTTGTAGCTAATTCACTTAGCTTTCTAAAAATATTTGAGTCACTTCGGGGAGGTTCCTACAGTAGGAGTTGTGATCGTGCATTTATATATTAACGTTCGTATAAAATTCACATCTAATTAGTCCCAAGTAAAAAGCACTTTTTTAAATTTTCTTTTCATTTTCTAGTAGCCCTGTGTGTGAGCTTTCTAACGCATTTTGTTTCACTTAAAAATCATTTTTTTAGACCAAGATATGATCAAAATACTATAGGTATGCCGAAAACTACCTTACAATGCACCACTGTCACTTCCTTTGAGCTTTTGGAACCTTTCTTGCAAGAACTTTGGAATGGTTCTATCACAAAAGTTTTAGCTAACTCACTTACCTTTTCAAAAACAAAAGATTCACTTTGTGGAGGTTCATACATGGGGAGTAGTGATTTGTGCATTTGTACAATAACGATCATATAAATTTCGCATACAATAGGCCCAAATAAAAAGCACTTTTTGAAATTTCAACTTTTTGAACATTTGTATCCTTTTCCAGTATCCCTGTGTGTTAGCTTTGCAATGCATCAAGTTTCACCTAAAAATCATTTTTGTAGCCCAAGTTATGACTAAAATACTAAAGGTATGTTGGAAAGTACCTCAAAATGCACCACAGTCACTTCCTTTGAGCTTTTTGCCACTTTCTTTCAAGAAATTTGGAATACTTCCAACATAAAAGTTGTAGCTAATTCACTTAGCTTTCTAAAAATATTTGAGTCACTTCGGGGAGGTTCCTACAGTAGGAGTTGTGATCGTGCATTTATACATTAACGTTCGTATAAAATTCACATCTAATTAGTCCCAAGTAAAAAGCACTTTTTTAAATTTTCTTTTCATTTTCTAGTAGCCCTATGTGTGAGCTTTCTAACGCATCTTGTTTCACTTAAAAATCATTTTTTTAGACCAAGATATGATCAAAATACTATAGGTATGCTGAAAACTACCTTACAATGCACCACTGTCACTTCCTTTGAGCTTTTGGAACCTTTCTTGCAAGAACTTTGGAATGGTTCTATCACAAAAGTTTTAGCTAACTCACTTACCTTTTCAAAAACAAAAGATTCACTTTGTGGAGGTTCCTACATGGGGAGTAGTGATTTGTGCATTTGTACAATAACGATCATATAAATTTCGCATACAATAGGCCCAAATAAAAAGCACTTTTTGAAATTTTAACTTTTTGAACATTTGTATCCTATTCCAGTATCCCTGTGTGTTAGCTTTGCAATGCATCAAGTTTCACCTAAAAATCATTTTTGTAGCCCAAGTTATGACTAAAATACTAAAGGTATGCTGGAAAGTACCTTAAAATGCACCACAGTCACTTCCTTTGAGCTTTTGGCCACTTTGTTTCAAGAAATTTGGAATGGTTCCAAGACAAAAGTTGTATCTAATTCACTTAGCTTTCTAAAAATATTCGAGTCACTTCGGGGAGGTTCCTACAGTAGGAGTTGTAATGGTGCATTTATACATTAACGTTCGTATAAAGTTCACATCTAATTAGCCCCAAGTAAAAAGCACTTTTTGAAATTTTCTTTTCATTTTCTAGTAGCCCGATGTGTTAGCTTTCCAACGTATCTTGTTTCACTTAAAAATCATTTTTTTAGACCAAGATATGGTCAAAATACTATAGGTATGCCGAAAACTACCTTACAATGCACCACTGTCACTTCCTTTGAGCTTTTGGAACCTTTCTTGCAAGAACTTTAGAATGGTTCTATCACAAAAGTTGTAGCTAACTCACTTACCTTTCCAAAAACAAAAGATTCACTTTGTGGAGGTTCCTACATGGGGAGTAGTGATTTTGGCATTTGTACATTAACGTTCATATAAATTTCGCATACAATAGGCCCCAAAAAAAAGCACTTTTTAAAATTTCAACTTTTTGAACATTTTGTATCCATTTCCAGTAGCCCTGTGTGTTAGCTTTGCAATGCATCAAGTTTACCTAAAAATAATTTTTGAAGCCCAAGTTATGACCAAAATACTAAAGATATGCTGGAAAGTACCTCAAAATGCACCACAGTCACTTCCTTTGAGCTTTTGGCCACTTTCTTGCAAGAAATTTGGAATGGTTCCAACACAAAAGTTGTAGCTAATTCACTTAGCTTTCTAAAAATATTCGAGTCGCTTTGGGGAGGTTCCCACAGTAGGAGTTGTGATGGTGCATTTATACATTAACATTCGTATAAAGTTCACATCTAATTAGCCCCAAATAAAAAGCACTTTTTGAAATTTTCTTTTCATTTTCTTGTAGCCCTACGTGTTAGCTTTCCAACACATCTTGTTTCACTTAAAAATCATTTTTTTAGACCAAGATATGATCAAAATACTATAGGTATGCCGGAAACTACCTTACAATGCACCACTGTCACTTCCTTTGAGCTTTTGGAACCTTTCTTGCAAGAACTTTGGAATGGTTCTATCACAAAAGTTTTAGCTAACTCACTTACCTTTCCAAAAACAAAAGATTCACTTTGTGGAGGTTCCTACATGGGGAGTAGTGATTTGTGCATTTGTACAATAACGTTCATATAAATTTCGCATACAATAGGCCCAAATAAAAAGCACTTTTTGAAATTTCAACTTTTTGAACATTTGTATCCTTTTCCAGTATCCCTGTGTGTTAGCTTTGCAATGCATCAAGTTTCACCTAAAAATCATTTTTGTAGCCCAAGTTATGACCAAAATACTAAAGGTATGCTGGAAAGTACCTCAAAATGCACCACAGTCACTTCCCTTGAGCTTTTGGCCACTTTCTTGCAAGAAATTTGGAATGGTTCCAACACAAAAGTTGTAGCTAATTCCCTTAGCTTTCTAAAAATATTTGAGTCACTTTGGGGAGATTCCTAGAGTAGGAGTTGTGATCGTGCATTTATACATTAACGTTCGTATAAAGTTCACATCTAATTAGCCCTAAGTAAAAAGCACTTTTTGAAAGTTTCTTTTCATTTTCTAGTAGCCCCATGTGTTAGCTTTCCAACGCATCTTGTTTCACTTAAAAATCATTCTTTTAGACCAAGATATGATCAAAATACTATAGGTATGCCGAAAACTACCTTACAATGCACCACTGTCACTTCCTTTGAGCTTTTGGAACCTTTCTTGCTAGAACTTTGGAATGGTTCTATCACAAAAGTTTTAGCTAACTCACTTACCTTTTCAAAAACAAAAGATTCACTTTGTGGGGGTTCCTACATGGGGAGTAGTGATTTGTGCATTTGTACAATAACGTTCATATAAATTTCGCATACAATAGGCCCAAATAAAAAGCACTTTTTGAAATTTCAACTTTTTGAACATTTGTAACCTTTTCCAGTATCCCTGTGTGTTAGCTTTGCAATGCATCAAGTTTCACCTAAAAATCATTTTTGTAGCCTGATAACACGTTATTTATGCATGTATTTAGGTCGATTTAGGATCATATTTTATAGCATATACGTGTATATTTGACCAGCACTTATTGACATTTATAATATTTGGGCAATTTGACGTGTTTCGACTTGTTTTGAAGATAATCAGTTATTTTTATGCTATTTGGATGAAGTTCGAAGGAGAAACAAGTCAAATAGAGTGAAAACCGGTCAAAAGGAGTGAAAACCGGCCCAAAGGAGTGAAACCGTCCAAGAACCGGTCCAAACTGGTCCGAACCGGCCTGAACCGGTCCAGTAGCAAAGCGACGGAAGAACCGACACGGCCGCGTCAGACCTTCAACACGGCCGTGTCAAAAGTGGTCCACAATGTGCTGTTGATTCTGGAATAGAACATGGCCGTGTCACTCAAGCAACACGGCCGTGTCAAATTGTTGCTAGAAAAGTGAATTTTGCAAATCAACACGGCCATGTCACTTAAGCAACACGGCCGTGTCAGAAGTGTTTTCCTACGATAATTACCTAATTTTAATAGGATTTTGATCCTATCTTTCCCAAGATTCGGCCCAACTCTATAAAAAGGACTCCAAACTTTAGGAAAAGGGGGATCAATCATCAAGAACATAAATTACATCATCTTGGAAGACAAAGAAGACGAAGATCATCGAGACGGAGTCATCCGGGTTTAATTGTTCTTTCTTAGTTTTAATTCTTACAATGTTTTTATTAGAATTTTGTAGTGGATTATTACTAGGCATGAGTAGGTAAGCTATTCGTGTCCTAGGGTTAGAAAGTAGAGATTTTTATGACAATGTTTTGATTTATGATTTAATCTATTAATTCCGTTCTTTACGTGTTTATCTCTATGTTTGTGCTTAAAACTGAATTTAGTTTGATCACCTAGATTTAGTAATTTAGTTTAACAATTCCGCTTCGAGAGGAGGGAATTGTTTTCAGACTTAGAACATAGAGCGCAGTTGTCTATGACTGTGTAGGCCGTGGCTTAAGTTCGTTTGGGAGTTATTAGGTTTAATTGACTCGAGAGGGTAATTAGCTTAATTAATCAACGGTTTAATCGCTTCGAGAGAAGGATTAGATTATTGTCGTGCCGCCTAATAAACATTAGAATTGGTAAATTAATAGGTTAATCATATTCCACATTGAAATAATATCCTGAAATCGAAGCCCTAGGATACCTTTTCTCTTTGATTGTTAGTTTTCGTGTTTCCTAAGTTTGAAGGTATATTTAATTGAGTATTTTAATTAGTAAAATCAACTTTTGCAATTTAGTATCTAGTTAGGACATTCCTAGAGTATTAAGGTACCAAACTACCTAAAACTATTCCCTGTGGGATCGACCTTGACAATCATACTACACCTACATCCGTACACTTGCGGAACACTAGGTTAGAAACCGACGTGTCATAGCCCAAGTTATGACCAAAATACTAAAGGTATGCTGGAAAGTACCTCAAAATGCACCACAGTCACTTCCTTTGAGCTTTTGGCCACTATCTTTCAAGAAATTTGGAATGGTTCCAACACAAAAGTTGTAGCTAATTCACTTAGCTTTCTAAAAATATTCGAGTCACTTCGGGGAGGTTCCTACAGTAGGAGTTGTGATGGTGCATTTATACATTAACGTTCGTATAAAGTTTACATCTAATTAGCCCCAAGTAAAAAGCACTTTTTGAAATTTTCTTTTCATTTTCTAGTAGCCCTATGTGTTAGCTTTCCAACGCATCTTGTTTCACTTAAAAATCATTTTTTTAGACCAAGATATGATCAAAATACTATAGGTATGCCGAAAACTACCTTACAATGCACCACTGTCACTTCCTTTGAGCTTTTGGAACCTTTCTTGCAAGAACTTTGGAATGGTTCTATCACAAAAGTTGTAGCTAACTCACTTACCTTTCCAAAAACAAAAGATTCACTTTGTGGAGGTTCCTACATGGGGAGTAGTGATTTGTGTTTTGTACATTAACGTTCATATAAATTTCGCATACAATAGGCCCAAAAAAAAAGCACTTTTTAAAATTTAAACTTTTTGAACATTTTGTATCCATTTCCAGTAGCCCTATGTGTTAGCTTTGCAATGCATCAAGTTTACCTAAAAATAATTTTTGAAGCCCAAGTTATGACCAAAATACTAAAGGTATGCTGGAAAGAACCTCAAAATGCACCACAGTCACTTCCTTTGAGCTTTTGGCCACTTTCTTGCAAAAAATTTGGAATGGTTCCAACATAAAAGTTGTAGCTAATTCACTTAGCTTTCTAAAACTATTCGAGTCACTTCGGGGAGGTTCCCACAGTAGGAGTTGTGATGGTGCATTTATACATTAACGTTCGTATAAAGTTCACATCTAATTAGCCCCAAGTAAAAAGCACTTTTTGATATTTTCTTTTCATTTTCTAGTAGCCCTACGTGTTAGCTTTCCAACGCATCTTGTTTCACTTAAAAATCATTTTTTTAGACCAAGATATGATCAAAATACTATAGGTATGCCGAAAACTACCTTACAATGCACCACTGTCACTTCCTTTGAGCTTTTGGAACCTTTCTTGCAAGAACTTTGGAATGGTTCTATCACAAAAGTTTTAGCTAACTCACTTACCTTTTCAAAAACAGAAGATTCACTTTGTGGAGGTTCCTATATGGGGAGTAGTGATTTGTGCATTTGTACAATAACGTTCATATAAATTTCGCATACAATAGGCCCAAATAAAAAGCACTTTTTCAAATTTCAACATTTTGAACATTTGTATCCTTTTCTAGTATCCCTGTGTGTTAGCTTTGCAATGCATCAAGTTTCACCTAAAAATCATTTTTGTAGCCCAAGTTATGACCAAAATACTAAAGGTATGCTTGAAAGTACCTCAAAATGCACCACAGTCACTTCCTTTGAGCTTTTGACCACTTTCTTGCAAAAAAATTGGAATGGTTCCAACACAAAAGTTGTAGCTAATTCACTTAGCTTTCTAAAAATATTCGAGTCACTTCGGGGAGGTTCCTACAGTAGGAGTTGTGATCGTGCATTTATACATTAACGTTCATATAAAGTTCACATCTAATTAGCCCCAAGTAAAAAGCACTTTTTGAAATTTTCTTTTCATTTTCTAGTAGCCCTATGTGTTAGCTTTCCAACGCATCTTGTTTCACTTAAAAATCATTTTTTAGACCAAGATATGATCAAAATACTATAGGTATGCCGAAAACTACCTTACAATGCACCACTGTCACTTCCTTTGAGCTTTTGGAACCTTTCTTGCAAGAACTTTGGAATGGTTCTATCACAAAAGTTTTAGCTAACTCACTTACCTTTTCAAAAACAAAAGATTCACTTTGTTGAGGTTCCTACATGGGGAGTAGTGATTTGTGCATTTGTACAATAAAGTTCATATAAATTTCGCATACAATAGGCCCAAATAAAAAGCACTTTTTGAAATTTCAACTTTTTGAACATTTGTATCCTTTTCCAGTATCCCTGTGTGTTAGCTTTTCAATGCATCAAGTTTCACCTAAAAATCATTTTTGTAGCCCAAGTTATGACCAAAATACTAAAGGTATGCTGGAAAGTACCTCAAAATGCACCACAGTCACTTCCTTTGAGCTTTTGACCACTTTCCTGTAAAAAATTTGGAATGGTTCCAACACAAAAGTTGTAGCTAATTCACTTAGCTTTCTAAAAATATTCGAGTCACTTTGGGGAGGTTCCTACAGTAGGAGTTGTGATCGTGCATTTATACAATAACGTTCGTATAAAGTTCACATCTAATTAGCCCCAAATAAAAAGCACTTTTTGAAATTTTCTTTTCATTTTCTTGTAGCCCTATGTGTTAGCTTTCCAACACATCTTGTTTCACTTAAAATCATTTTTTTAGACCAAGATATGATCAAAATACTAAAGGTATGCCGAAAACTACCTTACAATGCACCACTGTCACTTCCTTTGAGCTTTTGGAACCTTTCTTGCAAGAACTTTGGAATGGTTCTATCACAAAAGTTTTAGCTAACTCACTTACCTTTTCAAAAACAAAAGATTCACTTTGTTGAGGTTCCTACATGGGGAGTAGTGATTTGTGCATTTGTACAATAACGTTCATATAAATTTTGCATACAATAGGCCCAAATAAAAAGCACATTTTGAAATTTCAACTTTTTGAACATTTGTATCCTTTTCCAGTATCCCTGTGTGTTAGCTTTGCAATGCATCAAGTTTCACCTAAAAATCATTTTTGTAGCCCAAGTTATGACCAAAATACTAAAGGTATGCTGGAAAGTACCTCAAAATGCACCACAGTCATTTCCTTTGAGCTTTTGGCCACTTTGTTTCAAGAAATTTGGAATGGCTCCAATACAAAAGTTGTAGCTAATTCACTTAGCTTTCTAAAAATATTCGAGTCACTTCGGGGAGGTTCCTAGAGTAGGAGTTGTGATCGTGCATTTATACATTAACGTTCATATAAAGTTCACATCTATTTAGCCCCAAGTAAAAAGCACTTCTTGAAATTTTCTTTTCATTTTTGAGTAGCCCTATGTGTTAGCTTTCCAACACATCTTGTTTCACTTAAAAATCATTTTTTTAGACCAAGATATGATCAAAATACTATAGGTATGCCGAAAACTACCTTACAATGCACCACTGTCACTTCCTTTGAGCTTTTGGAACCTTTCTTGCAAGAACTTTGGAATGGTTCTATCACAAAAGTTTTAGCTAACTCACTTACCTTTTCAAAAACAAAAGATTCACTTTGTGGAGGTTCCTACATGGGGAGTAGTGATTTGTGCATTTGTACAATAAAGTTCATATAAATTTCGCATACAATAGGCCCCAAAAAAAAGCACTTTTTAAAATTTAAACTTTTTGAACATTTTGTATCCATTTCCAGTAGCCCTATGTGTTAGCTTTGCAATGCATCAAGTTTACCGAAAAATAATTTTTGAAGCCCAAGTTATGACCAAAATACTAAAGGTATGCTGGAAAGTACCTCAAAATGCACCACAGTCACTTCCTTTGAGCTTTTGGCCACTTTCTTGCAAAAAATTTGGAATGGTTCCAACACAAAAGTTGTAGCTAATTCACTTAGCTTTCTAAAACTATTCGAGTCACTTCGGGGAGGTTCCCACAGTAGGAGTTGTGATGGTGCATTTATACATTAACGTTCGTATAAAGTTCACATCTAAATAGCCCCAAGTAAAAAGCACTTTTTGATATTTTCTTTTCATTTTCTAGTAGCCCTACGTGTTAGCTTTCCAACGCATCTTGTTTCACTTAAAAATCATTTTTTTAGACCAAGATATGATCAAAATACTATAGGTATGCCGAAAACTACCTTACAATGCACCACTGTCACTTCCTTTGAGCCTTTGGAACCTTTCTTGCAAGAACTTTGGAATGGTTCTATCACAAAAGTTTTAGCTAACTCACTTACCTTTCCAAAAACAAAAGATTCACTTTGTGGAGGTTCCTATATGGGGAGTAGTGATTTGTGCATTTGTACAATAACGTTCATATAAATTTCGCATACAATAGGCCCAAATAAAAAGCACTTTTTCAAATTTAAACTTTTTGAAAATTTGTATCCTTTTCTAGTATCCCTGTGTGTTAGCTTTGCAATGCATCAAGTTTCACCTAAAAATCATTTTTGTAGCCCAAGTTATGACCAAAATACTAAAGGTATGCTGGAAAGTACCTCAAAATGCACCACAGTCACTTCCTTTGAGCTTTTGACCACTTTCTTGCAAAAAAATTGGAATGGTTCCAACACAAAAGTTGTAGCTAATTCACTTAGCTTTCTAAAAATATTCGAGTCACTTCGGGGAGGTTCCTACAGTAGGAGTTGTGATCGTGCATTTATACATTAACGTTCATATAAAGTTCACATCTAATTAGCCCCAAGTAAAAAGCACTTTTTGAAATTTTCTTTTCATTTTCTAGTAGCCCTATGTGTTAGCTTTCCAATGCATCTTGTTTCACTTAAAAATCATTTTTTAGACCAAGATATGATCAAAATACTATAGGTATGCCGAAAACTACCTTACAATGCACCACTGTCACTTCCTTTGAGCTTTTGGAACCTTTCTTGCAAGAACTTTGGAATGGTTCTATCACAAAAGTTTTAGCTAACTCACTTACCTTTTCAAAAACAAAAGATTCTCTTTGTTGAGGTTCCTACATGGGGAGTAGTGATTTGTGCATTTGTACAATAAAGTTCATATAAATTTCGCATACAATAGGCCCAAATAAAAAGCACTTTTTGAAATTTCAACTTTTTGAACATTTGTATCCTTTTCCAGTATCCCTGTGTGTTAGCTTTTCAATGCATCAAGTTTCACCTAAAAATCATTTTTGTAGCCCAAGTTATGACCAAAATACTAAAGGTATGCTGGAAAGTACCTCAAAATGCACCACAGTCACTTCCTTTGAGCTTTTGACCACTTTCCTGTAAAAAATTTGGTATGGTTCCAACACAAAAGTTGTAGCTAATTCACTTAGCTTTCTAAAAATATTCGAGTCACTTTGGGGAGGTTCCTACAGTAGGAGTTGTGATCGTGCATTTATACAATAACGTTCGTATAAAGTTCACATCTAATTAGCCCCAAATAAAAAGCACTTTTTGAAATTTTCTTTTCATTTTCTTGTAGCCCTATGTGTTAGCTTTCCAACACATCTTGTTTCACTTAAAATCATTTTTGTAGACCAAGATATGATCAAAATACTAAAGGTATGCCGAAAACTACCTTACAATGCACCACTGTCACTTCCTTTGAGCTTTTGGAACCTTTCTTGCAAGAACTTTGGAATGGTTCTATCACAAAAGTTTTAGCTAACTCACTTACCTTTTCAAAAACAAAAGATTCACTTTGTTGAGGTTCCTACATGGGGAGTAGTGATTTGTGCATTTGTACAATAACGTTCATATAAATTTTGCATACAATAGGCCCAAATAAAAAGCACATTTTGAAATTTCAACTTTTTGAACATTTGTATCCTTTTCCAGTATCCCTGTGTGTTAGCTTTGCAATGCATCAAGTTTCACCTAAAAATCATTTTTGTAGCCCAAGTTATGACCAAAATACTAAAGGTATGCTGGAAAGTACCTCAAAATGCACCACAGTCATTTCCTTTGAGCTTTTGGCCACTTTGTTTCAAGAAATTTGGAATGGTTCCAATACAAAAGTTGTAGCTAATTCACTTAGCTTTCTAAAAATATTCGAGTCACTTCGGGGAGGTTCCTAGAGTAGGAGTTGTGATCGTGAATTTATACATTAACGTTCATATAAAGTTCACATCTATTTAGCCCCAAGTAAAAAGCACTTCTTGAAATTTTCATTTCATTTTTGAGTAGCCCTATGTGTTAGCTTTCCAACACATCTTGTTTCACTTAAAAATCATTTTTTTAGACCAAGATATGATCAAAATACTATAGGTATGCCGAAAACTACCTTACAATGCACCACTGTCACTTCCTTTGAGCTTTTGGAACCTTTCTTGCAAGAACTTTGGAATGGTTCTATCACAAAAGTTTTAGCTAACTCACTTACCTTTTCAAAAACAAAAGATTCACTTTGTGGAGGTTCCTACATGGGGAGTAGTGATTTGTGCATTTGTACAATAAAGTTCATATAAATTTCGCATACAATAGGCCCCAAAAAAAAGCACTTTTTAAAATTTCAACTTTTTGAACATTTTGTATCCATTTCCAGTAGCCCTGTGTGTTAGCTTTGCAATGCATCAAGTTTACCTAAAAATAATTTTTGAAGCCCAATTTATGACCAAAATACTAAAGGTATGCTGGAAAGTACCTCAAAATGCACCACATTCACTTCCTTTGAGCTTTTGGCCACTTTCTTGCAAGAAATTTGGAATGGTTCCAACACAAAAGTTGTAGCTAATTCACTTAGCTTTCTGAAAATATTCGAATCACTTCGAGGAGGTTCCTACAGTAGGAGTTGTGATGGTGCATTTATACATTAACGTTCGTATAAAGTTCACATCTAATTAGCCCCAAGTAAAAAGCACTTCTTGAAATTTTCTTTTCATTTTCTAGTAGCCCTACGTGTTAGCTTTCCAACGCATCTTGTTTCACTTAAAAATCATTTTTTTAGACCAAGATATGATCAAAATACTATAGGTATGCCGAAAACTACCTTACAATGCACCACTGTCACTTCCTTTGAGCTTTTGGAACCTTTCTTGCAAGAACTTTGGAATGGTTCTATCACAAAAGTTTTAGCTAACTCACTTAACTTTTCAAAAACAGAAGATTCACTTTGTGGAGGTTCCTACATGGGGAGTAGTGATTTGTGCATTTGTACAATAACGTTCATATAAATTTCGCATACAATAGGCCCAAATAAAAAGCACTTTTTGAAATTTCAACTTTTTGAACATTTGTATCTTTTTCCAGTATCCCTGTGTGTTAGGTTTGCAATGCATCAAGTTTCACCTAAAAATCATTTTTGTAGCCCAAGTTATGACCATAATACTAAAGGTATGCTGGAAAGTACCTCAAAATGCACCACAGTCACTTCCTTTGAGCTTTTGGCCACTTTGTTTCAAGAAATTTGGATTGGTTCCAACACAAAAGTTGTAGCTAATTCACTTAGCTTTCTAAAAATATTCGAGTCACTTCGGGGAGGTTCCTACAGCAGGAGTTGTGATGGTGCATTTATACATTAACATTCGTATAAAGTTCACATCTAATTAGCCCCAAGTAAAAAGCACTTTTTAAATTTTCTTTTCATTTTCTAGTAGCCCTATGTGTTATCTTTCCAAGCATCTTGTTTCACTTAAAAATCATTTTTTTAGACCAAGATATGATCAAAATACTATAGGTATGCCGGAAACTACCTTACAATGCACCACTGTCACTTCCTTTGAGCTTTTGGAACCTTTCTTGCAAGAACTTTGGAATGGTTCTATCACAAAAGTTGTAGCTAACTCACTTACCTTTTCAAAAACAAAAGATTCACTTTGTGGAGGTTCCTACATGGGGAGTAGTGATTTGTGCATTTGTACAATAACGTTCATATAAATTTCGCATACAATAGGCCCAAATAAAAAGCACTTTTTGAAATTTCAACTTTTTGAACATTTGTATCCTTTTCCAGTATCCCTGTGTGTTAGCTTTGCAATGCATCAAGTTTCACCTAAAAATCATTGTTGTAGCCCAAGTTATGACCAAAATACTAAAGGTATGCTGGAAAGTACCTCAAAATGCACCACAGTCACTTCCTTTGAGCTTTTGGCCACTTTCTTGCAATAAATTTGGAATGGTTCCAACACAAAAGTTGTAGCTAATTCACTTAGCTTTCTAAAAATATTCAAGTCACTTTGGGGAGGTTCCTAGAGTAGGAGTTGTGATCGTGCATTTATACATTAACGTTCGTATAAAGTTCACATCTAATTAGCCCCAAGTAAAAAGCACTTTTTGAAATTTTCTTTTCATTTTCTAGTAGCCCTATGTGTTAGCTTTCCAACGCATCTTGTTTCACTTAAAAATAATTTTTTTAGACCAAGATATGATCAAAATACTATAGGTATGCCGAAAACTACCTTACAATGCACCACTGTCACTTCCTTTGAGCTTTTGGAACCTTTCTTGCAAGAACTTTGGAATGGTTCTATCACAAAAGTTTTTGCTAACTCACTTACCTTTTCAAAAACAAAAGATTCACTTTGTGGAGGTTTCTACATGGGGAGTAGTGATTTGTGCATTTGTACAATAACGATCATATAAATTTCGCATACAATAGGCCCAAATAAAAAGCACTTTTTGAAATTTCAACTTTTTGAACATTTGTATCCTTTTCCAGTATCCCTCTGTGTTAGCTTTGCAATGCATCAAGTTTCACCTACAAATCATTTTTGCAGCCCAAGTTATGACCAAAATACTAAAGGTATGCTGGAAAGTACCTCAAAATGCACCACATTCACTTCCTTTGAGCTTTTGGCCACTTTCTTGCAAGAAATTTGGAATGGTTCCAACACAAAAGTTGTAGCTAATTCACTTAGCTTTCTGAAAATATTCGAATCACTTCGAGGAGGTTCCTACAGTAGGAGTTGTGATGGTGCATTTATACATTAACGTTCGTATAAAGTTCACATCTAATTAGCCCCAAGTAAAAAGCACTTCTTGAAATTTTCTTTTCATTTTCTAGTAGCCCTACGTGTTAGCTTTCCAACGCATCTTGTTTCACTTAAAAATCATTTTTTTAGACCAAGATATGATCAAAATACTATAGGTATGCCGAAAACTACCTTACAATGCACCACTGTCACTTCCTTTGAGCTTTTGGAACCTTTCTTGCAAGAACTTTGGAATGGTTCTATCACAAAAGTTTTAGCTAACTCACTTAACTTTTCAAAAATAGAAGATTCACTTTGTGGAGGTTCCTACATGGGGAGTAGTGATTTGTGCATTTGTACAATAACGTTCATATAAATTTCGCATACAATAGGCCCAAATAAAAAGCACTTTTTGAAATTTCAACTTTTTGAACATTTGTATCTTTTTCCAGTATCCCTGTGTGTTAGGTTTGCAATGCATCAAGTTTCACCTAAAAATCATTTTTGTAGCCCAAGTTATGACCATAATACTAAAGGTATGCTGGAAAGTACCTCAAAATGCACCACAGTCACTTCCTTTGAGCTTTTGGCCACTTTGTTTCAAGAAATTTGGATTGGTTCCAACACAAAAGTTGTAGCTAATTCACTTAGCTTTCTAAAAATATTCGAGTCACTTCGGGGAGGTTCCTACAGCAGGAGTTGTGATGGTGCATTTATACATTAACATTCGTATAAAGTTCACATCTAATTAGCCCCAAGTAAAAAGCACTTATTAAATTTTCTTTTCATTTTCTAGTAGCCCTATGTGTTATCTTTCCAAGCATCTTGTTTCACTTAAAAATCATTTTTTTAGACCAAGATATGATCAAAATACTATAGGTATGCCGGAAACTACCTTACAATGCACCACTGTCACTTCCTTTGAGCTTTTGGAACCTTTCTTGCAAGAACTTTGGAATGGTTCTATCACAAAAGTTTTAGCTAACTCACTTACCTTTTCAAAAACAAAAGATTCACTTTGTGGAGGTTCCTACATGGGGAGTAGTGATTTGTGCATTTGTACAATAACGTTCATATAAATTTCGCATACAATAGGCCCAAATAAAAAGCACTTTTTGAAATTTCAACTTTTTGAACATTTGTATCCTTTTCCAGTATCCCTGTGTGTTAGCTTTGCAATGCATCAAGTTTCACCTAAAAATCATTGTTGTAGCCCAAGTTATGACCAAAATACTAAAGGTATGCTGGAAAGTACCTCAAAATGCACCACAGTCACTTCCTTTGAGCTTTTGGCCACTTTCTTGCAATAAATTTGGAATGGTTCCAACACAAAAGTTGTAGCTAATTCACTTAGCTTTCTAAAAATATTCAAGTCACTTTGGGGAGGTTCCTAGAGTAGGAGTTGTGATCGTGCATTTATACATTAACGTTCGTATAAAGTTCACATCTAATTAGCCCCAAGTAAAAAGCACTTATTAAATTTTCTTTTCATTTTCTAGTAGCCCTATGTGTTATCTTTCCAAGCATCTTGTTTCACTTAAAAATCATTTTTTTAGACCAAGATATGATCAAAATACTATAGGTATGCCGGAAACTACCTTACAATGCACCACTGTCACTTCCTTTGAGCTTTTGGAACCTTTCTTGCAAGAACTTTGGAATGGTTCTATCACAAAAGTTTTAGCTAACTCACTTACCTTTTCAAAAACAAAAGATTCACTTTGTGGAGGTTCCTACATGGGGAGTAGTGATTTGTGCATTTGTACAATAACGTTCATATAAATTTCGCATACAATAGGCCCAAATAAAAAGCACTTTTTGAAATTTCAACTTTTTGAACATTTGTATCCTTTTCCAGTATCCCTGTGTGTTAGCTTTGCAATGCATCAAGTTTCACCTAAAAATCATTGTTGTAGCCCAAGTTATGACCAAAATACTAAAGGTATGCTGGAAAGTACCTCAAAATGCACCACAGTCACTTCCTTTGAGCTTTTGGCCACTTTCTTGCAATAAATTTGGAATGGTTCCAACACAAAAGTTGTAGCTAATTCACTTAGCTTTCTAAAAATATTCAAGTCACTTTGGGGAGGTTCCTAGAGTAGGAGTTGTGATCGTGCATTTATACATTAACGTTCGTATAAAGTTCACATCTAATTAGCCCCAAGTAAAAAGTACTTTTTGAAATTTTCTTTTCATTTTCTAGTAGCCCTATGTGTTAGCTTTCCAACGCATCTTGTTTCACTTAAAAATAATTTTTTTAGACCAAGATATGATCAAAATACTATAGGTATGCCGAAAACTACCTTACAATGCACCACTGTCACTTCCTTTGAGCTTTTGGAACCTTTCTTGCAAGAACTTTGGAATGGTTCTATCACAAAAGTTTTTGCTAACTCACTTACCTTTTCAAAAACAAAAGATTCACTTTGTGGAGGTTTCTACATGGGGAGTAGTGATTTGTGCATTTGTACAATAACGATCATATAAATTTCGCATACAATAGGCCCAAATAAAAAGCACTTTTTGAAATTTAAACTTTTTGAACATTTGTATCCTTTTCAAGTATCCCTATGTGTTAGCTTTGCAATGCATCAAGTTTCACCTAAAAATCATTTTTGCAGCCCAAGTTATGACCAAAATACTAAAGGTATGCTGGAAAGTACCTCAAAATGCACCACAGTCACTTCCTTTGAGCTTTTGGCCACTTTCTTTCAAGAAATTTGGAATGGTTCCAACACAAAAGTTGTAGCTAATTCACTTAGCTTTCTAAAAATATTCGAGTCACTTTGGGGAGGTTACTACAGTAGGAGTTGTGATGGTGCATTTACACATGAACGTTCGTATAAAGTTCACATCTAATTAGCCCCAAGTAAAAAGCACTTTTTAAATTTTCTTTTCATTTTCTAGTAGCCCTATGTGTTAGCTTTCCAACGCATCTTGTTTCACTTAAAAATAATTTTTTTAGACCAAGATATGATCAAAATACTATAGGTATGCCGAAAACTACCTTACAATGCACCACTGTCACTTCCTTTGAGCTTTTGGAACCTTTCTTGCAAGAACTTTGGAATAGTTCTATCACAAAAGTTGTAGCTAACTCACTTACCTTTCCAAAAACAAAAGATTCACTTTGTGGAGGTTCCTACATGGGGAGTAGTGATTTGTGCATTTGTACATTAACGTTCATATAAATTTCGCATACAATAGGCCCCAAAAAAAAGCACTTTTTAAAATTTCAACTTTTTGAACATTTTGTATCCATTTCCAGTAGCCCTGTGTGTTAGCTTTGCAATGCATCAAGTTTACCTAAAAATAATTTTTGAAGCCCAAGTTATGACCAAAATAATAAAGGTATGCTCGAAAGTACCTCAAAATGCACCACAGTCACTTCCTTTGAGCTTTTGGCTACTTTCTTGTTAGAAAGTTGGAATTTTTCCAACATAAAAGTTGTAGCTAATTCACTTAGCTTTCTAAAAATATTCAAGTCACTTCGGGGAGGTTCCTACAGTAGGAGTTGTGATGGTGCATTTATACATTAACGTTCGTATAAAGTTCACATCTATTTATCCCCAAGTAAAAAGCACTTTTTGAAATTTTCTTTTCATTTTCGAGTAGCCCTATGTGTTAGCTTTCCAACGCATCTTGTTTCACTTAAAAATCATTTTTTTAGACCATGATATGATCAAAATACTATAGGTATGCCGAAAACTACCTTACAATGCACCACTGTCATTTCCTTTGAGCTTTTGGAACCTTTCTTGCAAGAACTTTGGAATGGTTCTATCACAAAAGTTGTAGCTAACTCACTTACCTTTCCAAAAACAAAAGATTCACTTTGTGGAGGTTCCTACATGGGGAGTAGTGATTTGTGCATTTGTACATTAACGTTCAAATAAATTTCGCATACAATAGGCCCCAAAAAAAAGCACTTTTTAAAATTTCAACTTTTTGAACATTTTGTATCCATTTCCAGTAGCCCTGTGTGTTAGCTTTGCAATGCATCAAGTTTACCTAAAAATAATTTTTGAAGCCCAAGTTATGACCAAAATACTAAAGGTATGCTGGAAAGTACCTCAAAATGCACCACAGTCACTTCCTTTGAGCTTTTGGCCACTTTCTTGCAAGAAATTTGGAATGGTTCCAACACAAAAGTTGTAGCTAATTCACTTAGCTTTCTAAAAATATTCGAGTCACTTCGAGGAGGTTCCTACAGTAGGAGTTGTGATCGTGCATTTATACAATAACGTTCGTATAAAGTTCACATCTAATTAGCCCCAAGTAAAAAGCACTTTTTGAAATTTTCTTTTCATTTACTAGTAGCCCTATGTGTTAGCTTTCCAATTCATCTTGTTTCACTTAAAAATCATTTTTTTAGACCAAGATATGATCAAAATACTATAGATATGCCGAAAACTACCTTACAATGCACCACTGTCACTTCCTTTGAGCTTTTGGAACCTTTCTTGCAAGAACTTTGGAATGGTTCTATCACAAAAGTATTAGCTAACTCACTTACCTTTTCAAAAACAAAAGATTCACTTTGTGGAGGTTCCTACATGGGGAGTAGTGATTTGTGCATTTGTACAATAACGTTCATATAAATTTCGCATACAATAGGCCCAAATAAAAAGCACTTTTTGAAATTTCAACTTTTTGAACATTTGTATCCTTTTCCAGTATCCCTGTGTGTTAGCTTTGCAATGCATCAAGTTTCACCTAAAAATCATTTTTGTAGCCCAAGTTATGACCAAAATACTAAAGGTATGCTGGAAAGTACCTCAAAATGCACCACAGTCACTTCCTTTGAGCTTTTGGCCACTTTGCTTCAAGAAATTTGGAATGGTTCCAATACAAAAGTTGTAGCTAATTCACTTAGCTTTCTAAAAATATTTGAGTCACTTCGGGGAGGTTCCTACAGTAGGAGTTGTGATGGTGCATTTATACA
Organism: Ajuga chamaepitys; assembly: GCA_958295605.1. Classification (NCBI taxonomy): domain Eukaryota; kingdom Viridiplantae; phylum Streptophyta; class Magnoliopsida; order Lamiales; family Lamiaceae; genus Ajuga; species Ajuga chamaepitys. Next base: position 24,295 of record OY282505.1, on the reverse strand, counting down.
TTAACGTTCGTATAAAGTTCACATCTAATTAGCCCCAAGTAAAATGCACTTTTTAAATTTTCTTTTCATTTTCTAGTAGCCCTATGTGTTATCTTTCCAATGCATCTTGTTTCACTTAAAAATCATTTTTTTAGACCAAGATATGATCAAAATACTATAGGTATGCCGAAAACTACCTTACAATGCACCACTGTCACTTCCTTTGAGCTTTTGGAACCTTTCTTGCAAGAACTTTGGAATAGTTCTATCACAAAAGTTGTAGCTAACTCACTTACCTTTCCAAAAACAAAAGATTCACTTTGTGGAGGTTCCTACATGGGGAGTAGTGATTTGTGCATTTGTACATTAACGTTCATATAAATTTCGCATACAATAGGCCCCAAAAAAAAGCACTTTTTAAAATTTCAACTTTTTGAACATTTTGTATCCATTTCCAGTAGCCCTGTGTGTTAGCTTTGCAATGCATCAAGTTTACCTAAAAATAATTTTTGAAGCCCAAGTTATGACCAAAATAATAAAGGTATGCTCGAAAGTACCTCAAAATGCACCACAGTCACTTCCTTTGAGCTTTTGGCTACTTTCTTGCTAGAAAGTTGGAATTTTTCCAACATAAAAGTTGTAGCTAATTCACTTAGCTTTCTAAAAATATTCAAGTCACTTCGGGGAGGTTCCTACAGTAGGAGTTGTGATCGTGCATTTATACATTAACGTTCCTATAAAGTTCACATCTATTTATCCCCAAGTAAAAAGCACTTTTTGAAATTTTCTTTTCATTTTCGAGTAGCCCTATGTGTTAGCTTTCCAACGCATCTTGTTTCACTTAAAAATCATTTTTTTAGACCATGATATGATCAAAATACTATAGGTATGCCGAAAACTACCTTACAATGCACCACTGTCACTTCCTTTGAGCTTTTGGAACCTTTCTTGCAAGAACTTTGGAATAGTTCTATCACAAAAGTTTTAGCTAACTCACTTACCTTTTCAAAAACAAAAGATTCACTTTGTGGAGGTTCCTACATGGGGAGTAGTGATTTGTGCATTTGTACAATAACGTTCATATAAATTTCGCATGCAATAGGCCCAAATAAAAAGCACTTTTTGAAATTTCAACTTTTTGATCATTTGTATCCTTTTCCAGTATCCCTGTGTGTTAGCTTTTCAATGCATCAAGTTTCACCTAAAAATCATTTTTGTAGCCCAAGTTATGACCAAAATACTAAAGGTATGCTGGAAAGTACCTCAAAATGCACCACAGTCACTTCCTTTGAGCTTTTGGCCACTTTCTTTCAAGAAATTTGGAATGGTTCCAACACAAAAGTTGTAGCTAATTCACTTAGCTTTCTGAAAATATTCGAGTCACTTCGGGGAGGTTCCTACAGTAGGAGTTGTGATCGTGCATTTATACATTAACGTTCATATAAAGTTCACATCTATTTAGCCCCAAGTAAAAAGCACTTTTTGAAATTTTCTTTTCATTTTCGAGTAGCCCTATGTGTTAGCTTTCCAAGGAATCTTTTTCACTTAAAAATCATTTTTTTAGACCATGATATGATCAAAATACTATAGGTATGCCGAAAACTACCTTACAATGCACCACTGTCACTTCCTTTGAGCTTTTGGAACCTTTCTTGCAAGAACTTGGAATGGTTCTATCACAAAAGTTTTAGCTAACTCACTTTCCTTTTCAAAAACAAAAGATTCACTTTGTGGAGGTTCCTACATGGGGAGTAGTGATTTGTGCATTTGTACAATAACGTTCATATAAATTTCGCATACAATAGGCCCAAATAAA